>OX443562.1:6621786-7859420 GCA_949372485.1 Cheilosia soror | reverse complement strand
TAAAATTTAAAAACACACATTCTATTATCATTTTGTATTATGTTATATTCTAGTTCCTAAACTTGCATTTATTTGTCCATTTTTCATTAAAAATGCCGATTTTTTTGGTTCAACAAATGCAACACAACTGGCTAAAAGCAGTTGTCTCATTTTGACATTCTGACACAACTCAGTTGTCTTATATAATACGGGCACTCAACTGAAAAGACAACCATTTTATTTGTTGTCTACTCATAGGGTGATGGTTGTCATTTGACAGACAAATAGTTGTAATCGATAATACCAATTGGAGAAAGTCAACCCTGGTTTGGTTGTAGTTGTATTCCATAATTATTATTTTGTTTGTATATTCCACATGGCGATATAATAGAACTACCTAAGGGGGCAATAGAGCCTATTAGCCTCCTGGGTCAAACTTGTAAGAGCTCGACGTATCGTAGCCGTTTTTTTGCAAAAGTAATGACGACCAATATGGGTCATAAAAATATATAAATAAATAGGTGGCACAACAGGCGGGTAGACACCCTAGGCCTCGCTACTCGCAACCATTCGTTTTGTGTGAGTTTCTATTTTTGGGACGAATAGAAGGGACCTACAATTTTATGCCGAGTCCGGACGGCTGAATAACATCATACTCTCGGATGTTTGTCAGACATTCGCGAGAGGTGGTGCAGTAGAAAAAAACTTTAAGATTTAATTTGTGTTTTTCCGGGGATCGAACCTGGGGATCCCTAGCACAGTAGTCCGGCACACTAACCACTGCGCTACTGCGCCCACGGGGTCATGTAGTAAGGATTTATTACAGCATGCAAAGAATATCGAGTCGAAGTACCTATATTCTACCCAGTTCTCACCGAGTACTGGGTGTTCTCTTTCATATAAAGCGTTGGCAAGGATGGCCTACAGAACGATACGATACGAGAGAAATTAGCACTGAAGGTATCAAAAAGGTTTGACTAAATTCCAAACGTTCCAAAAATTGCAGACGAAAAATATGCCAGCTGTCATTGCCGCTGCAGGAGATGGACCCAACTAGGATTCGAAAACGTTCGAAAACGGAATCCGTGCCATCAGTCAGGCGTACTGTAGGTAAGCCCAGGATGAGATGCAAAAACTTTGAGTCGTTTTTTTTTTAATGGCGAACCCTTGTTTTCTAAAAGTAGTTAAATGTCGAGTGTGCCTAGTTTTGAATGTATTAAGGGCCATAGTCGGACAAATAAAAAAAATCTGCCGATTGTAATCGTAATCATAAATATAGCAATCACACTCTGGGATCAATATAAATGTATTTTTGTACCTATCACAAACATGACAGGATATAGAAAAATGTGTATAGGTACACCGACATAATTTTATCTTATGAATGTCACTTACTTTTCCTCCGGCGGATGTTGCTTACTATGTTGATTCATCGTCTCAGGCAGGAACAAAACAACCACTCCACCAAATATACTCCAAGCGGTCAATAGTGACATCAACAGATGACTTTCGATTTTCGTCTGTAAGTGAAATTAAAACATAAATCCTGTTTGCACTCTTGACAGTTTTTTGATTGTCTAAAAACCCACCAGCAAAGATAAGTACGGTGTCAATATTAACGCCAATCCGGCAGCAACATTACACGCTCCCACTCCAACATTACGTATCGCCGTTGGATATAGTTCAGCTGTATATACCGGCATTATAGTATTGCCAGCACTAATTGTGAATTTTCCTATTAAATTACAAAATTAATAATAATTCTCAGAAAAACTTTTTCCTCCACTTACCAATCATCAGGAATGTGATCTTCAGCCAAAGTATATCCTCCTGTCCCTCTGTAATGGCCGCACACAAACATGCAATACCAGCACTAACCAAAGTTCCACAAAAGAGCCACTTCTTGCCCACCTTCATGATGATGTACATAGCAATGGCAATTGCAGGAATTTCGACTAGACCAGCTAGAGCCTGGGGTTAAAAATGTTCTTGTAATCAAAAGACCTCATTCAATTTAAACAACATTTTAATTTATCATCAATTCATCAAAAAAAGAACAAATAGCGCCCGAGAAAAACATTATATTTTGGACATAGTTCTGGCACAATGCCAATAGATGGTGCCACCCATGCCCAGACCACCCCCATAAAGTCCAGTGACGTTTAAAACGACACAACAGTAGGTACATGTGACGACGTATCAAGTCGTCTTTGAGGATAATTAATTTTCGTGTGCGGTGATGAAATATTTACGCATACAAAAGCCAGACTACCTCGGGGGCAGTCTAATAATCTGTTTACATAAAGAATTTTGGCAGCCATCAGTTTTTGAATGGCTATTAAAAAATATGTATTTCCAACAAAAAGGAATATTAGGCCGTCTCGTAAAATTATTAGCTCGTGTTAGATCTGTTCTTAATTGGTATTGCATGACGTCTGTCAACGTAACAAGTTGGAGTATCAAGTCATTTTCATTTTTCACTGTAACTGACCGGAGCGTGTCAAGACTGTGTCAAGTGATTTTTTTTTTATTGCTGACAAGAATAATTGAGTAAATTAGTGAAAACGTGTTTCTCAGGAGTGTTACTAAGGGCCTGTTGTTTTTATGTATCATTATTTACTGCAATGAATTGGCAGCATTTGATTTACCAAAAGACAAGAGATAGTGAACAAGTTATAACCAAAAACGACAGAAAAACTAGCAAAGTAACGAGTAACGAATAAATTTTTCGCTTTCTACAACCTTTTAGCTCAAAACTTTCTAATTCGATAAATTTTTTGTGCTTGTCTCCGGAAAATACGCGAATATTTTTGATGAATTTTTTTGGCAGGGACGCCATTTTATAAAAATGGCAGCAGAATCGGATCAGCGAAGCCGAAGGGACTTGATCTTGACACAAAAATGTAAATCGAGGTAAATAATCAAATCAGACATATAGACAATTAAGTCAGAGCCGATTTGTTACTGCGCATTTTAGGGAGACCTTTTAAACCGGACAATGAAAACGATTTTGGTCAACTATAAACTTACCGAATTCAAGTAGACATTTCCCCCGAAGGTATTCATATTCAATATCAGCCCATAGTACACCAGATTCATGGTGAACCAAATCAAGAGAAAACAAATTGTTATCCTTCGCAGATATCTCGATCGAAATAGACACAAAAAGTCCTGTGAGCTCTCCTCTTGCAAGGGAGGCGTCAGCATTTTTTCATAGTTCTCTGGCAGAGGGCGTTTATTAAAGGCGGCCGCACTTTCGACGATTTTCTTTACCTCGGCCATTCGTCCTTTACACAATAGCCAACGTGGAGATTCTGGAACAACAAACCTGAAATCAAAATAGTATATTGTCTTAGTAGTTAAAGAGAATAAAAAAAAATTATCTTATTTATCTTACCATAAAAAGCACAAAAATATACCGGGCAGGCCAATACACAGTTGCAACTTTTGATAGTCCTGTGTCAAGTAGGCTATTCCCGATATCAGCATATAGGATATTGGCAGTGGGAACAAATTGTACATTCCGGCAATGGTTCGCCATTTACCATCGACAAATTCAATGGCTAAAATTAATCCGGCATAGGTGACCGAAACGGATACCAAGCCGAGGAGTGTCCTCAGTGTTAAGTACAATTCAAAGGAATTGGCAAAGTATAATGCTAGACCTGCAAGGAGCAAAGAAAAGGGGTTGTTATAAGATGCATTTTATATTATGTTCCCATCCCATATACGGGTAGAAACAACTGATGCCATTGGCATAAAGGGTGCTAAGTGGCTATTGAGTTGAAATCAAATGTCAATGTCGTATGGTGTATTGTGCTTGGGCAAAGGTTGTACCCTTCATGACTGATTATATCTTAAATGTCACCAGCACTTCCGGGTCGTATTTTTAGATTCAAATTGAATTGAGTGGGTAGCTGTCTATAGAAATTAAACGTCAGTGTGGAGTAGGCACATATGCAATTCCTGTCATAGCGAAGGCAAATCAATGCCTATTGCACCAAGGGTCCAGGTAAATAATAAAAAGTCAACACAAATAATTATTATTCCGTGTAAGGACACATGCGACAATAAAACATTTTGTATCTAATGTCCTGTTGGGAATAACATCTACTTTTGCAATCTCCCTCAAAGAAAACTCCATCACTTACCAAATATTGTCTGCAACACTGCTGATATGAATAACATCGTTTTTCTTCCGAATTTATCTGACAAATATCCGGAAATAATACCACCTGTTGCCACCCCCAATAAAAAGAACATCTCGGCGACATTCTTCAGATACTCCTTGTCGCACACTAAATTCCATTCAGATGTCCATGTATTGCCTAAGTTATCATCCATATCGTACTCCCATGATGAACACGCGATCCTTGTGGTATTGTGGTATGGAATGTCTGGTAGATTACCCTATTAAAAAGGGGATGATAATAAATCTAAAAAGACGACAACATTTTTTTTTATAAAACCTTTACTTACCTCAATGTTAGAGTTTGAGCCAACTGACAATCGATTGTAATTGTAGCTCATTTGATAGCAATTGTCCATGGAATCACTTATATTCCGCCAAACGTCGACCGGAATATATTGTAGATTATCCGGTCGACTGCACCAGAAATTTTTATTTGCTGCCTGAAATTGAAAAGAAGATAACAATATAGGGTTAGCTATAGATCATTCTAAACAGGTTTAGAGAGGGCCGACTTTTATTGCATTGTTTTTGAGATGCTTTTCCCAAACGCGTAGGGTTTATGTTTCGAGTTTTCACCACGTTAGTGAACGTCTTATATGACATTCCGCATCAAGTTAAGCCTATGCGCCTCCGTAAAAGGAAAGGACGACCGTTTCCACGAATGTCACTATAGCGAGCAGGAGCTTTCCACACTTCAATATTCCTGCGAAGACATGGCTATCTCTGGATCGAGAAATCGCAGTATTAGGGATGCAGGAGCTTTCAAAGGTCAATATTTACTTGTACCATTACCTTCTTGTAGCCATTGTATGAAAATGAATGCAAACATCAAAAACGCATCCACAAAGAAATAATGTATTCACGCCGGAAAATGGAATCGATATAGACTGGCAGAATCTTCACCGATCTTCGAGACACTGCGCCTACGAAACCACTGGTTTTACGACTCATGTCGACCAACAAACTTCGCGCCGTAAGATAAGAGCCGCTGCAAAAGAAGACTAAAGTTCTAAACAAATCCACGAGAAGTATGCGATGATATTGAGAGATGCTACTCTCATCTGTGCACTCACCTACCAGTACCACAGACGCCAACGATATGATAATGAGTGCGTGTACAGGTAAAAGGTAACAGAAGATCCACACATGAAAGCCCTGCAGAGCAAAACAAGGACAGCGGGAGAAGAGTATCGAGCCAGAAGAAGGGAGGAAAAGAAGATCCTGCGTAGAAAGAAAAAGGCACTTAGAGCAGTTGCTTAATGGGCATCATGTAGAGAGAGTTATAGGGGAAGAAGGGAACCAGCTTCCAGTCAATGAAATACCAGTTCCACCGCCTAGTATAGAAGAAGTTGGCCTAGCTTTAAAAATGCTTTAGAAGAACAAGGCTGCAGGCTCTGATGGTTTACCAGTGGAGCTCTTTAAATACGATGATATTTTGGTAGGGAGCATGCACCAAAGCTGCCCGATGACTAGACTATCAGCTCCATATGCCCGATCTACAAAAAAGACATTCCTATGTCTTACAAGAACTATCTAAGCATATCCCTGTTTAATGTCGCATATACATAAGATCCTATCCAACGTACTGTGTGAACGTCTTCTGATGCAACATACTAATTGGCACTTACCAGTGTGGCTTCCGGCCCGGCAGATCGATAATGGACCTAATTTTCAGACTGAGGAAAATCCTGGAAAAGACCAACGAATTTTAAGTCGAAATTCATCACCACCTATTCATCGACTTCAAAGCCGCTTATGATAGCATTCATCGGCAGGAGCTCTATATGGCGATGGCCGAATACGGAATCCCGGCAAAACTTATTCAGCTGTGTCGCTTGATACTGAAAACATGCGCAGCAACATGCAGTTTGGAAGTAGCTCCGCCGAGCTATTTCAAACATGCGCCAGATTTCGGCAAGACCCTTATCCTTCCAATTCTGTTTTATGGCGCCGAGTGCTGGACGATAAGCAAGAAGAAAGAGCCGATAGTGGGCTCCCTGGAAAGAAAAATACTTCGGCAGATTTTTGTTCCTGTGTGCGAATGGAGGAGAAAATACAACCGGGAACTCTATGAGCTGTACCAAGATGTGGATGTAGTCCAAAAAGCCAAAACACGTCGACTGCATTAGCTCGGCCACATCGAGCGAATTGAGAATAATGCCCCAGCTAAGAGGATCTTCGAATCCCAGCCCCCAGGTTCGAGAAGACAAGGAAGAACGAACCTGCAAAGACCAAGCCCATCGGGGATGGCAGAGCGCTTGGTCTGGACAACTCCAGAGAGCAGAGACTTTTCACGGGTCGGGAGCCCGATAAGTAAAGCTACGATTACACGGCCATTTTTTCGAGTCATTTAAATGACGCTCTGGCGTAAACATCCCGTCACAAAGCAGTCATTTAAATGTCGCTCTGTGTGATCGCCATTGTTGGCAGCGTCATTTAAATGGCTAGAAAAATGGCGCACCCAATGACATGAATTTAAATGACTCGCTTTTGTGTCATTTAAATGACTCGCAGTGTCCGTCATTTGATTTTGGGACACAAATGGCGATGATAATCATTTCGTGTAATCGCCATTTTTTCGATGACGAATCGTAGCTTAAATGTCGCTCTAATGCGAAATTTTTTCCTGGCCTCACAGCGCCATTTAAATGATTCAAAAAAATGGCCGTGTAATCGTAGCTTAAGTAAAGTTGTACTCCAGGAGCATTTAACCTAAGTTTTAGAGATTTTGTAGTAAAATCACAGTCGGTGCTGAGAATGTGGAAAATTTATTTCTCTAACGTTCAATATTCGTCTATATAGACCAAACTTCACACTTAGATAGAACCTGAAAAAAATCCAAGGAGCCCAAATCGATATTCATGGTCAGATCATCTATTTAATTGAGAAGTTGCCAGCACCCGTAAGACTAGTTTTCCCTGTCACAATGAATCTCTTGGTTCTTAGGTTTCATCTCGTGCCGAATATCGTGAGGATTAACTTTAATGAATATCGTGTCCATCTGAACTTCACTCCATCATCTCCTTCAATCGTAAATCAAATCCAACGACAAATAGATACAAATTTAAATTTATTGTCGCATCGTTTAGGCATCCATATGTAAAGAATAAACCCCTTCAATTCTGAACTTATTCGATATCCAATTTGGAATGATTATACCTGAACCCTTTCACCTCGACGACAAGATGAACGCGTCTTTATTGTATCGTTTGCCCTCATTTTGACTTCTTTTGTTCCACGGCTTAGATCATTACAAAACAAAATACACTTCAACTCTTCTAAGCGGCTTAATTTGCCTCAATTTCAGTCGTTTTTATGTACACACAGACCATCCTTTCTAGCTCTCGGTAAAGATACATCCTTCAATTGTCGTTCCCATTTCACCTGCAGCGGCAGCAGCAACAGCAGTAGCACCTCTGCCACCATCGCAGGAAGCCGGCAATTTTCTAACTCAGCCATTTGAAAGTAATAACCTCCTTCAGAAGAGAAAGCATTTTGGGTTACCTACAACCATCCCGAAGGCGGCGACAGCCACCATACACAGAGGATGAAACATCAAAGTCTGCGATTCATCTGAAAGTATCGTTTTCCTCCAGAGTGTCCTTGAAATGATTTCCCTCTCACTATATGACTGTGCACGTTGCCTCTTCATCTCATCCTGCTGATGGAGTTTCCTTCTCACGAGCAATTGAAACAGACAACAATCCCAGTCCCACCATCCCAGCATGGGGGAATTATATTTGATGTGTGTGTGTGTGTGTGTGGCATAAGAGGACCTGCCACAAACATAAAAATCGCATCAATAGATTTTACGCATAACAAAATTGTTTTCCGAAAAACAAACAAAAAAAAAAAACAAATGCCAAATGAATCGGAAGAGAAAAAGTTGAAATCCTCAAAGGATTCAATTATGCGAAGGTATGCAAAGTCCCAAACGCATAATGATCGCTCTCTCACATATGCGGTGGGCGGAACACGTCAGTCCAATAGAATATGGGTGACAGCGGGTGATAAAATGCCGCACACAAACGAAACGACCTGAACGAAAGGAAATCGAATTTTGTACTTTTCTTGGAAATCCCCTCTTGATTTTCTATTGAGCCGGATTGTTCGAAAAGAGGTTTCCGATTAGCATGTTGAGTTGTTTTGTCAAACTTTTTATGGGAATTGTTTGTTTATTGCTTCAAGTGTGGTGGATGGGGGTAGAAGTCAGGAACGGGGGATTAGCATATAAATTTGAGTATAGAAAGATGTCATTTGATGGTTCAATGGTTAGCTAAGATGTCCTTTTAAGGGTATACAAAATGGGCTTACTTTTCGATTGGATTACGTTTGCTTGATGATGCATTGGACACCGCCTATCTTATTTGAAATTAAATATTTCCATGCAAAACTCGACAACACTCACCTGATAAACTGGTGACGATATATGAAACGTATTGGGTACTTGAAATAGTGACAGTAAAATTGTCATTAGGAACTGCCACTTGCCGAAATGACCGACCAAATCCCCGATGACATCAGTCTCCTCTCCACTATCGTCGTGTGTCGGCTCGTGCTCTCTGTGATAATGATTCTCATCAGCTTTACCCAGAGCCATGTTGGAAGATGTCAAATTGGTGTTATTAGACGCGTTGATGGTGGGTGCAGTACCACTGGTTGGTGATGTTCCGCCCGTCGAATTAACCGTCAACGATGGTGATGAGGATTTTATTTTCGCCGTCATCTGCACTGTGGTTGGCAATGGTGTGCTGTAATTTTCCGGGGACGGTTTATTCGTTGGCATTTTGTGAAATTTGTCTGCAAATACAAAAAGGATTTCAATAAATTAAACGATTTACAGTATCCGTCTGAAGTCTACATCTAATGTGTTCCATTTACTTAAGAATACTTGACTGGCTTGTTAAAGACTTTGTCTACTTTATGACAAAGATAACAAAAATAGACTTGTCGTTTCATATACCCAGGTACTCTAGATAATCGCAGTCATAATAAATCTAGACTCCATCGTTCATTGACATTTTGTCTGATTTATATTCACAAGAATGAATCTCGATGTCTACGATAGAGCAATTTCAATTTATCATTGATGTAATTTAATCTAAACTATCTGCGCGCACAAGATATTGAATTATCAACGCCGGCCAACCGACATTAGAAACTTCCAACGATTACACTGGTTGTCTCTTGCCTGTCATTTGTAAATTGTTAAACAATATAGAAAACATTTCCGGCGTCTATCTAGAGTAGAGTAGAGTATTATGGCGAGAACAAATCGACTGGAGTCTTGAGAACAGCTTCGGACGGTTATTTATGTGTCACTTATTGATTATGGCGGCGTGCGGCACGAATTATATTTATTTATTGATCGCCTTACATCATTGTCGTTAATTGATTAATTGCAATTGTGACCTCCACCACTATGAGAGGTGTCTTGTGAATAGAGGATTCCACTGTGTTTTAGAGGGTATCTTATGTGAATGACTCTGGGGTGAATTAGACAGATAGATGGTGTAATTGACAAAGTATCCGTTTGATGGTAAATTATTTGTGAACGTGATTAGAAGCTTATATGATTTTATTTTAACCATGTAACTCATATAATTCATGGGATTGTGGAATTTGTCATAAAACGGCCAAGTTATATGATTTTCTTAGACAGTACCAGAAAATTGTCAACATGAACTAAGGACTTGACAGCTTCTTTTTTTTTAATAAAATGCAAACTACTTGAGATATCTCAAACAAATTTTATTGGCTGAATTACTATGCAAACATTTATGTATGGAATTCAACCTCGTTCATATGTCCACTACGGGAACGTATTTTCGAACCCAATTTTCGATAACTCGGCCGCACATTTCAACCGATACGGCAGTTATTTCTCGTTCACTATTGGCTCTGAGCTCCTCTAACATCGCAGCGCCAGCTTGTTGATGGCATAGACCAATGATTTAATGTAGCCCCATAAAAAAAGATGCGTTAAATCACATGATCTCGGCGGCTAATAGACGGGTGAGTTTCTAGAGATAACACGTTCACCACAAACCACCCACATAAAACTAGACCACCGACTTCCGTACACCTACCTGATTCTCCCTGAAATGAATTCCCCTGTCTGTGAATACGTGTGAAAAGTCAAAATCAATGGCGGCAATGATTTTCCATGCTATTCCATGGGCCTAGGATTTTTTAAGTATGCGTGCGTTAATGGCGCTCCTTTGATTTTGTACAGCACCAATAAATGAAAAATCATGGGCCCGCAGGCAGCTTGTAGGCAAAGTCTTTATATGGGTCATGGGAGGTCGACGGTCTAGTTCTATGTGGTTTGTGACGTTCACCGAACTGAGACTTCAATATCTCGATTGTTGCACCCGCTGTGTGGCTTGTGGCACCGTCTTTTTGGAACCACATATCACTGATGTCCAATTCATGCAATTGCTCCAAGAAATATATACCTTTT
Source organism: Cheilosia soror (assembly GCA_949372485.1). Lineage (NCBI taxonomy): Eukaryota > Metazoa > Arthropoda > Insecta > Diptera > Syrphidae > Cheilosia > Cheilosia soror. The sequence continues at coordinate 7,848,786 of OX443562.1, read as the reverse complement.
ACCGTAACGTGACGGTTATTTTCATCGACGAAAAAAAAAACCGCCCAATGGCGCCACCGACCGCCATGAAAACCGCACCAAATAGTGGCATTTTACGGATGAAGTGCTGTTTCATAAAGCACATGAGAGTTCTCACCTGTCCAGTAACGAATATTCTGACTCAAATTTTTTCACTAGAATAGGCATGTTCTTTTGAAACCTCGCCAGCCAGCCGTTCATTTGGACAGTTGCCAGCACAATTGCCAGCAAGATGAAGCCAGCCGAATGAATTTAGGCAATACGCCTAAAATCATACCAGCATTTCATATAAAATTATGCATTTGGTAGAGATATTTGATAAATTCTGACAATTTTTTCTGGAATGTTGTGTGCATGAGATAAGAACGCCATTATGATTTAAGCAAATTGTACGAAAATTCTAAGCCACTTGTTGCTTTCAGCGCCACCTGTTTCTTCATTGTGAATTTAATTTAGCCAGGTGCCAGCGAGCAGCTCTCCGGCTGGAGAGAAAATCAAGAGTTGTCGCCAGCAGTTGCCAGCAGGTTGTTGTTTTAATTAGCATGTAAAAAGTGCCTCAACTGCTAACTACTGGCAACTACTGGCTGGCGAGGTTTCATAAAAACACAACTAATATGAATTGCTTGTCTGCTGGGACGTTAACGCTCTTAAAGTTCCGACCACCGACTCGGAATTGCGGTAGTAAATTTTAATTATTTGTAAACGTTGTTCCTTTGTGTACTTCACCATGATGAAAATGTTGATTTTACTGAATATTTTGACATTGACAGTTAGGTAATCGGTTTAAGGGTGCGTTCACATTGAACACATGAAGTAGTCAAGTAGCCAATGAAAGACCTTTTATTTCACTAGCGCTCAAAATTTAGCTGCCCCCAAGTCAATTCTGGGTATAAAAACTTAATGTGAAGCTCCGAAGTATCCTTAAGAGTGTGCCTGCTGACGACTCCACTTTACTTCGCTTTTCTGGAAAGAAAACATTAACTAAAACAGGTCAATTAGATTAGATTTTGGGCTGTAGAAGCCCAAATCAGCGCGGCAACCATTAGACTTATTAGTGTCTGTGTCGTGTCCTATATTTAGAGCATATTATCCATGTTGGTGTTCAGGGTATTCACAATGCTCAAACAATAAAAATAGAAATCCCCAAAAACCAGGCGGTTCGCATTTTACTCGCATTTAGTTCCCGGAAGCTCCTCCGCTATTAACTCTGAAAATGACATCACATAAGAAATCAAGCGAAGAATTACACTTGCTAACCGCTGTTACTTTGGCCTAAGAAGGCAATTGATTAGTAAGGCATTGTTGAGAAACACCAAGGAGACTCTATATATGACCCTCATCATCCCGCAGTCCTGCTTTATGGCGCAGAATCACGGACGTGAATGAAGATCTCCTTGGTCGCTTCGAACGCAAAATTCTTCGAGTGATTTTCGGTCCCGTTTGCGTTGACGGGCTTTGGAGGAGGAGATTTAACAGCGAACTTTACGAGCTGTACAGCGACATCGACCAGGTCAGAAAAGTACGTATCAGTCGACTAAGATGTAGAGCGAATGGACACCAGAGCTCCGGCCTGAAGAGTCTTCGATTCCAACTCGGATGGACTACGCAGTAGAGGAAGACCTCGCCTTAGGTGGCGCGCACAAGTGGAAGGGGACCTCAATCAACTTGGAGTGCGCAACTGGAGGCGGTTAACCAAAGATCGTGCTAACTGGAGAGGCATGGTGGGTGAGGCCCAGGTCCACCTCGGACTGGCAGCGCCATCTAAGTAAGTAAGTAAGTTCCTGGAAGAAAATTTCGTTCGTCCGGAATTCCCAACAAAATTTGTAAATTTATAAAAAAGCCGGTTTGAGATTCTAAGATCGATTAAGCCTTTGAATAACTTTAAGGTAAAGTCCCTATTGTCGTGTGCGGTTTCTAGCAATACTTGCTTATATTTGCAAACCAATTGCACTACTGCAAAAAGGCTCTATGAAGGCAAACACTGGACAGACATTTCTCGTATCCTTCTCGATATAAGCTCTTCTCCCAAAAATGGCGGATTGCCTGCTTAAAAAAATTGTCTTCTAATTCAGATAGAGTTCTTTAAGAAATGTCAAGAAAGTCTCTACCTAATTTAATTGAAAGATACTGTTTAATCTAAGATCTTTTGCCATATATCGACAATAGATCTTATCATGCAATTTCGCAACTTTTACTAAATGCCTTAAACTTAACTTAACACCTTAAACGTGTGTACGGATCCGGACTTTCCCTAAAGTAAAATAAAAATATTGTATCCCCAGATCAAACATCACGTTCGCCATCAACACTGCCAGTTATGACATGATTCTTTGTAATCCCTCAAATCATAGCACGTGCTCAAAACGACCGTCAATAAAATCACATCCTTCATTGACATTGAACCATGTATGTACATGGAAACAGCTGAGATCCGTGTAACCCCAAGGGTCATAAAATAAAATTCCCACAATATGGGATTGTGGTTAGATGCCACAGAAAATTCAATTCCAAGGATACACTTCATTTAAACTACAACAGACCATGTTCGTGACCGTCGCTGCATTGATTGACCGTACTAAGACTGACTATGACCTACCTACCTACACAAAATGCATACATTTCAATTTCCACAATTTGATAATTAATTATCCTTCCTCACCACACCAGCACAAAGTCACTTGCATCACACCATATATGCAAAAGAAAGAGAACGCTTCTTATCATCAGCATCAGAGCACTCATGCAACACGTTGTTGAATCCTTGAACTTCGATTGTATATGTACCGTACCTCAGTCTAATGTCATCAGCGGCGAACAAGGATATCCAATGAATATGGATTTTCTGTATTTGTACGATATACCCTGCCGACAGGTGGATAACATTGCGGTTTTTATTTAATTAGCCCTTGACCTATGTGTACAAGTGGGTTTGGGATACCATACTCTTCAACCACAATATATCAAGGATGTGTACATAACATCAAGAAGGAGGTGCGACCCTCTGTATCTGTATCCTTGGCGAGTTGTTAAATTTTATTGCCAATTAATTTTGTGGTTCAACATTGAAGATGTGTTATGAGAAAACCAAGAGGACAAGGATATTAACTCGCACACAATGTATATAGATGGTTAATGGATAATTGGTAATCCTGTCGATTATTACAGACACTTATGGCACTTGATGTGGGTATAGGCTATAGGTATCCTGGTGTTCGTATCGGTAGAATTTAAAGGACACTTTCCGATGTCGATGGTGTCAAGCAGAGCGAACAACATACGGAAATAAAAAAGAATCTTTCCGAATTTCTACGAGTAGTATATCTGTACTGATTGAAAAAAGGATATAAATTTAAAAAAAAATTGTAGGTTATTTTGATTTATGGATTATAGTTAATTTTGAAGGCTTAAATTGTTTGGCCAGACCTTATGACACTCGTTGAAAATCGTAGGGAGGCGTAAAGCCCACGAACGTAGTAATACTTAAATTCTATATGACCGTGTAATTTGTTTCCACAATAGCTTAGCATAACTTCTGCCAAATAAAACGAACTATACATACAGAGGAAGTCTTAATGTTTATGAAGAAATGAATCTCTTTGTCTTCAGTGGACGACAGCGGCATAATGACACGAATGATGACTTTCTACCGAGATTACAGAGAAATGCTAGAAACAGATAATCACAGCAATAGTAGGTAATTGTGATCGCGGCACATGGTTACCGGAATAATTTTCGCAAAGCTAAAAACTGCTAAACATGTTCTGAGTTTAAAATACTATTAAGTTGGAACAACAGGTCCCAACGCCTAGCCTTTCACAATTAATCCCGAAAAAGGTAGAACATTTTTGAAAATCTGGTAGAGCTACTGTAGAATGTCAACTTTTGCAAATTATTTTAGGAAAAAAAAGTTGAGAATTGCAAATGTGGATAAGGCCCAATGCACACGGAGCAACTGGAAAAAAATTGATCAGCGATGCGAATTGGCAACTAGTTTGCTTTGAGTCATACCCTATGTAATCAAATGGGACCGAGCACACGACGCTACTGGTTGAAAACTCGTTTGCGATTCACAAAAAAACAGTTTGTAACCAGTCGTCTGTTGATTTGCATGTCGGGTTGCCTTTCGATTTCAGTTCTTAGTTTGTCGAAGATGAGCGAATAGCAAAGCAACCTGTAGCTGCTGGGGGAGGTTGAAAAACATAACGACACTGAATGAACTATAGAGATTTTGATTGGTGATGCTGATGACTGATGAGTTTTTTCGTGTGTGGAGTCAAGTCAGTCCGTAACTGGTCTGTAACACGAGTTGCCAACCAGTTTAGTTTGTTTCCAGTTGCTCCATGTGCATTGGGCCTAAAAATTTATCACAATACATACACCTATTGATAGAGGTCTAGTCCTAATCGGGAGTGGTCCGTAATTTATTGTATACCTTCGTGCCGCCTGAAAAGTTAGGTTGCTCTCAGATTGAAGCAACAAGCAATAAGCAACTAGCAACTGCCAATAAGCAATCAGCAACATTTTTCGTTCGATCGACAATAATTGTGAGCGATAATATTGTGTGTTTCCTATTGCTAGTTGCTTATTGAATGTTGCCTCAATGTGAGAGCCGACTTGCAGGCTTTTGTTCGCAACTAGTACTACCTAGATCAACACATTTGCCTTGGGAAAAACTACGCTATATAACTCAGCAGTAGCAATAAAATGCTTGCAGATACAGCCATGTGGTAGGTACGCGTTAGTTACGTACTTAAATAGAGCAGTAGCGAGTTCCAAATAGTTCCGTAGATAAGTTAAACAAAACCTCTGGTAGAGACACTTAACCGCACACTACAAGATGAAGCGTCGTTGCCAGACCATTGATAACTATATTAAGTTTGACATAACCGACCAAGTGAATACGACAGCATATAAACTGACAAATTGCGGATATAATTAGCTATATTAGCTGACAGACAGGTTTCTACTAGCTTTCAAAAAAGCTAAGAAGTTCATTGGTCGTGTCGCATTAAATACGGTTAAAAAAGGGTTTCATGCTCATTTCAATTAGCTGTTCAGAGTTGGCATAGAATTGGTTGTTGCCTACATTCGTCCCGAAAGGCAGCCATAAACAGGTTCTTTAATGGACCTGTTGCGTAATTTATGTGCATTCACAGGTACACTGTTCTTGGGTGGTTGGGTCACTCCCATATGTGCATAGTAAAGAAATTCGACGATGCACCATCTATAGTATGTAATGATCTTTCCAGAAGAATATTTGCATCCATCCGCATTCGACCGCATGGAGCAAGCTGAAAGGGGAAACAAAGAACCTAAAATGGGTAGGTACCATATCATAAGCAACCGATAATGTTAGGCTTTAGAAGAACGACTGAATTGAGAAGCTTTTTCAGGGGCCGAAAACTAGCAAACTATAGCAATACGTGCCGGAATTTGTTTTTGTTTCGAGTGTAGGTTAGGTTAGGTTAGGTTGAATAGGGTGTGAGCTCATCACATAGGACTAGGCACCATATTGGACCCATCGCCATCCCTAGTATCCCTATTGTCATTCTTAGCCTTGATCTGCTGAGCTTTAGTAATTCTAAAGATTTTTTCCTATCTATAGCTTAGGCCACAGAGCCTTTGAGACCCTGTGCCCTTCTATATTGAACCATCTCTGATCTGCCCTATTTTTGATATCCTCGAGAATAATTCTCTTGGCCACGGCTATTGGTGGTCTAATGCCCTCAATTTTTTCATTAGGTGAAAGCTCAGCTCCGGTTTTCGCCAGAACATCAGCCCGTTCGTTACCCTCTATATCGCAGTGTCCGGGTACCCAACACAATCTGACCTGGTTCTGCGCGCATAATGCTCTGAGCATTGTGCGACAGCTCCTGATTAGTTCAGATTTGATGATGAAGGACTCTAGCGCCTTTAGCGCAGCCTGACTATCAATGTAGATAGCGATATTCTTGTTGGATATTGATCCCATATCAAGTAGATACGCGGCTTTGAGCACGGCCAGAACCTGTGCCTGGAACACACTGCATGTATCCGGAAGTCGTAATGACACGTGTAGGTCTATATCCCTAGAGTAAATACCTGATCCTGTACCCTCCTTAGTTTTGGAGCCATCCGTATAAATCGAGATTTCATTGTCATTTGATACCTCATTCTTTTGCCAGTCCTCCCTAACTGGGTATTGTACTTCGTACGGAGTGTCGAAGTCAATTTCCCCCAAACTTTCATCCGTTTTGTCGGGGATGTTGGAGAAAGATTCCATTAGTATGGAGCTATGTCCTACCTGTCTGGTTTTGAAAAACCCTGCGTTAGTTAGCCGAAGCGCACTATTACCTGCTTGCAATTTTATTTGTAGGTCCAGGGGTAAAAGATACATAAACGCCTCAAGTACAGCTGTGGGTGTGGTGCGTAAAGCACCAGTGATGGCAGTGCCGGCTGTTCTTTGTACCCTGGTCAACATATCCCGTATATATAACTTATTTGTGGCTTTCCACCAAACAAGAGCCCCATAGGTAAGGATGGGTCTAACCACCATGATGTATTGTTTCGAGTGTAAAATCGGTTGATTCCGTGAACGTATCGCTCGTTCACGGATGCGGCGATTCGGCCCCAGGACAGTCATACTCTTGGATGTTTGTCAGACGTTCGCGAGAGGTGGCGCAGTGGAATAACCGATGTAATTTGTGTTTTTCCAGGGATCGAACCTGCGACCTCTCACACAGTAGTCCAGCAAAATAAAAAAAAAATTCTGAAAATAACCGGCTAAACATGCGAAGACCCTTTCGAAGGGGTCTTCCTCCTGAAAAGGAACAAGTGGCTGAAATAACGCCCCAGAAAGAGAGTGCGGAGACACAAACCGTGGCCATAGCCGAGGAACGGGGTACTCCACGTCCAAAAGTAGAAAAGCGCACCCGTGATGTTATAAAGGTACTTGGCGAAAAAATTGCGGAGCATGCTGAATTTATTAAAGACAAGAATAACAAAATACGGAAACTGGCGAGTTCCATTGACTCTAGGGCGGGTGATTTCTCGTGCCCAGAAATACTACGAAATATAAGGAAAAAAACCCTAAATTGAAACCCTGAAATTTAGCAACGATTATAGAGGTTAAATTGTATGGAAAATAGCAGAGAAAGCATAAAGTGCGGTCCGATACGAAGGTGGTAATGCAGAACAAATCTTACTCAATTTCAACATGACAATTACCTCTACCTTAGTATTTAGGCCCATTTTACACTCACAGAAAAAAAATTGTAAAGGCTTTACTATCCGAATTGTAAAATCATCTATTGCCAATTTAAATAGCAAATTTGGTTAATTTACTATTTAAATTGCAATTTTTTTAGTTTTACTATTTTAGGCTTTTGGAAATTTGTGTTTGTATGTTTTTTTTATCGTGCTGGGGAACCGCGAGGGTATTTCCTGCATTGTGACATCAGAATCGAAGCTTTCAAGACAAAAGAAGTCGGGATACAGTTTAAAATATTGAAATTCTTCACAAAATGGATACAACCAAGTTGGCGTTGAGGGACCTACCCATCGGCCAGGTGATACAAACAGATTTATCGCCGAGTCATAAAACTTCAGGAAATGTGGCCTCTCACAACAGATAGTAAAAAAAAATTCAAAGTACAAAAAAATAGTAAAAAAAAAATAAGCGAAATTTACTATTAAATTGTAATGACTATAGTTACAATTAAAATTTGTAAATTTTACGCAGAAAATTGTAAATATTACAATTTTTTTCTGTGTGTGTACAGTTAAGCTGTTCTAAAAATTCTTCTATGAAATTCAATCAAAGCTACGTGCCATACCTCAAACTAAATCGCCATTTAAACTGTCTAAACTTTAGACACACCTTTGACGTTTATGTATCACTCCTATATAAATCTAAAGTGACAGCTGTCTACAGCTATTCCCAACTCACTTGTCTGGCAATTTCTAAAAAAATTTAAAAAATTACAAACATCTTACTCAAACACACATAAATTAACGTTGAATTGTTCCGAGTGGCTGTTATCTATTATTAGAGCTAATTGATGGACAGCCATTAGGTGTGACTATGATAAATCCAAAATGGACAATTCACATCCATATCACGTCGAATAAATTAAAACATTAATCTTTTAACAAACGAACGAAAGCCACTGCCGAATTCTAGACTGTTAGATGAAAAGTCGAATAAAATAAATCCAACTGAAGATTGGAATTTTCAAAATAAGTCCACTGTCACATAATCGATTATATAAAAAATGGTTGCTAATACTTCCCTTTTTTGCAAAATGTTTGACAATATTTTTTTTTATTTTAGAAAATATGTATAGTGCTTTGTGTAGGTATCATAAATGATATTTTTTTAATTTAGTTTTTAAATTTTATTATACGCGTGGCATAATCAATTTATTTTTGTTTCATGCTTCCTTTGTGTTTCAAAAACATATGGTATCAAAGAATAGGAAAAAAAAATGTCCAACATTTTAGAAAACTCTATACCGCAAAGACTTTTCTTTGCCTGGGATGTCTGTTTGTGACGCACCGTGTCGCCGCCACGCAATTAAATCAGATCTAAAAATATTTGCAATTCTATTCTAGTTGTTTGTATAAAATATTTTTTTTTTTTGTTTGTGTTTTTTGTTGGCAATTAATTTGAGCAAACGCGTCTGGAGAGATTTAGATTGTTCATTAATTTGGTTTTTTTTTTTCTCACTTTGGAAAGAGGATCTCTATTTTTGGACCTTAATGAGATCGAGTGATAATTCGTTAAAGAAAAGTTTATTGAAAATGAAATCGCCTGGCGCGTAATGTGGTAAATGATTTTTTCAACGCACCGGGTTATTTTGTCGGGTTGTTTGAAAATAAAAATATTTTTTTTTTTAAAACTATTTTCAAGTCGTAAACTGTATGATTTATATTAACGCATTTATCTAGTTAATGGGAAATTTAGCGGCAAGTTGGAATTCAAAGAAGAAAATAATATATACGCATTTAAAACAGGAATATCTGGGACTTGTATTGAATTTGATTTATGAATATAAAATATTAGTTGTACCGGCCCGGCTTTGCCAGGGCCCAGGAATTCTAAATTTTCTTTTTATTTGAATTTTCTTTTATAGAAACAATTTGATAAAGAATCACCTATGTCCTTCCTCATTTCTCAGACCAACTATTTGCCAAATTTCTTAGAGGGTGATCCTTATCCAAATTAAAAATTTCTTGAGAATTCTATGAAACTCCTTGTGAATTTTTGAAAATTTTAAGACCTAAGACCTGGCTATGATCAGGATGTGATTATTCGATCTTTTTTTTTTCATTTGCTTTCATATAGCTAGGTTATGTGTGATGGAAAGGAACTCATCGCGTCCAGTTGGAGACCATTGTGAATCCGCTGTTAGGAGTGAGACTGAATATTAGAACAAATCGAAACCCATCAAGTTACTGGCCAGTTTGGCCATATAGACCTTCTCTTGATTTCCGCAATTTCTTCATAAGTCTTTCGCGCAGTGTCTTGTGTTTATTCCAACTATGCTTTTTTTTAAATACTTCTCCCGGAAATGGCGAACCTATAACGCTTCATCAGCGACCCAAGATGCTTGCAGATGTATGTTAGTTCTGCACTTAAATTGCTGCAAATTGTAGTCTTCTGGAAATATATCCCCAGGGAGCTAGTTTCAAAGTTTGCTTGTCCTGTAACAGAAGGATTTTTGGAAAATTGATATCCTCGCGGTTGTCAAGTGAACTGTATGGTCATAAGCATTAGCAGTCTGTCTTGTAGGGCGTCCAAAAGCTGTATTTCGAGGGATAATGCCTTTGAGTTCCTCGGAACATCTACCATGGAAGTACCTAGAGAACAAGCATAGGTCAGCGACTTGTCTTCTGTGCACCAACGGTTGTATATTCGATGTTCCGTCGGGTGCAGTACTGCAGTTGCCTTATTGCAATCTATTTCTTTAAGGATGCGTTGGGGGCCTTAATTTCACTTCTGCCATTGATGTTTGCAGCACCCTCAGGATATTTGGTGGATCTAGTTGTGCAGAATCTAGGGTGGAATTCTCTGAAAACATGCTAGCGAAAAGATTTGCCTTTTCTTTAGATGTTGTTGCTAGCGTGCCGTCTTCTTTTACTAGAGGTGGAAAGGAAGAGCAACTAAAGTTATTACTGATTGCCTTTGCCATGGACTAGAATGCGCGTGAGTCGTTAGGACATCCAATTACTTTCGTTGTAAGTTGTCTTCGCTGATTCAACAATTAGGTTGCATCTATTTCGAAGAATTATGAATTCAGATCTTTTTTGCTCCGAAGGGTAAATCACTTCGGTTACGGCTTTTGGGCACATATTGACATCGGTATCTCTAAAGCACATATGTATCAGCCCATGCTGCGGATAAAGGATCGTTTTAGTGTCGGAATGGAAACGTATTTGTTTTCTTTTTATTATTTTTATTAGATAGATAAAAGTTAATGATAATGATTAATAAAGGGTTTTCCAATGAGAGGTGTTATTGTGAATGGTCCGCTATTCCGGTAGCTGTCACTTTTGAAGCTTTTATTCTTTGACATTTGACAAGTAGAAACTACGCCATTACTAAAAATGGAACGCAACACTCTCCAACAACGCATTGAAATTATTAAAATTCACTACAAAAATGGTGAAAATCTTGCAGTCACAGTTCGCAAAACTAAAGCATTTTTTGGTCGTCGTGAAGCACATAAAGAAATTGGTGGAAAAATTCGAGCTGTTGGGACAAGTTAGTGGTGTGAAGAATAAAACCCGTGCACGTCGCTCAAGAACAACTGAGAATATTGCTGCTGTAGCCCAAAGTGTTGAAGAAAACCCAGGATTGTCCATTCCTCGTCGTTCTTTGGAATTGGGCATTCCACAAACGTCATTACACCGTATTTTGCATAAAGATTTGGGTCTTAAGGCTTATAAAGTTCAGTTAACACAAGAACTCAAGCCGGCCGATCATCAACAACGTCGCCAATAGCCCAGCGTCGATTCAAGACCTCAAAGATAAAATTCGTGAGGCTATCGAGGACAGGGTAGCCACTTTGCGATTTGGTTGTGGAAAATTTCATGAAAAGGATATGGTCCTGTAAGCGTGCTCGTGGTGGCCATTTGGCTGATTTTGTTTTTCATTATTAACGGCATACCTTCCTCTTTATTATGAAATAAACATCTGATCATTTATCTCAAAAAATGGCATTTTTATTTGAATACCAAAAATAACACCTCTTATTGGAAAACCCTTTATATGATTTTGTTGCCTTGTCCTACTACTAATACAAAAGACTCGTTTTTGAAAATTATGCAATGCATAGCTACTCCTTTTGACTACCACAAATTACCCCGAATTCAATGTACAAACTATAATGTCTCAACTACCCATTTAATTGGGTAACTAAAACAAGTTAAACCAATTTACACGAAGTTCTATTATTTCAGCTGATTTGTAAAAAACTCTGTCAATCTTTGAGTAAATTCTGTCAGTAGTTATCGTTTCTACCCGCATTTCCCTAACACGTACCTTTCCCTCGAATGCGACTCATTTTCATTTCACAAAATAAAATCCATCCCGCATTTAGCTGTCAAAATCAGCTTAACTCCTTTAATTCAATTAACTCCTTAAAAACTTAATTTTCTGCTTTACAACTCTGAAGTTTTATTTTTGCTACCCCGACTCTCTATTGTTTCTTGAACTTTATAACCATCAGCTTATAAGAGTATCTTATTCACCACAGAACAAAAGCATTTAAGTTGAAAAAAATAAAATAAAAAGAAGGATTAATAAATAATAGGTACACTCGTCTGTATGCACATTGACTGAAACAAACAAATATCGTTGACCACTAAGCAATAAATAACAGACTTGTCCTTCATCTCCATCCAACCATCCCTGTGCTAAACGATACCAGTCAATCACATTAACGGATTAAACAATTCACCGAGAAAAACAAAAGAGGAGAAAAGCAAAAAAAAAACGAACTCAGAAACAACTGGAAATCAAATGACGGCAAATGGAAAAAGCAATAAAAGCCACACAAAACAAAACAAAAGAAAGGACGATGAGAGTTCGTTATTCCTCTTGGTTGCATTGGGTGCGATGGTTTGGTTAAACTGCCAGGGCCAGCCCGTTCTTATTCTGGATCTTATTGATCTCCATCGATTTGTTTATCCCATTCACTTAGATTTTGGTTAGAGTGAAACAGTGGTAAAGTATGCTTCCGATAGTGGTCATCCCTCTTTACCTGCGTGTGTGTTTTTGTGTTTCATTCAATTATTGCAATCAATTTAGGAAACGAAATCAACTTAAATTCCTTCTTAAGAAAAAAAAAAAAAGAAAAAGTAAAAAGAAAAGGAAAAGCCGAAAGTTTCCAATTGAGTGAATGATCACAACGGTCACTGAGGTTGTGCCCAAGGATATGAATTACATCCTGTGATTTTGGTCGGAGCGGAAGAGAAATATAAGGAAAAGGAGTTTTATTAACAGGATTAAGTTATTAGGAAGCTCTCTGTGTTGCGTGTTGCAGAGATTAGGAGAGTTTGGGAATATTTTATTACATGTCCTGAATGAAAATGAATGAAGGTTGAATCGAAAATGGAAATGATGGGGACGCTGTGTGGTTGTGGATGCCGGCAAATCCATATATGTATATAGTGAATGCAAAGTCTTAAATGAAACGTTTTAAATACTGTGCTCTCTCAAAGGTAGAAGGTAAGCAAGATCAAGGCTGCCTCTAAAAAACAGAGAACTTGCCTTATAAAATTTGTCATAAATTATCTAAACTTACAATGGAGAATTTTAGGCGGCTCTCAGATTGAGGCAACAAGCAATAAGCAACTGGCAACTGCCAGTACAATATCAGCAAAATTTCTCATTCAAGCGATATTTAGTTGCTTTGATGTGAGACCTCTAATTTAATTCAAAGTAAAATAATTATGAGCGATAATATTGCGTGTTTCCTATTGCCAGTTGCTTATTGAATGTTGCTTCAATGTGAGAGCCGACTTATATTGAAATTTTCACCATTGTGACTTCGTAAAAGTAAGCCTGGACTCTAAAAATGATTTAGTACCACGGAATATGTTCTTTCAAAAATTGTTCGAGGTGTTTTCAGGAAGCAACGTCTCCTTCTCTATAAAGCACAGGTTAGACCAGGCCTGGAATATTGTTCCCATATAGAGAGCTCGGCCCCAAAACAATCACTTAACCTACTTGACAGCATACAGAGACGAGCAGTTCAACTTATTGGATACCCTACTCTCACATCGAATCTACAACCATTGGTGCACAGAAGACAAGTCGCCGACCTTTGCTTGTTCTATGGGTACTTCCATGGTTGATGTTCCGAGGAACTCAAAGGCATTATCCCTCGAAATGTAACCACAAGACAGACAGCTAATGCTCATGACCATATACAGTACACTTGACAGTTGACAACCGAGAGGACATCAATTTTCCAAAAATCCTTCTGTTACAGGACAAGCAAACTTTGGAACTCGCTTCCTGGGGATATATTTTCAGAAGACTACAATTTGCAGCAATTTAAGTGCAGAACTAACTTACATCTGCAAGCATCTCGGGGCGCTGATGAAGCGTTATAGGGTCGCCTTTCCCGTGAGAAGTATTAAAAATAAATAAAAAATTGTAGTGGTGTCGGTAGGAGGTGTATCCGCATTCGCTCTTTGGCAACAACAAAGTGGAGTTGGATATTTGGAATGTTCGCGGGCGGCTAGGTTACAAGAGGAGTATCTAATATCGATCGCAACATGATCTGGTTGACGGTTTAATGATCTTGTGACAGCAATATTCATTTAGCCTAAGTCTGCTTCCAGACTTTTCGTGTAACGGCCGTATAGAGTGTCTATTCAAAACTTGTCCTTTTAATCAATTTAATTGTGCTGGCATTCGTCAGATGTTTTCAGTGCCAAGACATAAATCATGGATGAATTTTTCTTTGACGAAATTGAATCGCCGGATGATGCATCCGATCCAGCATCGGTCACACTGTCGGTTACGAGTGAAAGAGAGATAAAGATTCAAGGAAACATCGCATTTGATTTGGTTAACAAAGCGCGCTCTGGGAAGCCTGGTTTTTGCTGCCTACTCCAAAACGAAGTGGCTGAGTCTTCTCGTAACTTTTAGTGTAAATTTGGAAAAGTTGTCCAACAGAAAGTCGGGTGTTTCAGCAAAATGACATTTCTGGAGGCTACCAAAGTAAGGCAAACGTGTGAATCAATAACATCGCAACAACAAATTAATGCTTCGTTTTTCTACTCTTCTGCAAAGTACGACTAAAGAAGGAATAGATAAAAATGACCTTAATGATGTTGATTTTCATAAATTTTTCTTTGTCATTCAACAAAATAAATTCAGTTTTAAAAAAGTGATTTTTCAAAACATTTCTGCTCTGTACAATGTCACAGCAGGCAGACATGCAGACGCCCAATTAATTAGTTTCGAAAATTTAAACCAAAAATCTGAACAAAAACACAGTCAACCAGCCGGCGCGTCAGGAAAGTACAAAAATAACTAACGCCACACGTCACACCTCCCAATTAGTATGCATCCAACAAATTCGTTTTATTTCAATTAGAATTCATTTGCTCTAACTGCATTAGAAATCCACGCTGCGCTACGGATAGTACGTCGTTAGTTCAACTAACATGCAAAAAAGAAATAATTAAGATGCCCGGCCCGCACACAATGAGAGTGTATGGTGAGTGTGTGTGTGATACTGCCGGTGCAGGCGGCATCAAAAGATCCGCACTGAAAGTGTCACACGACTAGTCGGACAAGTTGAGCATGATATTCGTAATTACCTATCCGCAGCACGGCGGCGGCAGTAGATCTTTATATTGAATCGTTTTACATGTTACATTGTATGTGCGAAAATTGTTCAGAATATTTGGCAAACATACTCGTCTACCTGTCAATCAATATTTTGACAATTTAATGAAAACGATCCTACTCTTAATTCCATGAGAGGCGTAGAGGGCGCTCATTTAAGAGTTCCAACGCGATGTTGGTGATCATCCCTCTCGCAGTTACGCAACTTTGGATAATATGACCACCAGGCATTTTTGCAAACCCCAAAATTCAGTTTAATAAGCAAATCTGACAACAAAAATCCTTAAATTCCCCTGAGATAAACTTATAGATACATCCATCTTTAATAAATCGTCATCGATCCTTTAAATGGTATTGCCATGGATTTATTCGTGCATCGCGTACCACCCCCTCGTGCACATGGCAACCCCATACACAGTAACCACACACACAACCACCGATGACAATCGAATCTGTCGCGCGTACAAAGTTAATCATGTGTAACACCACCCATCAGCAGAACTCCACTCGTTCACCGTGGTTTACGGCTGATAAAATTCCAGGCATCAATTAATTATTCCGAGGTCACCTTTGTGGCCCAGCAACACAGTCAGTATAGCTGGACATCTGTTGGACACCCAACACTAGACTCCCAAAGGATTCACCCACTCACACCCAGATTCATCGAATCGAACACCGACGCAAAACAGAGTGAGGCGCAATAAAACGACTCAAATTGTCCTCTGAATTTTGTTGCGAATTTTGAATTGCGTTTGCCAGTTGGTTTGGTTGCTGATGATGGTGCACCAGTTGCTCGACGATGGGCTACATGGCATTGGGTTACTTTCCGCATATGGAGGTCAAATGCTGTAGGTACATTGAAATTGGTCAAATTGACCGCAATACATTACAGCGAAGGACATGTGTTGCAGATATGCGAATTTTGAATAACTGCATGAGATACAATTTTTTTTTTGGGTGTTAATTTGTGATAATTACCATCACAGCTTCGATTGGATAATTTATGGAACGGGTCGTTTTAATGTTTGAATTTTGTGTTTTTACTCATTTAAAAGGCATCGCCTTCGTGTCCACCGAAAATAAACATTTCAAGAGCTATATAAACACAAAAGAGCACATGCAATGATACGGTGTGTTTCCGCAGTCATCGCCCTCAAACATCATGTCGCGCGTGTGGGGGGCTGTTGAATTAACTCGGACAGCTTGATGCAGTGTGTGACTCATTTTGACAGATAAATTGGCTCGATGCACCTAGGTGTTGATAATGTAATAAATTTAAGAAAATAAAGAGAAGCGAAATAGCATTTGATGAATGGGAATGGATTTAATTAGGCATGCGGCGGCCATTTGGTTAGGAATTTTGGCGGCAATTAGTTTCGATTGCAAGAAGACGTTTTCCCACCATGGCAATCATCACAGAAGAGGCGGTTGAAATAAATGGTGGCATTTATTATTCCAGTTATATTATTCCAAACTATTTGTACAAGAACAGTACAGAAGATCCAGTCTTACATTCAAAGATCTTTCTTCGAGACTACGGAAACATTTCACGTCCAAATTGCAGGTTTTTGCTTCGAGATGTAAATTATTCTTTCCAGTATACTCCAGATTGGGTAGCAGATTTAAGATGTTTCTCCTCCCTGTTAGCGTGAGCACACGTCATTTCCTAAATTTGGCGATGTGAAAGGCTGAATTCGTGATGATTTATATGAATATTAGAATAAATCCGGCTCGAAGGACCAAAATGTTGCACGAAAAAATAAAAATCATTTGATTATAATTATGTCGTTTTCGGTTGCTGGTTGGAGATTGAATGCATTTTACATTCAGTATTTGACAATTAGCTTAAATTTGATACAGCAAACTGACAGTAAACATTTAATGGGCAAGTTACACTAGACCCAGTATCAGTGCCGGTTTTGGGGGATGGTAGCCGGGGCTACAGCCTCGGGCCTCCACAAAACACTGGCTCAATTTTTCAAATTCCGACGAGTAAACAAACACCACACACAAAAACATCAGAATCAAGAGCAAGCAGAATTTTGTGGTCTCAAAAATGATCCTTGATCCTTGGACTAACCGCATAACAAATGAAATGATCGAATATTGGACAGAAAAAGGTTCCACAGAACTTCAACGATGAATTATCTCTGCAGAGTTCACTTCTTCAAGATCAGTCGCGAGAAAGTTCCAACTTTGTTCGAAAATGTTTACACGCCACAATAAAAATCAAGAGACCGTCAATCGATTCTGGCTTTGCTTTTCTCCAACTACGGGAAAAATATATTGTTATGCGTGTAAGTTAATGTCCACTCAAAACACAAAACTCAGTGGAGAAGGCTTGCTTCAGTGACTGATGGGAAGCATGCATCTGATCGTCTATATGAACATGAGATTTCAAGGACTCCTTTGAAATCAGTTGTGGGCGCAGTAGGGCAGTGGATGAGTTTAGTGCAACGGCGTAAAGTCACGGGACGCATCGATCAAGAGCTAGCGATACAAGAGGCACAAAAATTCCAGTATTGGCAAAAATTCTTCAGAATTATCGTTATTACTATCAAATTCATTGCTGAACGTGGATTAGCCTTTCAAGGTGACAATAAAGTTATTGGTTCACCGAGAAATGGGCATTTTCTGGGAATTTTGGAATTACTAGCCGAGTATGAAACCAATTCTGGCAACCCATATGAAAGACCATGCAAATAAAGGAAGTGTTCATGTCAATTACCTTTTGTACACGATTTGCGAAGAACTGATTAGTTCCATTGGTAACAAAGTGCGCTAACTGAAATAGTATCCAGAATAAAAAAAATCAAATATTATTCGGTGTCAGTGGATTCTACTCCCGTCGAATCTCATATCGATCAACTAACTAAAGTCGTTAGATATATTGAAGGATCGATGCCAATAAAAAGATTTCTCACCTTTTTACCAAACTGCGACCATACCGGCGAGGCAAACGCTTTACTAAAATTTGTAGGTGACTATCAAAATAGACATTTGGGATTGCTGTGGCCAATCATATGCCAATGCGGCAAATATGAGTGGTAAACACAAAGGAATGCAGGCTCTTATTTTGGAGCCAGTACCATTTTATTTGGAAAATAATAAGCCAGGGGGCCTCTACTCATTTGCTGGGCCTCCAGACCTCTAAATCCGGCCCTGCCCAGTATAACAGTTTACAATAAATCAATTTTCATTATAAAATTGTTTGGTAAAGCCTAGTATCCTGCTCGCGCTTAATTTTAGCGAGCGCTTTTCTCTATTTCTAATATTGGACAGAAAAAGGTTCCACAGAACTTCAACGATGAATTATCTCTGCAGAGTTCACTTCTTCAAGATCAGTCGCGAGAAAGTTCCAACTTTGTTCGAAAATGTTTACACGCCACAATAAAAATCAAGAGACCGTCAATCGATTCTGGCTTTGCTTTTCTCCAACTACGGGAAAAATATATTGTTATGCGTGTAAGTTAATGTCCACTCAAAACACAAAACTCAGTGGAGAAGGCTTGCTTCAGTGACTGATGGGAAGCATGCATCTGATCGTCTATATGAACATGAGATTTCAAGGACTCCTTTGAAATCAGTTGTGGGCGCAGTAGGGCAGTGGATGAGTTTAGTGCAACGGCGTAAAGTCACGGGACGCATCGATCAAGAGCTAGCGATACAAGAGGCACAAAAATTCCAGTATTGGCAAAAATTCTTCAGAATTATCGTTATTACTATCAAATTCATTGCTGAACGTGGATTAGCCTTTCAAGGTGACAATAAAGTTATTGGTTCACCGAGAAATGGGCATTTTCTGGGAATTTTGGAATTACTAGCCGAGTATGAAACCAATTCTGGCAACCCATATGAAAGACCATGCAAATAAAGGAAGTGTTCATGTCAATTACCTTTTGTACACGATTTGCGAAGAACTGATTAGTTCCATTGGTAACAAAGTGCGCTAACTGAAATAGTATCCAGAATAAAAAAAATCAAATATTATTCGGTGTCAGTGGATTCTACTCCCGTCGAATCTCATATCGATCAACTAACTAAAGTCGTTAGATATATTGAAGGATCGATGCCAATAGAAAGATTTCTCACCTTTTTACCAAACTGCGACCATACCGGCGAGGCAAACGCTTTACTAGAATTTGTAGGTGACCATCAAAATAGACATTTTGGATTGCTGCGGCCAATCATATGCCAATGCGGCAAATATGAGTGGTAAACACAAAGGAATGCAGGCTCTTATTTTGGAGCCAGTACCATTTTATTTGGAAAACTAGCTGGACCCGTGCTCGCCTTGCCCGCTCGCACAAAATTATATTTGGTTATGTGTATGTATATATTTTCACTTCAAAAAATACATTTTGGCTAAAAATTGTTCCTTAGGACGTGGCTATAAACGACATAGCCTATAGCAGTCTCACGGTGTTAAGGAACATTTTAAACAAAGTTTCATTGAAATCTGTCCAGTAGTTTTCGAGTTTTTAGCTGACAACGAAAATTGCTACAGTTTTATTATATGTATAGAATAGATTTCACAAACTGGCTGGACAGAAGTAAGTCACTCATACACAGTACCTATCTGTTCAAGAAAAATTGCTTTCGATGTGCGACAACAACCCCAAAGTAGAACTATGGAATCCAAACAACTACCCCAACCCTACTTTGTTACGTCATATCAGAATAAAATTCCTACTGCGTTGCATGGCGATATGCGATAATGGATGTAATGCATTGGATATATAATGTGCACCCTCTGCATCGCCCTCCCTCTCATTGATCTTGCTACTTGTTTAAAATACTGCATTTCCTTTCCTTTCCTTTGCTTCCCTCTTCCTATAGAATCCAAACAACTACCTACTCCAACCCAACACAGTTACCATACCACATATCGAATGAAATTCTGAAATGAAACCTGTTTTGTATTATACGTCTCTTCTCTTATGAAGATTATTAATATACCCCATGCCATTCTGCAGCACGCACGACTCACCCCATCCCTATCCTTAATCGGACATACAATCATAATATACATACCTACATAATATACAACTGACCATCCCAAGTAACAATTTTACTTCGGTAAGGTTCAAATTTTTAATTTCGGTAGGCAACTACTTTTATAAAGCTTCTGTAGTATTTCTTAGGCGAAGTACAGCAATTTCCAGGTAATTGTTTCGATAATAACTTTTATAAGACCTTTCGAAAGAAAATCCACAGGCTTTATAGAGGGATGAGGAATTTAGTTTCGATAAAACCTCGATTGGACTTCCAAAAATTGGAGGTGGATGTGTGGGAAGTCATTTGTTTCGATAAAGTTTCCAGTTCGAAGCTCTGTCGAGAAGTCTCTTTAGGGCTTGTGATCGGAAGCATTATAAAGGCAGTTGTCTCTCATGCAGGCAACAGCTTGCAATTGGAAGCTTTAGAGAAGCATTAACTTCCCATTATTTGCCCATAGAATGAGTGGCTTGCGAATGAAGGCTTTATAGAGGCATAAACTAGTTTTATATGTTATGTTACAGCATTTAAGTGGAGCGGCTTTAATAAGAACTACGAAGGATCATTTAGCTGTCATCGTATTATAGTAGATATACACGCGTCGATTTTGTTTTATATAAAAATTAAATATTTTGGGTCTATAAAATGATTAGTTCATGGAAAAAGGTGATCATATCGGAAACGTATCAAAGAATAGTGCAAAGGGAGCGTGGCGCAATTCTGAAGCGAGCCCGTGAATGTCAGATGAATTAAAGCGAACATCTCTTTGTCGCAGTGGATGCTTTCAGCGCTCATCTGTGGTCCTAATTCCTAAATAATAATTAATTTTTTATCAATAATCCCCAGTACACTATTCCACAAGAATTGTCTACAACAGCCTACAACATTTATAATGAGAGCACCAGAAATTATGAGGGTTTAGGTATGTGTTTTCTTTTTTCTATTTATTCACCATTTCGGCAGATGAATATAGTTTTTTTTTGACTCTGTTAGATAACGCCAACAGTAGCACTAGTGCTAGTGGGGATCGTACTATCGATGATGGAACAAATAGCAGCAAATATAGCGATGAGGATTTATGGAAAGGATATGAAACCCAAATGGAGAGAAATATAGAAGTGCGCTCGCATTGAAAAGACGAAAAGTTATTTTCAAATGCTGCCAGTTGCCCGTCAAATGCTGCATCACGTCATTGAAATATTTACTGAAATCACCAAAGTTAAATTAAAGACATTTTGTCTAAGCACCGACTCTTCAAATTGTTGGTTTTTGACGACAAAAAATGAAATAGAGTGACTTACAACTATGTTGTATTACAATTGACGAAAAGGCTAATTTTTTCATAATTTAGTTTGAGTCAAGGCATTTAGATATTTATTGTTCCGATCGCTATGCTCACTCAAATAAAAAAGAAAAAAAGAAAGAACATAACCGATGTGAAATGTAAACTCGTTCGTTTGCCTTACCGACAATTGTAGGTTTTTATCACTTTATTGCATTATTTAATATTACTTATTTCATTTTTGTTTACAATGATTAAATAAAATTAAATTGGTTATTGCTGAATCAAAAATGTTTCATGGTCTTTTTACTTGTACACAGTCGCCATCGGGCGACATAGCCAATTGGCGACTTTTGTACTGCCGGGTCGCGTGGCGACCACAATTCTAAGTAATCGTTTTTGGACCCCTTTCACAAATACAGGCGACATTGGGACACATTTTTAAAGCTTCAATTTATTTTTTAATAACACCCAAAAATTTTGAAAAAAGAAATAGTACATAGAAATTTGCGTGTGTTTTTTGCTTTAATAATAATTTATTCTTCGCATGTTTATATAATAGTTGTAATAAATAAATAGTTGGAGCAACAGGCGTGAATAGACACGCTGGGCCTAGCCTCTTGCGTTACAACCATTAGTTTGTGTGAGTTTCAGTTTTTGGGACAATTGGAAGGGACCTAAAATTTTATGCCGAGTCCGAACGGCTGAATTGTGAAGACTTTTCAGGTCAGTTATACTCTCCCAAGATTGTCAGACCTTCGCGAGAGAGAAATAACCTTTTTGTTTGGTGGTTAAATGAAACTGGTTCGTATAATTCAAATGAATTCAATGTTTTTTATTTACGGATACAAATTAAGGTCAATTTACCAAATTTCAAAGCTAAAGCTATAGTGTTTTAAATTACTTGTATGGGTCGTGCCATTCCCCGATTTGCAATCCCACCATATTCCAATTTATATGGACAATGCACATCAATGTTAACAATTTTTTAAATTCATTTTTTTTATATGGAAGGTGCCACGCCCCTTTGTCCAAGTTTGACCAAACTTCACAGAAATTTCTTTGAGCCAATAATAAAGTGTTATCGAAACTCTAAAGAGTATGAAGTATGTTTACAACGTCTGTTGCAACTTCTGTCGCAGTCGGCGGCAAGTCTTATCGAAACTCTAAAAAGTATCAAGTACTTCATATTTAACACTGGCAAACGCATAGGACGATTTAGCCTAGTGGATAGGGTATTGGACTGGCATGCGACGGGACCCATGATCGATTCTCAGTGAAACCCATGTAAGTAAAATGTAAATTATATCTCGAATGTTAAATGAAACTGTATCAAAAAGTATGAAATGTCATTGAATAATAATTAATAAATGAGACAAAAAAATAAAAAAATGGAAAATTGAACAAATTAAAAAAAAAATATTTTTTTTCTTTTTAATTATTGAACTTCTATAAGGCTTTTATAACAGTTGCGGTAAGGCCTTATAGCAGTTTCTTACCGAAGTAATAACCTACTGCTGACAAATATTAGAGATGCTTCTTTTGCGAAGCAATAGCCCACCGCGGATGTTACTTGTTTCTATAAGGCCTATCAGAAACAGAAGTTGTATTGTCTGTAAGGCCTATCCCAAGTTGTCTTAATCAGTAAATAGCTTCGCTAAAGTGCGCCAAATGTCCTTCTAAAAGGCCTTTTGCAATCAATATTGCGGGAGGGGAAATAGCCTCGATAGCGCCTTATCGAAGTCAAATTGTTACTTGGGATAGCACTCACTGCGAAAACAAAAATCAACCCTTATCGAATGTGTTTGTTTGACGATCGCAAAAGTATAAACATCCATTCGTAGCAAGGTATATGTGTATGTATATATTTTCACTTCAAAAAATACATTTTGGCTAAAAACTGTTCCTAAGGACGTGGCTGTAAACGACATAGCCTATAGCAGTCTTAGAGTCTTAAGGAACATTTAAAAAAAGTTTCATCGAAATCTGTCCAGTAGTTTTCGAGTTTTTAGCTGATAAAGAAAATGCCTACAGTTTTATTATATGTAAGGATAATAAGCCAGGGGGCCTCTACTCATTTGCTGGGCCTCCAGACCTCTAAATCCGGCCCTGCCCAGTATAACAGTTTATAAGAATTCAATTTTCATTATAAAATTGTTTGGTTAGGTAAAGTTCCATGAAGGCCTAATTTAGTGAAAGCTTTCTTTTCTCAATTAGCACGGCCGAAAAGAATACTTGCCTAAATGACTAAAAATATAAAATCTACCCCGCAGTAAAGAGTACAACGTCGTTTAAAGTTTAAATTTTCACCACCATTTCCACCAACGGAAAGTATAAAGTAACCAAGTATATAAAGGAAGACTAGGCACCCAATAATCAAGGACTATTGAGACAGAGTCAACATTATTTGGAGTCTTATCCATTTCACCCCATTTCAAAATAGAGTTCGCATAATTTCCCATCCATCACAATGCGGAATAGTCAAAATAACCTTCAAGACATTAACCGTCTATATAGTAGGAAATTTAAAAACAAAAGAAGCCGCCACGTCAATAACACCGACTTGGTTCTAATTAGCATTTATATTATAGATCCCCGAGGAATATTTTAAGAGGCGAAAGGATGTTAACCTTTTCAATCATATGGAAGAGT
Organism: Cheilosia soror; assembly: GCA_949372485.1. Taxonomy (NCBI): domain Eukaryota; kingdom Metazoa; phylum Arthropoda; class Insecta; order Diptera; family Syrphidae; genus Cheilosia; species Cheilosia soror. The sequence goes on along the minus strand of OX443562.1, from coordinate 7,824,991 downwards.
GTCTATTTTTTTATGCGAATTTGCTATAATTTTAAGCCAAACATGAACAAAACATTCATCTAAAAATGAACCCGAATAATACTCATTGAAATTCTGTTTTGAAAATAAAATAAAAAAAATGCATGTCCCTTAGTCACACAGAGCCACCCCGCACGTATTTTAATGCCAATCACATGCAAATTTGTCACCTGTCACGCGTTCAATGAATTTTGCATCGAAAGAGAAACCGGCAAGACACCAAAATTGAAATAAATTATTTATATCATCGCATTTTTAATTCATGAAAATAAAATTCTATTTTCGCAAAGCGATATTCAGATTGCAATTGCGAGTACCGCAATTTTCACCCCTATAGTTCGCGCCTTCGCGGTGAATAAATATCGGAAAGAGCGCAGTTTGTCGCGTTGCATCTGCACATATACAGTTCAACTGCTTATCGTTTGAGATTTATTTTCTCCATCATAAGATACACTTTGGGGGATTCGCCAGATGCAATTTCAAGCTAATTTGCCATCAAAGGTGAATACTGTATATTGGGCGTCATCGTTATCGATGTTCGTGGTCACTTGGCTGAAATTGATTGATATACGTTCAGATTTGACTAGTGGTGGGTCAACTTCATATATATGCAATTTGATGGTTGGATGTAATAAATTCACTTGAGCCAGTGCCAAATTGATAGATACACACACATAATGTCGGATTTTAGACATTTATTGTTCGATTGGGATGAATTCTGCAACAATTTAGCGGAAGTTGATGTATCATTTGGCTTATGGATTGATTCATAACCTGCATTTATATACAGTATGCCGATGGTGTGGGCAGTGGATTTATGAGGTATACTTGAATTATTTACAACACGCCGGCGGCAGCGAGCAAATTGTGTTTTGAATTTGGCTAACCAATGCAATAAACCACAAATACACTTAATTATGTATACATAAATTGGCGCTGCTTCATTCATTAAATTTGTGTATCTTTAGAACGCAAATAGTTTAGGAAGTCTTACCTTAAAAATTACAGGGCCTTCTCAATAAATTACCGCATTGCAACGCGCTTTTTTTTTCTTTGGAACATTGATCCATCTATCCATCAGTTTGAGAACTTCATTGATTGTTGGTATATTTCGTTTTCATTAAGTCTTTGGGGAAAAAATGAATAGTTGGCGTAACAGTATAGGTACTCAAGGCCTAGCTTCTCACAGCTAATCGTTTTGTGTGAGTTTTTATTTTTACGACAAATGGAAGGGACCTACAATTTTATTTCGAGTCCAAACGGCTGAATTAAGAAGCTTTTTCATGACATGACTCTCGGATGTTTGTCAAATGTTCTCGCGCTTCTTTTTAAACTATGCTATGGCACAACACACAACAACAGTGTCGTCAGCGTCGGCTCCAATGGATAAGCAGAACCGCATATTAAAGGATACATTTTCTTAGAAAGATAAATTCAAAGAAGTACTAACTGCACAACATTTGATTTTCAATAGCGTAACGATAAATTCGTTAGAGATAGCAAGGGCATTAATTTTGTCTATACTCGTAATACTGGTATACCAACAGAAACAGATATGCCAACTCTAAAGCATGTTGTAGAGGTGACCAAAGTCATCGCCCGGCAAGAGTATAGCAAAAAATTGCAAAAAATTGCGAAAATGTCAGCCCCTAGTTTCGCCAGAAAAAAAGCCTCATAAAAGGATTAAGTTACAAGTTTGGTTGACAACTGATGGCGGTAGCTTAACGATAACTATGAGCAAGTCAAGGCTTTCGTTAAACAAGAACCAACTTACATCTCATTTAATACCTTTTTGAAGTTCGAGCAGATGAGTGATAGTACCAAACAACAACTTGCGTCAATTAGTTGGGCCTAAGGAGTATAAGCCAAGTATGAGGACAAACCAGTATCACTCAGTCGATCTACTCACCGAGGTGATTTGGTAAAATGTACTAGACGGCAAAATAATCACCACAATCCATAAAATGAGTGAAGGCAAAACTCTAACTCCCAGTTTCACAGTGGAAGTTTAATCTATAGTTCAACTGAACCTGAACTTGAGTTAAAATTTTAAGTTCAATTCATCCGGCTTCACAATGTGATCTGAACTTCAATTCAATTGAGGAGTTTTTTTGAATAGAATTTGGCAGTAAGTACTTTTATACCTACGGCTTTTCCAAAATCGTTCCTTGATTTTTTTTTTCAAGGAACACGCAAAACAACGTCAAATATTTGTGTTTTTGACAATCGGCAGCTTTCAAATTGAAATATCATTGTGTCAAGTGTTCTATGAGGTTTAAACGGCAGAATGCTATTGTTTAGCGTTAACCACAGAATGAACTCTGTTCGAGGCTGTGCAACCGAATTAATTGTTTCACAGTAGAAGTTTAAACTAACTCACAGTAGAAGTTTAAACTACCTACACTTTTAGTTTAAACTTCTACTGTGAAACTGGGGGTAAGAAAGTTCAACGGAAGCTCATAGTGCTACATTGTGACATCTTAAAATAAATACTTTAATCAAATATTGGGAACAGATGGAAGACACCGATCTGTTGGAGGACAGGTGGAAGATCCGCTTCAAGAAGGCTATCAAATAGATGAATATATGAATGAATATGAATGTTCGCATGTATATATAGAGCAGTTAGCAAACCAGCCCATACAAGCATCCCAAACGTCACTACCGCAAGTGAACGGTGTCGATTAACAATCGTTTAACCTTTGGCAATTCCACTACTGACTTATGCCTTGTCATGGGCTTTAGTGGTTTTTGTTGGTTACTGGCAAATGGCCTTTGTATATTTGTAGTGTATTTTGCAGTTTTATCATGATTCCCAACCGTTTAAAAAATATTTAGAAAATATTACCAAAGTCCGACCTTAGTTGTGACTTGTGAGTACATTACATACTCTACTCATCGTTTGCTCATCAGAGAATGTGTGATAGAAATTGGAGCAATTGGGATGCGTCAGTGTAAACAAAGCCGTGATAGACATTTGAACGACACCTTGTTACGAACAGAGGTTCATTGTACAATCTTCAAAATAAAGTAAGAACTAAATTGATGTGTATAGTCCAACCTTTGCTGTTTTATCTAAAATTCAAATCCTATCCTCTTACAGATCCTTCAAATAAAAGAGGGAGTATAATCAACTCTTTTTCTTGACAGGAAATAGAAGGAACCATGGGAAATATGTATATACTAGCTGAAACACCGGCGGCTTCGCCAGGCCTTTTTTGATTTTTTAAATTTTTGTTTAGGTATTTTAATTTTTTTCAATTTTTGGTCTATAAATTGATCACCGACATTTAAAACCTGAAATACAGCAATACGAAAAAAAAAACAAAGAAAGACGCATGAAAATCGGCCAAGGAGGTATAAGATTTTGATTTTTTTTTTGTATGAGCGGTGCCACGCCCCTTTGATAGATTTTGACCAATCTTCACAGGAGTACTCTCTAGGGCCAATACCTAAAATTATTTGTAAGTTTAAGTTCAAACGATTTGTTGGTTTCTGAATGGTATGTGATTCTGAATGCTTTTTTTGTATGGGAGGTGCCATGCCCCTTTGTCAGATTTTGACCAATTTTCACAGGAGCACTCTACGCCGAATACCTAAGATTATCTGTATGTTTCGAAATATATGATTTTGTATTTTTTTTTTGTTTTGGGAAGGGAGGTGCCACGCCCCTTTGTCCAATTTTGGCCAATCTTCACAGGAGCGCTTCAGGACCAATACCTAAGATTATTTGTAAGTTTGAGCTCAAACGATTTGTTGGTTTTCGAGATATACAATTTTGAACGTTTTTTTGTATGGAAGGTACCACGCCCCTTTGTCCAACTTTGACCAATCTACACAGGAGCACTCCACGGCCGATACGTAATATTACCTGTACATTTGAGCTACCTCAATCGATTGTGTGGTTTTCGAGATATACGATTTTGAATGTTTTTTTTTTGTATGGGCGGTGACACTCCCCTTTGTCCGATTTTGAATTTTTCTAGCCTATTGACCGACCACCGTAATTACCGACATTTAAAAAAAATATCAACTAAATTGGTTATAAATTACGGGCGACAGAGGGAAACATACAGTTTTTTCCACTTTGTTTTATATATATAGAGACGATTATGTACATACGAATGATGGACCTTAAATGGCATGACGTACATTACATTAAATTACTAAAAGACCTGTTCTACGAATTTGGTAACATTTTTTACAGATGTCACATCATAACAATTAGGGCATTAGGCCCTTTGGTGCAAACATCAGTTGACTGCAATAAATTTTTAATGTCAAGTTCCGAGCAACTTAAAATTGCCACTAGATGTTTGACCATTTTTTTCAATTCCACTGTCTTGTCAGTATTTCTTTTCTTTTCAAACAACAAACAAATGATTCACCAAACAAATATAATGTAGGTACTATAAACATTCTAAAAATACACCTTCTTTGGCTACGCATCATCTTTAGCGCCAATCATCTGGTAAATTGCCAAACTAGGAAACAACAAAGCATGTCAAATAAAAAAAAAATACAACAATTTTTATAAATAAAAAAAAATTATAATTTTATTGTTTTGACATTTGACACAATTAAATTGGAGCGAATTATGAAAAATGATTGTCGTCATTAATTGAGCAACAAAGTGATGCTTCTACACCCATTATCCCGTGCATGTATACAACCCCACTAAACATCACACAAGCTGATGGTATTGAGCTGCCTCTGCCACCCACAATTTGTGTCTGTTTAATACATGAGCTTCAAGCCATCAAAACTATACATACACAAGGGCGTTTTTATGTTAAAACATGAGAAACAGAAAAAAAATCTCTAAACTGCAAGAACAAAATATTTTTTGTATAGAGTGACTGAAAACATGCCCCCAGCTTCAGTTTAAATCTTCTTCTCTTTTTTTTAGGTAAAAACTTGTCGAGAGTCTGTATTAGGTTGACATATGAAACAAATGAAATGTGTGACACATTAAATAGTGACCGGAAAAATAATAAAAAGGAAAAATTGAAAAATTACAATTTAATTGCAAAGAAAGTAAGTATAGCAACTGCGTCTACTACGAGTAGTTGTACTAGAATACTGCATTCTACATAAACATAGATACTCGTAGTGCAGTGTATCTTTTGTGGTAAGGAATGTGCAAAAAATTTGAAATTCAATACTCAATTGTGGAATAGATACAGTACATAATCGTTATGGCGACATTGAATGAGTCTACTGACGCTACACATGGCAAGAGATGTGTGATAGCTATCAGATAGAGTTTGATGATCTTGTTGTGGGGGATGTCATGGTCAATTTGTAATCTACGAATGAAATCGAAAGTTCAGATAGTGCTGATGTACCAACTGGCTACATAGAGATTTTTTGAGCTGCACGGAGCCATGAAGGCACGGACCCACGGAAGCCCAATAGGCAATGATTTGAAGATCACGATCAGCAGGCTGTCCAATTTTTGAGTTTTTTTTTTCTTCTTTTATATAGTCGTAGAGCGGTAGTTAGTGTGCTGGGCTACTGTGCGAGGGATCGCCGCGCCGGTTCGATCCCCATAAAAACACAAATTACATCTTAAGGTTTTTTCTAGTGCGCCACCTCTCGCGAACGTCTGACAAACATCCGAGAGTATGACTGTCCTGAAAAAGCTTCCCAATTCAGCCGTTCGGACTCGGCATACAATTGTAGGTCCCTTTCATTCGTCCCAAAAATAGAAACTTACACAAACGAATGGTTGCGGGCAGTTAGGCCTAGGGTGTCTTCCGCAAAGGGGTTAGCTGTCAAATTAGCTGTCATACTAAGTTCACTTTTCGACATCAGTAGATATGATTTGAATATGAATTATCGACGACGAAGTCAATCGTCAGTTTCAGATTATTTTACGTCAACATATCATATGGGCTACATGCTGTGTACTAGCTCTCTTTGTGGCACTCATATATACATACGTATGTGGCTTTCCACCTTTAGACTCGCAAAAACCCGAAAACCACTGGAACGATTTGGATGATTCTTCTATTGTTTTGTTCCTCTTCAATCAGGGATAGCTTAGCAAGAAAGAAAATTTAGAAAAGCTCAAATGAAAAGTCGAAAAATTGGAAAAATCGAAATTTACATTGCATTACACCGATTCAGCTCAAATTTTAAAAAATTCTTTGCAATTGGCCCAAAGAAGTTTCTGTGAAGTTTGGACAAAATTGGACTATTTGGCTAGGCACCTCACACACAAAAGTAACCTTAGGTTAGGTTAAGTTTGCGTGCTGGCAGATCAATACTGACCCATTGTGATGCCCATAGGGGAAAGAGGTTGTTCCTTACGCAATAAAACCCTGTACACAAATTACTTATTGTGCTGCTAAATACAAACCATCCTGATGATTTGATGAAGTTCATTATCTTGTCTATTGATGGGCTGTAAAGCTCGGTCGTTGAAGAAGTGCCTCCTGGGCAGTCACATAGGAAGTGGGTTTGTATCCTAAGAGCTCTCTCATCACGGCAGCCTCTACAAAGTTCTTCTTTCCTTAAACCCATTTTCTTCATGTGGTACCACAGAGTATTGTACCCAGTTATGATTCCTACGAGAGTAGACAGGAATTTCCTATCCTTCCATATAATGCTCTCGGTTCTGGTTTCATTGAAGGAAAGAAACCTTAAAAATCGTATATCTCAAAAACCACAGAAACAATTGAGTTCAAATTTTCAAATATTCTTAGGTATTGACCCGGGACTGTTTCTTTAAGGTTTAGTCAGAATTGAACAGAGGGGACAAACAAAATTAATTTAATCACCAATGAAAACTTAAACTGTATACATGCGGCCAATATTGCTGATCTCAATGGGCCTCCGCACACGAGATTAATTCTGCCGGCAGAAAACCATTTTTATACCATACTTCGAGCGTACACGGGATGATTTCTGCCGGCAGAAAAATTATATATATGAACCCCTTTTCATTGTGTAGTATTATTTTCACAATTGAAATATTTTGAAAGTTGTATATGTATTAGTTTTATGCCTTGTTCAACCGCTCAACCTCGGCAGAACATTTTATTCCGTTTGTTTCCCCTCACTTCAGTCCCCTCGCCTACAAAATCGGTTTTATGCCGGCAGAATTAGTCTCGTGTGCGGAGGCCCAATGAACTATATATTATGTTACAAAGAGGTAAGTTACAAAGTTTATTTATCCTATAGCCAAACGATTTTTGAAAAAGGGAGAAGTCCTCGTGGTTTTTTAGTCTTTTAAACTAATAATTTGGCTTTGGTCCTCGTATCTATAAGCGTATGAGGTGTGCAAATTTGGCAATAAGGGACGCGTTTTCGGTAATCCGGAAAACCTCATCGTAGAGCGAAGAGTTATATTTTTTCATTACATATAGCACCTATCTGGAATGACATCAATGGATTTTGACAAGCTACAAAGTAGGTATAAAAATCCCTTCCTAATTTTCCACTTTAAAAAAATATTAAAATTACTATACAAAAACAGTTACAGCTCGGAGAAAAATTTACTTCAACCATTTTATAGCCTGCTATAGCTATTACCATCGCATGTAACATTAAAATTTTGTTAAAATGTTTTTCTCCAAAAATAGTACGTATACGCCGTGGTTTTGATGAAAGGCATCGGGAAGAACGTAGCCAAGAAAGGAACGGTATAAGATAAACAAAATGTCCAAGATCTCTATAACAGACAGGCTACCTATCCTACATAGGTATGCGTTACTTATTTGTAACTATTTATAATGTGGGCTTCGATTTAAAAATTAATTGACCGTCGCTATACTGATTGTGAAGAAAACTGAAGTTGAAACTGAACCAAATTAATATGCCATCATATACCCTACCACATATTTACAAAAATGGTAGCCAGTAAAAACTGCATCCATTTCTACAGTATTCTTCTTTGCATATAGCTTGCAACCAGCCGCATAAATTGCAATAAGTTGTAGTTTAAAAAATTTCTATCATATAAGTAATATGTAGGCTCAGAAAATGCACCCCTAGGTAAGGGCATATATGGCCATAGCAAATCACGGACTTGAATCTAAAAACTGGTGAAATTATGGCGCTTCGTAAATAATTTGTTAAAACGTGTGAATAGTCAGTCATACATGTCATCGTTTCAGTCAAACGTGATATAAATCAGTCATGTCATATCATGACTATTATCACATTTGCAAGTTCTAAGATACTATTTCCAATCTAGGTAGTCATATAAAACTATGGTATGGTATGCCATCGTAGGTGGATATCATTGATCAGCCACAAGACATCAAATCACACTAAACAACTATAGATAGTCCTATTTGTGAACATTAATCCTGTCATACAAAAAAAACAAAAACAAAAAACACATTCTATGATAAATCTCATAGTCATAATAATCCGCCACGCGCGCCACAATACTGACAGAGTGACAGCACAGAAGCTGACATCAAAAAAATGCCAGAGTCTTTTTTTTTATTTTACTAAAGTGTCCATTCCATTAAATATGGATTTCCCTACCCCGCCACCCCTCATGATAAACACATATGTGGACTAAAAAGAGACTCACCTTAAATAAATCTCGTTCTAATCTGCAAAGACCAGGCGATGTTTATGCTTTTCAGGATATCTGGCAAATAATTTATACCACGGCTATTAGCGATGCAAATCAGCAATCAAAGGACTACTTTCTGTAATTATTCCCTTTTATGCGACTTTTTTGTTCTACCCTTATTTGCACGGATTCATTATTCAAATGATGCAACAACTACGAGTACAACGAAAAGTAAATCCATAGTTATCCTTTCACTATCATAGCACATTCACTGTTAAACACACGAGTGCACGCAGCAGGCACTCCTCTCTATAAAAATAACTTTTTTTTTTTTACTCTCCCTCCACTGTAATATCCTTTCAACAATAAACTCCAGACACACACTGGATGCGGATGGGACTGCAATGCAATAGTCCGATAGCGCACACACACAATAGGGGTTGGGGTGGCAGCTTAGATTCAATGAAAGGACGACTCCAGCCAATTTACTGGTCCTGTTGATAGTATACCCACAACAGCAGGATACACCGCATCAAGTTGACTCTAAACAAGAACCCAGAATGGATAACAAACAACAACAAAAAAATCGAATAAAAAGCGCAACACTTCCGTCCCGGACACTAACAACGACAAGGATGGTCTGTCGTGGAAGTTTGCGTCGTCGATTGCAATTAAACGCAGCCACACGACTTGTCGTCCCAAGGAATATAATATATTTTTGCACTGACACTTCAAGGAGGTGGTTTAGTTTGTAATGATATACCTGCGGGTTCTTCCGTTTCGTTGACTTAACAACAACTTTGATGCGCACACACAAAAACACACGGTGTACGTGCCACGACGACCGTCTAACAGATGAGAAGTTTTGATATCTTTTTGGCACACTCAAGTCCCTTTGATACACTCAAATCCTTTTCCGGTGCACACACATCAATTATCCGCGAAAAGAATTTCCCCCAACTCTAAATAAGAATTCTCATCAGATTAGAACCGTCAAACAAAACAGATACAAAATGTATCTAAATATCTCACGGCTGAAGACAGGGACTCGAAATCGAAAACATATTTCAACACGACGAAATTCAAAGTGTAACTGAACATTTCAAAATATCTTACAGTACTTTTATAACATGAAACGAAACTCGTAAATATATCTATGTAATTTGAAAGATACACAGCACAGCTTCCGCTCAGCACTGCTCTCGCATCTCTCTTCGGAAGAGAACTCGATGTGGTCGTATCCAATCCACATGGCATGGATACAGATTCAGAAACAGAATAAATAAAAAAAAAAAACTGTCAACTGTTTTGTATGCCATGCCGAATGGCTTCATTTATCCTATAAGGGCATCACCTGTTGTTTACGTTGCGGGTGGCACGCTAAGAGAAATGTGCGCCCGTCACAATGAAGAGAAAGCGACGAAAAGCTTTCGTCGTATTTATGGGGGGTGAGACAAAGCTTTGACACTGCAATTTCCTTACTGTATGGGGAGCTGTGTAACATGTATATAGGCGCACGAGACTGATATTAGCTCGTTTAGGGGTTGGAACGCTGCTGGCTCAGTGCGGAATGCCTTGTACGAGATGCTGAAGACGGACAAGTTATTTGTAGCATGAGGCATCTCTGGCATGTGAAGCATTAACAAAAGAGGAATGCAAATGAAATGTTGCACCCTGGGTGCAAAAACGACAATGAAGATGATCATGATGAGGTTGTGTGGCAAGAACGCCGCTTGGGGTATAATGATTTTTGTCGCGTGATGAATTGCTCGTGTTGCCACATAAATTAGTCAAAAGTTAGGCATACACAACGAAAGATGAATGAAAATTTAATTGACTTTTTTTGGAAAGTACGTACGGGGGACTATGAATTTGGATGACGAAAGAAACTTATATTAATTGTGTTAAGGGGATATGGTCGTATGTAGTGGAGCATGTTTGGATGCCCAGTTTGTATGCAGCAGATGTAATCTCCTTAATCGCAAGTATTGGCCAAGAGATAAAAATATCTATCAGCTCTACATCATGTCCAAGTTATAGACGGCCAACTTTTTGAACACCTAACAACACCGCTTTCGCAACGGGTACCTTCGAGTAGTATTAGGGACGTGAGGATATCACTAACGTGATCACCACAGCAGAAGTTTCAGGGGGGACGAACAAGTTAATGGAATGCACCGAATTCTAATTCTGATGGGAAGACGTCTTCTAACAACACGAATATGGCTGGAAAGTGCAGTTAGTAGGGCAGTGTGAACCGCCAACTGTCCCAGACTTAGATCCTTATGGACCCATTGTGATGCCCTTTTATGGGGGGTTAACCGTTGGTGTTAGAGGTGGTTAAGTTCATGTCCCTCCTTCTTGTGTTTACCCGACGCCGGCCGTTCAGCCATCCTGAAATCTTCAAAAACCTGCAAAGATACAAAAATTCTTGTAAGTGTTCTGTTCCTCAAGTGAGAGTGACTCGGGCAGTGACAGAGGAAGTAAAGTGTGTCCTCATGGACCTCTTCGTCTCCGCAGCCTCTACATATATGGTCATCTTTGAAATTTAGTTTCATTGGAAGTTATGACCCATTAAAGCCGCTACCATCATAGACAGCGATGATCTGTCAAACTGTAGAAGTTTGATGGTCCGGCCATTGTCATACTATGGCTAAAGCTTCCGTGATACTTTACAGGTCGTTAGTTCTTTCCTGTTGTTGGTTTTCATACGAATCTTGTTCTCCATTCGTTCTTTCAGATTACTGAGTGAAGGCTTGATAGGCTGTAGTGCTCTTTCATGATTCATTGTAGATCCCTGTCTTGTCAGTTCGTCAACCCACTCGTTGCCGGATTTGTCACTGTGTCCAGTACTGTGTCAAGGACTCATCAGAGATTCTGATGTGCTGCTAGAAAAGAACCTTGAGCTCTTCGCGACAATGGCGAACTAGTTTGGATTGTATTTCAATAGCAGAAACTGCTTTTATAGCCGCCTGGTTGTCAATGAAATTGGTAATATCGTTTCGTGATATTGCCAACAATGACACCTTCCTTGCAGATTTAAGATCGGAGAGCTGGCTCGGCGCAGGGCTAAAGTTGAAACCGAACTATCTATTGTCATACAAGATTGCAAAGCTTTGTAAGCGTAATTATGACGAAGTGGACTTGAAGTGGAATTGAAGACCACAACAGTCCACGCACAGCTGCTGTCATCATGAAGCCATTTAGTAGATCAATCAGGACGAAATAGTAAGCGCAACAGTTCGATATAGGACCTCAGGAAGATAACGCAAACATAATGATAAAATTGGAAGGCAGTATTAAAATTGGCTGTGTAAATTGACGCATTCGTGTGGGCATAATATGTTCCATGGCCGATCCCATCTATTTATCTATTTGTTTATTGATGAGAGTTTTATTATGAAATTCTCGACTTGCGCGTATATTTATCCTTGGAAAATGTTACCGAAATTAATGTTTCTAATAATTTTCCACGTATAATAACTTTAAACATTTTAATTAAACAAATCCAGTGTGCAAACATTTTCGTTTAAACAAAAACGCACAAGCAAAATGTCGACCACCCCCTCGCAGACATTCCACGAATCCCGGTCGGCGCGACGTCGGCCGGCCGTTCTTACGTATGTTTCTTTAATCACATAGCGCACCTCAAGCAGACGCCACCCACCCATTTGGTGCGCATTAATTGCTCATTCAACAAGTGATTTTCGTAAAGATATCGACGATGTATTTATTATGAGTTCCATTAAATGATTCGATTCGATTCGAGTCACGAATATTCTGTTTACACGGCGCGATTTATCGCAAACTGCCAAGTGAATCAAATGAATTGACTTGGAACTGTCTGCAATTTATCTGCGTATCTATAGAAAGTGAGCAATACAAAGTATAACTCCGAATTACATAACAGAGGTCAAATACCCCTTTTAGTGGTATTCCATATTTGTGAACTCACGTCACGCACTACCTGTTAAAACTATACACACACATAATGCGAAGTAACTTTGGCTACCTGTGAGGAATATTCAAACGACAAGTCCCTGCAGACTTTTCGCATACACCCCCTCATGTAGCTCAAAGGAGCCTATAGTTGATGGCTCCATCAATCACAGAAAAACTTTAAGACTTTGACGACCGCGCGACATAAAGAGGTCGATGAATATAAATAGCTCAACCCTCGTGTGCATCGCAAACGGTATAGCGTATAGGAGATCCTTTTCCCCAACGATGATTATCGGGTGTAAGATACATTAAAAAAAGTCCTTGCAGTTTGGTTAAATTTTAAGCTCATTCACCTGCTCGGTGGTTTCATCTGGTAATTTAATTAACCTTGCTTGGTGTATGATGGGGATGACTGCGGTAGAACCTACCCTCTCACAGGCGACCCTGACCTAGCGCAACACACTGACACAGGAAAAGTCACGAATTGAAATCACGAGGGCGTGAAATTGCGTAAATTCATTCCGCTGGTACGGCTACACGGAACGGATAGCGTCGAAGAGTGACACGGTGTTGCCATATTGTCGTCATTGTCGGAGTATTTCGTATATAATCTCCGAAACATGGGGGATGTGACAGGAGGACAACGAGATGTCACCTATGTAATCTGAAAAATAAAGTTGACGTTGTGGAAATTGAAAGTGAATTGCCAGCGGAATGCGGGAATGTCTTTCCATCTCGGCATGTCATTATAAGCGGAACGTGATTGACTTGGGGGAAAAATCATTTAAAAGCATTTTATCAGCCGGAATGCGCCGCTCGTGACGCACCTTTACGGCTGAGACTCTTGTTTGCATTAACTTGGTTGTTTTAAGCTGTCAATTAGATTCAATCAGTTGTTGTTAACGCGGTCAAGATGGAGCATACCTTCGTGATAAATCAGCTTAAATTTTCTTGAGATGTCATCGTACAAGGGGAGCTCGTGACGAGGAGGCGATTTAGAAAGGGCTATGTCTTGATTTTATTTTTAAAATATTTAAGGAGAATTATACTGAACATCATACAATTTTAATACAGAGAGATTTATTATGTTTGGTCATGAATTTCAGAAATAGGGTATAGAAGCTGTAGGGTATGACGATGGCGAGACGATTGCTGTAAATACGTATAACTAAATATCAGTTGTGCTTATTTTACCTCGCTATGGTAACCAAAAGGACTTGTCCATTCGGACTCGACTTGCTAATAACTTATACCTTCGAGCTGTAAACAGATATAGCAAGATTATAAAGCTAGCTCGGACTTGACTGGCAAAACGTGTCTCAGAAGCCCATTATGAACCCGTCCGAAAACGCGACTTAAGGCTCACTTTATTGAATCAACGATGTCATCGGCAGTCAGGATGAAGCATTTAAAAACATTTGACTATCTTATCTGGGCTAATCCGTCCTATTTGGAGCTGAGGTCATTAAGAATTAAGCCTATTATTGAAATATGAGAGCAAATGAAACCTTAAATCTATACATATAATAAAAATGTAGCAATTTTCTTTGGCCGTTAAAAACTCGAAAACTATTGGACAGATTTCAATGAAACTTTTTTTAAAATGTTCCTTAAGACTGTGAGACTGCTATAGGCTATGTCCTTTATAGCCACGTCCTTAGGAACAGTTTTCAGCCAAAATGTATTTTTTAAAGTAAAAATATATACATGCACAGCACATATACCTTGCTACAAATGGACGTTTATACTTTTGCGATCGTACGACAGGACAAACAAAAATAAAACAACACTAGCATACGTATACCTGGCATTCGAAAAGAGTTGATTTGTTTTCGTAGTGAATATGAGTTAGTTGCTTATGTACCTATGTATATTATGATCGTATGCCCGATGCCGGATGGGGTGCGTGCTACAGTATGGCATGGGGTACATCAATAATCTTCATAAGAGAAGAGACGTATAATACAAGATAGGTTTCATTTCAGAATTTCATTCGATATATCGTATGGTAACAGGGGGCACGGGTCAGCTAGTTCCCTAATAAATATTTAGTCTAATTTGAATAAACGCGACAGGCACCAGCACTCTATTTTTAGATGACTTTGCACTCTGTGCCCCTAACCACTATGGGCACTTGTGTAGGTACTTCAATATTAAGGAAACCATCCTCGAAGGGTTTTTTTGAGTGAACTTCGAATACGAATATCAGGCAGTCGAAACGACTATTAATACGAGGTCCACAGTTGACTCTGGCCATTTTTTTGTTGCGACTAAATTCAGAGCCTGGGGTCAGATCACGTAAAATAAAAACGATTGAACGATATCGTTTTCACGCATGCTGTCTCTATCATATCTGTGGCAATAAATAGAGACTTTGTCAAAACGATGTCGTTCGATCGTTTTCATTTTACGTGATCTGGCCCCTGATTGTCCAAAAAAAATAGCTATGAACCGCTCAAAGAAGAAGTTTCATATTACAGACCTTAGCCCATCTAGAGTAGCCAGAGTTTAAAAGTTCATCTACCACTACCACGCTAACAGGTAGGTATAGTCTCAGCCTAAAGCTCCATAGTCGTAGTGTAGGCTGATAGTTCCGGAGAAAGAGCTATCACGATAGTGAATGCGTTCACCGGAAATTGATGACAGACATGTGCATCATGTTAAGACATTGATGGAACACAAAAAAAAAGGTGGAACGCAAGAGTATCGAACCAAAAGAATCGACAAAAAAAGATCTGGTGGAAAAAATAGGGGACCTTCGCTGTCTCGAACTTAGAGATCAAACAGGTTTTATAAGAAACCCAAGAAACTAATAGACTGAAAAGAAGGCCATTCGAGCCAGCGAAGAAAACCTGGTCACCGATGTATTAGATATGACTACATGATTAAGGAGCGTTGCCGTCAGTTCCTAAATGGGCATTATTCACAAAGAGTGATTTTGGGGCAAGGAAGAGAACCTACATCCAGATAATGAAGAAGCAGTTCTATTACCCAGTTTAGAAAAAGCTGTATATAAAAAAAATCTTAGAAATAACAAGGCTAAAGGCTCTTATAGTCTACTAGCTCTTCAAATACGGAGTTGATCTTTTGGTTAGGGCTACTGAAAGGCATCTCTCGAAGACTGGACCCGCGGCATATGCTCCATGACTAAAAGGCTATCCTATGTGTTGCAAAAACTTTGAAGGCAAATATATAGATATGCAACTCGGAAACGAGAAATCTATAAAGTTTCAGGAGCGCATTCAGATAGATAATAAGTGCAAACAAATTGTTTCAAGTCAGGAACTTTCAAAACCACATGCCCACAGAAGCTTTCTAAGGACCAGCTATTCACTGTTATATTCAATAATTGAAGGCCTATAGCGCACATTACCAAAAAGTTTTCAAATCAAGAATAAATTCAAGAAATGAATAAAGTTAGTGGAGTAAGCGTTAAATATTATTGAAACATTTAAGTGGCCTCAACTCCAAATGCGTTTCGCCCCGATGTGGTGGGTGGGCTCATACCGCGCGTATGTGTAATACTAATACCACTTGCAAATTATTCCCACTGATGCAATTTGCATCTTCCACGAGTATCTGGTTTATCACGGTGACAAAGTGATAACCAGGCCCGACACTAGTCGACACACACGCTTTTGTCTTTCGTCTTGTGTATTATGGATCCGTGTAAATTATTTTATCCATTTAAATAGACATGGAGATGAGATTATTCCAATGAACGCTGAGACAGAGAGGGAGATATAAATTTAAGTGGTTCTGTCAGTCGCTGTGTCAGCCGGCAAATAGTTAGTCACCCATATAGTCGTTCATTTAATAATTCACGGCGTAGCTGATGCCAGAGCGTTTGGAATTGAATTCAAAAATGTGTGAACCGTACCAAGAGCAGCCACCCATTTGAAAGGGGGTGACACAGGCGCATCAATTTCTTTTAATTCGATTTAAATTTCCTTGTTTTGTAGGTCTCTATGATGATGGTCCTCATCAGATGTTAGATGGAGGAGCATCATTATTCATTACTCATCGACTCTGAGTGGACGGACGTCTTGTTTATGTCACTAACAATTTTTAGTGATATTATAAGATTGAGATGAATTTTTTTTTGTTTCGGGAAGTACTATACTTATTGATGTGTTAAGTAAGTGGGTGTTTTACGATTTTCACTAACATCTTCGAGAAGCACTGATTGATGTACATTGCTTATAAGTGGGTGTAAGTAATTTGGAAACGGAAAAAAATACGCCTCAATTTGTTTAGTGAACTTTTTATTGTTTATGATAGTAAATATAGAAATGTAAGGTACTTAAGAAAATACCCCAACTCATTGAAATACTTTAGTGAATTCAATTTCTCTTTAGCAATAACTATAAACAAAAGTTATTTTGACTATTGTAGTGCTTAAATTTACGGAGTTTAGGTTATTTTCATGTTAAGAAGTAATTTTTGAAGTACTAGAACTTCTCAATCCCAATTTTATGATTTTTTTAAAGTTTCTACAACATAACATCCGTAAAAAAAATATTAAGAACCCTCCAATATCGAAACTGTCGCCATCTGTTTGTGTATTTGATAATTGATTTGTACATCCGCTATATGCTATTTGATACACAAACCAATTTCAAAACTAGCCACAAATTGCGAGACCCAAACTTTCGAACTTGATTCAACTCTAATTAATGCATAATTATAGAACTCACTACCTAAATAAACTGCAACACCTAAACTATCTGCACATTATGCAAACTTGGAAAGACGACCTTTCTGTCAATCCTACCGTCTGTATATTAAATTTGTGGACTCACAATTCGCGGACATTTGGACTTGCCTTTCTGAAAGATCCAAACAATTTTGACGGCATAAAATCTCAAACTCGCATATTTATTGAAAATCTCAAGAAAATGAGCCTAAACCTTCCGTTCTGTTATATGTTTCGATAAATTCGATAAATTCAAGATTGTGGAATCACGTTGGGGCTCTAACTAGGATTAGCACCTCGGTCACAATTAATGGACTGGGCGTGAATACTATTAGGTACTCGTATAAAGTGCACGACTGCGTCGCACGAAACTTTCTCTTTTATTGCGAATCTCGCTGAATGTCAGAGTCATTTCAAAATTGTTGTGGTTGCTATTGGATTTGTATTGCAACTTAAGTTTTGGGCTTTTACAAAAATATACCGTGTGTTAATACAGATCGGGATTTGGGTAGTAATTTTTGGGAAATATTTATAAATAGGCTTTATTTGCATTTTTTTTAGAAAAGCTAAGTATGTGATCTTGTTTAAAATGCTTATGTTGTCTTAAATATTTATTTCAATCAAAATCGTTAGAGCGTTTTTTTTTTGTAAAATTTTGCAAACAAATATTAAAATGTTGGGTTCGAAAAGCACTATTTTTTTAATTGCTCAGAATCAGAATATAAGCATTACCTATAAATTACATTTGTATCCAAATCAAAAGTGGCGTTTTCAATCGGGGGTGGAAATGGTGGGACGCAGCCATGGTTCGAAAAGGGCTGTTCTTCAACAATTTAACTGAAAACTGAGTACAAGGTATTATTAAGTTTTTTTTAAGTACCAAAAAACAACTCCTAGCGGAGGTTTGAAATAAATCCGTCTAAGAGTTTAGGCTGCAAACCTATGTGACATACGAACGACTCACTTTTTTGAGTTACCCTCTCATCGTAATATCAGAATTGAATTGAGTTCGAAGCTTTGTACGAAAATAATATTTTTCTCTTACTACGTATACGAGAAAGTTAAAAAAAAAGGAATTAAAATGTCCACGGCTCAAAAACCAATTCTTGCTTCTTTCAACTAGAGGTTAGTTCTAATCTTATATGTATATACGTCACCAACTAACTTGAGTGGATCTTAGATTTTGGTGATGCCAAATATAGTCCCCATTTATTCGGCTTACTACAAGCTAAAACTAATTTAGTCTGGCATATGCAAACGGTAACCCTTATTTTCCCCTGCCTTACCTCAAATGACAACTATACTGAAAAAAAGTTACTTACTCGGGAGGAGTTTAAAATTCGCTCCCATGTGAACAGTCTTTAAATCCAGATGTATGCAGATTGCGGATATATAAAGACTAATAAATCCGTAGATATGTACATTATTTTGACAATTGGTGTCAATTTACTATCAGGTTGACAAACATTGCTTGCTAAATTTTTTAGACAGAGAACTATGTAACATTTAGTTGATGTCCATAGTAATTAATACTAATTAAAGCTTTTAATATTGCCAAGGCTAATTGGAACTACTTAGCACCAATACACTTGTTGAATTAATTATAGAAAGATATAAATTAGTATCTACACGCGATGGCTGCCATATAGACTAGCACTAAAGTATATTTTTTTGTAGGGATCGATGAAATATAGTACGTAGCTTGAGTCACTTGCGAAGAAATAATTGTTTGCGTCCATAGGTATTATATTGAGAAGGCAAAGATTTACCATCGAGTTGTAAAATATATGCCTTAATATACTGGACAAAATTTCCTAATAGAAAAAGGTCAGGAGCTGCTTCTGTCACCTGATCATTATTGATAGTGTTGCGATCATTGTAAGGCACTTTTCTACCTAGTGTTCTAGATGTCCAAACGTTCCGAGCTGTTAACATGGACTTGAAAAACTGCCAAGATATGAATGCGGATATCTCAGATGCCACAACAACGGAGACGAATTCGGAGGAGTTGTAAGGATGAATGGTATAGAAATTGCACCAAATCGCCAGAGCCCTTGCCGATCGCGTATATATTAAGAAGTGCCACGAAGCAGAGGCATATCATAATTCCAAGAAGAGAAAGAAAACCCTTCGAGAGGAATCCTTCTTATTAACATCGCCTACACAATCTTGTCTGTCATACTGCGTGAAAGTCTAAAACCATTTGTAAATGAACTGATTGGCCCTTACCAGTGCATTTTTAAGTCCGGTAAGTCCTTAACTGGGCACAGTAGCGCAGTGGTTAATGTGCTGGACTACTGTGCGAGGGATCCCACGTTCGATCCCCGGAAAAAGACAAATTACATCTTAAGGTTTTTTCTACTGTGCCACCTTTAGCGAAAGTCTGACAAACATCCGAGTGTATGAATGTCCTGAAAAAGCTTCTCAATTCAGCCGTTCGGATTCGGCATAAAATTGTAGGTCCCTTCCATTCGTCCCAAAAATAGAAACTCACACAAACGAATGGTTGCAAGAAGATAGGCCTAGGGTGTCTACCGCCCGTTGTGCCACCTATTTACTTTTTTTTTACTACAGCAGATCCTGGAGAAAATTCAAACTTCATTCAGCAGAAGTCAATAGAATAGTTCATTACAATCATTGACAGTATCTACAAGTAGGTGTCGAATCAATAACCCATTTTGATATGTATAAAATTGATGTGGTACAAAACGATTTGCTTGTAGTGTAGAGATTTCTTAGCTGACCGATTGTATACATAGTTATGTACCCACTACCGAAAACAGCAAAGTTGTTTTTCCATACATATAAGGTCGTTCAAAATAGTAAAGTGTTTTTATTTTTGTCTGCGTTATTTTTGATCAAAAGTATGTATGGTTTTTTCTATATCTAATGAAAGGTACCTACTTTCCAAATGGTGAGTCAGGTGAGTTCAAGTATAGTACGCCTATTTGTCCATCTTTATTGGAGAAAGCATAAAATGTCACCCAAAGAGCGACAGACACAAGTGTATAACGATAAGTACTTGAAAAGTGAATGATTGTCAACGTTTTTGCTGATTTATGTATCTAAAGATGTTTTGCGGACTATGAGGAGCTATTATGTAAATGCAGGCGCAGAGTGTTTTGTACTTTAAGGCCCGAAACACACATGCGATTTTAATTGCGCGACTGTTTAGTCGCAAAAAATGAAACACACACATTTCAATATAATCGCGCGTACATAAAATTCAAAATTATGTGCGCGCATTAACATTGAAATGTGTGTGTTTCATTTTTTGCGACTAAACAGACGCGCGATTGAAATTGCATGTGTGTTTCGGGCCTAAGGCTGGGTGCGCACATGCGATTTCAATCGCGCGACTACTAACTTAGTCGCAAAAAATAAAACACACACATTTCAATGTGAATGCTCGGACAATGCGTTTTTTGTATACCCGGTACCACACTGTGGCCAGGGTAGGTATATATACTTTGACATTCCATTTGTAACGCACATAAGGAGGCGTTGTAGGTATGACAAAACAATATATATTATTGATCAGCATCACTTTCTTAGTCGATCTAGCGATGTCCGTCTGTCTGTCCGTCCGCACGATTACGGCCGTAATTTAAGAGCTATCGACTTGAAATTTGTCTTACTGGTTTTGGTTTGAATATGTGTTTTCATCCGGCAGTAACAAAATATCTATACGAAATTGATCAATACTTATTTGTACTAGGAAGATCTCGTGAATATTTGGCTATGCTAATTTGCGTGATTTAATTATTATGTTGATGACTGGCATATACCTACTTAGAACCCATCAGTAAAAACGGTGCAACGTGAGTGCGGAAGCAACAAAAAATTTTAATTAAAACTATAGGAATTTTCTCTGTTACCTAAAAGGGCGAAAACTACTGGACAAATTTTAATGTAACTTTTTTTTAAATGTTACTTTTAAATGACTACGAGATGGTTTTAGGCTATGCCGTTCATCACCACGTACTTTGGAACAGTTTTTAGCAAAGATGTATTTTCGCCCAACTTCACTGCCTATTGTCATATGTGTTATATTGTATATTCAATAAAAGTACAGAATTAAGGGTTCTGCTTTCTGGTGGTGGGTGGAACATATAATCTTGCGTTGTGCATGCAATATAATCAACGGGGACCAAATGCGCAGATGGCTGGTGATATGAAATGAGACAACTGAAAGTGGCAGTGTGAATACAAATTGAGTGCATTTCCCCATCCACAGGTATTGATTGATTGAAAGTAGGAGAAGAATGCGATGTGCATATTATGCCAATGCAATCAATGACAACAATGTTTGTCTGAGGAGGTTTAGTTACTACTCACCCTGTGATGATGAAAACAGCTTCATACGGCATTACTTAGTTAGTATAGCTTTCGTTGATCACCTTAAAGCCACAGTTTTTGGATTAGCAAAATGACACAAATTTTACTCCGAATGAAGCACCGCCGGAATGTTGGATGTTTAATCCTTCTCTACCAGTATTTCCACCACAATTGTTTGGACAAACTATATATGATTGTCTACAACTTATCTGTATATTTACTTGAAGCACACATGCTGCAACTTCTGCACATCGTTTTACACTGAAACCTCCCTCCGGGCGCACAGTTAAATACTGAAGTTCATTTTTTAGCCATATGACGCGAATATCGCATAATTTTTTCCTCAATATTTCCTATAACATCCAAATATTCAAGAAAACTGACTCTCTTTCCCTTGAACTTAAATCTGTAACTCTCGGATATCCCTTTTCCTTTCTTTCCACCACTGAGTTTCAAAAGCATTAAATGACATAGTCCTACCTAAGTGATGAAGAATATTACAAAAAAAACACAATGGGCCACAAGCTTATAGTTCAGTTTTTTATGAATCAAATTAATGATGGAACTGCAGAAAGGAACGTCAAGATATGGTATTTTTTGAGAGCGTGCGGCTTAATTTACATTTGACAAACCTGTGGAATATGCAAATGCGGTGGAGCACAAATACTAGCTTGACGTTAGCAAGGATACAAAAGAACCAAGTTATTATCTGATGGAATACATCAAATTCCTTTAATTCGTGCCAAAAATAAAAATACTGAAACTCACACAAACGAATGGTTGTAAGTAGCTATGGTCCAATAAGGACCTTTTGAGCCAAATATTTATTTATTTTTTTAACAACGCTTATAGGTAGTACACCTTCGATATGATCTATAAAAAAAACGCGATTGACCAAATCCAAAAAAGCTCTCATCAAAAAGAATTTAGAATCTTATGATCTAACACTGGTGGTTCTTTTTGAAGTAAAACGGTTCCACTATACTACTTACATGGTAGAGACTTTACTTTAGTGGCCACTACTGCATTTACTAGCTTAGAAAAAGGGAATATGTACCCACGAATTTCGAAAGTTTTGACAAGTTTAAAATTCCGCAACTAACAGACAAAACGAGATTGATCAATATTTTTTTGTTAATAATAACAGCATCTTGTGCATCTTTGGATATTCTTTGATAATTTCCTCGAATTCAATATTATTAAAATAATTATTATTAAAAATTTATTAAATAACTCACCATTTTCAATAGGATCCCCCTCCTCCAGTAACCGCATATTTGCCTCATTATCCTCATCAGTTTTAGTCCAGCTCTTATTGAATGGAAAAAATTCGAATATTTCTCCCTTGTCAATGACATTTTCACTTTCCTTAGCCATTATGCTCTATTATTGTTGTTTGCTCTAATTCTTGTTTGTATTTTTATCAACAAATTATAAAAAAAAATATATACGATCGAACTTCCGTCAAACTTGTGCACCATTTATAGAATGTGCGCTACACTTTATGGTGCTCATAAAATTAAACAGCAATTATCACTTTATCAAGTGTTGATAAAATACTTTGATGTTTGCACATTTTTCACTTTTCATACACCGCACTTGGATAACCTTTAAACCATCGAAAATCTTAGGGGATCGCCAGAAAAAAATAATAATTATTATTTATTGTCTATCTAAAAACTGATTTTTGTGATGTGAGTCCAAACTTCGTTTGCCAATCTTGAACAATAAAATTATACGTTTTTTTTTTTTTATTTTATCGATAGATATAAATTTAGCAGATACTTTGATCATTGTAATGTACTGTGTTGGTGCTTTATATTGAACTGGCATTGATGTTGGGTTATTTGTTTGTATTTTAATAACAGGGGCATGTTGGTAGGTGTTGTCTGGCGGCATTAATAAGCCGACAGAGGCTGTCCATAAAAGACTTAAGTGCTCATCATTTTTGAGTAGGTAAATAATGGTATACTTAACTATAAAGAGGACACAATAGTAGTTGGCGGAATGGTATTAAAATTTTGGGGGAAGAATATAACCAAAGTTACCGTTGATACAATTTTTAAGACTTTTGGCTATTAGTATACAGATAAAGATTGGCAATTGAAATATGTATCAGGATGTTCTATGATAGTGAAGGTCGTCAGAAAGTTAGATAGATGCAACATAAATTCCGTTGAATGTGACAGCAAACGTTCATTCAGATTATAGGCAATCAATTTGCAGAAAATTAATGAAATGTACTTAATTTTACCATAACAACTATTTTTGGTAAAACAGAGCTTCGTAATTTAAGTGCTTCCTCCTTCTAAATAATTGAAACTAAGTGCAGCGGGATTGAATGCCACTTTAAAGGCATTCTTGTATTGGGAGTTTCGTAATACAATTATTGAAGTAATGTCTATAAACAGTTCCAGGATCGCTTTAATAAATTCAGAAAATCTATTGATTATCTAAAAGAGTGACCATGGTGTCAGTTAACAGAGATATATTTTTGCAGCAACTGCTGCAGTAATCTATGATCAATCTCCCGCCACTTATGGTTTTTATAGTTGTTGAAAATATTATAGCAAAAACCTTCTGTATACAATAATAGAATATACATATTCTCATAAAAAAATTTCTCATAAAAAAATGTGTATTTGACTGTAACCGTGTTCAATCCTGGTCACAATTTGCGAAGTGCTTGGAATCGAATACACCTACATATGTTCGAAATTTCGCAATTTTAGCAACCATACAAATTGTTTTTGAAGCCATATCACTAGCTTTTGCCCGAGGCTTTGCTCGCGTATCCCTTTGCATTTGGTACACAGAAATTTATTCGCAGTCAGTTAGTTCACTCTAAATACAAAATTTATATCTCTCGGAAAAAAACATGCTTTAAGAAAGTATCTAAAGGAGTAGTTAGCAGGTCAAAAAGTTATGATCAATTTGTAAGTAAAGCGCTCGCATCTCAATATAGATCATAATATAGCATACTGAGCCTTTATCTACAGGTCAAAACATATTTCTTAATTAGCAAATCCTTAATTATCTTCCACTCCGCCCAGATCTTCCTATACGGTGAAACATATGCAACCAGAAAGATCGTCAGGATGTGTACCAGTTTCTAGCAGTATTACCCCATGCTTACAATATTCCGTTTAAATATGCTTTGAGTATGTACGCTGGACTTAGATGAAGCCATCAGCATATTCAACAGCGACAGAGATTGGTACGCATTACAAAGTTTCAAATTGATACGACGAACGGTTCGTGAGTTTTGAAAAAGGACCCCCCTTAAAGGGGTAATCAACAACAACTCAGACCCCAAGCAAAATTTCCAAAATCGGAGAAATTAATTATCTTTACTTCTTATAGTAGAGTACACAAACCGAGTTTGAAATGTATCGGATGTAAAAATAAAATTTTCCCATACAAATTTTGACCCCTCTTTTTACGCCTTTAAGGGTTGAATTTCAAAAATGGGAGAAATCAGTTTTCTTTATTTCTCATAGAGAGTACACAAACCCAGTTTGAAGTCAATTGGATGAAAAATACTGTAAAAGCTGTGTTCGGGTAAACGGCGTTAAATCAATACCTTTCACCGTGGGCGTTGGACTTCGCCAGGGGTGCGTCTTGTCGCCTCTCCTTTTCATTACTTATATGGACTGGATGTTACAGCGCAGTCTTGGCGAAGAACGTTTCGAATTGGGAGATCTGAGGATAAGTCATTTGCTCTTCGCTGATGACTTGGTCATCCTTGGGTCCTCTCAGACTGAACTTCAGCGCGCACCCGATCGGTTTGTAGCCGTTTGTGTTGAAGCTGAGATGAGGGTAAATGTGAACAAATCTGAAGTGATGGTCGTCTCCAGAACGCCTGTTCAATGCACTCTGCATGTTAGTGGAGTCCCATTGAAACAGGTGGAGAAGTTTAAGTATCTCGGGGTCTTATTCACGAGTGATGGAAGGAGCAATGCCGAGTTTTCCTGTAGGATTGGTCAGGCTGGATCGATTTTGAGACAGCTTGGTCATTCTGTTATCAGGAGGACTGAACTTGGTTGTCAGTCTTTAATTCGGTGTTTGTTCCAACTCTTACCTATGGTCATGAGGTTTGGGTAATGACCGAAAGAATAAGATCGCGAATACAAGCTGCCGAAATGAGATTTCTCCGTAGTATTGCTGGTGTGACCCGTAGAGATCGCATCAGAAATACCAGAATACGTGAGGAACTCAATGTCGAGCAGCTACTTCTCCGGACGGAGCGATCCATGCTTCGGTGGTTTGGTCATGTTAAACGCATGTCCCCGACCAGGATTCCACGACGTGCTATGGAATCCGTACCATCGGGCAGGCGTCCCCTAGGTAGACCCAGGATGAGATGGTTAGATCAAATTCATAATCTCTCCTCTACCCGTATGGGGATTGCCCTTGATGATTTAGAGTCGATGGCGGAGGATCGAGAGCTATGGAGGGTCCACTTGAGCAACCTACACCCGCGACCCACTTAATGGACAAGCGGACCATTGAAAATGAATGAATGAATGAATGAATGAATGAATGAATGAATGAATGAATAATCATAAAAAAAATTTAGTTTGTGTTCAAAAACTCGAAAAGTTTTGCACCAATTGAGCTCAAATTTTCGAAGAATCTTTTATATTAGCACGAGGTGGTTATTATAATTGTTTGGTCAAAATTGGGAAAAGAGGCGTGGCGCCGCCGATACAAAAAAAAAACATTCAAAATTTTATATCTCGAAAACCACCAAGTGGATTGAGTTCGAATTTACAAATAATCGTAGATATTGGCCCAGGTGTGTTCCAGTAAAGATTGGTCAACATTGGACAAAGGGGCGTTGCACCGCCGAAACAAAAAAATTTCATCTCATGTTGCGGGGAAAATGTTACACGCTTCGATAGTCTCGCATGCTGTGTGGGTAAGTAAGAGCTTTGGCTTTTGCACAGCTCTTACTATGCTATGTTGGCTAAAAGACTTAATAAGCCCTTCGCTGATAATTAAATTCTTCAAAAAAAGCGTAGATTAAATATTCCCGTCTTTCTGCTTGCTTTGGTCTTGATTTTTCAATCGGAAATGATTTTATGATAATTTAGGAACCTAAAAGAGTGAGTCTCGCGCAGTTCCGTCATATGTAGCTTCTTCTTCATCAAATACCTTTCTGACTAGTCTATGTTCACACCCAACGCCGAAGTAGGAATTTTGTAATTTAGCTCTTAAATTCGGTACTTCCCATACAACGATTATTTACTATTTATTATAGGGGCAAGTTTTTTTTGCGAGTCAGTCGTGCACATTTATAAAATACGTCACACTAATGTCACAATTCACTATTGATCTTTAAATTTGGAACACTTTTGGACAGAATTCTGGTCTATTTCAAACAAACCAAATTGGAAAATTAATCGAAACATCAAAGTAGTTCCAATTGTAACTAATTTAGGTAAGCGGCTCTTTATTATCACCACTTCCTTCTTTGAAATTGTGCACCTACCTAAATGAGTACCTTATACCTATATACGACAACCGACTGATGGGGACTGTGTCACTTGGTGCAACATTGGCATAGGTTTGAGATATACATTTTCTGTCGATGGCAACACGCGCTGCTGATTAGAACTTTGGAATTCCGTTGCGAATTTTGCAAAGACGAGTGGAGAAATGCCGGTATTTTTTATGACGCAAAGCTCGACGCTGTAAACGAACATCTTCTGGTGATAATTGTCACCAATTCACAAATCACAGAATATTTTTGCAAAATACATTTCAATAAAAAGCATCTGCTATGACGCACTCTAAACGTAAACACGCCAATTATATCGATAACAAAATTAAATACAATTTTTTCAAATCCGCACAGATGCTGGGTTATTTCACTTTTTTATGTTTTCCCATTCAACACGTTCGATGTATCTTTTTTATTAAATTGTTAATGGAGAGCAGCGACGTTATTTTTTTTTATCTCTTAAACAATTGAGATATATTGGAAAATTCTAAAATAACTCCAGAACCCATTTAAATCACTAGATTATGCACTGCGGAGATCTCGCGTAAACAACTCCAAGGCCAATGCCACCCATATATCCTTTGCAACACCACTTTCGTTGAACTGTTGCGAATAATATCTAAGTTTGTATTTAAATAAGAAAATAACCTCTCTTTGCGTTATCAGCAGAGGTTAAAAATATTGCACGGCACAAAAATTTGGCCAAACATTCGCCACCGGAAACAGCCGATAAAAAAAAAACTCTTTTTTAAATTTTTCGGGCGCGCATTCCCTTTTTCAATTCGGAACTCGTTGTCGTTGTTGTTTGAGATTACGTTAAAATACCGTGAAACAAGCAACCGTTCTATGATCATACAATCGCGATACTGGTACGGTAGCGATGGTCGTCAAATGGTTGGAGCTATAGCGTGAAAGCGCATTGATTAGCACTACGAAATAGAACTCGTATATAGCTAGCAGCGCCACACAAGTAGCTGGCGGCGCAAAATAAAAAGAGGCTTGTCCCACCACCACCACCGATAACTATAAATCGTTGTTGACTTTTGAAATAAATCTTCGAATGAGCCGGTGTTGGCTTTATGTCGTGAGTGGCCACATTTGTGTGTATGGTTGGTAGTCGTAGCCTTAGCCATCAGTGTCTTGGAATATTTTTGTTCTTTTTTTGGGTCGAAATCTAAAATTCCTTTCAATGATTTTGGTGGCGGATTTGCATGCTAAAATAATTTAAATTGAAGGCAATTTATATTGGAAGTGAAGCTTTAGACGAAGAGGAGAGTGAGGGTGTGAGTAGTGTGGTGCACGAGAACTCAACTGCACCCCCTCTAAATTGGTATGTTGTGGCGTTGTGGCTGTGTATTTGGTGTGAATGAATGAGCAAGAGTTGAGGGTTACTTTTCATTTGTGAGTTGTTGTTGTTGTTGTTTGTGTATTATTATTGTGACCGTGTCCTCTCTGGCTATAATGTGATTATTATAAATTTTATTTTACATTCCTATTCATTGTTTTATATATGGGGATTGGGGATGGTGATTCGGGTAGAATTGGCTGGGAGACTAATAGGAGAAAAAATGCGGCATAGTTGTACATCTATATTATTTTCATATAGTGATTGTAGATGTAGATATTAGCGGCGCATATGTACCTACAAATTCGTACGACAGTTTTTTTTTTAACTGAATTGGACCCTCTCTATAGAGAGACTTAAACTCTTAAAGAAGTATGTCCGACCTTTCCCTGAAACGAACTTGTTGATCGATGTGTTTATATAATCCAGAATTAACTTTAGCTCAACATCCAACAGGCTTATTGTCAATGCTTGCTTTTTATTACTTTTGATGGATCTACACTCTGGGGCGGATTGCGAAACTCAAGCAACATGCCTCCACAGCTCTGTTCAATTCGAAACTAACTGCCTCAAGCTGCGCACTCCAAAACGGTTATATCTCCTTTCAACTCAGTATACGTTAGGTAAGGACTTCCTCACCCACTGACTTAGTTGTCAGCTGGATTCTTATTCGTCCCGTTTAACTATTTTCTCAAGAAATTTTTCTTCATATAACATCACAATCAAATCGTCCCGTTAGATGAAGAATGCTCTTTATCTTCTGCCACTTCTAAATCATCAGCAATCCCATAGGGATAGAGGAGCACTTGATCCAACCATCTCAAACCAAGACTACTTGATGACACGGATTTTATGGCACGTCGTGATAGTTGGATTAAGAAATATTTATACCTGTTTATACCTCTTTATACCTATATTTATATCTATACGACTTCGCCTTACTCGCTTCGGAAATGTATCCTCAAATACTTTCCGAAATCCTGCAACTCGCTTTGCCTAAACTAGTCTCCTGGACCGATAGTTGTGAACCCGACGAAAACGGTGTTTGTCTTATTCACCGGAAAGGTCACTTCCCCTAAGGTTAAAATGACACTCCACTCGATCTCGTTAGCAGCGTTAAATATTTGGGGCTGAGGCTGGACAGAAAGCTTTTATGGAGAAAAAAGATTGCCGAACCCTGTAAAAGGGTTGTCCTCACCAGATGGGGCCTTCAACCCAATATATTGCATTGGCTTTGCTGCGGTTATAAGACCGATTATTTTATACGGCATCATTGTATGGTGGACGACCTTGAACAAAAGTTCTAATCTAAAGGTCTTTAGAGAGAACTCAGCGCTTAGCATGCTTGTGCATCACGGGCGATTTGAGGACATATCTAACAGCCGCTCTGCAAACCATGATTAACTTACTTACGCTATATACATCGTCAGTAAAGAATATACCACAAATGTGTCAATCAGATTAAGGGAAGTTACACTGGAGAGGGCAACGGACTGGACACGACAGCATCCTTCTACAGACGATCCCCTTGCCCATTATCACCGATTACTTGCCTATGAAAATCGACTTCGATAAAAGCTTCATCCATTAAATGCCGGACAGGAACCAATGGGATTCACAAATTGTCCTACACAACAAATCACTGGCAATATTCACAGACCGTTCCAAGACACTGAAGGGAGTTGGCGCCGCAGGGGTCTTTTCAGAAGAACTGAATCAAGGCCGCTCCTTCTGTCTTCCGATAAAACTGCAGTGTCTTCCAAGCCGAAATTACAGCTATTTGTCAAGCTACAGCGTGGCTGTCGATTAATTCGATTTCACAAAGGGATGTCGTCATATACATTGATAGCCAAGCTGTAATCAAATCCCTAATATCCAGCGGGAGAAGATTGCCGAATATCTCTTAACGACATAGCTGAACAGTACAACATCACCCTCTGCTGGGTTCCTGGGCACAAATCCCAGGAAACTGATGTGCAGCAGACGAACTAGCAAGGCTAGGCTCCTCTGGCGTGGATAGTATAAGTCTGCACAGCGTGTATGCACCACTTTCCTACGCCAAACAAATAATTTACGCGGACGCAGCAAGTAGAACAGGGTTCAGATAGAAGCATCTAGGATATACTGTGCTAAGCCCACTTAGGAATCTATGTTCTCAATGATTTCAGTGATCTAGCTTTATAACCGGCAGTAAATGGTTTAGATGAGTTGAGTAGCCAGTAAATGAATAGCTCCCCAGATCCCAGTGGTATGTACAAAGGGTCGACTAATGGCCTAATTGTTTCTCTCACCGAGAGCCACTTCAAACTGACTAACTGACTAACCCTGAAGTATTGATGCCCATTGTGATTACCCTAACAAAACCATTTAGATCTGTTGCTGAAACTTCTTCAATCTGGTAGAGATATCGTTGCTAGATCTTCCAAGCCGTCAAAGTACCGTGTTCCCTAATACAAGAGTAAAAGTCGGCACAGAAGATGTTCCACATGTTCTAAACAAGTCGTTTACTTATCTACAACTTACAAAACTACCATTGATAACTACAAGTATTTCTTGATAAAACTTCCTCTCGTCCGCTCTTTATCACAATAGCATCACATCGTTCATTTGATTATCAAATTTAAAATGGAATAACATATACTACCTACATTTTTGTATTATTACTTTCTCAACAAGATAAAATTATTTAGAATTTTTGTATAAACCATCGCAGACAGAAATGATCCAAAAAAGGTACACAATAAATAAAGTACCTCTTACATTTTCAAATCACAGAAATTGGGACACTCCACACTCGTGTCCCGATTGCAAAGGATGAGCTTTGTGTGCCAGGGAGAAGAAAAAAAAATGAAGGAAACTTAGATCCATACCCAAAAAGGGGGCGCTCTTTATTATTGAAAGGAGAAGAATATTCAAATAAATTTAAATGCTGTTATCATTTTCCTAATGGATTCGTCAACAACAATCGCATCCATTCACAAATAGATACAACGAGTATTTTGTCGTCGTCGTCGTTGTAGTCATCGTTGTTATGGTTTTCTCTCGGTATTGCATCAAATCAAAGTGTAGTTACCGAAGATTAAAAAATATAAAAAAAACACCATCACAAATACTATGTGTAATTTATTTAGTGATACTGTGCTGATAGTGAAAACGTATTTAAGACGAATTTATAAAAAAAAATATTTTTCATTTGGAATGAAAATGAAACTAGATTTGCAATTCTAGGGACCAACTTAGAACTCGATTTGTATAAAAACAAAAAGACTAAAGAAACGACATGAAAAATGAACTTGACATTTTGACTTGTAGTAATCTACATACTAATGGCGAGCATGAGCATATTAGAAAGTAATTAAGTGAAGCAATGTGACAAGTGAAAAGTTCAAACGATAAGGCAGAGAGCTCCTTTTATTAGTCGCCAGTGGTTAGGCAATTTTAATATATTTTTGGACTGCTTTTGACATTGTTTAAGTGGGGTATAATGAAACGAATGTGGACTTTTGAATGGCATACACTTTTAATTTAAAATCGATTTTAATTGGATGTATCTGTGCTTATTTAGTAACTTACTAGCAGTCACCAGTCAGTCACCCGTGGTTTCGCTGACTTTTAATCTGAACATTACTATTATAAGTTACTTCCCTTATTTCTGTTATTAAGAGGACCGAACTTGGTGTCAAAGCTAAGTCGCCAGTTTTTAATTCGGTGTTTGTTCCAACTCTTACCTATGGTTATGAGGTGTGAGTAATGACCGAACGAATAAAATCGCAGATACAAGCTACCGAAATGAGATTTCTCCGTTGTATTGCTGGTGTGTCCACTTGACCAACCTACACCCGAGACCCACTTAATGGATAAGCGGGAGATTGAAAATGAATGAAGGTTAGGTTAGGTTAAAAAGGGGTATGGGAGAGATGTCTCATACGGCACTGGGCACCATAAGGGCCCATCGCGATCCAATTGCAGTGACCAACAATGGAAAAACACCTAAACACTTGCCCTTGAGAAAACCCCAATTTCCCTGCAAAAGCCAAGTAGCCCCTTATAGATGGTATTGTCTATCTCCTCTAAGCTCTAAATGCCGGAAAAATGATCTGCCCAAAAATTTCCATCTACTGCGACATAGTGCCTCGCATTCGTACAGTATATGTGTTATGTCCTCTTCGGGCTTGCAGTTCATTGCAGAATCTGCAAGTGTCCGGGTCTTTTGGTATGTTTTCTAAGAAGACAGTGCCTTGATAATATGCCGATCAGTGTCCTGAGGTGTTCCCTGCCTAGTTTGAGGATTTCCCAAAATTTTCGTTCGGTCGGCTTCCTTAGTTATTTTATTCTTAATATCGCTTTTTATGATGCAAGGAGGTGGTTTAATATACACATCTCCTCCATCTAACATTTCCCCGCTTCTTTTCGCGAGCTCATCAGCTTGCTCATTTCCAACTATACCGCAGTGTCCTGGTACCCTAGCACAGTCTCACTTGATTTTAACTGCATAATGCCTTAAGTATTGTGCGACAGGTCCTGACTAATTCAGAATTGATGTTGATGTAGATTCCAGTGGCTTGAGTGCGGCCTGGCTATGGATGTAGATAGCTATATCCCTTCCAGATATAGATCTCATCCGCATTAGATCTGCCGCTTTCAGAACAGCCAGAACTTCTGATTGAAAGACACTGCTTGTATCCGGTAGTCGTATAGACACTTTTAGGTCTGAATCTACGGAGTAGATTCCAGCTCCTGTACCTTCCGCTGTTTTTGAGCCGTCTGTGTAGACTGCTATTTCGCAATGTTTAATTACTTTATCCCTTTGTATATCTTTCCGGGTATGATACCTCGTGCGGAGTGTCGAAGTCGACCAGAGGGTAAATTTCATCGGTTTGCACCTGTACGACCGGGAGTGAATGAATGAAAGACTTCCCTTATGCGGTGTCTTTGCCCTTGAAGGTCGAGATCATTTAAAAGAAAATACCGGATAATAGATAATATTTTTAGTTTTTCTCCCAATGAATGTAAAAAGTTCCAAATTAATACGCCTTAAGGTTTTTCAACGCCTTTAAGAACATAAGAACACTTAGTGGGATCTGGAAGCCCTTTAGGTGTAGTACTTTATCACAAATAAATGAGATACAACTTTCGTTATTTCTATTGTAGAGTACAATTACAAAATTCACTGTAGATATGATCAAAAATTAAAAAAGCTGTTAGGTTAAAAAATATTCTTGAAAGTATACTTGCTCCTAAAACAGCAAGTTTTCGAGGTTTTAATCAGAAATGGCATTACGATGATAGAGAAAGCCAAAAACGTGGGCCCGGCAAATTTTTATTCAGCTCTTAAATTAAATAACGGTTATACCTAGAATAAAGGTTAGTAGCTAAAATGTAGCTCTCCAAATTTTAGCTGAGCTTAATTTAAGTGAATCCATTTAGCCGAGCGGTACGCTGCTTTAGCTAAAAAATCAAAATTTTCATTTAAGACTGTACATCATAACATCTGTCAAAATTTAGCGCGCCCATTAATTTATTGTTCGGCACATTTTCTCGAGCTAAATTTTGACAGATCTGTTGGTTTTTTTTTATCTGTTGTGTTTTTTGTGTTGCGGTTGCGGAAAAGTAAATAAGGATGAGTTTTTTCAATGAATACCTCGATGAGGAATATATTGCAAGTGAAAAATTTTAGATCAATTAATAGCAGATAAAAAAAAAGCGTACGGAAAGCCTATAACACTTTTCTCGTCGATGAATTTTTGAATGAAGTTATTTTCAACGAACTGCCTTTTTTCTGTGACACTCTTATATCCACAACGACGCACTCCATGTCAAAATTTAGCTAGGGATTATGTTTGGAGAAAAAAATTGGAGAGGAGCTAAAATTTAGTTTCGCTTGAGCTGCGTACCTAACTTAAAGGAGCAATATAAGTGTGACCAATGGTGTGACCCATTCATACATACACATTTCTCAGGGTCATTCAGTAGGTAAGTACCTCTAATAAAACTTTGACAAATGACATCGGCCATATTTGACATTTTTTCCTGTCATTCAGCGGGCATTGCCATTGCGTTTTGTTATAGTCACTATTTTAAAATATATGCTTGACTTGGCACCACTGGCAAATTTACGAAGCGACAGGAATAATTTACCGCTTGACAGAAGCGTCTATGCGTCCTCTATCCAGCAAAATTTAAATCATAATCTTAGGTGTTACCATCTCTGAGATATTGCCAGACAACCGATGACACCTTATTTTACCCCACCAAAAAAGTCAGTTTTCTACAACTTCCCAGAAAAGAAAAATCCGCATAATGTTCCTCCCTCGAAAAACATAGCCTTGTTTACTGCGGATAAACCAAGAAACACATGCTACCAATTAAATTAAAAAAAAATCAACATCTGAAAATCATGTTTTAGCTTAAAATCTGTCTATTATTTATAAACATTTATGAAGTATAATTTATTTAGGAATACAATACACTGGCCTTAGGCGAGAGAAACAATATTCACCTAAAAGTATACAACAACATTTATACAAAATGTTTTTTGAACTGAATTTAAACTGCATATTTCTAGAGCATTATTCAAACTTAATCGTTAGTCAAATATTGAACTGTCAAAATCATTAGTCTTACAAAATTTAACTCTAACTGAATTTTTAAAGCGCCAACCAAAGTAGTATTACCTACTGCCAAAAATGGACAACAGTCCACTCAAACTAGCAATATCAACCTAGTGGGAAGTCCAAATCAGTCCCTTTAAGATGGCTGGCATACAATGGCATGACTTCGCTATAGGGGACCTCAACCAACTTGAAGGCACTCAGCCAAAGATTGTGCTAACTGAAGAAGCGTATTGGTAATCTTTAAAGCGGTTCTTTAAAACTGTCCACCACGGACTTTAGCACCACCTAAGTAAGTAAGACCACAATAAGGTTAGCGGATAGTCTACAATTCAAGCGTTTGACAGATTTTTATCAATATTTGACACAAGATCAAGATATTAGATCCTCTTCCTTCCATTGGAACTAATAGGGTGCCAACCAATTTCCTCCATCTCTCGCGGTTTACAGCAAGTTGCTTACGTGCGTCGATACAGTTGATCTCAATATTACTTTTGGCATATACTAACTTGCCTTGCACACTGAAGATTTTTTCACAAAGTTGTCGCTACATTTAATCAGCATACCACCAATAAATTTGCTCTCATTGATTTCTAGATTTGTCCCGACTCCTGAGATGTTTGTACTTGTAGAGCATTTCCACATATCCGTTTGAGAATTATAATTTAATTACCATTAACTGCAGTCAGCAAAAAAAAGGTTCTCAAATAACCCAAGTACAGTTGCGTGTATCTATAGACTTCCCTAAATAAAACTCATCGAACATCAATATTTTTTTTTTTTAATACAAAAAAAAAAAATTGTTTTACTACATAATATCACTAAAAATTTGTTAAAAAAAAAATTAAAAGAAATAGCCACGTAGAATAACAAACAAAATATCATTCCACTATCTTCTCATAATTTTCCGCATCCTCAATAGTCTCTGGCAGTGCTTTACCCTTTGTCTCGGGTAGTAAAAGTGTCAAAAACATTCCAACTAGCGCAATACTTGAAAAAATAAGCGGCGGCACCCACATACCATAGGTTTCAAAGCTTGAAGCATGTGCAGCCGACATAGCACCAAAACGGGCTATCATAGAAGCAATTCCCATGGCCGAATTACGGGCAACCGTTGGAAAGATCTCCCCACCATAAAGATAGCACGTCGGAAAAGATGTCGCAGCACCAAATACCGCCAGTGATGACAATGCTACCTGTAAATATGATAGCCTCGCCGGAACAAAAATAAATGCCAACATAGATACACCGACGATGGAATTGGCAAATGCGAGGGTTGGCTTGCGGCCTAAGTATTTACAAGCCGGTATCGACATAATCACTCCGGGAATGCCAAACAAGGCGCTCACAGCTACATTGAGGAAAATACTACCGCCAATCTGTCCGATATACTGCGATACACCAAAGTAGTTAAATCCGACTGCGAACCAATTGAAAAATATACACAAGGTATAGCGTCTTAGATTGGGAGTTCTCAGCAAGTCCCAGACGTTGCTCTTTTTCGCTTCCTGTTTGGCAGCTCGCGCCTTGACAGCTTCTTCGACATTTCTTCGAATGTTCTCGGTTGGTTGACCATTCATAATGGCAGCCTTTTCGAGGATTTTAACTGATTCGTCGACACGTCCGGCCAGCATAAGCCAACGAGGCGACTCCGGAATCAGGCAGAAATACGTTAGCAGGACCACCGAGAAAATTGACAATGCAAATTGGTACCACCGAAAATCTCGGATGAAGTAAGCAAACACTGGCAGAAACAGGTGACCCAGGTTGAAGGGGATTTGATAGATAATTCCGGTTAGAATCTCTCGACGACTGGGACCGATGATCTCCATGATTAGACAAAAGCTAGAGGGGAAATTATATTTTAACTGACTTGAAACTGAAAACTAGAAACTTACCTTGTCAACATACTTCCTCCGGTTGCAACGGCACAGATGAATCTGAGCGTAACAAACAGCCAGTACCAGGGTGACAGCGCAGCCAGGACACCGGAAATCAACTGTAGGGTAACTGAGAATACCAACGGAACTCGTCGGCCACATCTGCAAAGGAAAATTGCCATCAACATTTTGTAGGATTACAGCCGACTTCAACACTTACTTATCTGCCCAAACGCCGAAACTGACATTACCCACGAGAATGCCAAACATGAATATCGTCTGTCCAATGTTGGCTAAATGACGTTTGTCACAAATCAATCCCCACTCCATGATAATTGTCTGCTTGAATATACTGCGATCGTAATCGACTTCAGTACAATCAGCTGAACAGGCATCGGTATAGTTGTCCGGCACTTCGCATTGGTACTTAACAGGTGGAGCTAGGAAAACAGTGGACAGCTGGTGCCATCCAACGGGGAATTTCGAGAGCGACACGAGTAGTAGGATACAGATTTGCCATTTTCCAACATCGCCAATAGAATCGTAAACAGGATCTGGGGCACGTTTAGCTGAAAATAGACAAAAGGTGAGTTACAAATGGAGAAGTAATAAGCCACGTTGGAACTTTTCGATCTCAGACTGAAATCCCCATTCAGCTAAAAAAAAAAAAAAACTGCGGTGGATCGGAACTCTTAGTGACTCTAAGTTTCTGTTCACATGGCAGTACCTACTATTTTGACAGTGATTTTAAAAATATAAACAACGCCGAGGCCACTCTAACTAAACTAAAATCAAACCGAAATTACTAAATATCTTATGGAGAGTCTTTTTGAGTTGTGTTGTCTCGTTATGACCCCATGTCGAGTACTTCAAACCTCTATCGAGGGCTAAGCAGGGCTTAGCATGGTATGAGGGAGGACCTTTATTAATTGTGTTTGTATTACGGGCTTTTAGTTTCAGTCAAACGTGCCCTTCGGTAGGCCGGCGATAAGTCATCTACTCATCTGAGTGAACCTGGACCACAACCAATACTTAACTAGCTCGTTCTTTGGCTAAGTGTCATTAATTGAGCTCCTCTTCCCAACTAAGGTAACTAAGACTTTCCACTATTCATAGGAAAAAATTGTGGATGCGTTTTGCAACCCTTCTGGTGCCATATTCTATATGGACATCGGCTATCTTCATAAATCATAAAATTCAGTTATCTGGAAGCGGAGATATATGAATTACGATATACATTCCTCCAACAAATGTCTATATACCTTATACTGTCCCAGTTCGAGTTGGTTTCTGTCAATAGATTCGCGCTAATAAATTACGCTCCTTTATCATTAGATACTAAGTTCCCCGTCCAAATAAATTAAAAAGTGATTTACGTCAACGTTCAGTAGTGGCTATTTTAAATTTTAAATATTCCATCTAAATATCCGATCTAGTTCTAAAATAAGAAATAATTGCGATTGGGTGCGAGTACTGATATCATCGCGAAGGTAGGAATATTTTATGACTTTTTATATCTGACTTACTAATCGCATATAGTTTCCAGACTTTCAAAGCCCGCTAATCTTTGTTATAAAGCAGAAAAATATTTCATGCGAATAAAATTTTAAGAAATATTTGTTTTCATTTTATAGCGATCTATAATTAATGTACCTACTCGATTCGTTTAGTGCATCTACAGATACAACAACTGTATTAGACATAAAGCAACAACTTGATAATATTTTTAAAGTCAACAGCACTGCCCGTCTAGCAGCGTAAAATGTTCCTTCTTCTACAAGGTCACTGTCGACAATTCGTACCAGATTCAGGTATCCGGTTACCTAAACAGGGACGTAGTTCAAGGTGTTGGGGGAAGGGGGGTTGCATTCATTGAAATGCCGACTTATTTTAGGAGCTTGCCGACTGTACATAAATCATAAAAATCGGCCGAGTGGCTATCAAGTTATAACGTCATCGAGTTTCACCCCATAGAACATGTTTTTTGTATGGGAGGCGCCAGACCCCTCTTTTCAATTTTGACCAATCTTAACACTCCTGGGCCAATACCATCGTCCTTTTTAAAACAGAAACTCGGAGAAGGTACATAAAGATAAACAAATAAATATAAATTGCCATTTGGAACCTTTGGAAATGCCGACTTGTATGCATTTACAAATTTGAAAACCTATCTTATATACATAATTTGTCTGTTGTAATCGACATCCTCCTAAAAGGTTGGACCGATTTTGATGAAATTTTGTGTGTGTGTTTGAGTGGATCCAAGGATGGTTTAGATTCACATTTGGTAAAAGTTGGAAAAAAGGGCGTTGCACTTTATCTAGAAAACTACCGAACTGATTGAGCTCAAAATATTTGTTATTGGCCGAAAGGTGTTTCTGTGAAAGTTAGATCAAAATTGGGCAAAG
Organism: Cheilosia soror; assembly: GCA_949372485.1. Lineage (NCBI taxonomy): Eukaryota > Metazoa > Arthropoda > Insecta > Diptera > Syrphidae > Cheilosia > Cheilosia soror. Next base: position 7,785,711 of record OX443562.1, on the reverse strand, counting down.
GGGCATACTACCTCCCGTATAAAAAAACATACATTTTAAATGCTATTTCTCGACACCCATGGGAGCTAAATTGTAAACTTATAGACATTGATGTGCATTATCGGCTATATCAATACATTTTTCATAGGTAGACAACTAATTGCAAATTAAAAGCAATCTCTTAGCTCGTCGAAGAAAATGGGCTTAACGGAAGAAGAACTTTGCAGAGGCTGCGGTGATGAGGAAGCTCTTAAGGATATAACCCACTCCCTATGTCACTGCCCAAATCTCCAACACACCAGGTATAAATTATCCTAGGGAGTCACTTCTTCAACGACCTAGACGAGCTTTCCAGCACATTAATAGACAAGATAATGAACTTCGTCAAATCAACAAGATGGTTTGTATGTACCAGCACAGTAAGTAATTTGAATACAGGGTTATAATGGGTAAGGGACAACCTCTTTCCCCCTACGGGAATCACAATGGGTCAGTATTAAGTGCGGCACGGAGAAATCCTCGCCAGCCCACAAACCTAACATAACCTAACCTAGCTCGTCTCCTTGTTGAAAAAAGTCGTATATAACTATCAACACAAAAATCCACTCCCATAAATGTGCATATTGGTCTTTGGGAAGTTGGCATTCGCATTATCTTCCTCTAGATGTTCGCATTTTGTTCTTCCGCATGGGTTTTTCGCCGAATCTTTCGTGCCGAAGCTAATGACTCACACTAAACATGTATCGCCTTGGATTTTAAGATGAACTCGTCATCGAACAAGATCTTCTGGGGGAATCCGAAGCGAACGAAATACGAAAATCGATTGGTTTGCTTCAGAGCCCATGAGAGATCAACAATATCGAGCTAATTTCATTCACCGAAGTCCTTTGGGAGGTATGAAGATTTTTTTTTTTAGTTAATTGCCTTTGGGATCTGTTATTACCCGCATAGGTGGACAGTGGATCACAAAAGGAGAGATACTGTACCAATTGAGCTCAAGAAAGCAGCAGATAGAAATAAAATTTGACAAGTTCTCGGAGTTCTGGAAAAATCTGCAACCTTCTCGGAGGAGTTTGGAGAACTAAAAGTCATCGCTTTTTCGTATACACACAAACAGTGCAATTCATGTTTGCGAATTGTGCCCGCGTTACAAATAACCCTAAAGATTATACACTTATTTGCACCACTTATCGGTTCCAAAACTGCTTTTTGACATGCATAAATATCTGAATGGTCGATTTTTTCGAGTATGGCCAAATACTCTGATGACGCTAATCTATGCTCGATTCCAAAGGGTATTGCTCAACTGACAGTATAGATGTGATATTCGGATCTGTCTATCAGTTTGCTGGCACAAATTAAAAATGTTTTTAGATTATAAATATCTACATTGATATAACCTCTATCTCATACTCAATTCTAGACTAGCTTGGTAAACATTGCGATAGTTTCTGTTATCTATATTTATCGGCAGACTACAATTTGCAGCAATTTAAGTGCAGAACTAACATACATCTGCAAGCATCTCGGGGCGCTGATGAAGCGTTATAGGTTCGCCTTTCCCGGGAGAAGTATTTAAAAAAAAGTAGAGGTCAATAAGACACTTTATTATAGAACAAACATTTGAAGATCTTGGGAGAACAAGACTATAATAAAAGGGTCATGGATAAGAAACATGGCCCATTGATTGTCTAAGATCTTCCAACGCATGAAGCTTTAGAAACCCATTTCCGATTAAATTCGTGTAAGACATTTGAAACACTTCGTGACAGCCTTTGGGACAGAGTTGTTGTAACTTTCGTTTAGCACAGACGTTCGTTTTTACCTAGCCGACAGGGCGAAAATATAGCTACGTTTCGGTTGCGTGACGATTTCAGTATTTTCTGCTCAAAAGCATCTATAACGCCATAAGTTTTCTGACAAAATGTATGTTCTTCTCTCAAGTGAATGCCCAACAAACATTATACATGTGTTTGGAATGTCCACTCATTTCGGGTGATCACATGCCGATTGATGATATCTATTGGAGCCAAATTTTGAAAAAATTTTAACTGAAGATCGATTTCACAAAAACCAATAATCTCTGCCATCTGACGACATCCGGTATGTCACTAATCACAAACACTACGGTATACGTTCCAATCACAAGCGTACCAAAATTATGATGGATTGTCCTAATATCTACTAAACATTGAATTTTTTTTTAATGCAAATAATGATAGTAGTCGGCCTGATACCCTTTGAAGCCTTGACGCATCTAATTAAGCAACCACGCCATATCACTATGTGACTGCGAAACGTAAGCGCGAAATCTTATGTAAATTGAATAAAACTTGCTTCCGTGATAAGCCGCACTATAGTCTTTCAAGGTAAAGAAATACGAAAACTTAATTAGAAACGCATTTCCCTTATCGCATAGATAGAATATAATTATTGTATCTTCACAGTATCCCTTCAAAAATACGTTTCGTAACTTACCACTTTTTCCCTTTTTCGATATGTAAACTGGCTGGGCCTCACTGCACGGCTCTGCGACAGTTTGTGATACGAGAATATACTCCTTTTCCACGGGATGCTGCATCTCGTTAACCCTTTCCTTGTATAGCTATCGCAATAGAGTCCGGTAATGGACCATGGGCACACCTTGACACTTGAGGAGCAAAATTATAACTACCGACAAAAAAACAAACAAAAAAATGTGGTAGCGCCAACAGACCTTTTATCAATTGTTTAGACTTCTATATGGCCCGGCCAAATTACTTAAATACTACAATCTGTAGGAGGCGCACTGATAAGCCGTGGAAAGGTATAGACTCTGATATATCTAACCCCACGTGACGTAACTGATAGATACAAACGACAATTATTATTTGCGGTAGACGCGTTCATAGTGGCAACAAATTCTACATCATAACAAATTTCTTCGCCGAGACTGTATTTAAATTAAACCAGATACTAGATACATCATGTACATTATATTGTTGTTTTTTTTACAATTTCTGTTATCTACGCTTTGTTTTGACAAAAGTGTAAGCATGTGCCTGTGCAAACAGTTTATTTGTAATAGGAAAACAATGAAAACTGTAACCGAATGGTAGATATGCGGCATGTTTGCATTGAAGATGCACTAGGCATTGTCGTGCTGGGGCAGGTTTTAGAAATCTGTTATAGATTTATTATGGTAGCGCAAGTGCAAGTTTTCAATTCGAGCCAGTGGATAGTAGAGAGTATCTAATCTATGACCACAGATATTTCTGACAGTGAAAGAAAACATGTGCCTATACAACTTAAAGGGAAACTTGGTTCTTGTATTAACTAATCGATCAGCTTAGGATGCTATTGCGCCATTTAAAAGGTAGATGTATAAGGTGCGGTTCTTTAAAGCTATAATTGTTCTCATTTAATTTATGTGCATTGAAGTTTGTGATATTTATTATGTATGGGGAACTATAGAGGTTTATCCTGCTTGAAACGTTTCTTAAAATGAATTTTCAGAATAGCTGCCCAATCTCACCAGGAAAGAACCAAGAATTTGTATTTTTTTTTTAACAGCGCCCCGAGATGCTTGCAGATGTCTGTTAGTTCTGCACTTAAATTGCTGCAAATTGTAGTCTTCTGAAAATATATCCCCAGGAGGTGAGTTCCAAAGTTTGCTTGTTCTGTAACAGAAGGGGTTTTGGAAAGTTAATGTCCTCGCGGTTGTCATTCTTCATGGATTTCAGACCTGCTTTTGATACCATCGACTGAATATCGCTATTCTACAAGTTTTCTGTCGTAGAGTTATCATCAAAGAACATCCTTAGTCAACTATGGTCTGCAACAACAATGGATGCAAAGCAGGGACATGTTTTAATGTCATGTCATTCATCTTATTCCTATAAGATCTGAATGAGGTACTTTGCGCGGTGGAGGGAGGTTTATGGTGTGGCAGATGAAACAGAGTTCTTATGTCTACATTACATATTATGCGGACAATATACATAGTTATCTGATTTCTGATTGTCCACATGGACGTAGACAAATGCTCCTAGACCTTGAAAAATATGGAATCTTACTATTGACGTTTGTAAATCGAAGGCTGCAGAAGGTAATCGCTGGAGTTTTGCTGGAAAGCAAATCAAAAGTGAAAGCTTGATAAAGTGAACAATATGAAGAAGTTGAAAAACTCTTTAGATTTGTCCTGAAATGACTGGTTTTTTTTTTTGCATTTACATGTAGTTCTTGGAGGAAGGCTTGTCTTGACTAGCTTTACTTCGAATTTGTAACAAAATCAATGTCCCAACCAGGCACACGCCTGTCTAACAAAGTTTATAAAGAGTGATTTTTGTGCAGTTTGATTTTTCAGTCTGATTTTTTTGATAGTTCACGCGTGATTCGTGACACGTGTCAAAGTAAAAAATGCTCAGTTAGCATTGCCATTTCACCATGGATAGACTTACGCCCGAACAAAGTTAGTAAATTATTGAATTTTATTACCAAAAATTGCGCTCAGTAAAAAATGTCCCACTGAGCCATATATGGTCTGCTAAGCAACCAGAATCATCGCAAGAATTACCAATGCATCCACAAAAATGTACCCTTTGGTATGGTTTATGGCCCGATGGCATCATTGGGCCGTATTTCTTTAAAGATGATGATGAAAACAACGTAACGATCAATGGAGCTCGCTATCGTTCGATGATTTTTGTTTGTCCAAAATGAAAGAGCAGGGATTGGTAGACATGTGGTTTCAACAGGACGGCGTAACATGCCACACAGCACGCGAATCCATGGATATATTGCTAGCTAGGCGAATTTGACGAGCACTTCATCTCACGTTTTTTACCTGTGAATTAGCCGTCTAGATCGTGTGATTTGACGCCACTGACTATTTTTGTGGGGATATATCAAGTCTCTATAACTCGTGTTATTGGTGAGATACCAGTCGATATGTTGGAAAAAATATTCCAAAATTGGACATTCCGGATGAATCACTTGAGGCGTAGTCGCGGTCAACATTTACACGAAATAATACTCAAAATGTAAATGGCGAGAATTGATTTATCGACTTTAATAACAAATTTTACTCAATTTTGCAAATTTTTGTTGTTTTTTTTTTTAATTTTCAAAACCAAACGCTTAAAAATCACCCTTTATTAGAGCTGGTTCTTCAACAAAAACTGTGTTTTTTTTAAGAACTTTGGTCTTCATATAGGATTTTATTTTAAGACTGCTTCGAAATACTGTCGTTTGATCTCTGCATAGTGTATGACCAATCCAGTGCAACTTACGCAATCTAATCTCGTCATCTAATAGATTTTGATCCGGTATATGGCTTAGTCCGACATAATTTGCGGCCATAGAATCATAAGGATGTATCGAATGAAGAGGTTTACATATGCCATATTGAGATTCCGGTAGAGACTTTCCGCAGATTTTACAGATACAGCACTTCGGCGATTGGATTTGAAGACAGCATTCTAAAGGCATTCGTGGGCTCACTGCTTACTGAACACCCATGTTCGATCCCCGAAAACACCCAAATTACATCATAAGGTTTTTCCACTGCGCCAACTCTCGCGAACGACTGACAAAATTCTGAGAGAACAATATTGTCTTGAACATCTTCTCAATTCAGACGTTCGGACTCGGCATAAAATTGTAGGGCCCTTCCATGTTCCATTAGTCCTAAAAATAAAAACTCACAGAAACGAATGGCTGTGACCTAGGGTTCTTATATGTGCTGAAACGAAAGGCTCGTGTTCATTATCTTGGTATTGTTGCAATTGACCAGCCAGATGTCCATTGCACCTTGCAGTGATTGAAACACCTTGCTCATCCATTTTGTTGGTACTTGACAGAAAACAGATATCGTTGGCATGAGCTGCGTGGATTAGCCTCTCAAATGGTCTCCATTGGATGACAGATTCCCATAGCAGTTCATCGGTGCATCAGGCCGTTACCAACAGAAGTAGGATTGGCAGCAAATAATCTCATTGCGAAAGAGTCGGAGAGTTGTCCATTAAAACGAAACATTTTTCAACAAAATAGTCCTTTATAAGAGCAAAGAATTTTCGGGGCAATGCCTCTCCATCTAAAGATTTCCAATCAAAAATGTGGTCTTCCGAGGTTAGGGGTGATATAATAAACATTTAAAATTATTTGATAATCAGGGGCCAGATCACGTGGGGAAACCTGGCTCATGTACAAAAGCGGATTCTGTCGACAAAAACTGGCTACCCCTAATGAATAGTTTGGCCTTTTGCACGCATTATGTGGCATACTATCGCCTGCCTTACTGAAGTATATTTTTAGCTACTTTATCGCAATCGAAATTTCTTCGTCTTTATTAAAGATCAACCATAATACTATCTACTCAAATTTACCACAGCCTAATGGAAAAACCCAGTAACTCACAAGGGCCCTGGTATTCGTTTTCTGCAGAGACGCACAATAGACTTTGATCTCTCATTAAACGATTTCAACCTAACTTAACCCACCAGAAGGGGTGTGGCATAATTTAATCTTATATCTACGCTGAAATTATCTATGACTTGAGTAAATTTTATTCATCCGCAATACTTAACAAAAAAAAAGACTATCCTTTTCAACACAAATTAAAAAAAATCTCACACATACGCACAATTCAAATCTGACACATTTGTTCCGGGTAGTTTTCCTAACAAACTGGTATTTCTCTCTGAAGAACCACTTTGGTCCAGTTTCAAGTTAAAGCAAAAAAAACACTAGCACAGACAGACAAAACAAAGGCGCATATTATAAAAAAAATATGTCAGTACTATCTTTAACATTGAGACGTCATTACAATATGTCACATTTTTTTTAAAAAATAATTTTAAGGCATTCAATGTCAAAAATAAATTTACCTGTTTCCGCCATTCTGAAATCCTGGTTCTTCTTCTCTGTAGGGATTTTCTCCTTTCGTCGAAATATCAATAAAAAAAAAGTTAGCAAGTCTCTTTTTTTCAGATTTTTTTCAGATTTTTTTTCCAACAGTCCAGACTCTAGAGGTTATCAGTCTCTTATTATTATTATCAGTAATCAATGAAACAAAGAATCACTTCTTCAGCTTTTCGTGAATGAATTTTGCGTAGGCACACCCTCCTCGATGTTAGGGAATAAATTTGATTATTTTTTTAAATATCCAATTTATGAACTTTTTTATCTAAAAAAAATATTGTATCCTCAAGATGCAGATTGCTATAGGTACCAGAGATTTCTATTCAACTTTACATTAGATTCTGGTCATGATTGATACTAAAAAAAAAAACCCGGACTTAAAACGACGCGTTGTATCTGACAGACTCCAACCGAATACTTAAATAAAAACAATTGATAGATGAAGATGTGATTATAAAAAAATTATATATAATAAATTCACTGAATAGTAAATTGTAGCCGCTACACATCTAGGGTGATTGTCGGCCACATTCGAGTTGCTGGATATGGATCATTACACTTGGTGGGTGTTTGATTAACGTTTTTATTTTAGTTTTAATTACCTACCCAATTAGCGGTTAATTATATGGTACAAAATGGAACAATTGCCATGTTTTATAAAATCGTCAAATGCGCTCACGAATGCACCACAATTCGATGCACTATCTGTCACAATAGAAGCATCTGCGGTGCGGACAATGTCTACACAAGTGTTTCTCTCTATAGGTGATAGTGATATTGCCTTTCATTTCGACATTGAACTTGTTGGATCGCATATTGAGCAGTTTTATCATTGGATAATGAGAGGGTAAAGTTCATAAGAAATACCATCTCACCTCCTAAACAATAATACTAACAGAAACGAATGATTGTAAGAAGCCAGAACTAGCGTCCTACGCAGGCATGGTGCCACTACTGTTGCTGTATTAGTTGTCCCACCTCACAGGACTATTGGCCACTTCAAACCCAACCTCATCGATATGTCGGGCATATGTCATATAGGTGGCTGCCAGATATTGACTGAGAGATTCGTCATCAAGATCAACTGGTCTTGCGTGGCATTCAATTAGACAAGCGTCGGACTTGCAGTGTCATAGGGGCAGACTTTCTGTTGAAGTCATAGGAACTCATCAAAACTTCTGATAATAGCGCATAGTTCCTGTGTGGCACTCAGTTCAATAACAACAAATTCAAGTCTCGATTTTGAATCTACGAAAGCTCATAAGTGCAAAATTTATGTTAAAAGTATTATATAGCTGTTGGAGTTGCTTTACATTTCAGGTCGAAACTAAAAATGTTAATTAGCTGGTAAGGCCTGGAGTAGAATGTTTTTGAGAACCTCGGCTATGGTAAAATCAATACTGACTACTGACTCTCGTATATAGCGCCTGGCAGTCAACAAGGCCACTTATCTTAAAACAATTAGGATCTTGTCATGGTCTTTCGATTATCCTATAGAAATAAAGGGTGTATTTAAGCGTTTGCTTTTTAAAATTTGAAAAACAACGAAAATTTGCAAAATTGAGTGAAATTTTTATTAAGCTCGATAAATCAATTCTCGCCATTTACTTTTTGATTATTACTTCGTGTAAATCCATCCGAAATGTCCAATTTTGGTATACGTTTTCCAACATATTGACTGGTATCTCACCAATAACACGAGTTATGTTGTCTTCCATGGAGGCAATAGTTCCTGGCTTATCCGTATAGACGGGGGACTTCACATATCCCCGCAAAAAAAGTCCAGCGGTTTCAAATCGCACGATCTAGTCGGCTAATTCACAGGTCCAAAACGTGAAATGAATTACTCACCAAATTCGCCTAGCAATATGTCCATGGATACGCGTCCTTTGTGACATGTCGCGCCGTCCTGTTGAAACCACATGTCGTCCAATTCTAGCTCTTCCATCTTGGTCCGAAATCATCGAACGATAGCGAGCACCATTGACGATTACCACACGTAAACAGTAAACACATTTTTTTACTGAGCACGATTTTTGGTAATAAAATTTACTGCTAGGTTCCACATTTCACTTTCACTCGAAATAAAATCGGAAATAAATTTTTGTGTTCTACATTTCACTGTAGTCGATTTCGATTTCAAAATTTTCGGAAGTGAAATTGTGATTTCGAAAAAATTTCGGAGTTTCCGAATCGCTCGAAATGCAGAACACTGAAAACGAATTCACTTGATTTGTAATTTCAATTTCACTCGATTTCTAGAACCTAGCTGTTAATAATTTTCAAACGTTGCTAACTGAGACATTTTTTACTTTGACACGTGTCACGAATCACGCTTGAACTGTCAAAAAAATCAGTCTGAAAAACCAAACAGCAAAAAAATCTCCCTTAACATTCGCCATGTAGCTATCTTATCATCATGGACTTTTCAAAAATCTGTACAATTACTTGCTAAGGTTTCTTTTCACGTTCACAATGAACGCAGAAATGTATGAGAAAGCTTTGTCGCAGGTTCACTTTTCCCTGCTTCTACTGTAGGCGCTTGCAATTTGAACGCCGGTAAATATGCAATCGGGTTGGCATTCACACCTTCGAATTTTAAAAGACCAAATTTTAGCTGGTAAGCGAAGAACTTTGATTAGGTATTACTTTTCTGATAAAAACAGGCAAATCTGCTGGGCACATAATCAAGAGATTTTGAATGATTAGCCTAGGTGAGGCAAGCACCCAGTACCAGTTGCAATGCAATCCGTCAGTTGCTTTGCTGTTACTTTAGAAGGGGGCTGAAAGCCGAGAGATCTGGAGTGGACCACACCCTTAACAAACTGTAGTTGAAGTGTGTGAAAATCGGCCTTAAATCAAGGCATATTAGTCTATCCTGCAAGATATTGCATGACTTCCGAGGTGAAGTGTATTAGATTGGAGGTTACGTTAGGAGGTTAGGTTAGGTGAATATTCTCTCAAACCATAATTCATAGACTGAAATTCGACAAAATTTCCCAGCAGAAATTGTCGTGGTCAATCCCAGCTAGCGAGATTCGTTGTTACTCCTCGTTTTCCCGCTCAGTAACTTCTAAAGGTTTGTGTTTTAAAGGTTAATTTTTTATAGAAAGCGCTGAAATATTATTTTTTTAGTTGAATTAAGGTACCTAAGGCAATTCCTCACAATTTCTGGACAGAACTTTCTCCTTCTGCATCCACATAACCTCTTAGCTCAAGCATTAGAAGCTTTTTCAGTTATAAAATGAAAGAAACAAAAGTCAAAACACTTGCGCTGTACTAATAATCATTTTTAGAGTTGAACTTAAATTTCTAAAGCTACGATTACACGGCCATTTTTTTGAGTCATTTAAATGGCGCTGTGACGTCAAGAAAAAATGTCACATTAGAGCCACATTTAAGCTACGATTCGTCATTGAAAAAATGGCGATCACACAAAATGACTATCATCGTCATTTGTGTCCCAAAATCAAATGACGGACACTGCGAGTCGAGTGACGCAACAGCCAAAAAGTTTAGTCATTTGTCCTAGGCGTCATTGAAGAGCGATCACACGGCCATTTTTTTTCCGCCATTTAAATGGCACTTAATTCATGTCATTTGGTGTGCCATTTTCTTAGTCATTTAAATGACGCTGCCAAAAATGGCGATCACACAGAGCGACATTTAAATGACTGCTAAATGACTCGAAAAAATGGCCGTGTAATCGTAGCTTTATACCTCATTATTCAGACAAATTAGCTACTTAGCAGATTTAAGATGCTGACAAAAAAATTATTATTAGTACGGGCCATACAATTTTTCAAACAAAAATTTCTATTTACATAAGAAAAACAATCTTTAATTTATCTTTGGCATTCAAAAGGTTCACAACATTATCTTATGTGTATATGTGTGTGTATAACTCTACACTAATCTAAAATATCTTAACAATGACATCTTATGGCAACTGCTCACTGATTCACGAATCTGATTTTGGTCAATTTTTCGGCTGGGATTTTGTCTTCTTGCCGAAATTCTCGCCATCTTCGATTGTCTCTGGTAGCGGTGCGCCCTTTGTTTCGGGCAGGAATAACACCAGCACTGTTCCAATCAGTGGAATCACTCCAAAAATGATCGGTGGTAGCCATGGTGCAATGGAGTCAGTTTTTGACACAAACGGAGCTGACATCGAACCAATACGAGCCAACATCGATGCAAAGCCCATGCCTGCGTTTCGGACAACAGTGGGGAACATCTCTCCAGCATACAGATACGCAATTGGGAATGAAACTGCCATACCGAAGACACCTATCGATGCAAGGACGACTTTAAGGAATGCGTTCTCATCCGAAATGAACGCAATCGTCAGCATGCAACATCCGGCCAATGTATTCGAGACCATTAGAGAGATCTTTCTGCCCCAATATTTGCCTGTCAGAATTGAGATAAGTGATCCAGGGATTCCGAGAGTTCCGGCAATGGCAACATTCGTGAATATATCACCACTTAGCTCTCCAACGTACTGTGACACACCAAAGTAAGTCAAACCGCACACAAACCAGTTAATCGTCATGCAGATGGTCTTTAGCCTCAGATTTGGATAGCGGAACAGATCGACTAAGGTTCCCTTCGTCACCTCCTGCTTGGACAGCTTGCGGCGGGCTGATTCTTCCAAGTCACTGCGAATGTTATGAATCGGCTTGTTGTTGGTGATGGCAGCTTTTTCCAAAACTTTGGCAGCTTGATCAAGACGACCCGCTGACAGCAGCCATCGTGGAGATTCCGGAATCAACCAGTAGTAGGAGATGAAAATCACCGACACAATTGATATGGCAAACTGGAACCACCTCCAGTCGCGGAGGTAGTAGGCGAACAGTGGCAACGTTGTGTGTCCCAAGTTGAAGGGAATCTGATAGAGAATGGACATGATTTCGCGTTTCTTGGCACCTGTGATCTCCATGACGAGGACAAAGCTGAAATTAGGAAATTTTAGTTATTATACAAAGGAAAGGATGCAAATTAAATACCAACCTTGTCATCATACTGCCTCCAGTTGCGACGGCCAACAGAAATCGGAACACACAAAACACCCAAAACCATGGCACAAACGCATCCAAGACACCACAGACCAATTGCATCAGCACCGAGAATACCAGTGGAGGACGTCGTCCAGCTCTAAAAGAAAAATTTTACAATTTTCTCCATGGGACCTTATCTTGCAACTTACTTATCCGACCACACTCCAAATCCAATGTTTCCCACAAGAATGCCAAACATAAAAAGTGTCTGCACCAGACTGGCCAGGTACCGCTTGTTGCATACCAATCCCCATTCTGTGACAATGGTCTCTTGGAAAATACTTCTGTCGTAGGCGATCTCTGTACACGCGTCTGAGCATTTGTCGGTAACGTTGTTCGGTACAACGCATTCAAAGTTGACAGGTGGAGCTAGGAAAACTGTGGCCAACTGATGCCAACCCACGGGGAATTTCATCATGAAGATCACAATACAAATCCAGATTTGCCATGGTCCGAGATCACCAATAGATCCGGCAATCGGGTCAGCAATACGCTCTTCGTAGTCGGCTTTCTCTGAAAATATGAAAATAGTGGAGGTTTAAAATATTTTTTTTTAAAAATGGTTCAAATAAAAGCAAGCTTTTCGGTGTTCAATAGAGGAGTGCAGAACTATTTTCAGAATTGGCCCACAAGCCTACATAATTTTTTCATGAGAGGTTTTTACTTGTTTATTTCATCTTTCTATATTAAGTTTTGCCACACCCGCAGGCCCAACTTACAGACGTAGCCTTCTATGAAGAGCAACTATAGTTCGACGTCTTAACTCAGGAAACTGTTAAGACGTCAACCGCCTCTATATACCTACTACTCAGTGATTCAAATCAGGCTTCAGTCTTAACATCTCGCTTCACTGTCAATCGTCCGAACTCATACGAATATAAGGCTGCAAATCCCAAGACGCCTCTAACTTTAAAGATTTGCCTTGACCTGCTTTGAAAACAGTTATCCTGAACAGGCGAAAGACGCCACAACGTCCCCATAGCTATTCCCCTAAAATCCACCCACATCGGTGATCAAAGTAGCCAAAGCAATATCTAGACTAAGACTTAATGTTCCATCTTTATGTCTTTATGTCTTACTTTACTTCTGGTGACGCTTACAGTCCGGGGTGGACAACAGCCTCAACCAACAAGCTCGTCCAGCCATCTCACACGCCAAGTTGGTTGAGGTCATTCTCCAATTGTGTGCTCCACCTAAGGTGGGGTCTTCTTCTGCTGCGTTGTCCCTCAGGGGTGGATTCGAAGACTCGTCGGCATGGTGCTTTGTTGTCCACACGCTCCACGTGTCCCAACGGCCATCTCAGCCGTTGTATTTTTAGCTTTTTGACCAGGTCAGCGTCGCTGTATAGCCCGTATAGTTCGTAATTGAACCTTCTTCTCCATACTCCATCGTCACAAACTGGACCGAATATCATTCGAAAAGTTTTTCTCTCATCCCAGAAGATTTTCGTCCGCTTTTGACAGGGTCCATGCTTCTGCACCACACAGCAGGACCGGGATGATTAAGGTCTTATAATATCTCCTTGGTTCTATGAGAGAGAGCTTTACTTCTTAGATGCCTTCTTAGCCCGAAGAAACAGCGATTGGCAAGAGTGATTCTTCGCTTGATCTCTGCGCCGATGGCCTTTTGCGAAGTGATAGTGCAGCCCAGGTAGACAAACTCTTGAACTACTTCAAAGTTATATCTGTCCATCGTGACGTTTTGTCCGAGTCGCCGATGTTGACAGTTCTTTCTCGTTGACAGATGACAGCATATATACTTTGTTTTGTCCTCATTAACAGCCAGATCGATCTTCGCCGCCTCCGTTTCGGTGCTTGCAAATGCGCCACCAATAATGTCAATATCATCAGCATAGGCAAGTAGTTGAATGGACTTTGAGAAATTGTACCTCTATTGTTGGCTTGCGAGTTTCGTATAATTGCTTCAAGAACGATGTTGAAGAAAGTACATGATAGCGCGCCGCCTTGTCTTAAATCTTTTTCGACATCAAATGGCTCGGTGGTTTTCTTGCCGACTTTGACGGAGCAGCGAGATTTCTCCATCGTCATCCTGCACAGACGGACGAGTTTGGCGGGGATGCCGAAACTTGACATGGCTTTATATAATTCGTCCCTATCATAGGCGACTTTATGTCTACATTTTATATATTCTGACGTTTGTGATGTACTTGTTTAGGCTTTCTTTTTATCACAACGAGGTTAAAGTCGGTAATGTCTAGTGCGAGTCTATTTTCCTGTTCAAATGACCAGTCCCTAATCGTAATGACAAATTCTTAGTGTTTAGATAATGATCCTAATCTATGCTGAACCATAAATTGACTAAAGTTACAAAGTATCGTTTTTTTCGTACACTTATTCAACTATCTAATTTCCAATGAATCGATGTAATTCGATCTGACGTTTATTGTTATGTCAGCGTATATCTTGATTATTACCGTCTGTCTGTTACTTCCTCGTGTACATTTCGCTTGAACAACGAACAGTAGGTACAATTGTTCGCAGTCACACTAAACCAACAATCAAATTAATATACAAGTGCGATCTGTCAATGTGATTTGATTAACGCACCCAACATTGTTTACCAAAATGCGTCAACAATTTTACATTATTGTTTACCTTAACCTTTGGCCAACGAAGGGGCTTTAGGCCACATGAGGTCAATGTCACACACGATGCACCACAGATGATGTACATTGTACACTGTCACTGTTGGCACTGACAGGCACAACAAATTGTCAATAATTGACACCAAAATGTCTATCTGATACTTTGTTTAAATTATATACAAAGATACGATGTATCTGTATCGGATGTCTACGCAGTAGCTATATAATTGCCTATGCATTTTTAAAATTCCGCAGACTTTCTTTAGATGCCGTTGTGTGGTGCTCATGCGGCACGGACCTAACCTATTGTATATGTAGTTTATTTGTTGAGATTGTAAATATGAATCGAAATGAAAAAAACTGATTAAGGCATATGCTGCCGATGCTGCAATCACAATTGGACTTTTCAATTGACAACAATCGTACAGGGTAATCTCTGTTGTACAGTGTCAGTTGTCAGTTATATGATCGAAACGTAAATATTTATCGTTTAAAATTGTATCAGCACTTAAAGCATCACTGATTGCAATTGGATACGGAGCGATATAAACTGTCAACGGTGATTTATGCAATTGTAGAGTGCAGATTGATCTTTATTGGGATTTCGTTTAATTAATGTATACATACTGCAATATTTAAAAAATTGCTACATAGTAGATTTGGCAGATTGAACAACAAAAAATTAATTGAAATATACGTATTTTTATTGCCTTAGATATTGTAAACGTGTTTGTCCTTTATATATTTTCAGAATCTCTATCCGATCTTACATCTATGGACTGACATATACCCGCTGGTCTCTGGAGGAGGTCACAAGCACTTAACAAGGACCTACCATACAACAGACACTTAAAACACTATATTTTGGCACTTCCAAAGGCTATAGTTAAGAACTTCGTACCTTGTAAAGTGGACTAGTCGCTAATCTTAATGCATTCAGAGGGCAGATATGGAGACTATATTATACCCCAGTCTAACTTACTTTACTTACTTTTGGGGGCGCTTACAGTCCCAGGTGGAACACGGCCTCAAACAGCAAGCCCCTCCGCCTCCAGCCAACTCGGTCCCTATAGCAAGCTGCGTCCAAACGCGCACACAAAGGTTGGGTTTTCCTCTGCTATACGTTGTCCCTCAGCGGTGGACTCAAAGACTCGTCGGGCTGGTGAGTTGCTGTCAATACAGTCCACGTCCCCCAGCCATCTTAGCCGTTGTATCTTCAGCTTTTTGACCAGGTCAACGTCGCTGTATAGTATAGCCCATAAAGCTCGTCATTAAATCGTCGCCTCCACACTCCACACAAAATTCGATACAAACTGAACCGAACATCGTCCAAAGAATTTGTCTCTCAAAACATCCGAGGAGATTTTCATCCGATTTTGATAAAGCCCATGCCCATGTCGTAAAATCTTTTCCTCCACACTCCTTCGATACAAACTGAACCGAATATCGTCCGAAGAATCTTTCTCTCAAAACATTCCAGGAGGTTCTCATCCGATTTCTATAAAGCCCATGCTTCTGCACCATACAGCACAACCGGGATGATTAGGGTCTTATATAATATCTCCTTGGTTTCATAAGAGAGGGTTTTACTTCTTAGATGCCTTCTTACCCCGAAGAAATACCGATTGGCAAGACTGATTCTTCGTTTGATCTCTGCGCTGATGTTATCTTGTGAGGTGAGTGAAGCTCAGATAGACAAAGTCTCTAACTACTTTGAAGCTATATCTGTCCATCGTGACAGTCGTGGATGCTGAGAGTCCTTTCTAGTTGACAGCAAATACTTCGCTTTGGCCCGATTTAGAGCCAGACCCATCTTTGGCGCTTTCGTTTCAATACTTGCAAATGCGCTACTGACAGCTCGCTGCGATCTTGCCGATAATGTCAATATCGTCAGCATAGCAATCAGCTGAACAGACTTCTGAAAAATGTTACCTCTAATGTTGGGTTGTGAGTTTCGTTCAATTCAATTCAATTCAAGGATGATGTTAAAAAAGTTACACGAAAGTGCATCGCCTTGTCTTAAACATTTTTCGATATCAAAGGGATCGGTGATATTTTTGCCAATTTTTACGAAATTTTTTCCATTGTCATGCTGCACAGACGAACGAGTTTATCAGGAATGCTGAAACGTGACATGGCTTTGTATAGATCGTCCCTATATATGCTATCATAGGCAACTTTAAAGTCGATAAAAAGGTAGGGTGTATCGATACATTATACCCCAGTCACTGTTTAATGAAATTTCCAAGCCACTAAGTCATTTTTTGATGTAGATATAATTCTTGGAGGATGAATGCAGCCTCCAATAAGGGATCAAAAACTTGTGACATGATGTATGGAGGTGTGTTGTCAGTAAAAAAAGAATACCCTTCTAAATCACGTGATAAGGGGCCGAATGAGTGAAACGTATTCGCGAACTAGTGACCAAGTAAATACTTTAGAATGGTCATTCTAAATTAACTTCTACTGAGAAAATTCTATATTATATCAAATTGACATGACTGAACATCGACTTATGCCAGTTTATGTCATTTTATCACAAAAATGCTTGTAGACTTTCAGGTCAACGTCAAACAACTTATGGTTGGGTTCAAAAGTTTATTAATTCAAGTGGTCATTCGTAAGATCGCGTGATTGGCACGCTAGGAAAGTGACGCTGACGCTGTGCCTGTCGATGTCATAAATGATGCTTCGCTGCAAATTAGATGAGCCTTTTGTAAAAATAACTTAATTTCTATATTCATAAGCACCTTACCTGCTCATCTTGCAGAATAAATCGAATGCACAAAATTGGGAAAATGGAGTAGGTACGAAATAATTAAAATAAATGATTCGCCCACTTATAAGTGTCAACAAAACTGCTAATCATTGTTCACTGTCGTATAGTGTTTAGTTAGCGAATGTCATAATATGTACCTACAATAAAATGAAAATAAAACTTCTGTGAAATCATTACTTAATCGTATGCGAACGTTCATTACACTCAATTTGAGGTGGGTGTGGTCGGAAAAGCTGTTAATTTAGTTAAGTTGACTTAATCAAATTTGTCTACATTGTCATAATTTATTTAGTTTATGCTTGTGATGTCATTACTCGCAGGGGAATACTGTATGGGAAGTCAGATGCGAAAACCGCTAATTGACAAAGCCGGACATTGATTGTTAGCTGTCAGATAAAGCGTTATTTCTCAATCAATATAATAGCTGACGGGGAAAAACACATGAAATGTGCGAATGGAAATTCAGACTAGAAAAGGGAAAATAAAGTGATTTTTAGTTTTAATGTTTGGTTTTAAGATAAACCATCTGCGAAAAGCAGTGATGGTATTTGCTACATATTTAGCAGAACTACTACCTACATTTTTTCGGCCATCTACTACATAGTAACTGACTTTTTATATCCTCCACAGGAAGGTATTCACTTAGCCATTACATTTGTAACGCCAAGAAGGATTTACCGGAGACCCCATAAAGTATACATATTGTTAATCAGGATCAACTTCTGAATCAATTTAGCCATGTCCGTCTGTCTGCCTGTTGAAAACACGATAGCGTCCAAACGAATCGACCTATGCGAATGTAATTTTGTGAAAAGTTACCGTCTTGTCGTCAGGGGGGTATTGAAAATTGACTATGTCGGTCATACAAAACCAATATTAGGCACATGCGTCTACTGCACATACATCCTAACCCGTATGGCAGATGGCAAACATTTTGCATTTATGCAGTGGTAAGTGGAGGGTATCAAAGCATCGGTCAGGCCGATAATAATACGTTTACTAGTTTTATTTTACATTTTTGGAAGTGTTAAAAACTACATGAATAAAATACAAGTCAGCTTATATAAGGTAACCCATAAGCAACACCTATATTGGATACGACGAATAGAAAAGATTTACTTTCTACTTTTTGTCCGCTAAGTCTGTTTACGCTTCTCATAAACTGACATAAAGCACAATCATTGCTAATGAGAATGACAATGAGATAATATAACTTATGTCTGCGAAACTACATATTTTTCAAAAAAAAAAAAATTATAGTGCGACGTGACGTGTTGGGGCCATCACTCTTTTCGCTTTCTTGCAGAGCCCGCAGATGTAGGTATCATCAATTCTTTCTTCTTCTTCTTTTTCCATCTCATGTCAAATACGGAGATGTCATTTCTATGCGAATATCTAAAGAAGCCAATATGACAGATATGATACAAGTTTTGTTTTGGTTAATCCACATCAACTGAGCGAAACTCAAATTAATACAGTCCAAGCTATAAAAAGCACATAGTTGGTAAATCTGTCACACCTTCAATGGTAGCAACTGTCATTTAACCGCGCAATTGCTTCTGTTTTTTACATAAAACCAAGTTGGAAAGAAATAAATTTCTAAGAAAGAAAGTCACCGCGAGTGACATATACTGAGATAATAATAATTAATTGCATTACTTTCGCTTATGGCAGCTTCCAGATATGTTTAAAATTTTTTACTATTCAAAGAAACGATGAAGCCGATCAAGTAGGTACAGATATCTGAAAATTGCATCTGTTTGATCAAACTGGTCAAAGTTATAGAAATGAAAATCTGTGGAATTTCCAAACTCAAACTGTTTTTTTATTTATTCATAAAGTTTTAAAAAGGTTTTTCCATAATTTTTATAAAAAAAAAATCAGCTGATATTTTGACGTAAACAGCAGGTCGGGTTTTATAATGAAAATCTGTCATTCGTGTTATATACTTCATCAGTGTTCCCAGGTTGAGGGGAAAATCGCCATTTTTGCCGATGTTTTAAGACGAAAAGGGAAAAAAGGGGAAAGGGATAAAAATCCTATCAAAAAAACAGTTTGTAAGAAAATCTTTTAGAATAAATAAATGTTAAAAATCTACAAAAATGTGCCCATGCAACAGCCACTTAATTTTTGTTTGGTTTTTGAATTTGACATTTAATAAAGTTATTGCCATGTCCATGAAGCATGATCATGAACGTTGTGTACAGATACAGGTAGATTTTGAGTGGGTAGAAAGGTAGATGGTAGATGGTAGAGAAAATGGACCAAAAATTAAATTTCAGAAATAATTTTCGCATGGGCATGACGTATGATCACGAAGATTATTTTCCGAAACGCTTTCGATACAAATCTTCATTTTTTATTTGCGTTGGTAGAGTGAGGGCATAAAAAGCGGGCGTCCGCTTCGACTTTATACCATAAGTTTTGTATTTTTGGTTTCATTATTCCTGTACCTGCCAAATTTTATTTTATTGCCATGAGGCCTTGTTTTTGTGTGTAACCAAATCGTTCATGTGAATGAAAGCCATGCCCAGTGGGCCACCGCCACACATCCCTTCCTATGAAAGTCGTTTCCTAGACAGGTCGATTTTAAGTGAGTAAAAAAGAGAAGGGATTTTCGGTGTTAAATACGCTTCTTTTCTCAACTAACCTAAAAATCTACCCGTCTCTTCAGACACGACTTTCATGGGAAGGCATTTGTGGCCTAGCACATAGTTTGTCCATGCACTATGTCTAAATTCAAAATTTTAAGCGAATTTCTAGACAACGGCAAGACAACTTAATATGTACCAAAATGAAGAAGAAAAAAAAAATACAAATATGTATCTCAAGCAATTGGAAGCATTGACCGAGCTCAAAAGCTGGTTAGCTAAGATTTTTTTTTCTTCGGGGAAAAAAAAGAGATTTTTTTGTTTTTTTAAAGGGGAAAAAATACAATTTTGGTGTTAAAAAAAAGGGGATTTCTTTTCTTAAAACCTGGGAACTCTGTACTTCATAGTTAAATTATTTATTGTGCTCATTGTACCTATAATAGCTCGCTCGGGTTTTGGGAACACATTAAAAAAAGAAATAATTACGAACCATACTCGTATGCGAAAGAAAAAGGAATTAACTGATTCACTATCACTACTTCAAGGCCAGTTGGTGTTGACGATTTAAGATCAATCAGTGCTCTTGTGTTTCCTTTTTTAAATTGACCATGAATAAATAGTTAAATGAAAAAAGAATTGTTAAATCAAGCCTTGATTTACTTCACTTAACCGTTGGTTATATTGAACTTGAAATATCGTAAAAACAAGTTCAAATAAGCCAAATATCATGGAGGACATCATTTTCTGTTATACGAGCTTCATGTGAGGACTACAAATTTCAATGTCGCACTTGCAGATATACAATTATTTGTCAGTGGTAAACAAATTGATTGGTTCTTAAAGTGAAGGGCTCCATGACGTAGATGCAAATTAGAGTAGAATCAATAATTGCACAATCCACAATGAGAAGGCAGATTAATTTTAAAGTGTGTTGTGTGTGTGTCTGTTGAATATACAGTGCCTACGTAGTCAAGTTGAATTTCAAAACTTTTTGATCGAAGTTAACCGAGGGATCTTACCTTGCTTTGATTGTCTGTTGCATATCATGAACAGTTTTGCCACTTGGCTGCAATTGCAGTAGATCTACTGCATTTTTGTAAAAGCTTAAATCCAAAATAGTAGATAAAATACAAACAGAAATACAAGCCAATTTGGGAAGCTGAATTTTCCTGGCTTAAATTGTCGAAGGAAACTGTGCAAAATATGTCTTTGAACAACAACAGGTCAAATTTAGACGTCGATTCTGAACAAATATTTTCTAGCTTGATTGGGTTTTTCGTGCTGCAGTTTTATATCGAGGCTGGTCAACAAATAAAAAATCGTTTTAATTTCAATGATGAAAGACTGAAACCTCTGAGGTACGTAGATACAAAGTTAGTACCTAGTGGAAGGCAGTATACCCTCGATATTGCCTATTTTAAACTTGTTTCCTTTTTATGATGATGACAAAGAAAAAGTTAATAGCCAATGAAGATGAAGAATATTCCATGTTCATTAATATTATTGCATTTTTCTCTTTTGTTTAAATAATCGTCTTTATTAGTTTTGTATTGTTATGTTATGTTTTGTAATTTACCTCGGTTTTGTTTGAAAAAAGCAAAAAAATTCAATCTACTGCATTTTTTTAGAGAATCTACTGCGAAAAAATAGTCCAACAGTGGCAACGCTGATCATGAATGGTTTGGTTTAGTTTCTGGTAAGATTAAAACTGTATCGTAATACCAACTGGGATAAACACAATTCCATGCTTTCTGCTGAATATCGATGCAAGTTTGCACGATACCTGAAATTTAATCGCAGCTGGAGTTAGATAAGCTAAACAACATTCACCCCTGCTCTTAACACGGTATTTATACCTAATCTTGTAAAGCGACAAGAACAAGGCTTGACGAGGGTTTGGTCCTTGTTGAAGATTGAATTTAGTAACTTGCGTTGCAAACGTAAAAAGAACCCTTAACAGAAGCAAATCAAATCAATGCCTTATTAGATTATGTTATAGAGCTTGATGATAATCTCGGAAGCAGGCTTGCACCAAAATGTAAAGCTTTGTAATCAACTTAAGCGTTATCTCTGAATTCGTAAAATGAACAAGCCATAACTAAGTAGGTATTCATAAAATCAAGCCGTGATCAGATTATTGGAAATTTCTCTAAGAAAATATTTTAGCATGAATAGAAATAGTTCGGATTCGGAAATTGTTAGGACGTTTTTGTGTTTATATTAGGGTACATTTGTCGGACAACCGCTGATCCCTTTCAAAAAGAAAAATAACCTTCAAAAGGCGACCGGCAAAGGCTATCCTACTGTACACTATATAGACTTTTGAAATCTTCTATTTCGTTCGTACTTATCCAAAACTGGTAATGACAAACAAATTAATGGCCGGATTTTGTTTTTAAGTATTAATAATTAAATAACTACCAATCGACTGACTGATCACGATTATGACCCATTAAGGGCAGAACTACTCGTTATTATGCAATTTTCTTAATAATGTGCATCTGATAATGCTATAACCGAATGATGACGAAATTTCAATTTTCCAATAGGAAGGCAAATATTGTTTTATCTTAAACGTGCCTTCTTAGTTATTTCAATGGCAATTGTATAGTAGCACATGCTAGCAATCATACCTTTCTCCTCGCGCTCCTTGCGTGACATGGCCATCTCAATTCCAGCTGTCTCTGATTCGGGCATTTCGATTGTCAATTTATTCGTGTATCCTTTGCTATATTTGATGCAATGTCACTGATATTCACCCACCCGACACAATTCACTTGTTCAAAAAGAACCACTTAACAGTGATTATAGGGTCACTAGCACTAGAACTCTCTCTTATCTCAAGCGATAGTCGAAAAGAAAGCAGACTCGTTGCAGCTTCTATCTTGTCTATACACAATTGATCCGGCTGCGGCGGCGTTGGTAGCTGATTAAAAACTGCGATTAAAGATTGGTGTGTGCTTGGAATTTCGTACTAGATGTACTCTCCATAGTGTAAAAGTAGTACACCAAAGACGCTATACGACAATGACGAATGACGACACGTACGATAACGCTGTATCTGAACGGCACTAGAGCGAATTCTCGACTGAATACGATTCCAACTTGTAGCCGCAATTTAAAATGAAACTCTGGATGGAAGAATGCTAGTAGATAGTTGCTGGGTTGGCGAACTATAGTATAGTATGAGAGGGGGTCTGATGCGGCTAAAATAGTTGGCATGGAGTGTCGTCGTCTGTCCATTATGCGGATCATTGCACTGCGTGCGCGGATGGTCAATATAATTTTTTTGATTTATTTTTTTTTTTTCGGTTTAGCGGTGTAATAGTAAGTCCCCTTGAAACACACTCAAAATTTAGACTATGGGTAGGTGTATACTGTGGATAGTTGTTGGGTTTTTTTTTTTTGTATATACAAATTGGACTGAAATTTCCTCCAATTAATTTGATTTTTAGCAATTTACTTGGTGATTACCGAATTTATGACAAAGATTGTTTTATTTAATCTCGGTGTCGGGTAATTGAGCGATAAGTACTTGGATACAGTTAAGAAGCGATGCTGAGGATTGAGAAATGTTTCTGAAAAATGGGCTTATGCTGACAGTGATATGGAATGCAGCTTGACCTTAGAAGATGCTGATAAAAATGCCAAAATGGTTAATGTACACACAAGTGTTCAGAAAAATATTGTACTCGTGTCTGCTGTATACGGTGTTTATTGTTATTCGATTGTAAAGTTTATACCACCTTATGCCATAAGTTAACGACGATGATGGTCTCTGGCATATGATTGTTTGCATTGGATTACGAATTTCTTTTGTGGTATTTTATTGTGAAACGTTGTTCTCTCTGGCGAAGAGACAATTACGCGTTTGGGTTTTATTTATGCGCAACTGACAACGACAAACTACAGACAAAATGTATATTCACTCTGATCAGATTATGATACATATTGCTGAAGATAAGAATTTTTGTTTATCCATTTAGCTACTACATGTTTACACTATGAAAGCAATTTGTCGATCGTAAAGGTAGACAGAATATACACACATCCTAGTGGTTTGAGTTGAACAAAATCTCATTTTATTACCCTTAAACAGTAGGAACTTTTATAACAAGCTTTTTGGCGCTAAAAGTATCTTCGGACATTATTTCTTTTAGAATGAGTAAAGAGAGGGTATGAATCAAACCCTAACATGCTGTGATGAGATGACCAATGTTATCTGTATCAATTTGAAATACAGACTAATGAGTAGACATGAATAGACTAATGTTTGTCATTTTGCTTTATGTTTATACAGTGGCCGGCATAAGTATTTTGACAAAACTAAAGTTAATTCCACTCATAATTTGAACCTACTTCATGTAAATTTTGGCATCAATGGAAAGGTCATTTAAATTCCGTTTGAATGATACAAAACTTTCCTTAACCCATTATGTACCAATTGAACATTTAGAATTTTTTTGAAAGTATACTTTTTTGACTTTTTTCCTCGGTATCAAAAAAAATGTTTTGATGCAAAAAGTATCTCCGAACAATTCTAATAGTGACTGCAAACATTTTTTTCAAATATCTCTTCCTTAATATTTTTTATGATTTTTTTAATGGGATGATCTCAGAAAAATTGTGTAAAGTGACTAAAATAGTCATAAATAGTACCGAGGAAAAAAAGTCAAAAAAGTAGACCTTCACAAAAATTCTAAATTCTAAAATTTTTAAATGGGTACTTAATGGCTTAAGGAGAGTTTTATATCATTCAAACGGAATTTAAATGACCTTTCCATTGATGCCAAAATTTACATGAAGTAAGTTTCAAATTATGAGCAGAATTAACTTTATTTTTGTCAAAATACCTATGCCGGCCATTGTAGACTTACGACAAACGGATACCTACAGATACTTGAAAAAATCTTTGAAAATTAGACTTCCAGATCACGCTGCAGCGACCGACGCGACGCCCATATGCCCGAAGTCATAGACAGTAATATGGGTATTGGGCAATGGCATGAAAATATCGGTTTGACTGAAGCCGGTTCAGACGTTTTTCCTGCTACTGAGTGTACACAAAAGCAGGGACTGGATGAATAGACCAAATTGTTGAGCTCCTTTAACATCATATTGTTATTTCTGATTGAAGCCTCTAATCCCAAAATTCCCGCGAAAATAATACATACTGTTCTGGGGGAATCATTACTGTGGTGTGGTGGATTAGTTCAAGGGAGGGCCCTTTTCTTGCCATCTCATCAGCATAGTCCAAGCATAGTCTTATACCTTGTGCTGCGCGCCAAGAAGCCGTAGCTCTTTGTGGCAGCGACTTACTAGCTTTGATTTTAACTCAACGGCAGTGATCGCCGTTAAATTGTCCTAATTTTTGTGTCCCTACACCTCCCGCTGCGGAGGTTTTCGGGCGGATTTTCGAACATGTTTCGTTATCTCTCATTTTTTGCTTATACCTATACCAGTTAAAATGTCTGCCATTTGGTTAATTATGGTAAATTCACTATGCCAATCTAACAAGTCTCACACAGCTACCAAAAAAAAAATTGTGCAACCATCTGACCCACAATTTGGTCCACTATACACATAGGCCTTTGGGGAAAACCCCCATGCAGATTTCCACTCCATCATAGGAGATATGACGATGTGACTATCCTATCCACGGAATAACAAGTTTTTCCGCCAGCCAACTTGATTTTCCTTTCGTACACATCGCTATTCAAGTATTCTCAGGGTAAAAACCCCTTCTAAAGTCGGAGACACTAAAAAAATAAATACAACATCCAATCCTATCGTAGGTACCTAATATTATGATGCAATATCTACGCAGCGTATTCTCAAATCGTAATTAGTGATTAAGTGTCAAATTAGCATCCGTCAAATGAGTTGAACCGATGTTTTAGACTCTAGAGGGCATCCAATCAAATACGCGGAGTCGCGGAAAACCTCGATCATTGTACTCTTAAATGCAAAGAGAAAAAAAAACCGCTCGACACGTGTTTAAGTAATCAACGATGTCGTTAATCCCCAAGCCAAGTTCGAGCCTCACTCGAGGATGGACATTGGTATATTTACACTGCCCACGAATAGTATCTTCGTATCTTGGATTGAATTGGAAATTTCGTATCAAACCACATGGTTGTCACATGATAGGGGCTTGTTTGACACATCCCCTATATGCTGGGACTTCAATGGATAATTTCTGGTTTTTGTTCCTTTTAATACAAAACGCGTGTGTAAAGAATCAATTTGAAATGAATTCACTAAATTGTCGCTGATGCGGTTATAGTTAGTGTGCGAGGTATTGTTTGGTCGAAATTTCATTTAGTTTCGGTAAATCCGGATGGGAGAGGCAATTTCTTAATCATTTTAATTTATTTGTGGAGCCTTAGAAGTAGGTATAGTATAAAGGGGCCCACAGCCTACCATCGAATCTATGAATAAATCACACTTAGTCAAGAGTTTAGGTTTACTCAAGGTCATGGCTGAGCTGAGCACTTGCTAGACAAGTAATTTGGATTTATCAAAATAATTTCGTGCTCGCTGGTGAGATTTGGAGATTTGGACTTCATAATCGCGCGTCACTCGCTGACATTTAGTTTGGGAAACGAGTCAATCTTACGTACGTGTCCGGTAAACGCTTTTAATTTGGAATACTTTGCAAGCGCGTGTGCGCATGTGCAGAAAGCAGAAGTATTTCATTATTACAACATTTTTAAATATATTTTTTGGACTTGTCTACCAGTTAAAGCCTAGTACGCTGCTGTTGTGAAATTAAATTTTTCGGTGGTCTCCAATTGCACAGCGAAACGTCTGCGAAAAGTTAGCGGAAAATATTTTGTGGAGAGTTTGGAGAGTTCCACGCCTGCTACACAAGTGACAGACATTTAAAAACAGTCAGAATTTGTATTTTGTAATTGAAAGCAATTATAATTAAAATTATAGAATTTTATAAAAATGTATAACGAGGACCATGAAAACGACATCATAAGCATAACCTACAACAACAATATTATCTTACGTATCCGCATTTATTACTTCTTCTGGTGTGAAATCGGATTTTCGTTTGATTCTTCGCTTTTGCTGTACTGGTGCTAATGGTGATGGATGGGTAATGTTCCTCTAATATTTCTGTTCCAAATTCAATATCAAATTCTAAATTCAAATTAGATTCCATTTTGAAAAAAAAAGTCAAATTTTCGCAAGCAATTAATGAGAGTGGAGAATTGTACCAAGCAATCTACTACAATTACCAAGTTTGTATGAGATTGCAGCGTACTGCACTTTTGTATGAGATTTTTCGTTCCACAACAGCAGCGTACTGCGTACTAGTCTTAAAGACTGAAGCTTAGTATGCTGCTCGACCGAATCAAAATTTTAGCTGCTCTTCAATTTTTCTCTCCAAACATTAGCTAAAATCCTAGCTAAATTTTGGCATAGAGTGCGCAGTAAATATAAGTATCACAGAAAACAGCTGTTCGTTAACAAAACTTCGTTCAAAAATTCATCGACGCGAAAAAGTGTTATGTTTTCGTTGCACTTTCATTTTTCCTTGTCTGCTATTCCTTGATCTCAAATTTATCACTTTCAAAGGATTCCTTATCCCTATTTACTTTCCGCAAACACAACAGAAAAAAACCAACATGGTCTGTCAAAATTTAGCTTAAAAAAATATGACGAACCATCAATGGGCCTGCTAAGTTGTGACAGATACATGCAGTACAGTCTGAAATGAAAATTTCGTCTAAATGGATTCGCTTTAATTTAGCTCAGCTAAATTTTGAAGAGAATTTTTGTATGGGAGCGAAAATTTAGCTCGAGCTGCGTACTAAACTTGAATGCAAAAGGTGTTGACTTCTACTCAATTTTCTTCTATCGGCAAAGAAATACTGCCGTCTTTTGTTGAAAGTGCGCCTTATGCCTGAGGGTTTTTTAAAGGAATTTTTAATCTTGACGTGTTGCGTTGCGTTGCAACTACAAATTGTTAATGGAATGCCAGGCGAGAAAATATTGTATAAAATATTCCACGACATGAGATTCAAGAAGTCACACCCAAAGATGAAGACGCGAAATGAGCTAGCCGCAGATTTCTTTGACCAGTTCAGCGCAAACAAGCTGACTGGTTGCGGAATCGTAATTTTGTGTGAAAAAATGTAAACCTGGCAAATATATTTCTTTATTGAATATTATATTGCGCCAAAAATGATTCTATTTGGTTTTGCTAAGTCTGACATTTGACATATTTTAGTCACCTGTCTAGATGACTGATGTTGCGTTGACTTTGCCAGTTGTTACCCAATACATTCTGCTTTCAAGAACCAATAGATTCCTTTTGTTCACGGTAGGTACCTACAAGTTATGATCACAGCAGCAGAAATTTTGAAGAAGCTCGTTGGAGTTTAAATTCCGTCTTTATAGATCCACCTTCCGCTTCTAAAATTGAAAGACTAATGTAAATCGCACTTAAACAACAAAATCTAAATGCTTTTCAATTATTTTGTCTAGCTGCTATATATTTCACTTGGGAAAATAACTCATAAAATTGGAATGGTTAAATTGGCCAAGAATTTTGTTAGTTAAAATCAGTACAAACTTAAGGATTGTACTGACCACCTATATGAGGTTAATTTCGTTTGCTTTCAGCACTCAAGTACTGTCAGTTCCTGCATAATATTCATCCCGACTTACTGCTCTTCTATCCTCACCAGTGCGCAACAAATGAATATCCAGGATATCAACTATATAGAGTTCTGTAAAAAAAAATGAACTTTAGACATGTACAAAAAGTTTTAAATTATCAATTGACATACGTCCAGCTGATGGATCAGAACTTGGTTCGCGACTTCGGTATGCCTCCATGCCACGAGTGTAATCACTGCTGTTTTCCTCTAACTAAAATGCATTCGTGATTACATTATCCACCATTAAACTCAAAACTTACCTTCTTCATGTTTCCTGAAATCATTACTCCAAAGCCTGTCTTAATGTCATTGAAAATAAAGTCAATCCTTTTGTCATCCTTCGTCATGTCCTCAGGCAACGTATTTGAGGGTAAATAAAAGAAAATTTCTCCAGTGTTTTCATTGGCAGCCGTCAGCATAACCTTTATTGTCCATTGTTTGGAGTTAATGGTCGAGTTGGGTCCCACCGCTGCCCATGGATTCTGATGCACTATACGTCGCACCTCGGCAGCGAAGTTTATCGTCTGATTTTGAACTGCATTTGCACTGACAGCGAACGTTGTGCTGAAAAGACACATACAGCAAACAACTAAAAGCATCATCTTTGGAAAATGTTCAGCGAAAACTAATTAACTTCAACTGGGAACGGTTGAAGTGTTGTAGGCTTATCTACTTCGTTGAGAATCTGGCTGAGAATACCTTCAAAAGATGAACTGATTATAAGTTCAAGTGTTAAATAGTTCTATTGATTTATTAATCGAAAATGATGTATTAAGAGCTAGTAGTTGAGAAACAATTTGAATGTGTGAAATTTTTGCCAGCATGTAATTTTTAGTGAGATCGGAAATAGTTATAGGCTAGTGGATAGGATAGGAAAAACGGCAATATACTCGTTAATAGTCTATTATATTTATATAGGGCACTTCGTATAAAAATGTAAAATTTTATTTGTAAATACCAGTGACTGACTTAACTTAAGGACCATTCACATGGGAGCGAATGAACGATTTGATGAAATGCGAACAAACCACTTTTTAATTTTACATTTTATTATTCCAGGAGTAGACTAATGAATTATCCCATCAAAATGTATTAAGAAAACAAGTTTATAAGCAGTTTAAAAACAACAAATTTTCAAATTTCAAACTTTTTGCCGTGAATGAAAACACCCTTGGCGCGAATTGTCAAAGTTTATTCACAATCTACATCTTTTAATTCGCGTTCCACAAACTAGCGAATAAAACATTCGTTCGAACTTAACCTCAAACTAGACGTTGCTAACTGCCGAGACCTAGAAAAGTGTTCATGTGAAGGGACGTCAAAACTTGCGAATATTCGATCGTTCGCAGGTAGTTGGTCGCTCTCATGTGAATGGTCCTTTAAGTCGCAGGTTTGATTCGACCTGTTACAACAGTATCCACCTTCATATTGTGAAGTCTTTTTCTCAGTACGGTTTGATTGTGCCAAAACACCTTGGAAGCCGCTAAGCGAGTCATTTTCGTTCTAGAATGTATAGACATAGATAAATTTGGAAGAGGTTGACGTCATCAAATGCACAATACTGCGGATCGCCTGGATGACTTTCATAAAAAAAAAAAAAGTATGCTGCAACCACATTTCCGGCTTTACGAGCAGATTATTGTCGGCATAATTGTCTTTCTGAGCGCACAATTTCCAACACAGTCAAGAAATAGACAGCATTTATTTCGGGCACGTGCATCATCGTCATCGAAGCACTCACCCGGTGGAAAATAAAGCAGCTGTCAGTGTAAGTTTGGCTGAAAATCAAAATGTATCGATTTCGCAGCATTTTCAGACTCTGGGCTTTGGCATATTATGGACATTAATTACTGACTTGAATATCAGCAATATGTCGTTTCAACAAGACACTACAAGCCCCACAACGCGACCATTTTTGCTTTTATTGTTCCCAAGCCTGATTTGGTAATGTCAATTGACCGGCGAGATCATGAGATTTGACCGCGCATCCCATATTAAACTTTAAACCAGGTACTCATCGAGTGAAACATAAAAATACATTTTCAAATCTAACGATTGATAACTACAAATTTTCGAAAACTCACAAAAGTGAAAATGGCCACTTCCAGCGATACAAGCGCCATTCTTTCTCATGGCGTATATTTCCGAAAACTGCTCACTCAAAGCCCATAAAGTTTATCTACATCTCTTAAGCTTCGTAAAGCTATTTCTACAAGTTTCCCAACGAGAATTACCTACTTTCAACACAAAGCTGTCGGACTTTGTATTTAAAAAAAAAGTCCCTTAGGATTACGAAATCTTCCCACAGACTCAAAAGAAGTCTGCTGCAATTCAAAACAAACAAATCAATTCGTAACGGATTAAACCGTCATCAAAACAAACAAATTCAAATGAATACATTGGGTGAGTTCTGTGTACCCCGGAAGCATACAGAACAAACCACTTCCTCAGTCAATACTCAATAGTCCTCGAACGTTGCACAAAACGATAGACCAACCACAAGCGCATCCTTAAATATTTACAAATCAATCAGTTCCGGGATGAAAATCACTCGCATGGCGGGAATTCGTATCAGCGATTCACTCAAGGGTTCTTATATGAGATTTAGTTTATATCTGGTTCGTCTTCACCTTTAGGGTTGATTTGTGTGTTGTCCTGCCCGAGGCTGTGGGATGGAAAATCTAGTAGCATACGTTCGGTCACGTGTTGCATGACGTTTTCAATTGCCGGTTGTGGCCAATGTCATTTGCACAAAGCGACACAATCGAAAATGGTTAACGACATAGACAGAGCCCCCGCTAAATGTAAGGGGTGCCGTGCCGGTGCATTTGTTTTTGTCGACTTATTCCAGAATAGGCGATAGGACTACTCCCGATTCACCCTTGTAAAGTCGCACACTCTCAGGCAATTATCACCAGAAAATTACTAGCTTGGAAAATTACATGTTAATAAATTGGCCGGAAAATGTTAGATGCGCTGATGCATATTTGTAGATATAGATCAGAGAGGTGCATAATGCTTGGATTCACCGAAAAGGGGTTAGAGTTAGATTGTGACTTTACAATTGAATTTTCTCTTTCATTGGCTTACACGATGATTATGCTATTCGCAGGATATAAGATAAATGTGTATTTAAACAGTGGAATTATATGTTTTTCTCATGGGATCTGGTTTATGTTTGTATGTTTGGAACAAACGATAACTGTTCATTCATTGTAGGTTCATAGGTATCTGGTTTGTCCACCATAGTGTTCTGGATAGTGACAAAGAACAGACACAGAATCCCAATCCCATACATTTGCAACAGAAACAGAATTGGGAACAGAACATTTTTTTTCTCAGCAACAGAAAAATTGCTGTTGGACGACAAAACGTAAACAAGTCTATTTTGGTTGTTTCTGTTGCTGACAGAAATTCAAATTTATTGTGGGAGGGAGGTTTTTTTTTTTGTTTGAATTTTTCTGCATCTGTCGTCTGGCTGCCTGCTTTCAGTTGCAAATTCGAATACTAGACGAAAAAATTGTTTTTAGTGGACAAAATTTCATGATAGCTTTTGACAGAATAGACGGCAGCCATGTTTTTCTAGATCTGTTTCGGTTTTGTGTAGCTGAGCTGAGCGAGCAACGTAAACAGAACCAGAATTTACTACAGAACGAGAAAGCTTCTTTTCTTTGTCTCTTGGTGCCTTAACGCTGGGTGCGCACATGTGATTGACATGTGACATGACAATTCAGCTGCAAACTATTTGACACATCACTTTCAATATGAACGAGCGGATATGACACCTTACAATCGAAACGTTTAAGTAAGAACAGTGATGTGTTCTAATTTTTGCGATGGACTTACATAGATAGTAAATGAAATGACATGACTGGCATCTGAAGAGAGACAAATTTTCCGTCAGAGAAATGAGCTGCAAATTTTACATAAATTTTACGAAGGACCTGAACAAATTCGTCAATGTGGGGACCCAGATGACATCATCACAATGGACTAAACTCCAACTATCTAAGCAGTCACTTAATGTTACTACCACGTGAAATATCTTGGCATACAGATGAATAATGTAAAGTCGGCTTTCTAACTCTGTCTGCTATTTTTAGAATTGTTTTTTTTAATAATATTCCCACGAACCAGCTAAAATATTCCAATTAAATATTCATAGAAACACAACTTTAAACCACAGCACCAGCCACAACTTCATTGAGACATCACTCACTCAGTTTCGAAATGTACTAATCCCTAATCCAGGATCAAGTCAATTGAGAATGAAAATATTATTTTTTCTCACATTTGATTCACCTTAAATAAACAACGCATACACTCCCGGAAGGATGCATATATGCCCACGTGTAAATCCCTCGCCCAATATAAAGTGCGTGCAATACCATCTACCGAATTAACAACAATAATTTGATTGTGGACTTGGGTGAGCTCACGCGAATTAACAATCCTGTTTACATTGCTTTGTAACAAGATTGCACTTCAGGATGTCAAATCAAAGCGCCGACCGACCGCCACCATGCATTTGATCCGTTCTCCCTTTTGCTTTTGGTACAACAGCTACACCCCTTACCATCAACTCGACGATGTTATCTCGTTCCTGTCAGGGTTGATTACTGTCATCAGGAAGACGGTCGCAATGCAAATATAGTTTGAAAGGACGACTAGCATATGGAATATGGGGATTTTGTCGCCTCCAGCTATTGAATGAGTGATGTTTCATGTGAACGTCGATCGGTCGTGTGGCACACGTAAGAATGAAACGAACTATGCACAAGGATTCACCGACAACACACACCCCATATTGACGTGGCTAATTTCGATGTTTTTGCATTGAAGGAAAATAATTCATTTATAGTTCGTGGAATGTGTCACATAGTGTCGCTTACAACACCCTTGTGATTGCGTTGGTTAAATGGTGGTGATTGCATAAGGCGATGCGCACAATGGACCAGTCGTCCTTGCCTGGTGGTTGAAAAGAAAAATAAACTACAAAAGCTGATCTGTTTGTGATGATCCAAATTTGTGGTAATAAAATTTCGCTTAAGCGGTTTCCTGTCAGCGACCGTGACAATTGTGTCGGTTTTTTTTTTTGTTGCCTGGGAAGAGGTGGTATGCGTGTATGTTTAGCGGGTAATGAAGTGGAAAGGAGTTTTGTTTGTAATTAATTGGTTAAGGGTTCATTTTTGAAGAATTATTGTGGGAATCTGAAGTGAGTTGCTATATGTGTATCTATTGTTAGTCGGGGTAAAATGTTGACCTTCGAACGTTTTTATAATCTTGAACGTCATCTTCAATAGTTTACCTTGAAAGTTGGAGCCGCAAACAAGTCGGCAAGATTTTCAAAAGATTTGCGAACTTTTTTTTGAAATGGCCCACGTAGCTGTCTACCTAGAGATTGAATGGGAGTCCTACAAAGTTAGTCTGAGACTCTTTAAAAAAATAAGTCCAGAAAGGTATACAGCTCTTGGCGCAAATTTTGTGAGCACAAAAGCAGCACCCAGTATAGATAGCGCAGTCACAAGAGAATCGTTTCCTTTGTCACGTAGTCAGGTCCCGATAACGAAGTGAAGTCGTGGACAATAAAACTTTACTCGGATCATACTGAAGTCCCCAGCACGCGATGACATCCTCCAATCGCAACCTTAGAACGCATCATATTTGATATTATCAAAGACATGGTGTGCACATTTTTGAACACTGTATAAGACTATAGTCACCGTTGTTTTAATCAGGGAATTCACAACGGCTGTATTTTTCGGCAGAGAGGGACCCTTCGATTAAATCGTAACAGTCGCGACGCGATCATCCAGACCAATATATCTCATCATCAGCCACCTATTATAGGTACAGCTGTATTCTTACAGTCGACATGTGAAAACTGATTTAATTATCCGAAAGAGCAGATTGTCTAATCACCCAGCCCCAACATTTAAATTCTAAAAGTCAATTCTCCGTATTAGTATATTCAGCTTGTAAAGACATCCCTGTCACCCAGTCAATTAGGCTGACCTATGACCAAGAATTTATACAGCACTTTCTTTCTTTCTTGAATGTTTTTGGTAGGTACCTATTCAAAACAATCAAATATGTTCACCCTAAATACTACTACAAAAAACAGAAATGCATTTGCCAAAACGACCCTTAAAAACAGGTGCAAAAATAAAATGATTATTTGGGGTTATTTCTTATACCAGCATCCACAGCTAGAATTTCAAAACACATATTGCACCTACATATTTGTATATGTACTCACTGCTTATACTTCCTTCCGTTCACAAAACCCAAAGTAATGCAACCAAATCCAAGCAATTTATTTTGCACACCGATTCCGTTTGGGATTCCCCGACGACGTGACTAAATACGTGAACCTGGCAAATAGGCGTCTGTCAATTGCAGGCCAACGAGTAACGTGGACGATTCTTCTTCACCCCACCATGAGTAGAGTTCCTGTTGTTTAATATTGAATTGGATTTTGTCAAAAACAGGTGGGGTTGTATTTTATCTGCGGGTGTGTATTGGTTGGTTTGGCAGACGTTGATATAAGGGGTGAAAATGCGTGCGTCATACTTATGATATAACATATAACCCATAATGAAAGTTTTCGTTTTTTAGATCAAAAAGGAAATTATTGTATTAAAAAAAAAAAAAATAGCTGGCGCAACAGGCGGGTGACACCCAAGACTTAGCTTCTCGCAACCATTCGTTTTGTGTGAGTTTCTATTTTTGGGACGAATGGAAGGGACCTACAATTTTATGCCGAGTCCGAACGGCTGAATTGAGAAGCTTTTTCATGACAGTCATACTCTCGGATGTTTGTCAGACGATCGCGAGAGGTGGCGCAGTAGAAAAAACTTTTAAGATGTAATTTGTGTTTTGCGGGGATCGAACCTGGGATCCCTCGCACAGTAATCCAGCACACTAACCACTGCGCTACTGCTCCCACATATCTTGAAGACGTTAGTCTACAGAATTCTAAGGCACTTTGGCCGCAATACGACTGTAAAAGATCTAGGGAAATCTTCAAACTGGCAGGGAACAGCTCAGGACACTGATCGGCATATTATCAGGGCACTGTCTTCTTAGAAAACATGCCAGAACACTAGGGCTAGCAAACTCGGACACTTGCAGATTCTGCAATGACCTGCAAGCCGAAGAGGACACATATACTGTGCGAATGTAAGGCAATATGTCGCAGTAGAAGGACATTTTTGCGCAGGTACTTCTTCCAACATTTAGGGGAGATAGACAATACCAACTTCAAGGGGCTACTTGGTTTTTGCAGGGAAATTGGGGCTTTCTCAAGGGCAAGTGTTTAGGTGTTTTTCAGTTGTAAGTCACTGCAATTGGTTCCCCCTAGGGATCGCGATGGGACCATGCGTAATGTGTCTAGCTTGAGTTTAATGCCCCTATATTATGTATAAGACAACTACAACTACAGTTGAGTTGTCTTTTGGTTTTATGTCATTCAAAATTCGGTATTGTCCGTAATTGTTATACATAACCTTGATAGAAAAGTTGTCTGTCAAAACACAACAAGTATGGCGGTGGTTGTCTATAAGTTGTTAGTTAGTTTGGGTTGTGTGAAAGTTGGGTTGAATTGAAGGCAACTCAACTCAACTAAGTTGTGAGTTGTGTTCCATAATATAGGGGTATAAGCTTTTAGAGCTCAGAAAAGACACATTAAACATTTCGGCAAATAATTAGGGTCGGTACCATTCAGTTGCTAAGGTTTGTTTGTTATCTCATACTTTCTTCGAATAGTTCTTCGTTCACCGTCTCACCGATTATAGGTTTACGCATCCAGCTTTTCACTTTATCATTCATTCAGTGGAGCAGATTTGTCTCCGCTTCTGAACCTATGCAATACTTCTTGCAAGCGAACCGTCAGAAGCTAGAGGCGGGGGTTAGATTGTTTCGATCACACTTTCTTTTATTTTTGAAGACTAACCGTCGGTGAATACGTCGTCCTATGAGGGTATAGGCGGGGAGTTAGACTGTTTCGGTCACCTTCGTCTTTTCCAACTTTTTCGCAGCCGAAACAGCAAAGCAGATTGCACCAAATATTCTTGATCTATAGCAGCCTTCGCCGAGGACTAACCGCCACCTATGGACGAGCTGACTACATCAATCCACTTCATCTCGACAACTCGTAGACCTCGTCAGAAGTAGTAGATGGTGGGTAAGGCTGTTTCGGTCACCCCTCTCCCTTTTACCGAAGACAAACTACTACCTCTCCTTTCAGTACCATCAGACAGCATGTTGGAGTGATCCAATTAAGCTATACTACTTAGCACCAGTCTCCGTCCTGTGGACTGAGGAAAGAAACGCATGCTACATTTACCCTCCATTCTTTCTTCCAACATCCATTGACTTTTGGTCAAGCAGCAAAGCAGACTGGTTCAATCACCTACTTCGCACCAGTCTCCCTCCATAGTGACGGTCTGTCAGAGGCAATAGACAGGGGGCATACTGTTACGGTCACCTTCCGCCCTTACCTGAGGACTAAGCCGCAAAGAGGAGGTGCAAACTTAGATAAAATTTGACTGTCTCAGTCACCATCAAAACCTCCTAGTGAAGTAAGACACTCAAATTCGCAAGTAACAATAGAGTATACCCATCGTTATGCCCGGCACATAGTTTTTATCTGGCCACATCCTATACCTCCCCCTCTTGTAGTATCGCAATGGACCGAAAAACAAGAGTATAAGATTGCGCCTATCTTTTCAGCTGATTGATGCAGTTCACAAAACAAGTCAAGCCTTAAAATTATGGATGTTACACAGGTACGATGGAACCGATAAGTTATAGCAAATTACCAGACAAAAATTAATGTCAGGTATAATTGACATTAAAAATGATTATTGGAAGACCCAATGTCCCACTTACGGCCATATGATGTATTCTAAAAATAATAACAAAGTTAAATGCTGAGAAGAGAATTCTAGCAAAGACTTTAAAAAATTCTGTAATATCTTTTCTTAAATCCTAATGCGCAAAAAACAATAATCCTTTGACGACATTCGCCCGTGAATAGCGATTACGTGATTGAAGTATGAGCAGACAGATGTCTTTTAGTATAATAATACCAGTTACCTTGCCTTTACATAATAAACTGTAAATGTTGTAATTTCTCAATCCATTCCGCTCCTTCAAAACTATCTACCTGTTCTAGATACCTATCTACCCACTAGCAAAATAAAATTGCAATACCTACTCGATCTGTCACAATCGCACCATCTGTTGGACTCTTTTACCAAACGAGGTAGAAAAATCATAGCCAATACACATAGGTAGATAGGTACTTTATAACAACGTCAACTGATGTGCAACAATATTATGAACAGTTATCCCTGCTTACAACAGATTCTACATATTCTATAATTAGACCAGTCACACGCAGTAAAATTATATTTTCACTACAACTATTATCTAGTATGACCTAAGTAGATAGAGTAATATTTTTTTTTCAATCGTTTTAATTACAATCCCCACAACCTTGAATTTTATCGGGAATTCATGCCAATATCTTCATCCAAATCAAGGTACAACAAAAAAAAAACTTCAAAATGGCGCCTATGGTTTCCATTAACAGGCAGGCAGCATCACATAGCAGAAGCTCCACCCCTAGCAACAAAACACACCAAGGACGAAATGGATTTCATACTCACTCAGAGCGAATCCTTGAGGGATGAAAAGTTCTCATATCGCCATAAAAATCTCCTTGGAGGCGGAGTTTCATCTTCCCTGTACAAAAATTTGCTATAAAATTCATTGACATCCTTGGAAATAAATTCAAATTAGATTCTACATCGGTGTAGAATGGTCGAATAAATATTTCAATTGGACAAACTAATAAGAACAAATTCTCTGTGTTGAGTGCTATTAACTGTGCATAGATATAAAATATAAATAAAAAAAAAACAAGTATTTTGATTTTCGGTTTCGAAATGTCGCGTAATCAATTGCCAGACTCATCATCGTCTCCACCAATTAGGTTAGTTAAAATAAGAAAATTTAATCTGTGACTCTGATTAAATTTCAGAAAAGTGAAAATGTGTATACCTACGTACACAAGTTGAAATTTAAAGCTTAAACTAAAATAAAATCCATAATGTCTATTAGTGTTGGAGGTGTGCCTAGCTACCTATCTATTTTTGTGAATAATGAATACATACTCGATTCAATTTCAAATTGGTTTCGAAGAATAATAATCACCGAAGTTCCAGAAATCAGTTTTAAAGCTTTTTAATTTTAATACATAGCCATATGGATGTATACTTTAAGAATAAGCTGAAATATTAGGATCTGAAACGGAACTACGCCCTTGTCCCTTTTCTATTTGTTTCTCAAACCAAGAATACATTTTTTATACAGATATATCTGACTGGAAATATTTCCTTAAACCTGCTTGGAAAAAAATCAGAAATGCGACGGGAACTAATGTGAAATAAGGCCATGATTAAATGCAATCATCAGAAGAAATATAAGATACCTATACTACATGTACCCTCCCGGCTTTGCCCGTGCCCATGAATTAGAATACAGTCTTGGCTTACATCAATTATTTAAATTTTACAGCTAGCTCCCATGAGTGCGAAGAAATTGAGTTTGCAATACTATTTTGTGCCACACCCCTATATATCCATTAGGGTGGTCCTTATTCCTAAGAAAAAATTTTTTTTTCTTTAATTTCGCGGGGCACCACGTCATTTGAATATATACCATAAGAAAGTATTTCAGTATTTTTTTCGAATTTTTTAAGTGACATTTAGAGGTCGCTACCAAGGTTTGAAGTTTAAATAAAAAGGCAAGATTTTACTTTACTGCCCATTCGAAAACATTCGAAAATAACGGTTTTTTTTGCACAGTCCGATTGATTTCAGTGCCCTAAACACAAATCTGAAAAAAAAATTGGCTGTCTCTCACCGTTTGGGCGTGGCACGCCCCCAAAGTTTCAAAAATACCATATGAAATAGTACCAAAATTTCAAGAACGGAGTGTATTGGATTGTGATGAAACTTTTTTTATAAGTTAACTGCACATTTAGGGAATATAAAAAAATTAATTTTACAAAAATTGGACACTCCATTCCTGAAATTTTGGTACTATTTCATATGGTATTTTTTTAACTTTGGGGGCGTGCCACGCCCAAACGGTGAGAGACCGCCAAATTTTGTTTGAAGATTTGAGTTCAGCGCATTAAAGTCAATCGGAATAAACAAAAAAAAGTATTTTTTTCGAATGGGCAGTAAAGTAAAATCTAGCCAATAAAAACTCAAAATCTGTATTTGTTAGATTCTTTTATTTTTATAGCCAGGACATAAAAAATATTACAAAATTATTGTTTTTGTTACTATGAATTAAGTAAATATTTCAATCATTTATTTTTAAGATAGAAGGGTTGACTTGTTAGTATTAGGGAACTTTTTCCTCTTACTTACTCTTACTCTTTTACCAACAAAAGCAAATATTGCTTTTTGTTCTTCATTGGTTGTAATTAGTTCTTCATTGGTTGTAATTAGCTAGTAGCTTTACTGAGTCCGCTACTTGTAGACACCATTGTAAGTTGAAACACGTTACTATGACTTTTACAAATAAAACACGTGAGTTTTTCCTCTTAGGGAGCGAAATAAAAAGACGCGTGGCTAATAACATAGCCTAGATGAAACTGACTTGGCTATACTTTATTTTAAATCAAGAAGAACATGGTACATAATAACAACATCGAACGATGCTGTTCCGTTTCTACTAGATAACCAAAATACCGTTTAACGCACTTTGGTAGCTTAACAACTAGAACTAAAACTAGGTCATAATTATATGGGTATATAACGGTACAGAAGAGAGGTCGTGGGTCGGAAGGGATAAGAACCGATTGTCTATGAGAGTTTCACTTGCATGTAAAATGTAATATAAACAATTTAACACCTAAATGAAACATGAGTGAAACCATCATTTAAGCTGTCCTTCAACGCTTTTTGTAAAAACTTTGACAGCTGGTAGCGACCTCTAAATCTTAACAAAAAAAAAAAAAAAAAAAAACCTATTTCATATTTAGAGGTATATAATCAAATGAGAAAGTGCCCCGGGGATAATTCAAAAGTCGAAAAATAAGGACCACCCTAATATCCATTATCCCGTCCACATTTTGTCGCATGGCATACGTCATACAGGCAATATACAATGTACTATTTTCAAAATTTAAGACTAAAGCTTAGTACGCTGCTCGAGCTAAATTTTAGCTCCCATACAAAATTCTCTCCAAAATTTAGCTGAGCTAAATTTAAGCCAATCCATTTAGCCGAGCGGTACGCTGCTTCAGCTAAAAATCAAATTTTCGTTTCAGACTGTACCTACTGTGTGTATCTGCCACAATTTAGCGCGCCCATTAATGGTTCGGTACATTTTTTTCAAGCTAAATTTTGACAGATCATGTTGTTTTTTTTCGGTTCTGTTTTTGTGTTGCGGAAAAGTAAATAAGGATAGTGTTTTTTAATGAATACTTCG
The DNA here is from genome assembly GCA_949372485.1 of Cheilosia soror. Taxonomy (NCBI): domain Eukaryota; kingdom Metazoa; phylum Arthropoda; class Insecta; order Diptera; family Syrphidae; genus Cheilosia; species Cheilosia soror. The sequence continues at coordinate 7,744,606 of OX443562.1, read as the reverse complement.
ATGAGGAATCCTTTGAAAGTGTTAAATTTGTGATCAATGAATAGCAGACAAGCAGAAAAGAAAGTGCAACACTTTTTCGCGTCGATGAATTTTTGAAGAAATTTATTTTCATCGAACGGCTGTTTTGTGTGACACTTGTATCCACAGCGCACTCTATGTCAGAATTTAGCTAGGGTTTTAGCTAATGTTCGGAGAGAAAAATTGGAGAGCCGCTAAAATTTAGTTTCGCTCGAGCAGCGTACTTAGCTTAAAACTGCAATAATTGTCAATTTTCAAGATACAGTGAGCTTCAAAAGTACTTACACCAAGCCTGTTTTCAAGGCTTTGGAGTTTGAACACAATTTTTCTTAAATAAATATTTGTAACATATTTTTTGCCGTCGAAATGAAAATTGTTTTGTTATTTCGTTATCAAACTTCTTACAGATTGTTGTTTTTTTAGACCTAGGTATATATTTCAAGACCCTAAAAAAAAAGTCAAAAGAACACCAGTTTTCTCTCACTTTTGGCGCTTACTGTAGATATGGTGTTTTAAATAACTTTTTTGTGTGAGAAGATCCAATTTCGCACATAAATATTCCAAATTTTACAACTTTAGCTTCCATGAATGCTTATAGCTTTTTAATTTGTATTTTTTAATGAGAGGTGGAATGCGCCACCCTCCTCCAGACCAATGCCTCTTGGTTATACCTCGAACATAATACGGCGCTCTTTTTCAAACAAAATCATAGCTTGGTTTATAAAAACACGCCCGTCAATCTAATCTACTACCTTTAAATTTGTTTAATTTTTATGTATATATTTTATATACATATTAAAATCGAAGTTCATTAACAAATTTTAAGAGGATGAAGATTTTGTTATTTCTTAAAGTTAAGCTATTTAAAATGCTAAAATCCAAAGGAACAAAATTTAACAAATCCTTTAAAGACCTTGACGGCGATGATGTGAACATTTTCAAAACAAATTAAATATGTTGCGCTCATTTATTTTATTTTAAATTTATATTTTCTACTTCCAATATATACATTATTAAAAAATACGGTTTTTGGATAATTTCAAAGATATGCTTTTTATTTTTATTTAATATTCAAAAAAATATTTTGAATTTCTTATACAAAATCTTAGTTTTATTTTAATATGTAAGATTGTTTCTCTTCAAACTATATTCGGTTTCGATATAAATAACAAAATCTTCATCCTCTTAAAATCCCACATCTCATTAAAAAATAAAAATTAAAAAGCTATAAGCATTCATGGAAGCTAAAATTGTAAAAAGATCTTAGAGCCATCTTTTTAATCCGGAAATAGACTTCATTGGATTCGGTTTGAGACAAGCTCGTGATGTATAGTTCCTGAAATGTTTTTACTGACTGATTCATATTCGATAAGTGGAATAGTCGCGCCGACTTTACACAGTGAGTCAGCTATTTCGTTGCTAGCAACGCCCCCTAGAAATTATATTATTTAATCTAGCGCAATGGTTAATGGCAAGGACTTCAGTCTGGACGAGTTTTTGCCAAAGCTAACTGAATAGTTTGATTGAGACGATTCTCCATAGATGCAATATCCCAGTTCCTAGCTCCATTTTAGAACCGCCTGTGTTCCAGACTATAGATCAAGTCGCAATGAATTGGGTTTGTATTTTTCTCACTCCTACCTTGGAGGGATGATGATAAAGAAGTTGTTATGGAAGCCATATTCCGGTAGCATGGCGTCTAAAAACATTCTGAATGGGCTTTCAGGCTCAATAACGTCAAGTAAAGACAGATGATCTCCATGGTATTAATAGGGGTCAATATGTGTTGTTCGAACTGAAAAGACGATGAATAGGGTATCAGGCTTGCCTCCATTTGAATCTGTATTTGAATAGGTAAAAGGCCTAGGATGACATTCAGTGCAATGCAGTGGGCGGAGTAGAGCGTATATACAGCCCGCCACAGTTCCCAGCTATACGGTGGACCCGTTCTAGATTTTTGATTGTAGTGCGACTTCGAGTCTTTCACCAGACCACGGCAGCATAGCTAATCGGAGAAGTTTTTCGATTTTTATCTGCTTATTAAAATTTTTAAAAAAATGAAAAATATTATCCAGGTGATAAGAAAACAACTGCCAGCCCTGCGATAATATTTTATTTATGGTATTATGCATATTCATAAAATGGCACACAAATAGAACGACATAATTTCAAATTAAGTCAGCGAATTAGATCCAAAATCGAAGAAGTAAAAACGCTAACAATGAGCTTGTGGTTTCATCCGTGCAGAAACGTTAATAGTTAATTAGTTAATTAGTTATTTTGTAATTTCAAATCCCGGGGGCTTATTCCGAAATGCGCGGCGGATCGCTTTTCATGGCGGATTGGTTTTTTGATATTTCCAAATTCGGATTGGTTTTTTTATATTGTAAATTCGCCAACAATCCGTCACCTGAATAACTATCGCTTTTGACAGCTTTTGGAAATACAAAAAAAAGCGATCCACCGCGCATTTGGGAATAACCCCCCCGGTCAATTTGGACCGACTGCCATTATTTTGCTATGTACCACCTTTTTAGATTTCAATACCAATGTTTTTGCATAAAAAGCAAATTAAATTTGTTTAGACTTCAACTAAGTTTACAAAGAAACAGTTGCCCTTTAAAACCCATCGCCGTCGGAAAGTAATACATTCCCTAAAATTAGCTTTAATTTTAAAATGGACTTCTAGTTGGCAAAAGAGGTTAGAAAAGCTATCCAAATTTTCCGATAAGATCCAAATAGCAGCTACTACAAGGTGGCGCAAAAATAACCTTCCGATGTTTTTTGGCTGTAATTTAAAAAAAAATGAAAAACTTTGATTCTTCTTGTGGATTATTTCTATTTGGTCTTTTAATTTATTTTACATCAAGTCGAGAATATGATGTCATGTAAATGGCCGCCGCCACAGTTGATTGTCATTTGAGCCCTTTTTATGGCATTTTCCATCACCTTGGCCAAAACTTCCGGCGATAGGTCCTCACATTCTTGACGGATATTGTCTTTAAGAGTCCATGTCTTTAATTGTCTTTAATTGTCCAAGAGTCTGAGGCTTGTTGACATAAACCCGCGACTTCAAAAAGCCCCACAAAAAGATGTCTGGAGCGGTCAAATCAGGCGATCTTGCTGGCCAGTGCATATCGCCAAAACGGGAGATTAGGCGCCCGGGAAATGCATCCTTCAGCATATAGGTTGTGGCACGTGCAGTGTGTGCCGTTGCACCGTCCTGTTGGAACCACATGTTTTCCAATCCCAATTCATCAAGTTGCGGCAAAAAGAACTCGTTGATCATTGCTCTGTAGCGCTGTAGTCGTCTGGTCGATGTCGACGGCGCTTCCATGACAGCTTCGGCTACAGCAGCAATATTCTCTGCAGAACGGCTACTACGGGGTCTGCCACGCCTGGCAGCATCTCGTGTTGTGCCAGTCTCTTCGAGGCGAGCGGTTAAACGTCGCAGTGTTTCACCAGTAGGCGTTGGACGGCTAGGAAATCTGCGACGAAATTCACGTTGTGCCAAAGTCACCGACCGATTATTGCTCAAATAAATAGTCACCAATATTCCGCGTTCTGGAGCAGTGTAGCGTAACATTGTTTATTAACGTGTATTTCGCATGTGTTTACTACACAAATGTCAAAACAGAACTGACATTAGGGGCCAATCGCAAAATTTATAGCATTTTCTGATAGGAGGATTACTTTTGCGCCACCTTGTATATACAGCCTTATAGTATTTCATCTCAATATAATTAAAATTAACAAAACCAAAATATAAAAATGTGTGTTTTATTTCAGTCACCTTTCATTTCACAACTTTGACGATGACATGATAAATGAGCTGCCATCTTGCGTATACGCAAGTCAACATCACACCAACAACACGGGTAATATTCGATTGAATTCAAATATTCGTCAAATTCAGCAGCAGTATTTGCATCACACAGGTATATCTAATGGCTAATAATCATTTTAGCTTTTTAAACAAAAACGTCGAAATAAACTCTAATTCTAGAATGTCTAGATTCTCCAACACCATCCAACATGAATCTACCAGCAAACATTTCCAATTACAACTCGGCACCGTATAAAATCCAAAGGCAACAGGCTAGCATCAGGGAGAGGAAACGTATCCAGAGGTCTGCTCCAACTGGGTATTTTAATTTTTTTTATTTTAACTTTTTTCTATAATTTTTATGTATTAAAGTTAAGAAAATAATTCTAACACATTTTTGTTACTTTTGAACTTTGCAGTAGTATCAATTCAGCTTTCGATGAATTGCGAGTCCATGTACCGACATTTCCCTACGAGAAGCGTCTTAGTAAGATCGATACACTGCGTCTGGCAATTGCGTATATTGCCCTCTTGAGAGAAGTCCTGCAAACTGATTACGATCCGTTGACCTATGTGGAGAAATGCCTAAGAGGAGAGATCAAAGCCGATCGGGCTAATTGGAATACAAGTGGTGAGGCTTTTTCATACTTGCAATATTTGCTTGATTATGCTCTTGCGAATATATCAACTTTACTGTGAGAAAAGGGAAAATAGACTTTCTAGAAATCCAATTGTTTAAAGCCTTCCAACTGCCTGTAGTATCTACTTAAGTACTTATCTTCTATATTGAAAATCTTTATTAGGTGAATGGTACATTAAGTAAACGTAACTCACCTTAACAGGATAAAAATTCAGTCAGGGGGTCTGTCACGGCTGCTGAATGTACGAGTACCCAGTTATTGATGATCTCATTTTATTTTTGGTTAGCCACGTACTAGTAGTACTTCGTCCACCTAGTTAATGAACTCTTTCAATTAATTGTAAATAGCATCGATCACTCAATTGATCAGTTTCTATAATTTTGACAAAAGTAAACTGTATGTATAACCGATTTGATCAAACGCGTTTTCGGTGCGGGTGCGCATTGCGCAACGAGTCGATACCTTCGTATATTTTATCAAGCATCGGTCGGGTGGGATCGGTCAAAACAGTAGCGATGACCACAACAGTAGTACATATTAGCAATAGCCAAGAAACTGGCATGATTTGATCAACGCCATGCTCTGTCTCGACCCTAATTGAGCAAAGAGTGTTTTCATCATTCTGTAAATGATAAAGCAAGGGTGGCAAAACTAGACTAACTAGACTACAGATCTATATCTGTTATAGCTCGTCTCCATAATGTGCGTCCATTATACTAAACCCAACAAAATGCTGGGTATTGATCTGAATTTCTTGGGTTTTTTTTCAGGATTTGACTTAGAGCAAATATTTGGTTGGTTGCAGACTTACCAGGATTAAAGTGGGACAGATTCGTGTATGCTATTTTAAAGATACTGATGCCTGGTATCCAGTAGCCTTGTTGTACTTGATTGTAGATGTTTTTACCATAACTTCATTTAAGTCATTTAAGAAGCGGCGTACTGCAAGGATCTATTCTTGGACCTCTAATTTTTTCCTTATTTATAAAAGACCTGCCATCTGCTTTAAGTATTGCAACTTCCACTTTTATGCTGACGATGTTCAACTGTATCGATAGTAAAGTGGTCAATCTAAGACCAGCTGCTTTTAAATCCTGGTGGGTTATTCCCAAATGCGCGGCGGATCATATTGAAAGCAATACTTCGATTTCGACCGTCTTCGCTTTTGCTTTTTCCCAAATGCGAACTGTGCTTACCAGTTTTTTTCCAACTAGACTTCCAAGTTTCCATTAATTTTCCCAAAAGTTTGACAGCTTTTTCCCGTCACAAGAATTTAGTTTATTTTTTATACGCAATAAGTCCGCCAACAATCCGTCACCTAAATAGCTATCGCTTTTGATTGGATCAAATCGCCTTTGGAAATACAAAAATACAAATCCGCCATGAAAAGCGATCCCCGCGTATTTGGGAAAAAGCTCCTGGTAAAACAAAATGCTTAGGTAGAAAGGCGCCAACCAGATTTTGCCAACCTCCTCCATATTTTATTAAACCGCATGTTGAAATGGTGTCAAAGATCAAAAACCTAGGAGTAATATTTTAAAGCACGCTGTCTTGGAGCGACCATATAAATAGCGTAGTTGCAAAAATATATGGTTCACTGCGCGGTCTTTCCACTTCTTATCTGAAACAAGACTGGTAAAAGGTCTGATTATACCGATTTTGAGCTATGGTTGAGAACTTTTTGATGACTTAAACTCAGCATATTTACGTAAATTGCACATTAGCCTTTAATTCCATTCCCATCAGGTTTGTATTTGGCCTCCGCCAGGTTTGATCACATTTTCGGATACTTGCGACAAATCTTCGGATGTTTACTTTCAAATCTAAGTATAGCCTTTCTGGTCAAAATTCTAAAAAGCAAAATAGCAACGTATTTGTTTAACAAACTAACTTTTCCACAGTCAGGGCGAGGTATGATTCTAAGACCTTGTACCTACACCTGCCTGAAAACGCGTCGTCAATTTCATTCATTTAATATGGTAGCTTTTGGAATCATCTTCCTCTCTCCTTCAGAAGTAAAATCGAACGTGGACAGTTTTTACCTGCCGTTTACTCGTTTCTAGCACTGGATAATTCTCTTTCCATATCATAAAAGTTTTTCTATATTTAGTTTTTAAATTTAAACACAGATTTCTTCTCTCATTATTTTTTTATTATTGTCTTCTTTTTCTCTTTTTCTGTAAACTTTGAGTATACTAAAATCTGACTGCACCTGCGAGTACCTATCTCTAAACTTATCCGTTTTTGTGTCTATTTGTTTTTCAGATCTTACGGCACGTTTATCTTGGATAAACTGGGAGAATCTGGGTGTCCATCCGGGGCGAAGAACCCTACTTACCTCGTTGGCTCTTTCATCTGATCCATTATGTGGTCCACATTGTGGACCAAATTAAAGAAGAGCAAACTTAAACACACATCTCACATTTAATTATAAAAGTCTTCCTTTAAATAATTTAATTCGTTTAATTTTTATTTATTTTTTTTATGGTTTTCCATTTGTTTTTAAAATTAATATTTGTTTTCAATTAGGTACATTTACAATGAACACTATTTATTTTTATATTTAATTATTCTAATCTGACTGTATTTATACATTGAGAGCGAAAGACAAAATGGTGATAAATTAGACAGAAAAGTCGCAATAACAAAATAAATATTCTAACATTAAATTTTAATTTCTTTGTATAATAAGTTAATTACAAATGGCGTTTTGTTTAACTGTCAAAACTTTTGAACATTCCACTGAGTTTATAAGAATTTGCGTTTAATTGTTTTGTTTTATTTCAGATTTTTAAAACAAAAATCGAAATATATGTAAAGTATAAATCATTATAAATAAAATACAATATTAACAATAAATCGACTAGAAAGTCACTTAAATACAGTTTTTTGTTAATTAAACATTTTTCAAAATTAATTGGAAAATAACTTATCAAAAATATAAGTAGGTTTTCGAAGGCAAGTATTCGATTGGGAAGATGTTGCTTTTGGACAGGCATACGAGAGAAATATTTTTTTTTTGTATATATTCCAATTGACTGACACTGCGACCTAAAAAGATTGATTGTATCGAAGAGGGATGGAGTTACTCTAAGAGACGGATGACCTCCCTAGTGAAGGCATATATATCCTTAGGAGCGGAGTTCCTAAGCTGTGTTAGTGAACGTGTCTTCCTGCTAAAGACACATTTTCTTAGCCAATGAAGCGCCTGGCAATCACAGAGAATGTGCTCGGAGGATTCTTCATCCTCAAGGCAGATCCTGCATTCTGTCTCCGGACGCAAATTAATTTTGTTAAGGTGATATCTCAAGCCACAATGGCCTGTGAGAAAGCCCAACAGTTTTCTAATACTTGTAGGAGTAAGGTTTAATAAATATTTTGGATTGTCTTAATCGCGGAACACCCGGAACCCAGTGGTTTAGACGGAGGTGTCCCAATCGTTAATTAGACCTAAAGCAGTAGCCCAATTGACTCTGCAATTAAGGTTTTGGTCCAGATCCAGCCCTAGTCCTAGCTAGTTGGTCCGCCAATTCGTTGCCCGCAATACCTTAATGGCCAGGTACCCAACCAAGTTAAACCTTGTTGTATTTGGATAGGGCTCACAAAGCATCGTGGCAGCATTTTGCTGTTTTTGAGTCCATTGTACTGATGATAAAGCTTGTAAGGCCGCTTGACTATCAGAGAGGACTCAAAGTTAAAGAAAGGTAAAAGTCCAAGAACACAAAGCACTCACGAGCATTTTGCTAGAACCATAAGCCTCACTTCAACTACTACAAAAACAAGGTACCAATGAAATCGCTGTCCTAGTCTTGCCAAAAAGGAACCGTTCCACAACCGGGAACTATCAGAAACATATCTGAAACTAGATAAAGCAATATTCTCCACAATAAGTCCTTATCTTGACTGAGATGAACGCGCAAATGTTGCTTCTGAAGCAAATCCCAGACACAGACTTTGAAGCAGCAGTCAGCTTTGGCAATCTTATGGATGCACTTCAATCTCATCAAACTGACCACTCTCGGCTTCCCAATTTATCGTATTCTATGGACAAAAATTAAATCAATCTTGTAATGCATCGAATCTATGGTAGTCTGTTAGGGTTATGTTTACAGAAACTTTTACAACGTGTCGAAATCGAAGAGCAATATAATTTCAAGTTTTTTGTCTGCAACGAGCAAATTAAATGCCTTCTATCACCCACTTAGTTTTAATATCGTTAACAAACGTTGGAAACACACTTTCCAAAACAAAAATAAACGTCTACACAGCTTTTAAGAGACCCGCCAATACCAGCTTGGCGGTTCAATACCCCTTTGTATTTTCTTAAAATATTTAAAAAATATATATTGGTTTTGTTTTTAAAAAGACAATAAGCATGGTTAAAATGGTATATAGCATTGGCGTAACTAAATTACACCACGAAATTTGACAATTAGCTTAGTACCAAAACTAAAGTACCTACTTAAATACAATATACAAACTAAACTACTACACTCAACACTAATATGCTAATCAATATTGTTTTTCGTGTTTTAAATTATATTTACTTACTCACTATTATTGATTATGTTTTCAAAGTGTTCGTTTCATTTGTTGTTGCAGTTTTGTTGTTAAATTTGTTTCATTGTTTCTGAGGGCGTTTTTGTTGTATACATTTATATTGTTTCTTTTTTTTTTGGTGAGTGATTTTTTTGTTTTTTTTAGAGTCGTTGCTACTTTGTATATTGCTTATGTGTTATTTCGACCGACGCATAGTTTTCGTAACGCTTCGAGTTCACGTCGTTGTAATCGTAATTTGAACATTGCGTCAATAAATCCATGACAATTTGTGACTATCTCATCGCGAATCATACCGTCCCGAAAGAGATTTGCTAATGCGGCAATATCATCGCAGGCAAGTATCGCCGTTTTATGAGTAAGAAAGAGGGCTAATGCTGCACGGAATACTATCTGAAAAATAAGAGAAGTCTGATTATAGATTTTAAAGACTATAATTTTTCAAATCAATTAGTTTGATTATTACGTGATGTTAACATGTTATTTCTCTGTTTACTGATATGATGTGAACAATTAAAACTTCTACCCTCTATAGCGTCTGTTATTATTGCCGCCTTTACCGCAGATCATGAAACTGGTTTGGTCTTTTGCGAGGTATTTTGCTGTTTCAATTTAACTTGTATAGATCCCCAAATGTAAGGACGGTTCTAGACTCAGAGACTCCTCCAAATAAAACAAGATAGAGTACCAATTCCCGACTTGTCACAACATCGCCAGCCATGATATTAGAGTCAGTTTGTGGATTTCTTTAACATTATACAGACCTTGTTTGAGCATAGTGTCTGTTACCAAGCAATCAAAATTGATCTTTTGGATCTGCTAATCTCTTAGAAGTTTCTTCTTGGACCTTAGGCTTATGAACACGCAACCATTCGATTTGTGTGAGTTTTATTTTTTTGATGAATGGAAGGGATCTAAAATATTATTCTGAAACCGAACGACTCTGTTGAGAAGACAGTAGTTATACTCTCGGTCCACCACTGAGCCGCTGCGCCTACGGATAATCATAATAATCAAAGACTGCTGCGTGTCGCAAGAATGAACATCAGTACGATAAAACTCCGCAGAGCTCCACAGTTTAAATAATCGTGAGTTCCACGATTCCACCTTTCTTTGCGGTCGCGCCAACGTCGTCGACTACACTTGCGTTCTAGAGATTCTAGAGCTTTTTCCAATGAAGTATAGCTTTTATCAGATTCATTCTAACTAAAGTAATCAAGGACAACATAAATGAATGCGAGGAAGTGCTCGAACTTTGAGCCTAGAAGTTACAAAATTCAATGCCGAGCGAGTTAATTATTGTATTTCTGGAATCCAAAGCTGACAGCACAAGGTAGTCCAATGAACAAGGTCCCCCGCTGGAATTACGTATACATTTTGCAGAACTTGAACTGAGTTAGTGACCGAAAAGATTTGTAGATCATTGGATGCAGTAACGTGTCCTTTGGACTATTATGCGCACAACGAAAAACACAAAAAATGTAATCCGAACCAAAATACAAACATAATGAATCTTCAAGAGGTAATGTCTACAAGCTTTGGGACACTGGGACAAATATTAAAACAATGGCAAACTCATATCCACCATCTATCTGTTGATACGTACGTTTGCTACATACACAAGACTAGTCCAAAGCAAAATGTTCGTTAGAACGAAATTTAACGATTGCATGTTCCTTGTAAAATTTGTTTCGATGTTTAAAAGAAGAACTTTAGGTCTGACAATATTGCTATGCAATTAAAATGCAAAGACTCCACTTCAAACACTAACTTACTTTATATCCTTCCGCAAAGACACAGTCCCATATTCGTAGAACAGTTTCCACTGGAAGTACTTCAGCAAATATACAAATGAACCACTTACTGGCTATCACAGCGTACGGAAGACCTAAACGAAAAAATGTATGTCTTCTTTTACTTTCTAAAAAAAAAGTCTCCGAAACTCACCCAAATTCTCGATATGTCTATTAACCTCGGGCACTCGTCGTATTACCAATTCCTTGAAGACGGCTAAATCTCGTAAAAGATTCGCCATATTTTTCGTATGATATTGAGGTACGATATTCTCTACAATAATTTTGAGTAGCCAAAAGGATTGCTCCTCATCGTCAGTGACTATCACTAAGAGACCTAAGAATGAACTTCATTTGTAAAATATATTAATCGCCAGGAACCATGTCCATCTCACCTGCAATGTAGTTCAGTCCCTGACAGTAGCCAATCTCACGATTATGATGCGCATACGCTATCAGGGTGTTGTAGAGTTTCTCTTTTTTTGTGTCGAAGAATATATTGTCTGGAAATGTACGAGGTAGATCGATTTTTATAGAATCACTTATTTCTTTGTCATAGTGTACATTCAACAGATTGCGATATAGATCTGGTGAACGTTCTCGCAATTTATATGCGCCAGATATTTTCATCCAGACGTCAGGACGGTAGGGACCTAAAAGTAAACTTTTTACTTTATGAATACAAATGGAATTGAAATTGCTTTTACCTGGAATCCCCTTTCGAATAAAACGTTTTAGTGTTGAATCGATGTTTGTGAGGTCGGCGTTCTTTTGGAATAGCGTCTCCCATCGCATGCGTCGTTTTGTTAGGGTTTTCAAATAACTCGACATGAATTTCTCGTACATTTTATAATCGAAATTGTCACCGCGTTTGAAGCCATATTCGTCAACGTCACTGTAATGAAATCGAACAAGAGAAATTATTATAGTAAAAAGTTTAATGTGATTGAATATGTTATGAACAAGGTTCTTAAATCTTAAAAGCATCTTTAGGGCTCTTAATTTACTTCTATAATTTGTATAGATGACACCGCTAAGTATTAAAAAAATCGTTAGTTTTTCCAGGATTAATTTGTTGGCGAAATTTTCCTTAAAATAAAAAGTTATTGTTATTGGACAGATTTCGATGAAACCATGTTTTAAATGCTTCTTAAGACTTTGAGAAGGCTAGTGTTTCGCCAGGTTCTTGGAATATAGTTTTCTCCATTTGGGTTTCCCTGCTGTTAGTGTATCCTTTATCTAGCTAGTCCTAAATAATATCGATAAGAAAAGAACTCTCCAATATAAGTATGTATACTAAACTGCCTGCTACCCCTTCTAATGAAATACTTTTCGCACATTCTGTGATAATAAGTGGGTCATTAAACTAAATACACACGATGACATAATATCAAACAACTTGTTGACAAGCTAGATATATTCCAAAATATTCCTCCCTCTAATTAGATTTTCGATTATGTCACGCGACATTTAAAAGTGAAGTCATTCCATTCAAAAATCCACCACTCCACCACCATTGAACTATTTACGCCCATTAAATAAAGCACACCAACATAGATAGGTAACTAGTCAATCAGTGAACAATTTGCCACCCCCTGGGCCACGCATCGCAACTCGAGCAATTGCTGACATTCTAAATTGATAACGTAACGAAATCCAAATGAAATTATTTTATTTAACAGAGTTCTGACAATCGACCCTGATTTTTACAATAGCCTATAGTTTTTATCAGCACATCTATATACTTTCGCAATCCTATTGTCAAAGTGTCAAAATTGAGACTACGAAAACCTCGACGAAAACCAATGCCAACCCAGAAAATGCAGTAGCATTCAGAAAATCAGGGTAAGTGTGTCCACTCCCATAAACATAGACCCTCATGCTCCATCGTCATCGGCGGAATGTCATCTCTGACGCTCTGACTAACTGCTGATGAACTGTTCAATGGAGGTTCGAGGTCAAGATCTCTTGTTATGTTGCGCAGCGTAAGCTTTATTTCTTTCTATATGGGTGAACGCTAGCGCCCTTGGAGTGGGCGTTGAGATTAGTTTTTATCATATACTACATACATTTCTCTGATGTTTCCTCTTTTTTTGTCGCTAGTTTCTTTTTTATCTGTCTTCTTCAAAGCTAGTATAGTAGTAGTGGATATTCGGTTATTTTTAGCTGTAATTGACCCCAATAAAGTTGAATGGTTTTTCGTGATGTTTTGGTTCGTGACAAAATTCACTTTTCATCCAACCACTTGTAGTGGGATTTAAACTTTAATTGTTACGAGATTATGTGCGAATATATGAAGGGTGGGGCGGGGAGGTATGCAAATGTTCTTATCATGTGCAGAGGGATTATAGCTATCGCGCGTATTTGAGTAAGAATTTGCTACTGGGAATTTCTTCATAATCTCATTAGATATGGTAGAACGAATGTATGCGGATCCTGACCCATTCGTTCTTTAAAGTTGTACACTTTTAGGTATTCAAGTTATTTTTTTCTCTACGTCAATTTTTGACACGATGATTTAAGACAAAATTTGACGGCAGCATTTTTTGACATTGTGTAAAAGTATAGCTGCTGTCAATGGGAGTGGATACCCAACTCGAGGAATCGGGCAGAATGTCAACAGAGAGCTAAGAAAATTTTAGGTTGGTGATGAAATCTACGTTTCCAAAATCTAATTTCCCTCTTCCATAACCCCTGTGCTGGAGTCCCTTACTCCTCTCCCATTTTTAGATTTGGTGTTATCAATTCTGTCGCGCGACAGAGTGAGATACGTATGGGGAGATTGCAACCCCCCTGCTTGTCATCCCGGAAGATTTTGGAAAAGAGATAAAAAATATGAGAGATTATGTCCAATAAGGGATTTTGGAAAAGGAGAAAACGTAGGGATCCCTAAAATTTTACATCGGCTATGCTACGATTGTACGTCTTATGTTTAAAGGGACTCTATATAAGACCTTAATTCTCTCAGAACTCTTTCAAAAGCACATGAAGGCCCCTATTGTGAGTGTCGATAGTTAATCGTTGATAGACAACTGTCGATCGATCGAGAACTGTGATTGTCGATTGCGATCGATATTTGTCGATTTGATAGTCGTTTGTAGTCAATTACAAATGTCTGATCGATGCGTTCTCTTGGAAGTGAACAAATTTTGTGCGTACGAATAGCTAAAATCAATCGACGCAATCGCCAATTGTAGCAACGATCGCTGATCGACAATCACAATAAAGTCACTGTCAAACAGAGCGCGTTCCACCGCTGCGTTGTAATATACTGCAATGCACATCTCCTGTCACACAGAGCGCGTTGGCAACGCCGCGTTGAACGCGGCGTTTGGGTCAAACACAGCGGTGAAACGCTCTCTTGTGAAAAATCACAGATTATCTGACGCGGAGCTGTGAGAGTAATTTTTGTAGTATCAAATGGAAATATAGAATTTTTAAGAAATTAGCCATGTTTCTACGATAAATGTAAAAAAACATTGTTTTAAAGGGTGATATGGGAGACATTTGCGATGGAATTAAATGAGAATTCTCCGACTTCGTCTGTCTTTTTATTTATGTCGTGTTCGCGCACCCACATTCTTTTTTCTTTTTTTGGAATTTCGTAGCACGGCACATAAAATTAATAAATTCGTAATCCGAGCTGTTTGACAGTTGGAGAGAATTTGATACTAGCTATCTGTTTGACGTCGTCTAACGCGGCGTTGAGAACATCGCGTCAAAATAATCTTACCGCCGTGTAAAATAATCTCACCGCAGCGTTAATAGCGCCTTCTGTTTGACGACACCTTAAGGGCGACAATCTTGTAAGAGTTTCGAGAAAAAAAAGTTCGCAAGATATTCGGTTTCGTTTGCGTTGACAACTCGTTAAAGGAGCCAATTCAATGAAAAACTATAAGACCTGTACAGCAGCATCGAACTGGTCAAAAAACTGAGCACATGTATTTGTAAATTTTAGAAACTTTGTCACAAACCAAACAATATCCGCCGGAGAAAATCTACGACAGCCTTTTAATGAAAAATTCCTGAAGCGCTATTCCAAATGCACTTCCTTTTCCTTCGTACCTCTTATGCTGCATTTCAAGGGCGCGTAGATACGCGCAACTATGCATACTAATAAATAGCATAGGCGGGCTTTTTTTACAGTTAGTGCAAAGTGACTCTGCTATACATAGAACAATAGAGAGAGAACAAAAAAGAAATCGAATCTATTGCTGCATCTCATAAATCTGAAATGGGAATCTCTGCAACTATGACTACACCACATATGACCTAAATTTATGGAAGCTCGTGTGTATAGAGATTACGTTTTGCATGTATGTATTTGCAAAATTAAAATTTTTAATTCAACAACATCTGAGATCTGATCTGACATAATCCTATTGCTCTTTTGGCCAGCGCTGGCATACTATTATGAAATGTAAAACAAAAACGAAAAAGAAGATGACAACTTTGACAGTTTGTTGTTGCATGTTGTGTCTTAAAGTTAATGAGAGGTGAAATTATTATGACAACATTTCCATAAACCTGCCGATGATTTGGTTTGGTTTATATTGACTGTCAGTCTGCTATTTTTTCATTACTGAATATTTGAATTTGTTTTAAGGTAGTTATAACTTGTGTTAACCAAAGTGCTGTCATGCCGTAAGAATGCATCTTGATCAAGTGTGAAAAGGAGCTATCTGCATATAGATGTAAGTTAGTATCCATTCCAACCTCATTCCAACTTCAAACGCACAATAAGTGCTAAATCCAAGTAGCATACTTTTCAGCTCCCATGTAAGAAGACTCAATCCGATTTCAATTTACATGTACGCCTACAGAATTTAATTTCTTTGTCCTAAACATACTTTTACGTTGCGTGCGGTTAGCACCGATACCTTAGCTTTCTCTATAATAAAAAAAAACAAAAACAAAAACAAAGGTGAGGTTAAATCTAGGTGAGTAACGAACCTTTAACACATTACAAGTTACTGCACTTAAATTATATATGCAAGAGAATGGGTAGGTAGGTACTTGACGTTTTTTTTTTAAAGGTATAGTTGCTAAATTGGGCACAAAGCTGTTACTGAATGCATTCTAGTGTGGCAAAGAGTAATGTTAAATGGTCATGCCACAGGGTCAGAGCTACAGGTGTGTCAAATTAAAAAATGTCAATGAACATAGCAAATAGCTTCTTAGAAACTGAAAATAAAACACCACAGAGGAATTGACAACAAATTGCTACACACTTAGTGGAGTTAGAAGCAATTAAGTTGCGATACTCGTATAGAGGCAAACAAAAACACCGCTAAAAAAAGTTTTATTTTCATAATAAACTACATACTATGAACTGTTTTTAAGTAGAAAATAAGTTAATTTTATATTCCGACTCCAGTTGGCAGTTAATTGTGTCGTATGACGAAATGAAAAGAAAAACTTCAAACGAAACTAGTACTTTTGCCAGAGCGAGTAGTTCAAATAAATTAAGTGGGCTTTTCTTGCAAGTCAAAAAAAATGAAAAAAATGGTTTTAATTGGATTCAATTATGCCTAGCTTAAGCAATGGTTATGATTATGAATATAATGTACATAGGTACCTACATAATTTTCAGTATAGGTACACCTATCAAGTTTGCCGAACCGTGAATCATTTTTGGCTTGAAAATGGCGAATATCATTTGAAGCTTTGTATATTTTAATCAGGAGTGAAATTTCTTTACAGCTAGAGCATGACGACCTATATTCTTCATTAAAATTTCTACGTTTTCTTAGGCTGACACATACTTGAAGATATTTGTCTGTTATTTAGCAACAGAATTAATTTGACCAGTTCACTGCCATTCAATTATGTACTTTTTCTAATTTACAGTTCGGAGTGAACCTAGGCCTCCACTTATAATTACAAGTCTCTCTAAGTAAACTGGTCCTTAGCTAATTGCCTCCAATTGCGCACTCTAAGTCAGTTGACGTTTCCTTCTACTTGTGAGGCGCTCTATTGAGTTTTACTCCGGGTTAGACTCGAGGACTGTAGGGGTAGGAACATTTGTGTTAATAACCCCCACATGTCCTTCAAATTTTAGATGACTGTTGCGTAATTTTTTGACTATAGGTCAATGTCGCTATATAACCGAACACTTTACGAAAAATGTTTCTCTCGAAGCGACTAAGAATATGTTTATCAGTTTGTGATAGAAACCAAGCTTCAAGGCCATAAAGCAGGACTGGGATGATCAAGGTCTTATACAGACAAAGTCTTGAAAGATGTTGTAATGCTGCATGAGAGTAAGTTTAAGTAGATATCATAAGCGCCAGAATACGATATACAAACTGTCTATGTGTAGTGCGATGACCTTGATGCGGATGCTCGACCGTATAGGCAACCACCGCACCCGAAGGAAGTTTCTAGAAAGATACTTCTTCCAACATTTAGAAGAGACAGTCTGTATTTTTCAAACCACTCCTTGATGTGAAATTATTTGGGACAAGCAATAAATGGACACGCATCGCACTCGCACATACTCGCATCTACCACTTTGACAGTTCGTAATAGATCTGTTCCTTTACCTTTAAATCTTACGAATTATTACGAACTTTTACGAATTTTTCCTCAATGTCGTTCCTTAACTTGAAAAATTCGTAAAAGGGAGCGACTTCTAGAGAGATTAACCTATTACCTTCCACTGAGGATCTACTTTTACTCAACGAATTTCTTTGAGTAAGAATTAAAGAAAAACTGTCAGTCGCCTGAAAAATGACAGTTGATTTGAATTTTGCTATCCTATTTGGCATGTGCATGTAAGGACTCCATTTTGTATTTTAATTTTCCTGCGATTATAAGAAAGAAATTGCTATAAAAATGGTATCAGCAGAAGGCGAGAAAATAATGTAGCTTTTTTTTCTCTTCTCGAATGCTTGTATTTCAGTCCAGTACAAACTCTTTCACATACTTTAGGGTTTCCAGAAAGCAGATATCGAGCATGAAAATCCGGGACAAAATAGGATCTAAAAAAGAATACAAAACTAGGACCAAAATGCGGAAAGGTACTCTTTCTTACAAAAAGATTTTAACTTTCTCGTTCTTATTGCGGTAAGTTTCGTCATTTGCAGCTTTTTGTATGCTTGCGTCCACGGAGCGGCAAAGTCGCATTTGCGTGGACAGCAGGCCCAACGGGTTCCAACATTAGCAAAAGTCGTTTCACTGCCGCGTGAATTTTTAAATGGTACCTATAAAAGTGACGGGTTTTCTTGTTCTATATTCATTGTCGAGCAATTCAGAGAACTATTTTATGGCGTAAGGCAAGGCGTTAGGCAATAACTCCCAAATCAATTTGAAAATAACGCCCTAAAAAAAAAACAATTTGTTGTTGCAAAATGTTTCCCCATTTTGGGTGTTATTTCCTTTCCAGGGTTTGTTTCTTTGACAAGCAGTAAAGCCCAAAATAGTTAGTGGAAATGCATAAACTAAACAGTGAAATATGTATAGGCTATAGGGGGCATGTAGCCCCCCTGCAATCCCCTGCTAGGAAGCTATTTCGAATTTCTTTTTCTATTGACGATGAGAAATGAAAAACCCGGACAATCTAGAAAACCTTTCCTGGACGTTCCCCGCATAGGCGAAAAAGAGTAGGTACATGTCCGGGCAAACCCGGACGGATGGCAACGCCATTATGGAAAAAAATGCATCTGTCATTTTCATAGAGTATCTACTAAAGGGTGTCCCATAATTCACGCAAAATGTTATTTTGACAGAAAATACAGATTTTTAATTAGAAAACTTAAGGGCCATTTTTAAAGGTTTCGGATAAAGTTTCAGGTAGTTAGTTTAGGATGGGTAAAAGTAAAATCTCATGTCAGAGAATACATATTTTAATCTGCGAGTATTTTAACTGCAACACGTCTTTTGCACTTGTTGATTCTGTGTTAGTGCCGGCAGAACAAAATATACCTGCAGAAATTGTGTCAGATGAGATCTAAAAATTAGTGATCATGAATCGATTGTTGTGAAGATTCTTGTGGAAAGAATTACGCGCAATAAGAAAAAAAGTTGTTGAGGTGTTTAAATATAAAAAATCTCAATTTAGGTCTATGATAAGAGAAAAACCGTTTCGGTAAGTCGGAATCGAGTTCTGAAATCTTCATCGTCGAGTGTTTCAAAATAGTTCGGCCTTTGTTCTTAAGGGGCCGTGCAATATGATCGTAATATTCTTCGAATTCGTCTTCTAAAAACTCAAACAAATCCATTTTAGAACACTTGTGACTGCTTTCTACGCTGTCAATGAAAGAATGCTCTGAAACTAAATTTTTTCCAAATATTTTGTTCTAAATATTTTGTTTATCTTTCCGGATAAAATATTTAACTTGAACCGCCTGATACTCTATCCGAGACTATATCTGTCAGATATGACTATCCGAAAACTTTGAAACCAAAAGTTGAAGTTTATCTGACATATAAATTCCAGATAGGCTATCCTAGGCTTATTCAGCTAGTTTTGAAACTGGCCCTAAATATAAAAAAAATCGCTTAATTCGTTATAGAGAAATTCGCTATAGAGAAGTTTTTCTATATAAAAAACTTGGTTACAGATAGAAATTTGCTATGGAGAGGTCTAAATACGCATCAATAAAAATGGAAAAACCGCAGTCTTCAAAAAAAACTTCATTACAGAGGAGTACCTACCTATTGGCTGTATGGGGATTTCGTTATAGAAGATTCCGGCTGTAATTGAATTTAAGTATGTACCTACTACATATACAAATTTTTAAAATTAAAAAACGCAAAAGGCATTTACTTAATATGAAATTACGGAGTTCTAAAATAACTAAGAAACAAGTGATTCTAATATCTATTGTAACTTAATTGATTTTGATTAGCAGCTCATCAAGATAATGGCTGACAAAAAATATTTAAAATGATTAGATACACATTTTTTGCTACCCTTCGAGTTGGCAGATTTGTAGGTAGTTAGGTACCTATATAATCCCATGCCTTATCACTTTATCAGCCGATTGCCAGAAACACCTGACGGAGTTCTTTGAGCTTCTGTTGCATACACTAAACTACCCGTATAGCCTCATCTCTTTATTCAACCCCAAACCAAATTATAAAAACGATAACATTCGTTCAAATGGCAATGGGCTGTGGGGGGATTCAACATTGAACCATCGTGACGTAATTTCGCTTCTTTCATTCATTAATCGGTGAGTTCGCCGCATCAAAACGCACACACTTTCCTCCTCCTCCTCGTGTTAATTTGCAAAAAAAAAAAGGTAAACAAAGGAAATTTTTGTGCCTTCTTTTCCTAATGTACTACATGAGTGGCTCTCATGCGAACGAATACTATTGAGTGAGTTTGAAAAATATCCTTTTTCAATTCTCCTCCTTCTCCAACCATTCAATTTGAATGTAGTCAGATCGATTTGAGTGCGAATTTGAGCAAGGCGAGGAGTGAAAATACTCGTTTTTCTGATAGGCTTTTTTTGCGAAATGTTCATTGCCGATTAATTGCAAAACTAATTAAGTAATCTATTCACGATTGACTGAAGTCATTTGCATTTCCTATTTTTCACGCTTCTTTATGGTCTTATAAGGGGGATACAATACACAAGCAAGACACCTGAGGAAGGAAAAACGAGAGGCAATGCCCAACCCTTTTTCTTTGACCAAACTTACCTAAATTGTGAACTTGCCGCTGCCATAGAAGGAAACTTAATCCGAAGATAACACTTTGAAATTGATTAATAATTCTATTTTTCACTCAAAAATTTGTTGTTTTTGTATAACACACAGCACAGCAGTCAGGGTATAGAGACAGAAGAGTACGAAAAAAATTGTCAGGGATTTCTGGAGGCGGGTTTTTGCGAATTTTTTAACCACATAAATGAATCACTTCTATAATCGGGTTGGTTTTTAGGATGTAGCGACGAATCTTAGAGAATCGAATGAATACAAGGTAAACTTTTAGCAGAGCATTTTATGTTGAAATTTTTATCGATAAACGTAATTTTTCCCGTGACACTATTTTGCCGTTCACCGTTCGCGTTGATAAGCGCGATAGTAAATTTTTGCAAGAGACTGAGCTAGCGCACAACAGTCGCAATCGCAAACACCTGCACGATTTTTTCTCGATTCTCATTTCTTTTCTTTTGGTGGGTATTTCTTTAGTTTTGCTTCTGGTGGTCGAAAAAAAAAAACTATTGTGGAAGGTGAAAACGTTTGCTGATAAAAGAAGAGAAAATGTCAAAAAGAAACAGCTGATTGGCTGATTGGTGGAACGCGTCCCACAATTGGATTCTGTTTATATTTGTGGTATGACTACATTAAAGGGGTTGTTCGCTTGGTGACTCAAAACACCAGTTAATAACTCTTTTTTTTTCTGCGTATTAGCCTATTCACACCGAACTGAAAACTGAGTTTTCATCAAAAAAACTCGTTGATGCATTCACACCAAACACCAACTAGTTTTCGTTTGACGTTTCAATTAGCTGTGAAACTAGCTATCAAATGATTGTGGCGACTAAACTTTTATTTTACTAACTAAACTCCGCACGTATTGACATACCTAATATACAAACAAAATTAATTGAGCTACTTGGTAATCGATAACTTATGCTTAAATGCAAAAAATAATTAACATAAGCAACAATCAAAATCAAAACATCTAAAAATACCATTTATGGTGCAAAGATAACAAGAGATTCCACATTTGTAAACAAAAAACTTGAAGAAAAGACAGAACTGAGAGAAAGCTATCCTGCTAGCAATTTTGAGAACGATCGAACGACATCGTTTCGACAATAGCAGTCTCTGTTAATTGCCACAGCATGCGTGAAAACGATATCGTTCAATCGATTTTATTTTACGTGATCTGACGCCTGAACTCCCTGAATGTTGCAAAAGGTGTGTCTGCTTCAACAGCCCAACGATTGGAAGTCGTTTTCGTGGAAAACGACCTTAAATAACTCGTTTTGAAAACTGCAATATGTACCTATGGGAAAACTTCTGTTTTCAATTGTTTTCGTGAAAACCGAGTTTTCGACTCGGGGTATATAAGGCATTTGCACACTATCTACCTATACATGGACTGCTAGCAGCCAATTTTTCGTTGAAGCAAACATAAGCACTAGTTGGTTCACGGCGCAGAAAAACGAAAACACTCAAATGTCATCGAGCAATTCGTGCGATTTTGTATGAGTGCTGAGTGTGTCATTTGAGCTATTTAATAAATTGAATGAATTTTATTTTCACAAAATTAAAAGGAATAGGCCGCTCCGAGTTAGGTCATTTTGTAATCACCGCAAGCGGTAGATAATGCTCCACTACTGATTGCTCGTATAGAGGCTCGGTGTGTCGTCCATTTACCGGTCCCGTATCCGCACGCCCCAAAATGCATGTTACCTACTCCCTCTCTGTCGCCTTTTCGTTCCTCTACCATGTCTCATTCTGCCCGAGTTGCTTCACCACGTGCGAAAATTCATCACTGCACAACGCAACATAAGGATTTTCACTATTAACCTGTTTTCGTTTCGTTTTCTAATACAATAATTGTCTTAAAATGCGAACAAATTTTTTTTTTTCTGCCTAGACCTGAAATACAAAAATACGAACAAACCAAAAAAAATAATCCTAAAAATTAATTGGTACAAATCCATTCTATTTTAAATAAATAATTCAATCAAAAATTGTTTCTCGAGTCTAGTGTAGTTACCTGAATGT
The DNA here is from genome assembly GCA_949372485.1 of Cheilosia soror. Taxonomy (NCBI): domain Eukaryota; kingdom Metazoa; phylum Arthropoda; class Insecta; order Diptera; family Syrphidae; genus Cheilosia; species Cheilosia soror. The sequence continues at coordinate 7,722,077 of OX443562.1, read as the reverse complement.
TAATGTAGCTATCCCTTTAAAAATTTACCATCCGAACCAAATACAACTGACATTTTCCAACTCTGTCCGAATTTTAGTTCTTTGACAGCTATAATTCTGACAGTTCTCCATGATGGTGCCTGAAGTGTTAAATTTGCGAAATGAATTACAAAATACTGGAATATTTATAGAAAAATGCACTCCTGCCACACTGCCAGTTGAATACATTAATGTGCAGTTCTATGACGATAAATTTGAGGTAAATTTTCATTCAAAAGCCACGTCTCTATTTCATGATTTTACTTAATTAGGATGATTCAGTGCACACGCAACTCAAATGTGATGGCCTTTTACATCCATTCCACAGAACTCCAGTCGTTACAGTTCCACTTCTAGATGCCAAGATCCTGTACGATGGAGGGACAGCTTTAAAGAAACTTGTGGAAATATCAATGCCCATTGAAAACATCGTAGACTGCAAATATTCTCCTGGAGATGCCATCGGTGTTTTGGTATCAAATTCGAACCAAGATGTAGAAAGAGTTCTTTCATCTCTCCCATCAGCTGTGTCAGGTGATGTTTTGTGTGAATTTTCAATCAAAGCCAACACGACGAAGAAAAATGCAAAGCTACCACAACATATTCCACATATTATGTCATCAGCTCGAGCGATTATTCGTGATTGTCTGGACTTGAGAAGTGTTCCTAAGAAACTGTTTCTACGCTCTTTGGCTGAATACACCACAGATGACGAAGAAAAAAACTTCTTAATTTCCGTCTCGTCCAAAGAAGGATCAAAATTTTACAACGAACTAATTCTTGAGAAGGCGCGAACTTTTCTAGACGTTTTGGAACTCTGTCCAAGTTGTTTGCCCCCGCTCTCGCTTCTTATTGAACATCTGCCACGTCTTAAGTCGCGACCATACTCTGTAGCTAATAGCCCGGTGTCAGGTAAAGTGAAGATCATTTTCTCTGTTCTCCCCAGAAATACTGGTGTGGCTTCCGGTTATCTAACTACTTTGGCTGAGAGATTCTTGGAAAATTCCAGTAGTCCTCCAGAAATCAATTTTTACTTTCGCGAAACAACTAAATTCAGCTACAACGATGAAGACGCAAATATGGACAACATTCTTATATCTATTGGATGTGGAGTGGCGCCATTTTTGGGCTTCCTGGAGCATAAGGAACATCTAATCAAGCAGAGAAATATTGAACTTGGATCTACGTGGCTATTTGTTGGATCCACTTGCCAGGAGAGTGCTGTATATAGGGAACAACTGCTAGACTACAAAAGGAAAGGTGTTCTGCAGGAGCTCTATGAGAGTTTCTCAAGGGATTCTGGGTGCGACTTCAAGCATGTCCAAGATCAAATAAAAGCAAATGCAACAGGATTCGTAACTCAGTTTCTAAGGAAGGAAACAATTTTGTATATCTGTGCAGATGGCACAACCATTTCAAAGAGCATAGAGAATTGCATACGGCAGTGCTTAGTCACGGTTTTAGAATGCTCCGAATCCGATGCGGATGCTCTTATTAAAGAAAGTCGCGTCAGTGGGAAGTATAGGGAGGACTTGTGGCTTTAATCTAGAATCTGAATTTGTGCAATAAATAAAAGTGATACTAGCTTAGCTGGCTTTGTTTGATTTGATGATTTGGGAAAAGGACATTTTCATTTTCAGAATTGGCATTCTACGTCTGTCTACTTGGCCAAGGAATTCAGCAGCCTTGCTTTTATGAGCTGCATACCCAGCAGCTTTTATTTTGAGCATAAATACAGAGCATGCAAATATGAACCGTGAAGGCATGCAATAACACCGACAGCTTTTCACTTGTCGTCTGTTATCTCACGGTAGTCTCATCTCTCCTGAATAAAGTCACGACGCTTGGTGGATAGGCGCTTAGCGTCAAATTCAGCTTTTTCTTAACGCACATCTGAATATGGCCACCGAATTTGTGCACATTTGAAAAGTGTATTCATAGAAAACTGACAAAACGATTGCTTGGAATGTCGACTTTTCAAAAAAATCACAGAATTTTTCGCTGCCGTTTATTTTTTTTTCCACCATGCAATTGCGCCTCTGACAACTTAATTCGCCAAATGGCGTTCGCATTTGCATTAGAAGTGCAATAGTTTTCGCCGGCGTACTGAATAATAAAAAATGATTAACAAAATCCGCTTCGCAGGGAAGTGCATAGCTGCATAGGAATTTCGCAAGTTTTAGATTTTAATTCCTTTGTAAATACATACTAGAACGTCTACTAAAGTCGTTTTTATGTCGTTTACCATTGGTTTCACTCGAGGATCCACTTCTCAGAATCAACATAAGAGTATTGTTTGCACCAACGTGAATTTCTTCATTCCCGACGCTCCGGAAAGCTCGACAATGTGGACATAGCTTTAAAAATTCGTACTCTTCACGTTCACAGATCTGTTGGGTACGACTCCGACTACGCATTGTAGACATCTTGCGAGTTAATCAAACAATAGCCCAACTGTTCGTTTCCTCATACATTTTACATTATTTGTTAAGTCACGAAGTTACGAGGTTGCATCTGGTGGGGGCTCAGTCTAATAAGGAACTTCAAAAGTCTCTCCATGGAAATTTATATGGAAAATCTTCTATTGCCCCGTAAGCAGCCCCTTAATGAGCTGAATATTGTGGAATACATACAGGAAAATAGGTCAAAAGGGCTGACGTTTGCTCAAAGCCGTTTATCCAAAAGAAAACACATTTCAATTTTTGTTTACAAAAAAATGTATATTTTATTATTTCTTCTAAAAAGAAATGTATTAATTTAAATGTAAAATAAAATAGTAAACATCTTCAAATGCACAGTGGGCTGGTGGTTATGATTTGTTTCTTTGTTTACCATAAAACGGGGAAAATAATAATAATAAACTAAAACTACATCGAATAAAATAATAATACAATCAAATTTACAATTTTTTTTTTTCTGTTGGATAGGGGGGAAAATACTTAATTACAAAACAGTTAAGAAGTAGTCATTCTTAAAGGGACAACAAAACACTTAACATTACAAAAATAAAATAAAAATACATACATAATAGTTTTATAACAAAACACAAACAATATTATTAATACATTTATGTTTATCTTCAGACAGTAGTTGAATATTTTCGGTTGAATATTTTATTTATGCGATTATTTTCCATGTTTCTAGTTTTCTCTCATTTTCATAGTAAAAATAGGTTGGTTTTTTTTTTTTTTTAAAGTTACTACAATGTGACTAATGTGTTGTCCTTTCTTAAAACTAATAAATGATTATTTTAATTATTTATTGTAAAAATACAAAAAAGTATATAATCTTGGCTATTATTTGTTTTACTACATCGTTTGTGATTTTTGTATACATAGTTTTTTTTTAAATTCCTTCTTCAGTGTAAACAAAAATTATTACAAAATGTATTTTGTTTTCCTTATATAAAATGGAAAATTTTGTGTATTGCTGTGTATATTGTGCTTACAAATATTATGCAGTTTATTATTTATTTATTAGAAAAAGACAAATGCTAATAAATATTGTACAGGGCACTTCATTCTGCGTGTATTCTTTTCTTTTTATATTATTGCGTAAATGTTTTACTACTAAGTTTAGTTTTTTTTTTGTTTTCATTTATTGTTTCTTTACTTTTATAAGAATATATGTAGTTCGTTATTAGATTTCATTGTTTTTGTTACTACTTAAGCTCTGAACGGAAGCGTATGAAAACCAAAATGGAATTCAACAACCAGGTTGGACAAAAATATTTGTGCCATGGTAATTGACAAATTAACAGTCCTTTTTTTTAGTACAACGTTTAAGTTTAATGTGAAAATCGTGGAATTGTATTTAATGGGGTTTAGAAGGCGTGCTTTTTCAGGATATGTTGCAATAATGGAAAGATTTGAATACATTCTGAAATTATTCCAGAACTGAATACTGATTTAAATAAAGACGAAAGAACTGGCTGTGGGAAAAAGATTTAATGCAGTATTATTAATATAATAATACGACGTTTGAGTGGAATGTTTCTAAAATTAGTAAAGAAGAGTTGGGGAACACAGGGAACACAGAAGTTATAAGAACTATACAAAATTGTCATTCGTTTACTAAAATCACGAATAATGCATGTGGTGTGCTAATGGTTTTAAATTAAAAAAATGTATTCTTTACCATTTCAAATGGCGTTTGTATTGTCTGGCAGTTGACTTTTGTTGAGTCGATATTAATCTACTACTACACGTCTAAAAACATAGAATTTTTTAACGTCAGATTTTGTTTTTACGGCGTGTGTAGTAGACACGATTTTTGACATGTGTAATGGTAGCTTAACAGCTTCTGTCGTCCTTTAAGTAATTTATGTTAAAAGACTTAACCCATAGAATCCGTCGTGTCCTTTACGGCAACGTATTCATGCGAATCTTTGGTTCGCTGGGGCCAAATCGACTTTTTTTGACATTAAAATTGATAGATCATTGGAAACGAAGCTAATGGTACATATATGTATGCATTTTTATTAATTTATAAATGTACTCATAAATAGACTGGTCGAACTATATGGTAAGTCATAATCTGCAAGTGGAGCCAATGTCTTCCACTCATTCTCTTCAGGATTGTACTCTAAAACAGAATTGTAGACTTCGTTCTGATTATGGAATCCTCTGCAAGCTATAAGTCGATTATTCCAAGAAACACATAACAAACAATCTAACCCTAGCTCCAAGCAAGGGTTTATCACCGTCCATGTATTTGTTGAAGGATTAAAGCGCTCAACAGATGTACTTTTTTGTCCGTTATCCTTACTGCCGCCGACTGCATACACATGCCCACCAACTCCAGCAATGCCAAAAAATGTTGATCTTTCGTTTTTATGTTGAAGTTGAATCCATTGGTTTTTAGTGGGATTAAAGCATTCAGTTGGAGAGATGCCATCACCTACGGCGTACAATAATCCGCCGAGAACTGTTACTTTCACCGAACTCCTTCCTGAGTTCCTGTGCATAGGAGCCAAATCTTGCCATTCGCATGTGCGAAAATCATACCTCTCCGCCGAACATAACCACTTGCCATTCGATTTTCCACCAACAACGTACAAATTGCCATTCAATTCAGCCATTCCAGGAAGTTGACGTGCTTGTCGCATTGGAGGCAAATTTGTCCATTTCTTTGTTTGAAGGTTCAGGCACTCAACGATGTTGGTGGCAACACCACTAACAAGCATGCCCCCGGCGATGATTAATTTCTTATCTACAACCATTGCCCTATAATTGGCCCTCTTTGTTGGTGGAGCTGGTAAATCTTCGCAGGACCAAATGTTTGATTCTGGATCAAAAGTCTGCAATTTCAAATTGTCGGTCCATTCTCCACTCACAATACCAAGCGTTTCTCTTTCCGTTCTATTTGCCTTCTTTCGTTCGGAGTGACGTTTTGACAATTGCGATTCCAGCCAACCAAATAGCAATTCGAGGCACTCATAAGTTTTGCTAATTGAATGTCGGTTGTCGATGATAAAGTCGGGAGTCAAAAACGAAAAACGCACATGCGACAATAGGTCGATTATTGAACTCTCCCGATGTCCCTTGCCGTATTTGACCCAAGACACCACACTGTGGAAGACCGTTTCCTCCGAGTTCACGTACAGATCGTCACTCGAAATAAGTTCGCTCAATTGTTCCTCGGTGAGTTGCAAAAACTCGTCCTTTTTGCACACCTCCTCAAAGTGCTGTAGCGCAAATTCCAAAGCCTTCTTATGGAGTTCAGCGGATTGATGTTCTTTGGCCATTGACGCAATACTCAGCCAGTTATTGGCATCGATAGTTTCTCCAATAAAATCAGAGCAAGCAACCTTCAATGTGTTCATTTTTAAGACATCGGCTGCTGTTAATATACGGGTGACGTTTTCACAGCGAAGCTCAATTGTACCACTGTACATGAAGTCGACGACCAATTTGAGGGTTGCGCCATCGATACCCAATTCAATCACATCCGATCTGGCTTCCTTCAACGTGCTACATAGCATTGCCAGAAAATAATCACTCGATGCGGAGAGGACTGTACGATGAGCGTGCACCTTAATGTTGTCGGTCTTGGTTACCAAGGCAATGTCGAAAAACAATTGATCCCGGTAAAAGGTCTGCAACTTTTTTGAGATATTACTCGCATGTTGGTCACACACGAAGGTCTTGGACTTTGGCGGCATCGTGGAAATTTCTGGAAACGCCACAGTAATCAGTAAATATTTGGCTAGCTAGCAGGATAACTTACTTATTCTCGGCTATTGAAGTGTTTTCCGCCAGTTTTGATCTAGTGTTGCTTAGGCGTTTTAGGGTTCCTGAGTGCTTCTCAAAAAAGGCTGCACATTAAAAACCTCGATTTAACAGAACTACGCAATAAATTAAACTAAATTTAAAAAATTTTATAGTGAGTTAAAAAAATATTATTGAGTGTGCCGCTGAGGCTGAATGAGAATAAGAGAAACTGCCATAGTTGCTGAATGAATTGAAAACTTTGAAATGCAGGTGAGATGACATTTCCATCAGAAAACACTCTGTTTACGTAATCAAGCTGCAAAAATGATTTCATGCAACGGATCTGCGACGGATTTTAAGGAACTTTTCGTTCCGTCGCTGACGTACCGACGACTCAACGGATAATTAAGTATCTAATCTAATAATATTGGAAATTAAGTTCCGATTAGTAGAGCAAATATTTATCCATGTGTGAACGGAAGCGACTTCCATCTAGTTTTATCGGTTATTTTTGTATTGACAGCTGATTATTAGAAATGTAAATGAGTTCGCTTTTCCGCTTGATCAACCTTTTGATTGAACTTTAGTGGATTTTCATACATTTTTGACATTAGCTTAAACCCAGATATTTAAATTGTGGTTCACCCCAAGGAATTGTTCTGTTGTTTTTTATCACACTAAGCGATCGACTTTGACCGCATGTGTAGGATGGTTACTCAATTGCTTATCTGGACTAAAACAATATACAGCAAAGAAAGATCGCAACAAAAAACTGATTTGGACCCGCTTCACGGAAAAAATTAAAAAACTGACGAACGCTCATCTGTCAAATGGATGTCAATACCAAAAGAAAAGATGTGTAATGTAGCATGTTTCATATTAGGCTGACCTTTTCAATAAAATTACAAATTTCTCGGGAATCCATCACAATGGAAAAATGTCAAACAACCTGAATTCTTTTCATGCGATCGTTTAAAAATACCAAATTCTACAATATCTGTCAAATGCATGTCTACTTCACATAAATCCCATAAAAGAATACCAATACAATTTATTACATTTCGGAATCCGCCCACATTTTCAAGTTCACATCAAATTATGTCAACCTTGTTTCCGTCTCCGATGTCCTCCCTTTATTCAAATTTTCAAATATCAAAACGATGCAGACGTCTAACACAAAACACAAAGCGCAGACGAAAATTGAAATTATTCTAAGACATTATTTATCTGTCACATCTCCTTCTACAGATTTAATTCTCATTCTTCGTTTTGCTATTCCATATACCATTCGGAGGGTGAATACTAAATGTATGTGTGAGTGTGAAAAATACTGAACAACGCATTAAGTGCGTCCAAAGATGACTGACTGAGTGAATGATTGATTATGCCGTTTCCTTCTGTTTCCCCAATATGAAAAATCGAAATCGAAATACATATTTTTCCAAGACGAATTGTGGTGGCAATGATCAAATTTCAATAAGTGCATCCAGCGGAAGAGATTTGTTATTGAATAGACTAATTTCTTTCGAAAACAAAGCTACGCTCTAAGCCCCATTAATACAATTATAGTAGTCGTGATATTTATCTTTAGGAATTGTTTTTTTTTTCGACTTATGGAAGACATAAGTTCATAAATTAACAGCTTCCAGTCTGCTACGAGAAATATTTAATTAAGAAAACACAGGAGAGAGAACGCACATCACTCTTCTTCATAGAAAAAAAAAAGAAAATATTTTTCTAAACAAAATTAACCTAATGGCACTTTAAAAATTAATTAACCTCTTCTTGAGTTTGAGTTAGTTTTTCTTATTTTTTTTTATACAAAATATCTACACAATTATGCAATAGGGAAAATAGTTTAAAAACAAACAAATGTTTTCCTCTTTGTGCGTTTGCTGATTGTTCATTGCGTTTTGTTAAAAAAAAATAATAAATTATATGTTAACGTTATTTTGTGTTAAATACTTATGTAGAGTTACATAGAAGATTACATCGTGTCACACGTGATTTTGTTTCACTTTTCGTCTGAGGAATCTGAAATAAACGAAAAAAAAAATATGTTAAAAAAAATGTTATACATATTACGAAATATTACTGCTGATAAGTAATTTTATAAGAATTTGTTTAAAAAAAATACGATAAGAGGAGAACCCTTCTAATTCGCAAAATGTTTTTATTCAACTTGCACGAGTCCGAGTCATATTTTAATGGCGGTGGATAAAAATAGGTTTGGTTTGACTCTAATGAATTTTATTATGGCAACGTTATCGAATTGATATCAAGTCGTTCTCTATATTGCCACTGGGTATTTATTCATTTCATTTCATTTTGTTTTTGTATCAGAAGTGTGTGTTAAACAATGAAATGAATTTAAGTATACTGTATGGCAGAGACAAGCGTTATCATGTTATTTGCCTAGTGCAAGTGCTGATAAGAGGGGGAAAAAATATTGATTTGGGTTAGGTATTATTTGATTTTCTATCGTTGGCGATGGGGGCAATGAACAAAACTAACATTTTATTAGAAAATTTATCAGGAAGAAGCTTATAGGAAATTACAATGCTAAAGAGTTGAACTTTGGATTGTACGTAATGGTTACGCGAATAAATTGATATAAGCAGTGTTGATCTCTTCAGACATCTACCCGCCTGTTACAAAACAAGACTGAAAACAAAGTTTATGCCATTACACAAAGAACAAGAAAAAAAAAACAGGAAAATTACAACGGTTATCCCTGTCGTGAATGTTTACCAGCACTTTCCTAGTTCGGTCTAAAGTTTTACCAGTATTTCGCTTTGTCTGAGAAGGTATCGGCATACTAAGTGAGAGTACGACAATAAATAACGGAATTATACATACATCGACCCAAAGTTTTGTGTTTTTTTCTCAGACATTACGAGCTTATAGGGCCCATACACGACACACACACGTCGCTGCAGACCTTAAGTCTGTGCAAACATGCCTTCGCCGCACACGGTGCAGATAATCTGCACAGACATTAGTTTGTATCATTTCGTCGTGGTCGTCGGGTCAGAAAAATGGCGGATACTGCTAGCCGATCCGACTTCTTTAATGCCGAATGGATGAAGGAAATTTAATGAAACTGGTACAAAAAATTAATCCATTAATAACTAAACAAAAAACTTGAATGAGGGAACCTATTTCTTCAAGCGAGAGGCTTTCAATTATGTTTACGCCGTGAATTTTCTCGCTCGTCTGTGCAAAATTCACCATACACGACACAGACATGTCGTTGCAGACCAAGAAAAATTCAAAAAAATTTGAATTCACGCAGACGGTCGTTGCAAACAGTCGACATGGATACACACGACACAGACGGCCTGCGCGGACATGTGCACAACAACAAAATATATTGGTCTGCAGCGACGTGTCTGTGTCGTGTATGGGCCCTATTAGGTCAGTCTTGGAGAAAAACACCATCGCAACAATAGGTCTGTTTTTTTCCTCATCGCTCTCAGTGAAGTAAAGTAAAGTAGGATTTTCAGCACGCAATTACAACAACTGCACTCAATTTGACACCACTGAGATTCACACAAGCTATTCATTTCCAGCTAGACCAACTTTGGAGCATTCTTCAATTCTGAACACCAGGGGAACACATTTTTGTGTAATTTGGATCTGTTCACAGAGTGTCTCCTTTTATGATACCTACTATTTTGTCGGCTGTGGTGGGTGTAAATGTACATATAAGGAATTGCATATTTTAAACAACTTTAAAAATGACAACTGAATATTACGGAAAGTAATAAAATACTAAATATTTTACGTTTTTATTTAAGTTGCATTTTGTTTACAAAATATAATTATATATACACATAGACTTGTAATAATTGAAAACTATCTTTGATATGTTATGGGATACATTTTTTGTAGATAATAAATAGGAAATCCTCCCATTTTGATTTTTTAACTGAAGTATGTAATAAAGGTTAATAGCTACTCTTTTTTTTAAGTGAAAGTCATTCGATTTCAGCCAACTGACATTCCAACTTTTGATTTCGATGGGATTTTTTTTGTTCATTTCTTCGCACATTCTCATTTTCGATTGCATTACCTAAGTTAAATGTTATGAGTTTTTTCGACTGAAAATGTGGTCTAAGTCTTTATTTAAACAATGTTTATAGTGAAATTTACATAAAACATACAAAATTGGAAGCAACATTTGTTCGTCTTATGGGGAAAAAATTTCAAATGTAAATAATCGTATGTCACAATCAAAATGAACAAACCAAAACGATTTGAAGTGCTTATTTATTTAATTTTTATTGCATTTTTTCTGTTCAATTTGATCTTTTCTTCCTCCAAGAATGTGTAAATAAACCCATCCTTTCTCAAATTACAGTCAAAACCAACGCAATCGACAGTGAAATATTTATACAGCTGATTTCGAAAATAAAGTTCATACAATTAAATCATTTGATAATGACCTTCTTTCCTTCAAAACTTAGATTGTGAGAAGTTCATTCGATTGAAAGTTTTAAATTCGAGGAATACTCGATTCGATCGAATCTCAGAATTAGCACGTTCTTCACTTTAGGGCTCACCTAATAAACACACCCACGCATGTTTTTGTTTTTTTTTTCTTTGGCAATTAATTTGTGATATTATTGTATGGTCAAGACGCCAGGAAGAGAAAAAAAGTAAACAGAAAAAGTAAATATTCTGTACAAATTGATAATCATTATTTTTTTTGCGCTAAAAGGTTAATTATTCATTTTTCTAGAAGGATTTTGATTTTGAAATTGAATTTTTCATTGATGGCCATTTTGACAGCAATGCCAGCTGTTAACTTTTCAGGGGTAAGACCGACTGTTCAGAAAAGTGGTTGGGGACTGTTTTTTTGCACATTTTCTTACTTTACTTTACTTCACTGAGATGGGTGAGGAAAAAAACAAACCTAATATCTATCAAGCTCAAATTGCTAATATACAGTGAGCGTCAAAGGTGACTGAACACCAATGCGGTTTTCATTTGGCTTTGGAGTTTTGATTGGAAAAAATTTTTTTTTAAATATTTATAATGTATTTAAATTGTTTGCTGTCGACATGAAATATGTTTGTAATCAAACTTTTTACAAATCGTTGGTTTTCTAGACCTGTTTCCAGATCCTAAAGAAAACTCAAAGAAGCATCGGTGTTTACTCACTTTTGACACTCACTGTACTTGCCGCCATGTTTGGGAGAGTGCACGAAAAAGGCTTCAGAGTGTTGAAGACGACATAATTTTTAAAAGTGGGTATCTGCTGATTGACATGAGAGGCAACAAAAAAGATAGAGATGTTGAGTGCATTCACTAATACTCAATTGACGGTTGCAAAATCACCGCCTCTTGTCCATGAATGCGTTGCTACTTTTCACCGCTGACACTTGTCATTTTGAGATCATATTGTGATGATAAACTGTCAAAAAGAGCCAAAAATTCGATAAATAAAGGGTGTCCCATAATTCACGCAGAATTTTTATTTTGCGCCATTTAATAGTACAGTGATGCCAAGGGAAAAAAGTGCTTACAAAGTTCAATTGACTCAAGAACAGAAAAAAAATATTGATTTTGGAAGAACAACAAGTGGATGTTGATTTTTCGAACAAAATCGTCTTCAGTGATGAGATCTCATTTTCATATCTGTTGGCTTCATTAATCGTCAATTTATCCGATGTACTATTCCATACATAACCTCAATCTGTATACTCTATGAATCAATAGAAAATTTAAGCTTTCTAATTAAAAATCTGTATTTTCTATCAAAATTACATTTTGCGTGAATAATGGGACACCCTTTAGTTTTAGATTTTTCAATTGACTACGAATGCTTAACAGTTTTAGTTGAAAGATCCACAAAAATTGTACAATAGAACAGCTCAACTACGAGAATGCACCCGTTTGTAAGATTTTGCAAGTCTGTATACACAATTCAAGGATGTCAATATGTGTCAGTTTGACAAAACGCACTGATTTTGACATTTGAAAGAGCGCACATAAAAATAGAAAGCTGAGAAAACTAGTAGCTACTCTGAATGGGCCTCCGCACACGAGATTAATTCTGCCGGCAGAAAACCGTTTTTATACCATACTTCGAGCGCACACGGGATGATTTCTGCCGGCAGAAAAATTGTATATATGAACCCCTTTTCATTGTTTAGTATTATTTTCACAATTGAAATATTTTGAAAATTGTGTATGTATTAGTTTTATGCCTTGTTCAACCGCTCAAACTCGGTAGAACATTTTATTCCATTTGTTCCCCTCACTTCAGTCCCCTCGCCTACAAAATCGGTTTTATGCCGGCAGAATTAGTCTCGTGTGCGGAGGCCCAATGTACCCAAAACTTCCTGCCTAATCATATACGTATAGGTAAGTATCTACATCTAAAATTTTTGTTGCGAACGCTCCTAATAAATTGAGCTGCGTCCTTCGATTAGTTGAACTTACCAAAAACCGCATTTTATTCATGCACATTATGTGTTACTAGAACACTAGAGCTTCAGTGCATTTTCAGCATAGAATCATAACTTTTTCTTTGTTGATTTTGTCATGCACATCCATGTTTGTCAATATTTGGTCTATGCTTTAAACTATGGAGTTGTCACATACGAAATGGAATTAAAGTTCAATAGTATTTGTAAAGCAGCTCGTGAGCTCTACGAGCAAAAAAGGAGGGAAGAACACCGGCTTCTCCGGAGGAAAAAGAAAGAGCATGAGAAGCGCGCGATCGAGGAAATAGAGAGGTGTTACTCCAGGAACAATGTTCGGAAGTTTTACCAAAAGGTAAAAAGAACGTGTCACGGGAACAAGGCCCGAACAGAGACCTGTAGAGACGAACAAGGAAACCTTGTAGTAGAGTCACAGTCGGTGCTGAGGACATGGAAAAACCATTTCTGCAGACTGCTAAACGGCGAAGACGACACAAATTCCGCTGTCAGGCAGAATGAACCATTCAACCTGGGCGATGAAAGCCAAGACTTCCGTCCACCTGACCAAAATGAGGTAAGGATAGCAATATCCAAGCTGAAGTCCAACAAAGCTGCAGGACCGGACGGTTTATCGGCCGAGCTTTTTAAGGCAGCAGGGGATGACTTGGTAGAGAGCATACACCAACTCGTTTCTAAAATTTGGTCAGAGGAAAGTATGCCTGAAGAATGGAGCCTCAGCATTGTTTGCCCGATCCATAAGAAAGGAGACCCTCTAAACTGCGCCAACTATAGAGGCATCAGTCTCCTTAACATCGCTTACAAAATCCTGTCTTCCGTACTGTGTGAACGCCTGAAACCATTTGTCAACGAACTGATTGGACCCTATCAGTGCGGTTTTAGGCCCGGTAAGTCCACAACCGACCAAATATTCACACTACGGCAGATCCTGGAGAAAACCCAAGAAGTCCAAATCGATACTCATCACCTATTTATCGATTTTAAAGCCGCATATGACAGCATTAATAGAGACGAGCTATACAGAGCCATGTCTAGTTTTGGCATCCCTGCCAAACTTGTCAGGTTGTGCAGAATGACGATGGAGAACGCTCGCTGCTCCGTAAAGGTCGGAAACAATCTCACCGAGACCTTTGATGTCAAAAAAGGATTTAGACAAGGTGATGCGCTGTCATGTGACTTTTTCAACATCATTCTTGAGAAAATTGTGCGAAACTCGCAAGCCAACACCAGGGGCACAATTTTCCAAAAGTCTGTGCAACTACTTGCATACGCTGACGACATCGACATCATTGGCAGAACACAGCGAGCTGTCACTGGTGCGTTTGCAAGTATCAGTACAGAGGCGGCAAAAATGGGTTTAGTGGTGAATGAGGGCAAAACGAAATATATGCTGTCAACAAGAAGGGACACACAACATCGACGAATCGGACAGAACGTCACGATAGACAGCTATAACTTTGAGGTAGTTCGGGACTTTGTCTACCTCGGCTCCGCTATTAATTCTGAAAATGACATCACATCAGAAATCAAGCGAAGAATTACACTTGCCAACCGCTGTTACTTTGGCCTAAGAAGGCAATTGATTAGTAAGGCCTTGTCGAGAAACACCAAGGAGACTCTATATAAGACCCTCATCATTCCAGTCTTGCTTTATGGCGCAGAATCATGGACGTTGTCAAAAGCGGATGAAGATCTCCTTGGGCGCTTCGAACGCAAAATTCTTCGAGTGATTTTCGGTCCCGTTTGCGTTGACGGGCTTTGGAGGAGAAGATTTAACAGCGAACTCTACGAGCTGTACAGCGACATCGACTTGGTCAGAAAAGTACGTATCAGTCGACTAAGATGGCTAGGACATGTAGAGCGAATGGACACCAACGCTCCGGCCCGAAGAGTCTTCGATTCCAACCCGGAGGGACAACGCAGTAGAGGAAGACCTCGCCTTAGGTGGCGCGCACAAGTGGAAGGGGACCTCAACCAACTTGGAGTGCGCAACTGGAGGCAGTTAGCCAAAGATCGTGCTAACTGGAGAGGCGTGTTGGTTGAGGCCCAGGTCCACCCCGGACTGTAGCGCCATCTAAGTAAGTAAGTAAGTAAGTATTTGTAAAGAATTGTTTTATATTTTAACTGTCCACGTTATCAATGAGTGATACAGTTTTAGATGTCAACACTCAACAGGTTTACATTATTCATTTTAGCGTATGCTTTTGCAAATATCAATTAGGCTATTTTCATCGGATTACGTTAAATCCGAATGTTTTTGCATTTCAACTTCTGTTCTATCCGGTTTTATTAACTTGTTCTGTTCTGGTCGAAGTATTTCTTAGGCTTAGTATCTATTTCTTCAGTAAACACAACTCATTTCTCATACAAATTGGAGATATGATTTATGATGTTTACACAATTGAATTGCATTTTTTATGAAGACCAATCAACTAAATATTATATAACATTTGATAGCTTGTTACACTCAAAACAAATTATATAACTTGAGAATATCAAAATCAACTACGCTTAACTAATAGGCAATAATAGGCGAAAAGAGTAAAACTAAATTTAATGATTGAGTAATTAAAACTCACTGGAAACTTTCCAGCCATAAACAAGAGACAAAACAGCCATAACGACTTTTCACGAATTTTCAGCCATTAATCATGATTCCGGTTTCTCTGGCAACTGTCACGAACAGAGCATCAGCACAAAATAATCAATTTAATAAGTTAATCTTTCATATAATTTTTAAGGCACATATTTGTTTTGTCTGTTTCTATTGATTATGCGTTAGAAATCCAAGTCAGTGATCCGCTCGCCCCAATTGTCAAAAATCACCTCTATTCATATTGAAATTAAAATGCCACACACTTTGGCTACTTTATGGGTGAAAGTATTTCGCTGTTGCTACCTGCAGCATGTGAATGGCGAATCGCCATTCGCCGCCATTGGTGATTGGCGACTTTGTGTTTCTTTTTTTTTTTTTACTGCAAATCAACTTTTCATTTCCATTTATTACTTTGTGCACTCTGCATTTGAATTAAAAGAAAAACCGACTGTTAATTGAATACCGCTAGCTCCATTTTCAAAGGCACGAACAAAAAAAAATGCAACATCGTCAGTGGGCACTGGGCAACCTCTCATACTCCAGTAATTTCCGGATCTTCTTCAGCGGCACGTTATAGCCCCCGCGTCTTTGAACCGATTTATTTCATTTAATTTCGCGATGAAGATGAAGTAATCGCCTGGAATGCATTTTCACTTTTTTCTGCGTTTTTTTTTTATTTTTTTTTATTCTCTTCCACTTTCTTTCATCTTGTTTGCCACTTTGCGTGGTTGCTAATTGAAAATTATGCAAGAAAAAAAAAATACATTTACCAGTGAATGGTTAGGTATTTTCTATTAAAAATTTATTTAACCGGATGGGATGGCATTACATTAAAATAAATTAACCGACTGACTGGTGTACAAGTTTTACGGGATTTCGCTGTAGTCAATCTGCCTACGATTTGTCGTCGTGCCCTTTAATTCAATTTCCACACTCGAATGCACCTAATTAAGGAGAATCACACAAAGGGTCTGAATTGCATCGTTCCGCCAGCCGATCGGCCGGCCGGCCCGCCTACGTGCTTTCATGGAGAATTGATGAAGACAATGACCGTGGCCAGGAACGTAATGGATGTCAAAATTCACACAACAGGCTCACTAATTATAATTACCCATAGCTGACAGAGAAAAGACTCGCCCTAGAGGCGAACGTCGAAGAGAAGACGACGCGACGGTTTTTAGTTTGTATATTTTCGAAATACGTTCTTAAAGTATGAATAGCTATTAATAATTGTTTAACATCACCCGGTTTCGGTCAATAAGATAGACAGGTAGGCAGACAGGAGGTTTTAATGGAGGGTGTTGGCTGACATTTTTTTTACGGTAGCTACCACAATGTATCGTCGTCGTAGCGACCCAATTAAGGCTGAAAGAAATTAAGGTTTTTCACAATTAGTTCAGTCTGCCGTAGGCACATCTAGGTACCTATATTCTTGGTTCTTTAGAGCAACGACAAATGAATAAAGGATGATTTGTTATGAGGGATTTTACGGGCATTATACATTTAGGAACGGTAAATTAAGCGTCGCACAGGGATTAATATCAAAAGAAAGTCATTTCGCGCATTATGTATTAACTAGTTGGTTGTACCCGCTTCGCTGGGTATGCAAAGTAATATTTGATAAACAAATTGATTTTATTTAAAGAACTTCTTTGAAAACTACATTGCGTGTAAATTGTCTCTGGTTAATTAATCTTCCTTGCTGTGGATTAGATTCAATATACACCTTCTTTTGTCTTGCAACTCTTGATTGTGATAAAGCCACATACAGTTGGCCGTGTGAAAATACTCCGGTCTTCAAATGCATGCCAACGTGATCAAATGACTGGTCTTGAGCCTTGTTTATTATTATAGCGTATGCTAGAATTTATCGGAAATGGAATCATTGTGGTAATTCATGCTCTTATCAAATTTCGTCCAGGCTCTTCCACAATCAATCGAGTTCCATTGCAGTCCTTTTTTAGGGTTCAAGTTTTTCAGCAACATGATGATGACACCTTGCTTAAGTACAGCACATGAGGTGGCTTGCTGGATGGAGTTTGCTGATTGAGGAATTCAACAGGGAAATTTGGTGCATCATTTGGATCTTCAGTCTTCACTGATAACAGAATCGCTCCTATTCATTTCTAATGTCTGCACATTTGTCAGCGCGGCAATGACTCGTTCTGAAAGTTCCTGCATTGACTTTTGCAGCAGATCGCCAAAAAGTGTCTTAATTAATTCTCCTGTTAATATAATTTCCGTGGGAATTTCAACAACGTCGTCTTCATACATTTCTGCTACCCCTTTTTTGACACTTTTGTCGTTTGCGGTTGATCGTCCGGAACCGTCCTCAACTGACAGTTCTTCTACTAAAAAGAAGATAAATTTGCTTCTGGATTTGAATTCAGAATCGCGAAGAGTTCTTCCGGACGGTTCTGGACGACCAACCGAAAACGACATTTGTTTCGTCCTCATTCACGACTAAACTCATTTTTTCCGCTTCTGTATGATGTCAATTTTATTAGCGTGCTATAAAAGTGAGTTTCAAAAAAATTTCTAAAGCATGATTTTGAGAAATGCAAATGACAGCGCATCACTAAATCTTTTGCTAAAATCAAAGTTTTCGGTGGAATTGTTTCCGACTTAATAGCGTATCGACTGTTCCAAATCGTCATTAAATTAAATGGTTCGTTGGGCCTGACAGCGGAATTTGGGTTGTCTTTGCCGTTTAACAGTTTGCAGAATATGTTTTCCATATCCTCAACACCCACTGTGACTCTATACTACAAGGATTTCGGATCATGTATGTTTACAGCTTTTGTTATTCAATCTGACAAGTGTATTTTCTGGCCTGTTATCGTAGAAACACCATGTGTCAAAAGCAATGACCCAAATTCCCCAAAAAATCATTGTTCGTTCCTTATTGTTTGTCAGTTAATCATAAAAAAAACAAGGGAGTGTCAACAAACATTTAATGTTCTTGCGAATATAAAATAAACAAACAAAATGTCACTATATGCTCGTTTCCAAAAGAGTGGGCAATAAAATTCTGTCATAATTTCTGAGTTAATGTCGCCAATTCTCCAAAGCAATAATTTACGTTTGTGACCACACAAACAATAAAATTGTATGAAACCGCTGCAACTATTGTCAGAGATGTTATCATTAAAAGTGGCCACTGGGTTGTCAACTAGTGAACTCATTTAACACGTTCGCCGAAATTGTATACAAAACCCACCTGAATGTCATCTAGCTTCGCTTTCGCAATTGCAACACAAATTGTCTACAACAAGACAAAAAAGTACAGCAAATTCCGGAAACATACACATAAAAAAACAATTTAAAGCGTTATCTTAAATTCGGATACATTTTTTTTTCTTATCGTTCCGAAACGTCACAAGAACCTGTTTCGAAAGTAACTGATCGGCTAAATCTTCTCCACCCAATTTTATTTGCCGCCGCGCTGACCTGATAAAGAAATCGCATACGAACGATACTAATAAAATGCATAGATTCACGTATACATCCAAACACACGTATCTACAGATAGTTGACATTATCATTCTAATGTAATAAAGTATAATTAACTTTCATATTCAATAATTGACACTATTCAGTGCGGTGGTGGTTGGTATCAACCCCGTATGCGGAACAGAGTAAGAGATATGATGGAAAATAAAGAAAAAAAAAGCCAACCAAAGGCGAAACGTCAAATTCTACAACGTTGTCGAATACTTGACACAGAATTCGCTGGTTGATTGCAAAATTCGTATTCCGTTGGACTAGAAGTTGCTTAGAGAGAACACGTTTCTATTGTTGTTGTCATTCGTATACACAATTAGGAGCCAGCGCCATTATAGTGTTTTACTGATTGTTTTGTGTTATTGTACTCGTAGTTGTTGGAAGTGCACACGCCATTGCAACAGACTCTGTGCTTTATCTTGTAACAAAACAATTTGATGTGAAGAGAGTTTTAAGATTACTGGTGAAGCGAAGCATACACAGTTGAGACGAGAAGTTTTGCAGCAAAATAGAAACGAGAGAAAGGTTTTAAACATTTTTGAGCGGACAAATTTTATAAAAAAAAATATTATTGAAGAAGTTTTTGAAATAAAGCTTGTAAGGGCTCCGCTCATTCTAACACTTGAAATCTGGGTGTCCCATAATTAACGCAAAATTTGAATTTTGGGTCATTTATAGTGCTGCCAACGGAAAACAAAGATATAACAATGGCCGCGTTCCTTTGACCGCTAGTCATCTAGCACATAATATCCCTGATGGAGGGAACGCTTGCGCTAGAGATCTAGCAGCAGCGGCAAAGTGACATTAAAACCAATTGGAATTCGTATTATTTCATCTTCATGAGAGTCAAAAATGTATTTTGGGCCATCATGCCGCATATTTATGAATACACTATAATTTAAATAAACAAATGCAATGTACATTATATTAATTACATAGAAGCTTCATTTCACATTTTACACCAAATTGGAAATATTTGACTTCTACACTTTCACGTTTGTTTTGACAGTTCGTTATTTTTTCAATCTAGCAGTTCATTTTGTGCTAGATTGAAAAATTTCCCAGAAAAGGATATTTCACAAAAGTTGCTAGAGCTCTAGCGCAAATGCTGAAATGTCAGTTTTTTTTATATGGAGTTTGGCATGTCGCTAGTCATCTAGCGGTCAATGGAACGCAGCCAATGTTACAACTGACAGTTCGGGGTTAGTACGAAAGAACAACGCATTTTTGTATGTTGAACCAACAACAAGTAGATGCTGATTTTTCGAACCAAATCATCTTCAGTAATGAAGCTCATTTTCACCTTGATGGCTTCGTTAATCGTCAAAATTGTCGCATTTGGTGTTCAGAAAACCCACGAGCAATTGTTGAGAAACAAATGCATCCACAACGCGTGAATGTTTGGTGTGGATTTTGGACTGGAGGCATTATCGTATTAATGGTGTTCGATATCATGATATCATAATAACCTAACTTTTAAGCCTAAATTACAGGATGTGGATGTGACCAAGATGTGGTTTCAACAAGACAGTTCGGGGTGCCACATGCCATACAGACAGAGAAGCAATTCAATTACTGCATGTGTTATTTCCCAATCGTGTAATCGGCCGTTTTTGCGATGAGAATTGTTCATCCAGCCAGATCTTGCGATTTAACGTCATTGACCCTTTATTTGATTTGTCACCCTGCTCCACTAAGGTATTTTTTGGATGTATGTACATTTTTAAAAATACATTGTGGTGACACTATATATACGTAACGTATACATATTTCAAAACAAAGAGTTGAAATTGATTTATCAGCCAAAATCATTGTGATCATGAGTGGTCATCAGATCATAGGATCATGAGATATGCCCATGACACTAAATCTATTAACTGTTAGAAAAAATAACGATCTGTCAAAACAAATCTATCAAAAATATTAATAATATATGTAAAAAAAACAACAAACAAAAGTAGAAGTGTAGAATTGGAATCAAACTTTCTTTTTTTTTTTTTTTGCAAACATAATTTTATACATCAACAGCCTTATTCATAACACTTAATTAAATCTGAATTAGGGCTAACGTTGGTTTAATTGCAGAAAACTTTATTCATAAACTTTTTTCAAAGTTAATTTCCATTTAATCAAGTGTCAAAAAATTAAATGCCGAACTCGGCATTCAGGAGCAAATTAACTCTGAATTAAATTGTTCATTGACTCAAATCATGGCATATAATAATTATTAGGTTATTATTTCATTGCCAAATATCGTTTGTAATAATTTATTTGTGCATTAGCAAAACAAAAATAAGTATTTTCTAAATTTAAATAACAAATTTCTGGCAAAAAAATCTCATGACATCTGCGTAATACAATTTGCTTAGATCATAATGGCGTTCTTATCTGATGCACACAACATTCCAGAGATAAATGTCACAATTTATCAAATATTTCTACCAAATGCACAATTTTATATGAAATGCTGGTATACTTTTAGGCTTATTGCCTTAATTCGTTAATTAGCTGGTATACGAGCAAAAATTCTTTATGAATGAACATTTATTAAGTCTTAATTAAAATGACATTTTCGAGTTTGACGTGAGTAAGCTGAGATACTGATAATTAACAGATTAAATGAATCTAATAAATAAGGCTGCAAATCTTAAAATTGTCAGAAAAGAAAAAGAAAATAATAAAAATGAAAAGTCATTTTGCGTTAGAGAAATAGCGGCAGCGCCAGCGTTCCGCGATATTATTTGCTAGACATCAAGCGGTCTATATAACGCGGTCATTATAATTTTTTACAACTACATATACTTGAAAATTTCAAACAACGAATGATCTGTCAAAACTGACAAATGTGAACACTAACAACAATGTGACTTCGAAAAAAAAACCATGATTGAAATGTGTATTTAAATATAGGTATTTCAGATTTCTCCACAACACGTGTTTGCATTTATCTGCACTTCACTGTATCAGTCAACATGCAGACGCATACGTATATCGTATCCATGCATTATGCACTATTGCACTTCTTTTTCCTCATTACATACTTGACCCTGAACATTTATTTAATAATTTCAATTAGAGAACACTTGGGGCCGAGGAAAATATGTAAACTCTGTGTTTTAGTCGTATCTTTTTTCCCAGCATAGTAGGTACGTCAGAGGAAAGAGTGAAGACAAAAAAAACACAAAAAAAAATCACTAAAACAAAAATAAAAAGGGGAAAGCAATTTTTTTTTAATTAACTTGATTATGCTGGTTGTTGATGAATGTGGGCGACTCCATTCCATTCCACACTTCTGCATTAAATATTTTTTTTTTTATGATTTTTCCTGTAATTTTCCACCTACCACTTGGGTTTTTCTTTTTTTCCTGCTTTTATGTTCTCTGCTCTTTCTTCTAGCGTATTAATCACTTGACTTGCATGCGATATGTACTTACTGCTACTTTTTCAGAGTGAAGTTTAGGGGCTAGCGGCTAGGCCTGGAATACACAAAGAATCTTTAGAAACATGGCACATCATGTACCGGCGTTATATCGTGCGTCTATCTGCCACATGACAACGTGTTGCGGCAACGGGGGTATAATTTCATTAGATGGATTGTTTTGGTTTCATTTGTTATTTTTCTCTGTCTGTATTCGCTGCTGTCATTGACATGTGCGACTAAACTAGTGTGTGCAGACATTTAATATATTTAACCATGCGTTACATCGTGCGACCCTTGAAAACATAATTTTCGGTATGGCTTCTCTCTATCTTTTTTTTATCATATGTGTGGTTTTTATAAATACATATTACATTATGAGAGTATAAGCTGTTTTATTGTTGTTTTCGCGATTGCGTGAGTCACTGACTTAGTGTGTATGTCTGAAATTATAACGTGCGGCTCTTGCGATTTGATAATATCATGAATTTTGTTGGCATAGTCTGGTATAGAATAGGTACGTAACGTATATATCACGGAAGTACATTTAAATGGGATGGAAGTAATTTGTATGATTAAAAATACCCAAGGGTGGGTAGAGCCACTATTCATTTCTTTTTAGAGAACTTGGAAATGTTTTGTCATTATCAATTTGACAAATTAATAAAATTGAAGGTCATTACAAAATCATAATTCATCAGATGCACTCTCGTATAATTTGCTTTGCTTTATACAGCATTAACTACCAAGTTGATAGTATGAATACATTTATATTGGGATGCAGGTAGATACGAAGTGCATTCCATTTTTAATAGTCGTTGTACAACGATTCGATTCGTGAATACACCCAGCTTGACAGCTAGTGATTTTTCTGTTTTTATTTTTTTATTTGCTCATTCGATGTTTACGGAGCGTGGCAATCTGCAAATCAAGTCCAAATACTCAATCGACATTGAAATGTGTCAAACCAGGTGACCTGTCACTTTTAGTATACGAAATATTTTTCAGAATTTGTATTCGAAAATAAACTTTATATATAATATCTACTCTACCTGTTGGACAAAAATGGAATTTCCAATTATGTATAAACAAAGACCTAAACTTATGCGCGTAGCAAATTCAGTTAGGCCAAAAGCTCTACCCTAATGACCTTCCATAGCGAAACTGTCTATCTCACCGTCGCGTCACCAAGAATGACCACCAATTTTTGAATGATGTCCGACGGGGCGCACTTAACCACATCTTAGTCACATCCATATCTTGTAATTTAGGCACTAAAAACTGTGTTATCATGTTACGGTAACGATCACCATTAATTGTTACTGCCTGAACAGTCGCATTTTCGAAGAAGAATGGTCCGATAATGCCTCCACCCCAAAATCCACACCAAACAATCACGCGTTGTGGATGCAATTTGTTTCTCAATAATTACTCGACAAACAAACGCGACAATTTTGACAATTAACGAAGCCATCAAGATGAAAATGAGCTTCATCACCGAAGATAGTTGTGTTCGAAAAACCAGCATCCACTTGTTGTTGTTCCAAAATCCATTCAACGAACTCTCTTCGAGCTGCATGGTCAATAGCTTTTAATTCTTGAGTCAATTGAACTCTGTAAGCGTGAAGTTTCAAGTCTTTCGTGAGAATTCGCTGTAGAGAGCTTTTCGAAGTGCCCAATTCTTGACTACGGTGCCGAATAGATGTTCATGGACTGTCAGCTATACTCTCGCGAACTGCTTCGATGTTTTCTGTTGAACGACTTGAAACAGGGCACCTAGAGTGTTTAAGATCACTAATTGATCCAGTCTTGTGACAGGAGACCCAGAGTGTTTAAGATCACTAATTGATCCAGTCTTCCTGAATTTTTCTCTCCACAGTTGATGGTTATAAATCACTATGACGGCCATAAACCTTCATTATTTTTAAAATATTGCTCAACAATGAAAATGCGGGGTACTTTTGTACAGCGCTCTATTTTTACTATTCCCTAATTGTCAGCTGTCACATTGTTATATTTTTTTTGCGTTGGCATCACTGTACTATTAAATGGCGCTAAATTCAAATTTTGGGGGCAGTAGCGCAGTGGTTAGTGTGCTGGACTACTGTGCGAGGGATCCCAGGTTCGATCCCCGGAAAAACCAAAATTACATCTTAAAGTTTTTTTCTACTGCGCCACCTCTCGCGAACGTCTGACAAACATCCGAGAGTATGACTGTCATGAAAAAGCTTCTCAATTCAGCCGTTCGGACTCGGCATAAAATTGTAGGTCCCTTCCATTCGTCCCAAAAATAGAAACTCACACAAAACGAATGGTTGCGAGCAGCTAGGCCTTGGGTGTCACCCGCCTGTTGCGCCACCTATTTATTTATTTATTTTTAAATTCAAATTTTGGGACACCATTTACACATTTTGTTGTGAAGTTTTGGGGTGGCATAACCTCGAGCAGGATTTCTTTTCTTTGAAAATGTTGTAGAAACTTTATATGATCCATATCGAGATAGCTTAAAAAAATCAAGCTAAAGAGCTCCTTCCATTGAACGGACATCCAACACCAACAGTCCCAGTACACCGTACTCCACCTTCACCTCTCGTTAGTTACTTGAACACATTCGGAATCGTTTCATCACAGGTGACAAACCTGTAACCTTGCATTGTGTGCCACCGTCAGCATATAGCTTGACGTAATTTTGACAATATTTTCCCACGAGTCAAAGGCTTCCCCCAACTCTTGACAACAGTCGATCTTTTCTTACATTTCCACACTGCTAACTGGGGTTATCTCATAAAAAAAAAAAACAAATACTTTAGCAATACAAACAAAGTGATCATATACAGATCAGCACAATGGAGTGACGCAAAGTCCGGCAATGAACTCTTGCTCCAACAAAGTGGATAATTGGGGTCAGTTCAGGGCAAAGCTAGCGCCACAGTAAAGTGAGCCTTGACCAGAAATCTCTCAGTGTCCTGCAATTTTAAAATCTGCTAGCCTCTTGCTGATATCAGTATAACTCGCGTTGCATAAGAATTTCGATAAGACAACAAAAATGACCAAATCCAAATGACTCATTCATTTCACCGTCAGGTAATTAAGTTTTTTCGTATATGCCGAATTCAACCGAATTAAAGTAATTCAAACAAGATTTAATGAATTAAAAAAAATCGCGTGGGCTTGTTTCATTGAGTAAAATTCCTGGGAAATTCATTCAGTCATTTTATTTATCTCTCTCAGCGTCCACCCCTAATATTATATCATCCATCATGTTGTACAAATTTTCCTAGGAATTCCCCACAAATGTTGGCACACGTTGCAGACGACTGCTCACTTTAATCGATTTGAAAGTAAAAAAAAAACATTTGGATTACCAACTCGTGTGTGTTGCCGAGTGATTTAAAACAATTCAAATGTTTCCCTGTCCTGCTATGATCCACTATAGTTGTCACATATGACTAAGCGCCAGTTAGCCGTCAATGAGAGGGGTAGCCATTAGCCAAGCCATCATCTGGCAGCAGACAAAATGAAAGCAAACGAGCACGGCACGGCAACCGGCGACGATGACGCTCGCTACATAACATACTGTATTGATCAGTGAAACGTAATTACGTAAATTATAATAATTTAGTAAACAAACACTGACCGCTTTGGGTGAGTCATGTATGTGAATTTCAATTGAAAATTTCACCGAACCGCAATAAAATGTGGAAGTTGAATATTAAATATGTAATGCGACCGTCGCGTCGCGTCACTGAGAAACCCTGTCAAGTGGAATTGTTTAATGACGTGTGAGAAAACTGTGAAAATGTAGGGAAAAGCTGTTTGGTCGAACTCAAAACTGGCTAATGATTCACTTACTGACCACGCCGTCATTTCTCACCTCGAAATCGATAACTCTTTCCAGTCGAATTCAAAACAAAGAAAGATAACTCCTGCTTCGTTGGATTTTTTTTCTTATCCAAAATTAGCCCACCGAATGGTGTGGAAGGCAACAATGTAATTCATATATGGGAGCATTATTGGCCTTTGTTTACTGCACACACGCACTGAAAAAACTGAATGTGCATCTTCACTTTTTGATTATTCGATATTCTATACATGGTTTAATTGCGTATGCAAATTTTAGTGCCACCTTCAACTGCGACGGAAAATTAATGACAACAATTAGATGCGCTTCGCACGTAATCTTTGGGGAGGAAATAAAATCGAAAACAAGATCGTATCCGTCAAGGGGAGGGATCATGATCACCAAGACCAACCGCTCCAGCCCCCTCTCTCTGGGAAGATTAAATTTTCACATAAACTGTATATTTTAGTTCTGCCGCATGAGAACAACAATTATTTTGTTCGTTTATCTGGAATCATTAGTACATGCTTCGGGTATGTTGAGTGCTTCTCTCTCAGTTAAAATCTTTGTTCGTAAGTATTGTGTGGGTCTAAAAATAAATGCATCCCCCCATTTTGTATCATGTGAGAGATTTTCATTTTTAACACACTACTGGCTCGATAAATCCGAGTGTACAAGTACTTCTATTGATAAAATATCATTTCTATCCACATTTATAGTGTTTTTGAGGTTTTTTTTTTTCTTATTTTAATTCTAGAGCTACTGGCGCGCTTTGGAGTACTTCCAGCGTTTTGTTCAGTGTCATAGTCTAGTCGAGACATAACGATAAAATGGAATAGAACTTTTTTTTCTGTTGCATGTCATGAAGCGAAAGACCTTTGGAGAATAAATTCCACTCTAATGTGATTGTTTTGGTTTTTTGTGGACGAGGATTTGAGTGTAGTTTTGTTGAAATGAAGATGCAATGCGGCTACGGAAATTGCCGTTGCTGGGATTTTGAAACTCGTTTTATTTATTAGTCAGACGTAAGGATGACAAAGTGCCTTCTTTTTCTGGGGTGTTAATATATTTTGGCAGATTTGTAGGTTCTTACAATTGGTAATTTTTTTTTGAATCAATTACTGGTTCTAAAGAATATTTTTTATAGCCAATTAGCTACTTTTACCTAACATTATGCAATATACACAAAAATAACTTGATACAAATATGAGTTTTGTAAAATGCTTCACCCTTCAGAGGAAAGTGAGATGCATTTGCCATTAGTCTACTCTACTCTGCTGGTAGAACTTATATGAAATTCGGTTACATTATAGAGCTCTTCAAAAGTACAAAAATATTTCCCAATCACTCAGACCAAGGATCTCGTGGATATCCATAATAAACCCTTTTTCTTTGTACTGCCGTAACTACGACTGACGACAAGCACAATAGATCGGTGCCATGAAATAAAGTCTTATGCAAAAAGGTCCAAAACGTAATTTTGGACTTTATTGCACTTCTGAAATTGCAATAAAGTCCAAAACGATTTTTGACTTTGTTTCGTTTTCAAAAGTGCAATAAAGTCCAAATCGAAGTGGAAATAAAATCCACAATGCATAAACAGTGCAATATGTATGGGGGGCATGCTGTCCCCTTGCAACTCCCCTGCTCATCTTTCTTTTAAATAGCTGAGTGTAATAATTCCCAATGGCTTTTTTGTACTTTCAAAAATGAAATAAAGTCCAAAACTCGTTTTCTCTCTTCCCTTTATTGCCTAAGGGAAGAGCGACCGCTTATTATTTTCAACTAACAATCCAAACTACATGCTTGAAGATTGTAAGAAATTTACCTTCGCCTATTTGAAACAACTTCTGAGGAAGGACCGTGACCTAGCCTTGAAAAAAATAGTTGGCGCAACAGGTCCATATAGACATAGAACAAGGCAAACGTATGTATACTGGCAGCTGCAAGATTTGATGGATATTTCAGTTCTTAACCCCTCTTAAAAAGCCAAACCAATCTCCCGCCGTTCTCAAATTTCAGCAATTTCAAGACTATGAGGAATGTTTTAAATTAACCTAAAAAAAAACGGTTTAATTGTTGGCAACTATAACTGTCATAATTGCCAAGATATAGCGTTGTAAATGGGTTTGTTTCTTGTTCTTTTTTTTCCAGCAATGTTCTCCTATATACCGCCCACATATAACTGTGTATGTAGCAAGAAGTGACCAGTT
Source organism: Cheilosia soror (assembly GCA_949372485.1). Lineage (NCBI taxonomy): Eukaryota > Metazoa > Arthropoda > Insecta > Diptera > Syrphidae > Cheilosia > Cheilosia soror. The sequence goes on along the minus strand of OX443562.1, from coordinate 7,693,826 downwards.
ATATACATAGTTCATATTCCATATAGCTTTCATAACAGCTTTGTAAATGTGACAGCCCATGGACGTAAGATCGGATACAAATTTTGAAATACAACCAGACACGATGTGTTGCACGATTTGCAGCAATAACAGTGCCATACCTATTTGACTTAAGCTGATTATCGAAAATTCAAAATTAGCACTCAATCGCATTCAAACGAAAGCATTAATGCACTTTGCGGCAAAACAGGGACATACAACGGCAACGCCTTTCGCCGAGTTACAAGGATGAACAAAATATTCAATTCGATGCAATTTACATTTTAAGATTTAAGGATAAGTAAAAACAAGAATAAAATGTACGTTTGCCAGCTGAGTTCAAGAAAAATGCTTATGTATGCTATGCTACATACAGTGAGCCTTAAAAGTAAGGAAACACCAATGTTTAAGTTACCTTTAAGGTCTTAAAACAGGTCTAAAACCCAAGAATCTGTAATAAATTTAATAACGAAATAACAATAAAAAAACAAATGTTTCCAAACTCCGAAGACAAATAAAAACAACATTGGTGTTGACTCACTTTTGACGCTCACTGTGAATCACGATGGTAATAAAGTCCGACGATTCGATTATTGGCAACTATACTGTCAAAGAAATGTTATTTGAAAATCATTGTACGTCTATTGATGACTGTCTTGAGTCGTAAATAACTTCGAAAAATGTCAAAATTCAATCGAACCTTGCTTTAGGTGTATTTGACTTGCTGGGTTTGACCTCAAACAAAATATTTGTCGTTAATATTTAGGGGTTTTTTAAATTTAGTTTTACACCCGATCATTGGTCCGCATTTTTTAAACCAGACAATTTAAAAATATATTCGTAATATTCACTCGAAAACATGCATTAAACCCACTGGATGACTTTTTTTTTTGTTTTTGCTGTTTGTCACTATTACAAGCTTATCTTCTTGCTTCTTAGGGCCACTTGCACCAAACTAATTTGACAGCAGTATTTATTCTATTATTCACTGTTTAGCTCTATTCCGCTGATTAGGTAAAAATTGTGTTGCACATGTACACTTATTTATCTATCCGTGGATAAATTCATAAAATATTTATTCAGTCTCGAAAGGCTGGATAGTCGTGCCCAAACGTCAAATAGTAAAAGAAAGTGTCAAGTACTTGGTAGGGTGAAAAATAAAATCAACACAAAGAATGGATATAAGTTTAATTTCCGACGATTGTGGTTTTATAAATATGTAGCTACTTTTATATGCGTGGAATATTCGATAGAAAAAAAACCAATTCAATGTCAGCGAATAAAATGCGGCGATATGATAGGAGTGCATACATCGAAACAACAGCAGAACAATAGATAAAGTTGCAACAAATTCCTATAGCGTGGCACGACTACCTAGATTTCTAAAATTTGGAGCCCTATAGCGCTATTGGAATTATCTGAAATCTGACATTAATTTCATCCACTGCACTGCACGAGTTTATTTACCTACGGGTGTAGCTTTTATTTGCCATTTATTCGACAGTTCAATGTATGTATTGTTTGCGTTTTTAGTACTGATAGTACTGTCAAATTTAAAATAATCGAAGGTTACTTATCCAGGCACAATTTTGCAATGGTGCAACACAAAGACGGGAAGTGACTATTTATTGGTTTATCTATGGTTAGCTATTCAGAAGTTTATTTAGATATCCAATGATTTGGTGCAAGTGGCCCTTAATATTTTTTCTCATTCATTTATTTTCTGCGAGCAAAGAAATTTCAAAAATGTGACATAAAAAAAGAGTTAACATGACATTATAAAATTGTGTTTTAACCCGAGTTAAAGTACTTAAACTGTTCCAAGGAGTGCAGTTCGGATTTAACGACTGAATACTATGGACTTGGGTTAAATTTTTGTGTTAAACCCGTGTGTAAATTTTAACTCGGATTAAAGTGAGTGAATAATATGGCCGTAAATGTCGCTATTAAAATTTGTACTAGTCGGGTGAATAAAATCCTCGTTTATCAAAATGGCGTAAACTTTTGATTTTTTTTAACGTTTTACTTTAATTATGACGACAATAGCACTTAAAAGAGTCGCTATAGGGTGCAAATAATATATGTACAATAGTTCATAATTAATCAGAGTTCCCCTTTTTAAAAATTTTTATGAAAGCTAACGGAAATATAAAACCCATCAATTCGCCGCCATTAAAAACTCTTTTTTTATAATAAAAATCCATTCAAGTAAATAAATATTCAACTCTCTGCGCTGTACGGATTCAATCGATAAATGACTCAGTAAACAAACTGAATCGCATTCTATGTATATCTATACATTTCTGGAACCAATCCCTTTTGTTTATAATGGAAATCCCAGTCTTGCATACAAAAGTATCATCGTATCGAATGGCGTTAAGCAGAACGAGCACTCTAATTTTTCATTCTTAACGATGATGACGACAATATTCAGACAAAATGATTGCGGCGGACCATAAAACACAAAATGGCAGTAAGATTTTCTGAAAAAAAAAAAATATATATATTACTTTGACAGGCACCACATCAACGGCGGCCATTCATATTCTTGTTAGTTTTGCATTCTCATCTCAAGAATTCGGATTTTGTTCGACATGAACATAATTAATCAAAAATTGATAAATTCATTCAATAAAAATGTCGTCGTCTTGCTGTCAGTGTGGTCATTTAAAGACGTTTATTGGTGATTTTACTTTGGCACGGTGTCCTGGATCAATGCTCTGCATCTGCATTAACACATCACGTGCTCACCGGCCTTTCCACTTTAGTGATTGAGAGGGAAATTAAGAATTAGCTCAGCTATTAGTTGTGGTTGTATGGTGATGGTGAGGTAAGGTAATGGCGTCTGACTCTAGACTTATACCGTGTGTGCAATTGGGGAGATGGAGTGCGGAGATTGTGTGAAAATTTACCGATGCATGCCAGCGGAGAGAATTAACTACTCGGCGAAAGGCGTTGCCGTTGCCTGTCCCTGTTTTGCCGCAAAGTGCATTAATGCTTCGAAAAAAAAGAGGAAAATGTCAGGGAAAATGTATTCATATCCATATCTCGGTATAAAGGCATGTTGCATGCGGCAATTTTGTTTTCCCGCTGTGAATCGATATTCCATTGTTTCCGATGATTCTCACATGATATGCGATATGACAGTTTGGTATACGCTTGGGGGATGTGTTCGTTGGTCTCTATATTGTCATTGAGTTGAAACTTTTTATAAGTGAAACCGCAAGACCATAATCTATTGTGGGGATGGCCTATTGTTGGTGAGGGTCTAATACTAAAGCAATATTGCTTGGTATGTGCGGATGAGCAAACGTTGATTACCAGTTTGAACGACTGCCTAGTGGATTTTTATTTTAAAAAAAAAGAAAATAAGAAAAAACAGTTCTGATTGTGATGGTTGATTCTTTATTGAATCGAGTTTAGAAATGTTTATTCTGCTGAGGAGCATAGGTTCACGATGACAATTCTTTACCGATTGTGGTCTGTGGCAATGAATGTAATGTCAAACTATGACTATGTACTTCTTCGAACTTTAGTAGACATTCAGTTTGGTTTAAATTGTATAAATATGGTAGTTCTGACAATGTATTTTCGCATCCTAGTTGCTCTATTGCGTATGAATTTTGATGTTTGCGTGTCTTTTTATTTACAACGTAAACATTTTTAGCCAACCATTGCAAAGGGAGAACAAAATTACATGCCGCATCCAAATGACTAAATTGAGAGTTTTGGGTGGGCCATCTAGGGGTTTCTTTTTAAATCATATAGGTTATTTTGACACTGAGAGCTGTTTCCCGCTTGAAATCTTGACAGAAAGTCAGCATCATACCTCCGCGGAACGAAATGAGTCGATTTACGCTTGAACAAAGCTGGGGAAATATTAAAAACTTATTTCCAAAGTGAGTGCTATGTAGAGTGTAGCCCAAACAGCGCGTTTTTTGAAAAGAAATTTTGGCCGAAATGAAGCACCCACCGCGCCTGCCCTACGCAAGTTTCTGCAAAAAGTTCGTGAGACTGATATGTTAGTGGACAACACAACACACATGGTCCCCGTCGTCATACGGTGCGCACAGACGATAATGTGGCAGCTGTAGTGTGAGACTCAATTCACGAACATCAACTCGCCATCGATCATAACAGCTCAACATTTCACCCAATAGTCTGAGGAGAATTCTGCACAAAGATCTCGGAATATTTGCTTACAGGGCTCAATTGACTCAGCAAGTGAAGGCACATGACCATCCGCTTCGTTATTGCTTCGCAGTTTGGGACTTAGAGCAGCTTGAATTGGACAATGATTTTGGGTGAAAAATCATCTTTTCTGACTAGGCGCATTTTCATCTCGGCGGCTACGTAAAATTGCCGCATCTGGGGCTCGGAAAATCCGAATGTTATTATCGAGAAGCCAATGCATCCACAGAGAGTGGCGGCATCATTGGACCATTTTTCTTCGAAAACGAGGCTGGGAACAACGTTTCGGTCAACGGTGGGCGTTCCAGAGCCATATTAACCGACTTTTTTTTACTGAAATTGAAGACATAGATTTGGACGACCTCTGGCTCATGCAGGATGGCGCGCCATGCCACACAGCCCATGCCACAATTGATCTTTTGAGCACCAAATTCCCAAAATCGTGTTATCAGCCGTCTTGGCGATGTCAATTGACCGCCTCGGAGCTGCGATTTGACCCCTTTGGACTTTTTTTTTTTGCTGGGAACCGTGATGGATCGATGTTATGCCAACAATCCGGAAACGATTTAAGCACTTAAGGACATTATCAATAGCCCGAAACCATCAACAAGGTCTTGGAAAATTGGAGTGACAGAATGCGCTACTGCGAAGCCAGCCGAGGCAGGAACTTGAACGACGTTGTGTTCTATAATTAATGGGAATGTTTGCTCTTACTAAAATAAAGCCACAATACCTGGAAAAAATTTAATTTTGTTCATTTCATTGTATTTTTGAAAAGAAACGTGTATTTGACCCACCCTGTATAGGTAGTCCCAATCTAAGTGATTAGATCAAATCAGAAATCTCTCATCTACCCGCCATTTGGAGATTGACCTTGATGATTAACGAATCGGTGGAGGAAGATCGAGAGAGTGGAGGGTCCACTTCAGCATCCTACACCTGCGACCCTTGCAATGGATAGGCGGAACATTTAAAAAGAATGACAACACACCAATGTTGTTTGTTTTTGGAGCGTTTTGTTATTGTCATTTCGTTATCAAACTTTTGCAGATTGTCTGTATCTTACCTGTTACAAGTTACAAGACCCTAAAAAGGAAACTTAAAAGATCGTCAGTGTTCACTCATTTTGAAGCTCAAAGTATACGTCTGGTAGGACTCTGATCACTATTCTAGAGATTACTGGTAACTGTACACATACAATTTTACAAATTTATAAATACCTATTACATAATGCATGTAAACAACGACTACCCGAGCTAATTCAAGTTCTAAGTAATCGCTTTTCTTTTGCCTTCTATTACTGTATAGAAGCAAAGTAGACCACTTAAGTGGTTAAGCAACCATGTCTCGAAATAAATCTTAGCCAATTTCTTTAGCAATCTAAAAATATAAATTAAAAAAAAACCGAACTGCTCAATATTTTGTTTGTTCTCTCATATAAACTACTTTCCAAGAAGCACCTTCGATTCATCTGATTTATGTTCTCTTTTGTTTTATTTTAAAAATAAATTTTCTCAGGTACACTAATTACGCATTTCGACTTATCTTTCAGCTCATTGGACTTCCTAATAAATTCGCACAATCGAAAATATTCGTGATTTGCATTCCAATACATATAATTTAACTTTTAACAAAAAGGGAAGGAGTACACGTACATCATTTATATATAAACGACTTAGATGACTTAACCGTAGATACGCCACATTACCAACAGCTGGCGAGACATAACAAATTGATTAAAAAAATATAAAATAGCAAAACGGAAAAAAAACTACTGTCGATAAGAGGGAAAAAACGAGCTGAAGATTATTTTTATACTTATACAAAGGGGGAATCACAATAAGAGTGATTTCTTTGTTTTGCACTTAAATTTGCCGGTTTTAGTGTCGTCATTTGTGACGAAGTTTTGTGCTTTTGTATAAAAAAATATGTCGCAGACGGGGATGTTTGCAGTAGATAAGCCAATTTAACTTTGCTAAATGTTAACGATTTTAAGTTTGCCAACTGTAATATACAGAGCTTGACATGGTTTACATATAGGTTTCGGTTGGGTAGTGCTCAGTCAATAATGAAACAGGCGCAAGTTATTATTATTCATGCAATGCTTGTTATAATATATAAACCAGAAAATTGTGGATTAAGTTTCGCAAAGCATAATAGTTTAAGTAGGAGAAAAAAATAACGATACAGAAGTGTCGACAAACAAGTAAAAGTGTTATCATCGGCCTGACCGATGCTTTGATACCCTCCACTGCATAAAAGTCATGCAAAATGTTTGCCATGCGAGTTAGTATGTGTCTAATATTAGTTTTGTATGGTAGGTAGCAAAACTACTTTACTGACATAGACAATTTTCAATACCAACCTGACGACGGTTAAAAAAAGACCTCTCACAAAATTTTATTCACCTAAGTCGATTCGTTTGGACGCTATCGTGCTTTCAACAGACAGAGATGTACCTATGGGTCAAATATTGGCTTTGTATGGGAGGTAACAGAATTACTTGACCGACATGGACCATTTTTAATACCAACCTGGCGACGGTAAAAAGAAGTCGTCTCACAAAATTTCATTCGCCTAGGTCAATTCCTTTGGACGCTATCGTGCTTTCAACAGACAGACAGACAGACAGACGGAAAGACAGACAGACAGACGGACATGGCTAAATCGATTCAGAATGTGATCCTGATTCAGAATATATATACTTTATAGGGTCTCCGGTGAATCCTTCTTGGCGTTACAAACGTAATGGCAAAGTGAATATACCTTCCTGTGGAGGGTATAAAAATGATTAGATAGAATATTGACTCATTTGACGTTTCTGAATGTGTCACTTGTGAAGGAGCCAATCTACTGTTTCTTTTTAAAAAATTAAGTTAAAAGTACCTACGTCCCCTTGTTTTACTTCCTGTTGCACTTCGAAAGAGTCGACAGACTGCTTTATAATAACAAATATTTTGGCGTTAGGCAATAACGACCAAGGAAATAGCGCCCAAATCGATTTGGAATATATATTTTTGGTGGATTTCTCTCCTGAAAAAACATCTTCATATACCTATAAAAAAGAAGCAATGACAAAGCTTGTTTTTGTTCTCTTGGAAACTACGCAAACAGGTTCGTTTACGTAATGTTTTTATAGGTTTAGTGAATTTTCCTTGACAAGAGGGAAACTCTTAAAGTCATGGGAAAGAAATTAATGGCACACCACAGAAACCAATAAAACTATGTAACGTTTACAGCAAATATATTCAACTAATGGATAGAATAACACAATAAAACAACAAACAAAAAAATCTGACCCACATTGGTGATTTACCACTGGAATCCTCACAACAAAAACAACGTGACGTGGGCTCCTCGGTTGTTTGTGTTATCTAGGGTTGCCGTTTTGAAATCCGCCTTCCTGTCAGATTTGACTGGAAAAAAATCAGTCAAAAACCTAAAATCCAGTCAAAAAATCAGTCAAAGAAATTCAAACAAAAATCCAGCTAAAAATCCAGTCATGGAAATAAAAATACAAGTAAAAGTGTGATCAATGGTCTGGCCGTTGCTTTTGATACCCTCCACTGCATACATATACAAGTCATGCAAAAATTTAGCCATGTGAGGCATGGGCTGGGCATTGGTCTAATGTTGACTAATGAACTACTTGACCGATATAGCCTATATTTTCAATATCAACCTGAACGGTCGATTCCTTTCCTTTTGACGCTATATTGTGTTTTCATCAGAAAGACAGACAGGCAGACGGACATGGCTAAATCGATTCAGATTCAGAACTTGATCCTGGTCAAATCCGGTGACTCTTACTTGAAGTTTCAAACGTAATGATAAAGGAAATATTCCTTCATGTGGAGGGTATAGGTATTAACTTATAAATGAACTTTATATAGCAATCTCTCTGAGCGCTTCAATTGTCTCCTCATCATTTGCATCAACATACATAATGTCGAATATTTTATTGCTGCTTCTGTAAGTAATATTAGTACCAACCAATTATTTGTTACTTCGGCCGGTATAGGAAAGTTGAACCTCACACAACTGCTAAATTTTCAGTTTCAAATATTTGTTTGTAAGTTGGCAAAGGCAAGTACTTGTGCAAATGCAAACGCATAAATTGGTTCATTATATGAGTGGGATATGCTTCCAAGCTCAGAGCAACAAAAATAGTGAAATTTAAGCAATATTTGTTCGTGTTTTCTTTTTTTTTTTTTTTCCACTTTGAATTTAAAAATTTATATTGATAGAAAAGTGATATTACACGAAACATTTAAAAACAGTCAAACAAAATTCGTATCCAGCTAAAAAACTAGCCGGCTGGATTTTAAAAAATCTTCCAGCTAAATGCATATCAATCCAGTCAGATCTGACTGGAAAGCAGTCAAAATGGCAACGCTGGTGTTATCGCGTTCCAGCAAACTGAAACTTCAAAAACACCATTCACCATATCAATCAGGAATGCATTTTCAATTAATTTTTATCTTTCTCGGCTTCACTGTGCGTGTAGTTTTCTCCTTCTGTTAAGCAGAAAAAAAACCCCGAACGTGACTTTTCTAAATGAACCCTGAGACTGTGCTGTGACTGTGACTGTGACTCTGACTGCTTTCGATTCGTCACAAGGAAAAGAATCATTTACAAAAAACACACACACACACTTTCCTCCTCGCCAGATTATTTCGTTTTCTTTTGTCCGACATGTTCCGTTCTGTAAGTTTTTGAACTCCAAAAAAGCAGATGTTTGTATGGTACGATGAATGCAAATGAAGGACTAGACTAGACACTATCGGTACGGCATTCAAACTGATTGTCACTTTGTTTGCACGCGTATTAGATACAAACGACAGCACGGATCATACATAAAAATACTCAGACGTGACTGACCGCCCGCCGCCACATGCTGTTGCGGGTGTATACTACGCACACGGAACGGGTACGGTACTTATTTTCCAAGAGTGCTTTTGACCTTGCACTGGAACTAAACTTGATACTATTTATTCACTCTCGATGCGTAGTGTTTTCAAGTGACATTGAGTGTCACGGTTAGTGTGGTATTCTCCATGACAATGAGTAGGAGTTCGGAATGAAAACAACCAGTAGACGGAAAGTTGATTGACCCCCTGGGACGAGTTTTTAGATTTAACAGATGCCATCGGTCTATGTCTTTTGGGGTAGAAATAGAAAATAATCTTTCAATTTGTACTTCAAGTTGAAATCGTTTCAATTTGTTGGCGGTGCATTTTATCGATTATTTATTCAGAGTTAAGTGGAATTATAACTTATCGACTGTTAAGCAAACCGCAGACATAGTCATAACTGAAAAATGTTTTATCGATGTGTTTATGGTTACCTATTTACTTAAAAGCGATATAAGACACGTTCGCATGTTGTCATTGAAAGGTAACTAATAATGATAACGATAAGGAATAGAAAAGCAAAAGTGTATCTACAATTATTGCCATCATGACAAAGTTTTCTTCCCTTCTTCACAAATTGCAGTCCATCCAATTTATAACCACGAATGTAAATAATTTTCAATACCTACATAGGTACTTTGAAAGTAAAAAAAAAATGATTTACACAACAAAATAACCGTGCTTTTTCAACCGTTTTTCTATGAGAAATCGGTAAACATGTACGTACAGTATATCAATATAAACATTTACCTACTTGCTGTTGTTATATCTAGATAAACACATTGCTCTGCGAAAGTGTACGGATTAAGTAGGTATCTAGTTATGAATAGCTAAGCAACTAGTCATCTTTCAGGGAATGCACTATTTTATTGTAGGCGATGACTATCATCTTACATAAGAGAGCAAAATGAATCATTGTTGGCGGACGTCTGACGGTGGTAAAGGTATACAATAATCTGACAGTACTCAAATCAAAACTTAAATGCGCGATATAATAGAAATGATTTCACTACCAACAAATTAGGCGTAACTTAACCTACAAATGTTGTTCAATGATATCTTTAAAAGTGTCAAATCTAATCTGAAACCTTATCGCCACAATAAAAACTCAGCAACTAAATCAAGTACGTAGATACAATTGTAATAAAATAAAAATAAAGAAACTCACCAAACAATCCTTAGCCTTGCTAATTGTATGTCGGTAAAAATAAAATCCACAAACATCAACGACGAAATCGATTCTTTTTTCGTATCCCTCTCGCCACTCTGCAGCACCCTGTATTTGTTTATCAACTACAACTTAAACTCGTAAAATGCACTTGTTCTCCTTAACACAATCGACGTAGGACTTTCTTGGCCGCCTTAATATTTGGCACTAGCGCCTTTAACTCACTGCAATCGTCAAGGAAGGGATGGTTCAAAAGCTCGTCGGCTGTCGCTCTCTTATCAACTTCTACTTGCAAGCACCGATCAAGGAAGTCCTGCAGATTTGGCGTTAGTTTCTCCCAGCTCTTGACATCAGGTCGTCCGTTGGCGGCTATCAAATATAAAGCGCGCAGTGGAGTCTCGTATAAGTATGGTGGCTGTCCTTCGATCATCTCGATTGCCATGATTCCAATCGACCAAATATCCACTTTCTTGCCGTACTTCTTGCGAGTCACCACCTCTGGAGCCATCCAGTAGGGAGTGCCCACCATTGTTTGACGCTTCTCGTCGCCTTCGATGTTGGCACAGAAACCAAAGTCAGTCACTTTGACAGCGCCGTCCATGCCGAGAAGAACGTTGTCCGATTTGATGTCTCGGTGGATGATTCCCTTGGAGTGAAGGAAACTAATGGCGTACAGCACCTCGCGACACACACAAGCGATTTGTCGCTCTTTCATCACAGTTTCGGTGACAACATCTGTCAGCGGACCACCGTCCATGTACTCCATGATGACCCACAGTTGATCTTCGGGCTCGAGTAGATATGCGTCCAAGAAATTCACCAGATTCTTGTGGTTAAAGTCTTTTAAGACACGGATTTCAGTCAGAATCAGGTCCTTGGAGGACTGATTTTTCAGGTCGATCGTTTTAACGGCCACCTGTTGTTCGCTCATGTTGTCGGCAGCAATGAACACCACGCCGGAAGCACCCTTTCCCACCTCCAAAGTTGTCTTATACCTATCGCGAGGATCATCCAGATTGCAGATCTGCCTTAGTTCTGCATAAATTTCTGCGTCAGTCTTCTGACCACGCTTCTCCTTCGATCGGCGGAGGATACTCTCATCCTCGGGCACATCGTCTAGGTTTGCGTTCGGCTCAGCCGCCTTGATGATTATCGTGTCTGTGTTAATGTGTGTGTGGACGCTTTCAGTGATCAGCCGCAGATCTTCCACTCCCTGCGTGAGTTTCTGATTGCTTTGTGTCATTCTGGGCTTTGGCATGATCTTTGGCTTGGGCGGTAGCGTTGAACTTTTCTTTGCCGGTAACGGAGGCGGGGAGGACGGTGGCGAAGTAGACGATTCTTTGATCGGCGATATGATGGAAGATGACTTAACAAGCTCATTAAGGAGGCTACCATTGCTGCTGGTGTTACTGCTACTCTCTTCACTGCTTGTCTCAAAGGACTCGCCCAGAGAATCCTGACTCTTGTGGGCATTCTTAAAGTTTACATAGTTGTCAATTTCCTTTGATTCTTCGTGGATCGCTTCCTCGGTAATGAATGGCTTAAACACCTCTGGTTGGTCTTTTTTCTTTATCGAGTAGTTATAGAACTTGACAGCCTGATAAGCAGCGTCTGGGTTCTTATTCTGTTCATCTTGGGTGATCTGTGAGTTCATGAGGCGAAGCCAGGGGGCGGGTAGACCCTCTAGATCGCCGGTCAACTGATTTCGCGAGACATGAACGTGTCGCATGAAATTCGTTGGCCGGCCTATTTCTGAGATTTGTTCCTTCTTCCTGAACCAACCCTTGATACCCGTGAAGGAAGTCATTTTGATTGACCTTAATGGTACGTGCTGTGCGCGAATTACTTTGAAAAATTCTCAGAACTATCAAGTTAATTAATCGTGAGTCATCCTACATCCACTCGATTGACAACCTTTACCTTTTCGTTTCCACACTCAAGTTATGTATGTTCTTCTCTTTCTCACCAGAAGATTCACTCAAATTTTTCTTTAAGTCTCTCGCATGAGAGCAAAAGGGATTTTATTAGATTTTTGCGTTCTCCTTTATTTTTTAAAACTAATTTCACCAAATTCGTGTTTTTACCGCAAAAAATACACACTATGAATTAAACAATATTAGATATGCTCACTTTAAAAAGGGTTGATGAACTTTCACTTTCTGCAATCGCGTTTTTCATGTGTTTATTTCTATTTTCATTTAATCACATTAAAAAACAAGGAGACTGTCGTCGAGTCTCCTTTTGTGTAGGAGTGGCACTTGATTTTCGCTATCAAAATATCACTTGCGAATTACCGATTACCGGTAGAGGTATGAACTATTTTTGTTTTTATTGATTAGACGAATTGAATACAGTGGAAATATTATAAAAATTCTTACGATTATCACAAGAAAAATTAAGAGTTAGTAGAAAACACGACACGGAAAAGTACGCGACGAATCTCCATCGACGAAGAACGGTTGACGATTGATAAATATAAAAGTTGAATTGAAATAAAATTAGTATATCAGTCGGTTGTCTCTTTCATGCAGATTCGTTTAGTTTTGACAAAGGAACAAAAATGGCCGAAGACATTCGTTGAGTTTGTTGATATTGTATGGTAAGGTAGGGCGCGAATGCGTTCAAAAATTAAAGAGAAAGATACAATAATGGTAGTGGGAATGCATAAATTAATTCTGTAGAACCTCCTTGCGAGTGAGATATAAAAAAAATAGAGAATTTCGTAGAGCCATAACACTGCACTTTATAAAATATATACACATAGATGTATGATTTGTTAGGACGGGGACCTTCTATACTTAATAATATGTATTTTTATGTGATGGTAAAACCGATTTTATATGTGGCTACTTAAGCTAGGGTTACCATTTTCGATTTTCTGACACATATGAAACTGTTGAAAAAAGATGTTCACAAAACTCAAATCTTAAAAAAGAGATATTTCCTTATACAATAGAATACCTGACACTTTTACATCATTCAAAGAGGAGATGGCTTTCTCTTCACCTGGCAGTGGTACGACTTTTGCTTATGTTTGAGACCCTAGAATAATATTTCGAAGACGTCAAAAGTCCACCGAAATTGGATTGTTTCATGCGATAACTAATCTTTTTTTTTTTTTTTGTAAAATGCAAAAATGCAAATTTTCAAAATCCCAGAAATTGATTTTCTTTCCCCTTTCCCATCAATTGGAAGTTGAAAAAATATGGAGTATCTGACTAATACCCTATTCACACCAAGCCGAAAACTGGGTTTTCGCTAAAACAGTCGGAAACTTCATCGAAAACAGAAGTTTTCCCATACATATTGCAGTTTTCAAAACGAGTTGTTTGAAGTCGTTTTCCACGAAAACGCCACGAAAACGAGTATAATCGTTGGGTTGTTGAAGCAGACACACCTTTTGCAACATTCAGCGAGCGCAGCAAAACTGCTGACAGGATATGAGAGACTGAGTGAGAGTGAGAGTTTTTTTGTTATCTTTGCATTGCACCATAAAGAGCAAACTAGGTACCTGCCACAACTAAATGATGATTTGATTTTGAATGTTGCTTATGTTAATTATTTTATGCATTTAACCATAAGTTAACGATTATCAAGTAGCTTAAATAATTTTGTTTTTATATTATGTCAATACGAGCGAAGTTTAGTAACTAAAATAAAAGTCTAGTCGCCACAAACATTTCATAGCTAGTTTCACAGCTAATTGAAACGTCAAACGAAAACTAGTTGGTTTTCGGTGTGAATGCATCCACGAGTTTTCTAAACTTTTTTGACGAAAACTCGGTTTTCGGCTTGGTGTGAATAGGGTACATATTCATTGTCGAGCAAAATATTTAATATTTTTAAAGTTATTACATCGACTTCAATAGGTAAGATCGCATACTGTGGTGGACATACAACACTAGTAATTTGCCTGAATTACAATATGATGTGCGCTTTTGGCTAAAGCTTACGCCATCTAGTGGTATTTTATGAAGAAATGTCAAAGTTTATATTGCGTCAAGTTGGGGTATGTGGCTCGCTACGCTCGCGGCAACGACTCTAAAATCAAATATAATCATTTTCGGACATCATATTATGCTGTACGTTTTCGATCTAACTTTTATCTTTATAAAGAGTTTTTAATGAAAATAGGATTACGTTACGTTGATTATGTATTCGTGCCCGAACATCGGTAAACGTCGGTCAGTTTTGACAAAATCTGTCAAAATCTGTAAAAATCAACGGGCGAATAGACACTCCGATTTTATTATGCCCGTGATATAATCCAGACCTATTTTTCACCAACTTAAAAATTTGTATTTACAAGTATTTTTTTCGCAATATTTTTAGAAAATGGTAGGTAGAAATTTATTTTGTAAATACAAATTTGTAAGTTGGTGAAATAGGTCACTAGATCATGATCCAGAATATATTTCAAGCTTTTACTGCTTGGTGGCCCATTTTGTTCGGGTATGTTGGTAGTTCTCGGAAAAAATTACTAACAAAATGTGGGAAAATCGAATCAAATTTTTCAGTCACTGGTAAATGTCAGAAAATAATAAATCCTTATAAAGCAAACAATGGAAAGTTCTTTCAGTAATGCCACACCCCACACTTCAGAAGTAATATTACTATTGATTCTCTTCAGTGCGATAGGTATCGTAATTGCTATAACAATTTCGAAACCAAATGGCATTATTAGTATAAGTAGCTACATATATGCCTTTCGATTGCTGGAATAATTCTGGCTTTTAGAAGTGTTAATTTTTGGTCTCCATATTCCAATTGTCCGTATAATATTGTCATTCCAAAAAAGTATTTTGGGTTCAGATATCATTTTTTGCACCTTTTCAGGCTGTAAACTCTCATCATAATATTCGTATTGAACAAATTTGTTATCAATTCTAGGAAATAAGAAAGGATAGCCTTTAGCAATAATCATCAAATCTAACCCAATTCGAAAACACGCGAAAACTGCTAACTCTTATGATCTCGCTATACATTATGTTTCGTTTCGTCTCGTTCTTGTTATATATTTATAAGTCAATGTGCAAAAGAAGAAGAAGAAAGATGATCCAAAGTCGCATGCAATATACACGAATACCCGGCATCTGGTTAAATTATTTCCATAGTCATAAATTATGAAGCTATTGCAGTTGTTTAATCACAAAGCATTTGAAGAGATCGTCATTATGACCTTATGCGGCATTTCATCGGTCATATGTTATGCGTTAGTGAGCCAATAAATCATTTAGAATATAATTTAAAAATAGAATCCCCTCCACAGTTCCGCGTCGACCCTTAACCTTCAGCAATTAGAGAATTTCGCATGAATTGGAGTTCCCTCTGGCATTTTTTTGGGATCATTATACCCTTGCAAAACTTAAAGATTTGCTGGAATGTAATATAAGGAAATCGAAATTAACAAGTTGTTCTCTTCTCTGTTGAAATGGGTGACGCAGATAATCATGTCATATAATTAGCAATCATTTCGGGATTTTTATTTTAATTGGAAACACTTGCTTTAGTAACGCCAATGGGGGAGATTTGGGAAACATATGCTTCTCAATTTTACACAGAAAAATTTACTGGACTTGAAAAAAAGAAGTTCGATCGTGGATGTTAAGTAGACTTGACAAAATATGAAATTAAAATGTCACAGGTAGGAATGGTTTCCGGTCATACTGTTGCTGAGTGCTTACTAAAGATCTGTCAAATTTGTTGGGATAGTCTTGATGGATGTTCTTAAGTTCGTTTGAAAAAGATTTTATCTACTCCAAAAGCATTAGTCGCTATAACTTAACATTTGTGTTAGGTCTCTTCCATTAATTTCAAGAATAAAAAAAAACTAACACAAATGAATGCAGAAGCTTAGACCCTGTCAAAAGCGGATGAAAACCTTCTGGGATGCTTTGAGAGAAAGATTCTTTGAGTGATATTCGGTACAGTTTAGGCCCAGGTGGTCCACCCCGAACTGTAGCGCCATCTAAGTAAGTAAGTATTCGGTCCAGTTTGTGACGATGGAGTTTGATTCAATGACGAACTATACAGTGACACTGACCTGGTCAAAAAGCTAAAAATACAACGGCTGAGATGGCTGGGATACGTGGAGCGTGGAGTCTTCGAATCCACCCCTGAGGGACAACACAGCAGAGGAAGATCCCACCTTAGGTGGGGCGCACAATTGGAGAACGACCTCAACCAACTTGGTGTGCGTAACTGGAGGCAGCTGGAGAGAAACCGAGCAGGCTGGAGGGGCTTTTGGTTAAGGTCGTGGTCCACCCCGAACTGTAAGCGTCACCAAAAGTAAAAAGTAAGTAACTCAAATGAATGTCTGTGATAAGCTAGGTCTAGGCAATGCTCTGGCTTGGAGAAAAAGGCAGTAAAGTGAAACTACATTGACATGACATGTGACATGGTGAATTTAACATAAACCATTTTGGACTTCGCGACTGCAGACATATTATGTTGAATGGCCGCACTGACAAGATAGTAACTAAGGGACGAAACATTTTTTTCTATTAAAAGCCATATATTTCAAGTCCCGGCTATATACATACGCACATTGGGTCTTGTGGCATCCACCAAAATAATGCTAAAAGTACTTGTATTCCAATGAGCTATCATTTTCAAGATTAAACTGGGGGAAACCTAATCAATTCACACAACTAAAATGCACCCACTCATTTAAAATAGTATTTTCCAAATATACTTACGAAATAGTCGCGATTCTAGATTTTTTCAAAAATACTAGCGATCAAGTGTAGCATATGAATGTGTACAGAATTATTAATTACTTTTTAGGGAACAATGCGAACATATGGATGATACTCATGTGTCTCCCCTTTTTTCTGAATACTCTGTTGAGCCGATATTCAAATAGTCAGTCAAAAACGAATTCAGTTGAACTTTGCCAGTGAACCAATAAAGTCATTGAAACGAATAAGCCACTTGAGAAGCAGCAATGGTAAGAGCTTTAATTGAAATAATTCAAAATGGCACTAACATTAATGACAGTTGCTTTCTTTTCTTCTTTTAATCGCGGTTTTCGGACCAATCTGTCCTTTGAGTGTTCCCAATAAGGAAGATGCTGACTCTTTAGCGGAGCCTATTCCAAACCCGACATTGCCATTCTCTACCCAATATCTTAATACTTTGGATCACAAAATCGAAACAATGACCACAACACTGTCCAATGTTGACACATCCATTAAGCAACTGCAAGAGAAAGCACACACTTGGGCGATATTTCGTCATCATATCGATGCATGGAACGACCAAATGAAAGTTCTTGAACACAAAATCGATCTAATAAGGCGTACTCAGGACGAGAATCAAATGATCAATCAGAAGCTAACGAGTCAAGAGTTTACCTTAAATCATATCCTCAGCAAGGTAGTGTACTTGAGTGACAGTTGTCATAGTGGAGATGTTGAAAACACCATGCTTCGGATCAGTGGAGATGGTTTGGGAGAAATTAAAAAACTCCTCAACGGCGATAGGAGAATTCGCAATGAAATTGGTACGCGTTTGAGTAATATTCTGCGTCATGTGCAAAATATTGAAACAGAGAATTGCCGAAGCTTCAAATCGAATAGTGGCGGAAATAAAATGGCAAAACTTATGCATCCGATCAGTAGTTGTAACGGTTCACGATCAAACGACAACTTTGACCTGTCTTTGAAAGTAATCGAGGGAAAGATTAATAAATTGATCGGAAGCATTCCTCAAAGGGACTTAAAACAGATGGTGGATAATGAAAAGAGGAATGGGAAGAAATTCGATGACATTTTGGAGTATTTGGAAAAGATTGATGACAGAACAGTTCGGTTATTTGATGCCGAGGCAGAAAATCGTGCAAAACTGTCAAATGTATGTCAATCGATGTCTAGTGAGATTACAACCTTCACCGGAAGTTCAGATTTGCTGTTAAAAAAGACCGAAAAGTTAGTAAAAGATGTGCAAGCAAAGGTTGAAAGAATGATTGAGGAAGGGTGCACCAAAGTGAAGCCAACAAACGGGGATGATGACCAAGAAGTTTTAAAGCCGGGTAAAGAAAATGGTGAACGAGAAAGCGAAGAAAAGTTCGAAGTTGATGCAAGAATTGATAGTGGAGCCAGAAATGATAGTCAAGTCAATGCGACTATAGACACAGAGGATGTTGAGGAAATCGATAATGGCAGTAGTGAAACACAGGATCCACAAGAAGAAGTCAGTAAGTATCGTGCGACATATGAATAGTGTATACGCAGATCTATAGATCATGTCATTTTCAGACTTTGTACAACCCGAAAAAATCGGTTGCCATGAGCTCACCACGCGTGTTGATGGTATTTTTAAGTTCTCCACACCAGAACTTAACGAAGCCAATAGGGATATGAACGAACGATATTGTGTCTTCCCAACTGATGGTCCAGCTTGGACTGTAATCCAGAATCGTGGACCATATGTGGTACAGGAAAATTTCAACCGTTCTTGGAATGAGTATCGAGATGGGTTTGGCAGTTTGGATAAAGACTTCTGGTTTGGTAACGAATTCACTCATCAATTGGCATATATTGATAACTACGAGTTGCGAATCGAATTGGAGGATTTTGACGAAGTTAAAACATGGGTGGAGTACACTACGTTCCGCATTGACACTGAAAGGTACAACTATAACCTGATAATTGGCGGGTATCGAGGAGCCATTCCTGATGCAATGACATACCACAACGAACATGATTTTAGCACATATGACAGAAGGAATGACAATAGTGTTGATGCATGTTGTGCATGTGCAACAGGATATGCTAGTGGTTGGTGGTTTAACAAGTGAGTATTTTAGGCCGTTGTCAATTGCGTTTAGTAATTAATTACCCTACGAAAAGTTAACCAACATTTTGAGGACTGATTTCATCAATTTCAATTGAAATTCAGTACATTGTTTCATTCTAATCACTACAGCGAATAATTTATTACCTATCTCCAGGAACTGGATAACTTGTTGACATTTACAATAGTGATGTCAGCAAATTAGCCAATAATAATTATTTGGCGCAATTGACATCTGGCCTTAGTTTTTTTTAACTTTTAAAAATTTTTACATATTGAAACTATTTAATAGCTGTGCGGAAGCAAACTTAAATGGAGTATTTCATGACACACCACTTGGACATAATTATGTCGGAATCGTTTGGGATCAATGGCATGGGGATTACTCATTGAAAAGTTCTAAGATGATGATTCGACCGAAAATTTGGCCTGTAGAAGAAGAACAGGAGGTTTTAAATGGCTCTTCCGAAGATCCATAAAATTCCAAAAATTCACATATTTTTTTAATTTGTAATATTAATGTCAGCTATAATAAATGACAGTTGATATTGTATAATTATTTCACATCCAATAAAAAATAACTTTTTTTTTATATATAAAAAAAAGAACATGTTTTCGTATTTTAATAGTTATTTTTAATTTCATTTAGTGACTGAGTGTACTTAACGAAGAAGTACTCGAACAGATGAACACATGTTAAACATTTTTTCCCGCTCTTACACCTACCATTCTCAATTAATGGGGTGCAAAAAGAAAAGGACAAATGGCGGGGCATTGAAGAATCTCACAGGAATCTTAGTAGCTTCGTATTGCATGATGGAGCAAATTTGGAAGCAGATATTCTGCCGAGCACTGCCAAGTTTGTTAATGTTTCTCTTGTGAAACTTCTCGAAAGAAAGTGTTTAGTTAGAAGTTTCATTGGAGCGTTGTTAAAATCAACACAAGTGAAAACAGAAATATGTTTTCATATTACCATAATACTGAGGCATCGCACAGTGGGCCATTGAAGTTTCTGCTATTTTGACTTGATCTGTCAAAAGCCAATCACTTGGACAATAATTATAGTTTTCTTTTTTGTTGTTACACGAAGAAGAAGCATTGTCAATACGACCAATGTCGTTTTTTCGTTGAATCATTAGAGCCCAAGAAATAAAAAAAAAAAAAATAGGTGGCGCAGCAGGCGGGTAGATACCCTAGGCCTAGCTTCTCGCAACCATTCGTTTTGGGTGAGTTTATATTTTTGGGACGTATGGAAGGGACCTACAATTTTATGCCGAATTGAGAAGCTTTTTCATGACAGTCATACTCTCGGATGTCTGTCAGACGTTCACTAGAGGTAGCGCAGTAGAAAAAACTTTAAGATGTAGTTTGTGTTTTTCCGGGGATCGCGAACCTGGGATCGGTCGCACAGTAGTCCAGCACACTTACCACAGCGCTACTGCGCCCAAGAAATAGGCTAATCTTAAAACAAGACTCCGCTAACGAATTTAGCAAAAACTTCTGCAAAGGGAACACACCGAAAGTCTTGTGATTTGCCTTATGTAACTGAACCTTATTAAAGAGTATAATTTAGCTAAGGTCTTAGCGAATGTTTTTTGAGCAAGTTATTTTTAACGAACAGCTATTTTCTGTGACACTTAATATCCACAACGCACTCCATGTCAGAATTTAGCTAGGGATTTAGCTAATGTTTGGAGAAAAAAATTGGAGGGCAGCTAAAATCTAGTTTGGCTCTATATGGCCAGTAATAAACATTTTAATGGGGGGAGAAGTAAGAATTAACAACTTTTTTCGGTTAAATTGAGGAGAAGCCCCCCGACAATTACAACAACTACACTCTGTTTGTCACTTTCGAGACTCTATATAGTTGTTGTAATTCCACTTTTCTTTACTTTGCTTAGAGTAAAGCGGAATCAATAAAACACGCCTAATATTCAAGTTGTAAAAAAACGTATATTCTGTTCTTGATTTTTTCTTCGCACTTCGGATAAAGTTATATATAGCCATTTAGAAAATAATCCCTAATTTAGTCAGCAGTTGTATCTAGGCAGTAATGTCAAACAGAGTGTAGTTGTAGTTGTTTGATTCTACTTTACTTTACTAAGATACAATATGTTGAATAATGTTGTGAACAGCAAATTTCGTTTTCGTTTTTGTCACGTATTTATATAGCCAATCAAAATGATAGATTTGTGTAATTGCGTATAGCCCATGTCACACGAGCTTTAAAATAGTTGAGCGCAGACTACTTTTTGGTCGTTTTTGGAAAGTTATGTATATGGACAGTGTCTCGGTATAGTTTGAAAGGGTTAAACAACTTTTCCCCTACGAGCAGTTTTAGAAGTTTATATCTAGGCATTTTTTTATAAGTGAACAAAATTTTGAAAACAAAAACAAAATGGGAGTCACAAACCAGTAAGAATAGACCGCCGACTTCCCGTACACCTACCCGATTCCCCCCGGAAAGAATTTCCCTGTCTGTGAATACGTGTAAATGTCAAAATTAATGGCGGCAATGTTTTTCTTGCAATACCATGCGACCAAGATTTTTCAAGTATGCGTGCGTTAATGGCGCCCCTTTGATTTTGTACAGCACCAATACATGAAAAATCCTGGTCTCGCCGGCAGCTTGTAGGCAAAGTCCGTTATGTGGGAGGAGTCGACGGTCTATTCTTACTGGTTTGTGATGGGAGTTATCCAACTTAATCCAATGTGCGATTACCTGGAAATACTATACCACTGCCATAACTGAATTATGGACCAACTAGTTGCCCATTTCCACAGTATCTTACTGAACTCGAATTTCAGACCATTTTGACATTAGCTTAAGCCCACATATTCCTTCGCTCAGATGTTTGTCAGAACTCGCATGATGAGGTTGGGGTAAACTGCTCATACAAAAAAGTAAATAGAGCACCAGCAACAAGATTCCACTTTCCTTTATAGCTCAAGATTACTACCTACGTCGAATATAAATCTATCCACCTGTACATATTCATACAAACACTATGCACGATCATCACTGAATTCAACCATTCATAACAATCCTCTGGGACGGTGTCAAAATCGATGACACAAACCGTACATACAAAAGTTTATCTCAACTATTCGAATAGATGTCACTACAATTTCAAATTTCATCTTTTTTCGCATTTTCATTTCTTTTGGGGCACCACAACTGACCGAGCACAGTGGCAATAACTTCCTCCCACAGGAGTGCTAAAAGCTTCCCCAAAATACTATGTTTATTCAACATACATCAGCATAAACAACCGCCAAACAGGTAATTTTTAACAAATTCCATTTAATTATAGATAAAATTGTTTATTGTTTAGTAAAATGTCCAATCCATTCGCCAAGTCCTACTGTCAACTTCGCAGAAGGGTATTTAGAGATAAACTTTGCATTTAATTCCTATGTTTATCTTATAATTACTAATCACAAATGATTAGTTCTAGTTTAACACCCTACTGGGTTGAATTGCCTTAAATTTGAGGGAAATTCCTGAATTCATAGAAACATTGGTCGTGGCCCCTACAGCTGCAATCTTTCTCAAACTACTTTTCTTTCATATTTGTACATATCTTTTGGGTTTAAATTGTAATTGGGTGTATTTTGGATAAATTTCACCCACCAATACCCTTCACTTTGAGAGAAATTTGCCAAATAATTGAATCAAAACCCTGCACCGCTGGTACTGGTACACTCATTTCACATTCGGTGTCAGTTGCTTTTTCGATTCTTTTTATCTGTTTTGACAGAAGCAACAAATTTGAAGGAAAGTTGGACGCGTTTTCGTTTCTGAGATAGATGGTCGTCCGTCGTTTTTCTATACAAATTCGTTGTAAATAGTTTTCAATCGTTCCTCAATTTGCAAATAATCATTTGAAAACTATATAAAGGCAAAAACACTTTGCAAGTCCCACCACGATATCTATAGCTGTGACCCAAGGGCTGCAGGAACACCATCAATATCTGTTCGGGTTGGTAAGTGCTGATTACTTGGTATTTTTGTGGATTTTGTTAAACATTTCCATACAATTTGTAGATCTGTTGCTAATTTGTTCTTATTTTTATGTTTTTATCAATATTTTTGGAAATTTGTTTTTACACCTGCCCACGCTTTGCCATTTGAACTAGCCACATTTCAAGTGGTTTACTGGGTAGTTTTTTCATTCAATTTCATTTACGAGGACTTTACACATTTTATTGGAAATATTAATTCATTTGCAGAGCACCCCCTCCAGCAAAATATGAGACTCCACCGCCACCAGAATGGTAAAGTGTCAATCGTTCATCACAACAGGGCAAGTGCTAACAACACCTCGCTGGCACACAAAATGGAAGTCAAAGATATTTGGGCAAAAGAATTTCATATCCTTTAGAATGGAGCTTGATTCTAATGATGGTAAGCATTTTTCGGTTTTATTTCATTCATAATTGCTATTAGTTGGGTAAATTTATTTTTCTTTTCATTAAATGCGTATATTTAGTTTTGATTACATATATTCGAAACTTCGAAATCATCTGTTTGATTGAGTGTTCAGCGGATACAGTGGGACGCGTAAATTCTGGGGTGTTACTATTATTTCTCTCGGCATTAGAAAATGTAATTAGTTAATTATCAACTACCAACTCTGCATAGTTGTTGAGACTACAAGTTTGGTCTTTAAAGGAATGTCTTGTTATTTATTCAACAAGATGATAGCTTCATCTATCGATGATTTCTTTTCGGCATTTGCTACGAATTCGGACGAATCTGACTGATTTACAAATATAATTGCAAGCAATTCTTCCTAACAAAGCGACTTCCGACAAAGAAAGTGGCCGACAAAACTTTGTAAATGATTGTTTAAGCAACGAAAAATACATTGCTTGTCATCCTCCTAGTACTCATCGCTTAATAGGCGGTGAAGCGAGTGTGATTCACCGACACTTTATACGAGCACTATGCAGTTTCAGGGATTTGATTGCTTCAGTCAGCTCATTGGTTACTACATTGTATATCTTACTTAAATTGGTTAAGCTCTCACTTTCATTTGTTTCACCACTTGTCTAAATCCAGTAAGCAATTTCGACGCAGTCCTAATAGCCAATGCGTACAAAAATCTTTAGATGTGAGTTGAATGGCCTAACAGTATGAAGTCTTAGTCTGAAGTAGCTTACCTACCTATGAACTGCTGTTCATCCACTCTGCAGTAAAAGAACCAAAGTATTGTCAAGAATAAAGCGAGCAAAATAAACTTTCATGAAAATGTTTAGCGTAACGAATTTAAGGACAACAGATCAGCCCATATGGGACCATAGGCCTAGCTTCTCATAACCAATTGCTTGTGTGAGTTTTCTTTTTATTTTAGAACGAATTGAATGTGTCGCGTGAATGAATGCACTAATCCTAACATTTTAAAATGTTTTTATAACATTTGGAGCATACTGCTAGAGGAATTAAAAGAGTTTAAGCTATCTATAACTAACTACTCAACTGCGATGGGTCCGGGATATCGTTTAGGCGATATCAAGCCCGGGAACCAGATCACGCAAAATGAAAAAGATCAAACGACAACGATTCGACAATAGCAGTTTCCGTCTATTGCTACAGATATGAAAGACAGGTTAAGTGAAAACGATATCATTCGATAGTTTTCATTTTACGTGATCTATGACGAGTATCGCCTAAACGATATCGTTTTCGAAGAATTTAACGAATTAGTCGCTATTTTGGCAGATTGTGTAAAAAACGAAACGAAAGCACTTTCGCGTTTGAAAAAACGAAAGAAATCGGGCGAAAGCGAAAACTTAATGTATCTCCTTTCGTTTTTGGAGTTATCTGAATCAAAAAAAAAAATGTAAAGGAAATTGCTTTCGTTTTTTGTTTCCTTTCGCGTAAGAGAAAATTTATTTCGTTTTCGAAAACGTTAGTGCAAGCGAAAACGATTGAACTCTGATGCTAAAGATCTGATGAGCAGTAGAGGTCCACAATAGAAGCAAAACACTTTGCTTCCATACAAATTTAACGAAGTGCCTATTCGCACGTTCATTTTGACAGATTTTGTACTGAACTGATGTTTACCGATTTTCGGGACACGACTACGTAATCAGCGTAACGTAATCCTATTTTCATTAAAATCTCTTTATAAATAGAAACGTTGGATCCAAAACGTACGGCATAATGTCCGAAAATGATTATACTGGAGTTTAGAGTCCTTGCTGCGAGCGTAGCGAGCCACATACCCCAACTTGACGCAATATAAACTTTGACATATCGTTACGTAGTCGTGTCCCGAACAACGTGCGAATAGCAACAGCCCAAATTTAATGCCACACATATTCTTTGGTCTAGTTGTTTATACCTGACAGATGGCTGCATAACATGTCAAATAAAACACTGAATTTAAATTTTATTAAAATCATAAAATGTTCGTGCCTAAGAAAAATATGAATGAATTGTGCAAATTTGTGCTTTAACGCATTCCACTACTTTTTGGTTATTTTACATCGCGGTGAAAATAAGAATGTTACTTTAAATAAATCATGATGTAAATACGTATTATATTTATATTCGTAAACTACCTATTTCCAATTTTTGTTGCTTCTCATGTAAAATTCGGAGACGTAACTTTGACTTCAAACAGTTCGTACCTACTATAAAAACAACAAAATTTTAATACCTTTCTACCGTATTTCCAAAAAGGAAACGGCAAACAGCATACAAACGTCTTTTTTGCTGCATTAACGTCATTTATTCATCAAATCGGTCTAAAAATTAACGGAGTGTCTATTCGCCAGTTGATTTTGACAGGTATTGTACTTAACTGACGTTTACCGATGGTCGGGGCACGACTACGTAATCAACGTAACGTAATCATATTTTCATTAAAAACTCTTTATAAATATAAAAGTTGGATCTTAAACGTGCGGCATAATGTCCGAAAATGATTTGGAGTTTAGAGTCTTTGCCGCGAGCATAGCGAGCCACACACCCCAACTTGACGCAATATAAACTTTGACATTTCGTTACGTAGTCGTGTCCCGAACAACGTGCAACACCCAATAAATAAACGTCTATAAACGACCGTCAAAAGAGTGACAAATTTGACTTAGCAAAATAGAAATATGTCTAAACGTAGCTAATAACATTTTCATTAATTTCAAGTTATTTGATAATAATTTTTATTTTTTTTTTTTTCCTATTTTTCAGATAAAATAAAAGTCAAGTCGATGGCAAAATCGTTTCCGATTGTCGTGAATCGTGTTTGAGAAAATTGTCGTAGATTGTTGCACAACGTCGGTGTGTAACGCGCTCGGTCGGTAAATGATGCAATTATAAAAATTTAAAAACAAACAAACCTTCGACGTCGAACTTCGAAAGATGAACGCCTTCATTAAATGTGCGCGTGGTGTTATTGCTCCGAAAATAATTGCAAAATAAAGCAAATATACGTGTAAAAGTTTACAAATTCCAATGTTAAAGCACAAATGTGTTAATTTGGCAGTGTAGTGAATTATTCTTTTCGACAGAGTTTTCATAAAAACGTGGAACCAAAGTGTACCTTCGAAACGATACTCGATTCGGCAGTTAACTTCATCACATTCGAACTACCTTACCACGAAATGCTTGAGTGAGATGGCTATATCCAACTCAATAAAAGAGTAAACAGTACATTGTGAGAAATCATCTACTCGCATCGAACTTGCCCACCAGCAGCCGTGTACAGCGGCCACTACCAAAAATCCTACTATCTCGGCCGCCATTGTTTTGTGCGTGAATTGAAAACGGAGCATTTTTTTTCAATTCTCCGTCGGAGTACAGTGGTTTAGCTCGATTTCTAGGCAAAAGCATGAAATTCGTCGACACAAATCCCTAATAATACCCCGAATCAGTGTTTTTAAGTGCAAATTGTGAAACAATTCGTCTGGAAATAGAAAATATTCCATTTTTCAAAAAAATAACGAAAACAAGAGCAACACTAGTGAGAAATACAAAAATAGCATTTCCGTTTGACCAAGTATGTGAAAAAATTATATAAAATCAAAAGAAAAACCCCAAACCAACGATGGAAGATTAATAATTGTGAAATAAATTGTGAAGAGTTTTTTTTCTATTCTCTTGTACGGCAAGAAGAATGTAATGAATTTTTTTTTATTGGAAAATTGTGTGAAAAGAAAAATTTACCTAGAGGGAGAAATAATAGAGCAAAAAGTAGTAGAAGTGTAAGAAGAGAAAAAGAAAAAAAAAAAAGTGTCGCCCTATTGCCGTGGATAGGTTTTATTTTTGTATTTTTGGAATAGTTTTAACGAATTTTGGATAAGGATAACCAATTGGAATACACATTTATTTGGATAATTCAAAGTAAAAGTGAGTAAAAATAATTTAAAGAGTCACCTTTTCGTTTTTAGTCGCTTGTCTGTCCGTCCGACATTAGTTTTACATCTCGTTCTAGCGTGAATTGCTCCTACAATGGGTGTGCAAAGGAGAGCAACAGTAATGGTAGCTTCCAAGTAGTAAGCAGCGTATGCCGATGATTTTTTTTTAATTCTTAAACGTTTTTAAAAGTTTTGGTGGATAAAAAAGGGAGGAAGCAAATTTATTTTAGCTTTAAAAAGTTTCATGAGTGTAAAAAATCTGGTGCTAATAATACGGGTTCTGTGGGTTAAAAAGTGTTACGCAAATAAATTTTCCATGTTTTTGTAAGGAAAACACGAAATGTCTTGTTCGGAAGTTTTTTAATGGCGCGTAAAAAAATCTTTTGAATAGTGTTGCCAGAGTAAAATTATTTTTAATTGAATTTTTTGTTCAATAAAATTTTATGAACGAAGAAGACCAACGTAAAGTGTGGAATTGCAATATTGTTGAGAGAAGATTTCGAAATTTCCACAACGAAGTTAGATAAATGAATTGAACAATTTTACATCAATTTATTCCGTTAAAAATTTCCTGTAACAAATTTTATAATAAGCTTAATATAATAATAAATCAATGATAATTTACTTTAGTTTTCTCGTTCTCAGATTTAATCCCAAGTCCGCCAGTTTCCTAACCCCAAATAAGTGCAACACAAAAAAACGCATGCCTATGGTTTTCGGTTTGACAGCTTGTCATTGCACTTTAGGGTGCATTCAGGGCTTTTACTGCTGACGTTGCCAGATCCGTCGCAACACTCCCCCCCGGTACGTCCTTCCGAGGACTTACCACATCGTTCAATCGACGGATATCAAGTACGGCAAGTTTCGTTGCCGGCCTCGTGTACAATCCAGCAGCAGTTTTTACTACGGCGCTTCTTACTCGGCCATCTGGACTCTTTTTAACTTCAACGACTCTTCCCTTGGGCCAGCAGTTTCTTGGGCTATCGGGATCAACTATATACACGATGTCATCAACCTCGATATGTTTCACTTCGTCGAACCATTTACAGCGCCGAGTTATCACAGGCAGGTATTCTCGCACCCACCTTTTCCAGAAGGCGTTAGCGAGCTGTTGCGATGTTTGCCAATTTCTCCGAAGTTGTATTCCATCACTTACTGGTTCTGCAAGAGGTTTTATGCCAGTGGAGCTGCCTAGAAGAAAATGGTTTGGAGTCAGAGCTTCCTCCTCCTCATGACTGATGGGTATGTACGTTAATGGTCGGGAGTTCACGATCATCTCAACCTCCATTAGAGCACCACGCAGTAATTCCTCGGTAGGGTTACGCGATGGTAGGACTTTATGCAAAACGTCCTTGACTGACCTTACAAGACGCTCCCAAACGCCTCCCATGTGGGGTGATGCGGGAGGTATGAATCGCCATGTCATAGAAGAACTGGTGAAAGCCTTTATCATTTCATTTTGATTCATTGTGGCAAATGCTTCCTTCAGTTGTCGTTCCGCACCCTTGAAGTTCGTTCCGTTATCGCTCCACAACTCTACCGGAGAACCACGTCGGGCCATAAAATTCCGAATCGCTATGATACAGGAATCTGTTGACAAGGATTGGGCCACTTCTAGATGGATCGCTCTTGTTGTCAAGCAAGTCAGTAATACGCCATACCTCTTTTCGCTGCTTCGACGCACAGATACGAACATAGGCCCAAAATAGTCCACTCCAACATAGGTGAATGGTCGACAGAATGCTGCTACACGCGCTGGTGGCAGTAGGGCCATTTTTGGTGGTAACGGACGCGCATGATGATTTTTACAATCCTGACAATTCCGCCGCACTTTGCTTAGAGTGGCTCTTAGTCTCGAAATCCAAAATTCCTGTCGAATCTCGTTGACCACAGTTTCATGGTTGACGTGGTGGTATCTGCAATGGCGATCAAGAACAATTAAGGTGGTTACATACTCACTCCTGGGCAATATTATGGGGTCTCTTTTGTTTTCCAAAGTCACCCTTCCCCCCAGGCGAAGAACGCCATCGGTGTCTAGGTAGGCCGAGAGTTTGTAGAGAGGGCTCGCTTTCTTAATTGAATTTCCTTTTGAAAGCAGCGTTATCTCCTCCGAGTAACTATTAGCTTGAACTTCTTTGTACAATATGGTTTCAGCCAACAGTATTTCGTCTTGGGATGGTGAGTTAATCTTTACTGGATTCCCGTGAACCTTTTCTCTCCAGAAGCGGGCAATATGAATAACCGCAGCAGTAATCTTAAGTAGCCTTTTCCATGTAGAAAATCGCTCAGGTTGAATTAATGGGTTTGATTTGTCAAAGACTTCCTCAGTCACGTGGACTCCAACATACTGGGCACGAAGTTCTTGGTCCGTGGGTGCACAACCTTTTCCATTTTCCTGTGGCCAAGCGCTCGGATCTTCTTTAAGGAAAGCCGGTCCATTAAGCCACCGACTGTTATTGGAAAAATCTGGGATTTTTTGCCATTTTGTGGCTTCATCCGCCACATTTTCAGCAGTAGGTAACCATCGCCAGTTAGATAAGTCCGTTAGCTCCAAGATCTCGCTAACACGAAAGGCCACGAACTGACTGTAGCGTCGATGATCAGAACGAAGCCAAGATAATACTGTTAGAGAATCTGACCAGAATATAACCTTTGATATCTTGATGGAGTGAGTTGCGATGAGAGTCCTCGCCAGTCGTGCCCCGAGCACAGCAGCCTGAAGTTCCAACCGTGGCACTGACATCATTTTCAAAGGCGCCACTCTTGTTTTAGACCCCAGCAAAACGCAGTCGACGACATACCCATCAGAGCACCTCAAGTAACTAACAGCAGCATAGCCATTCTCGCTGGCATCAACGAATGTGTGGAGCTCCATACTGGGGAGAAGGCAAAATTCCGAATTAAGGTAGCACCTGGGTATCTTCATAGCCGCCACCTCAGGCAATAATCGAAGCCACGTCTTCCATTTCGAATACTGCTCATCATGAATTGGTTGATCCCATGTGCAACCTGACCGCCATGTCTCTTGCAGAATTATTTTTGCATACATAACATAGAATCCAAGGAGACCAAGTGGATCGAATATGGTCATAACCAGACTAAGCACTTCTCTCTTCGTAGGTCGTCGGTTCCCCAGTAGGATATCGTCGTTTCTATAGCGTTTTGACATCTTGAATGTGAAGCAATCATCCTCAGTGGACCACCACATGCCCAACACCTTCTCCGTAGTCAGTTCGTGATTCCCATTCAGATCCAATGCTTCAGTGGTTTGGACATTCAGAGCATTTAGAACGGTTTTCGAATTTGATACCCAGTTGCGCATCTGAAATCCACCTTTGGAGTGCACTAAATGAACTTCCCTTGCCAGCCTTATCGCCTCTTCTTCAGTGTCCACGCTGTCTAACATGTCATCGACATAGTGGTTCTCCAGAATACATTGGACAGCCCGGGGATATTGTTCGCGAAAATCCTCTGCGTTCCTGTTTTTAACGAACTCAGCAGAGCTCGGAGAGCACGCAGCGCCAAACGTCATCACCATCATGACATATGCGGTCGGAGTTTGAGACCCTGGTTCGATCCATAAAAAGCGCTGATAGTTCTGATCTACCTTTCGAACCTTTACCTGATGATACATCTCGGCGATATCTCCTCCAATAGCTACACGCCTCTGTCGAAATTTGCGAAGTGCTGACACCAGTGACGTTAACTGGTCCGGTCCCTTTAAAAGCATGGTGTTCAAAGATACACCATCGACTTTAGCCGCAGCGTCCCAAACGAGACGAAGTTTTCCCGGTTTGTTGGGATTGCTTACTGGAAACACTGGAAGATACCAGCAATTTGTTTCGTTGATTTCATCTGGCCGTAACTTGCGAGCATATCCTTTCGCTAGGTAATCGTCCATCTTGCGTTGTAGGGCGTGGGCGAGGGACGGATCTTTTTGCATTTTCATTAACATACATCTGGCTCTCCTTTTAGCCATGGGGCGACTGTCAGGAAGTGAAGTATTGCACCCGTTCCATAGCAAGCTGGTTTCAAAATGGTCTCCAACTCTTCGAGTGAATTTCTGCAACTGCTCATAGGCACATTGGTCATCTTTGGACAGGGCCGCTCCACTTTTACCTTCGGTTCCCAAGTTGTCGAGGCAGATATAGTTTTTGACAGTCTCGAGCAATTTTACGGTTACAGATGTGTCACAATCGCAGATGTGTAGACCGCAGAAGTGATTCGTCTTCCCAAAGTAGCGTGATTCACATTCAGTTAATTGGCCCTTTATCGTCCAGCCTAATCGGGTTTTTTCCGCCACTGGCTCGAAGGAGGCTCCCTCTTTAGATTTTAAGCTTACGCCAAGACGACAGTTGTTCAGACCAATAAGAAGCTTCGGTACGGCATTAGTGTATGATTTTAGAGGCAGTCCAATTAAATACTTATACCGATCCTTAAGTTTTTCCGCATCCAAAGTTTGCTGTGGAAGACTTAAGTTCTTCACTGTGTGGACGTCCTTGAGTGGAAATCGCACTGCTCTATCTACCCCGGATATTTCTAGGTTTACAAGCTTCGAATCGTCTTCGTAGCGGTGTGTGTTTGAAGTCCATTGTAAATGTAGTGGCTGAGTAGTGCCTTTAAGGTGTAGTGCTGCCATCAAGTCTTCATCGATTAACGTGAGAGACGATCCTTCATCAAAAAAGGCGAATGTTGATAATTGTACCCCAGTTCCGTAAAGGGTGACGGGAAGCACTCGAAATAGAATTGGATCATGGTCTTGACGATGAGCGTTACAACTCATATGAGTGGATATCGAAGTAGTAGCCGGAGTTGTCCTTTTGTGCAGGCTAGGATGGTGGAAAAAGCGGCACCCATCAACACCGCATGTATCAGAGAAAAGGCATGCACGCGGATAGTGTGGGTTGAGGCATCTTCGACAAAGTTGGTTGGTCCTTACAGCTTTCCACTTCTCAGGTCTACTTAATTTTGAGAAAACGTTACAGGTCTCGACGTTTAAACAATTACCCTTGCAAATGACACATACCTTGGTGTTGACATCTTCGGACAATTCAGTGTGGGTATTTAGCATTCCTCTCCGACGAACCTTTGATGACGTACTAGGGATTATTATGCTGTTCGCGCCTTGTGCTAATTGAAACAACCAGTTGCTAAAGTCCTCCAGCGTAGTTGTTGATAACGTCAGTTTGTGCATCCCCCAAAATGGGCCTAAAAGGCCGGGAAGTTTGGAGACTAATTCTTGTTCCAGCTCCGGATTATTTAGATGATTAAGCAAGCCAGATGCTTTCATAGTGGCGCATATGTTCTGCACTTCAATAGCAAAATCGACGAGAGTCTCCGGGCGGTTTTCTTTAGGTGGTGGCATTTCTCTTATCTGCGACAATAAGGTGTCTATGATGAGTTCGGGCCTTCCAAACTTCATACGCAGGGTAGATATTATTTGCGGTACACAAGAGGCATGAAGCAACAAATTCTTAACCGCACTCCTAGCGGAACCATCTAAAGCCTGACGGAGACGAATCAAATTTTCGTGATCAGAAAATCCACAAATATCAGTGGTTTGTTCATAGCTGGCGATAAATAGTGGCCATTCTTCAGGTTTTCCCATAAACTTTGGCAGATCTTTGGAGAGACCGTTGCGTGCAGCTAACTGATCAGCATTAATACGACGGGTATAATTTTGGTCGGTTTGCGGGACGGTGATAGCGTTATTTACTGGTGCAGCGCTAGTCATATTAGATGGGACTACACCAGGCAGCCATTCGGATGAATTGTTTCTTGTATTTTCCACACACCTCATTTCCAGCGCAATAAGCTTCTCGAGAACTTGACGCAAAAGCGGATCCTGCTGCTGTACTGTTGGCGCGCTGCTCGGTCGCCCGTCATCCCTTACTCTTGGTTGAATATTTGTTTGCGCTGCAGTTGTACTTTCTGCTCCCGGTGCTCCAGTCGGTAATGAGTTTGCTCCGCACGTTTCCTTCAACCAGGTTTCGACATGAGTACTGCTTTCTTCCTCGTCTTCAGATTCTGAACATTTCTCTTCTTCTTCCTCCAACTGCACTACTAGGTCTCTTTGCCGGCGTAACAGAGTCTCCCTTTGTCGAACTAGAGTCTCTTTTTGCTGCAAAATGGATTTTTCTTCCTGCACAAGCTGCATTTCAGCCTGCAATCGACGAATACTAATGTTCGAGCCCTTGGAAGTCTTGGAGCAGGTTGATTTAGCGGCACCTCTGGCAGTTTGTTTGCCTGCTAAAGTGATGCTGCGAATGGTAGTGGATGCAGGAGCACTAAAAACTGCAAGGGAGTCACCTACCTTAGGCAAAGATCGTAAGGAGGGACTCTGTAAACTGCATCCGTTGGCAGCAGAGCGTCCGTTAATTTCTTCACCAGTAAGAGATCTACGACGATCTGTTGACCTTTCACCACCATTTATCTCCATATTACTGTCCCCGCGGTTGACTGTGTGGGTATCACTTGCTCCTAGGGTGTGTTGGGATCCTGTGATTGCGATTGTCAATAGATCGGAACATGACTTGCATCGCCAATCCTCGTTCGCAACAGCATCCGTCACTCCAACGCATAGATAATGATACCAGCCATCGCAATTATCACAGCACACCATCCACTCGTTATCCTTGTTGTTGCACGCAAGGCAATTGTAGCTCCTACGCTTGGTTCCAGAAGCTTGGGGTTTAGGGTTCTTTGGCGCCATAAAGAAATTTTTAATATGTTGAGAGAAGATTTCGAAATTTCCACAACGAAGTTAGATAAATGAATTGAACAATTTTACATCAATTTATTCCGTTAAAAATTTCCTGTAACAAATTTTATAATAAGCTTAATATAATAATAAATCAATGATAATTTACTTTAGTTTTCTCGTTCTCAGATTTAATCCCAAGTCCGCCAGTTTCCTAACCCCAAATAAGTGCAACACAAAAAAACGCATGCCTATGGTTTTCGGTTTGACAGCTTGTCATTGCACTTTAGGGTGCATTCAGGGCTTTTACTGCTGACGTTGCCAGATCCGTCGCAACAGCAATATTGTTTGTGAGAAGAACTGTTTATTTTAAATTTGTGCATATTTTATTGAAAGTTGTCGTATTGAAAACTGTTTTTAGAGCAATAGAGCCGTTGTTTCTCGACCAACTCGATATTTTTGGTTGGAGAAGTTGTTCCATTATTTCGGGGTCCCACCCAAATGCAACAGTTTCACGGTTAGAATATGTAGTGATTTTTAATTTATTTTTGATTAAATTTGTTGGCTTCATTAGGCCTGTCTAATAAACTATACATAGTACCTAACTATTTTTAGTGTACAGGTTCCATAGTTTATTTAAAAATAAAAACAAAAATTGTTATTAGAATGCATAGACCCATTGCATGCTACTGCCCTAGAGTTAAATTATTGTGAATAACGAGGTAAACTTCAAAAGTCACATCGATTTATAGTAGGTAAACAAATAATTTTTTCGACCGATCTGATCGTTCAAATTTATTTATGAAACACACTTGAGCAAAAAGTTGTATGGTTATTTATTAATTTGGTTTACATTTTGTCCCAGAATAAAAAGCCTCCTCCGCCATAACTATTTTGTTTTAAAATTTTCTGTCAAATGTGAATGTAAGTGCGTAATCAGCTTTGTACACAGCCTTCTCAGTCAATTTATTTTGAGCACAAAAACAAAAAGAAACAAATTCTGAGTTTCTGATGTGTATGAGCTAAAAAGAAACCAAACTTTTTGTTTACAGCTGCCCTGAACTAAAAAGGAACTACGCCTTTATAAAACAAAGTTGCACAAAAAGACCGCCCATAACTCGAGAACGGACCGGTCCGATTTGAGCTATATTTTATTTATTTATGAATTCCAATACCAGAATATTAGAAAACGTGAGGAACTCAATGTCGAGCAGCTACTTCTCCGGACGGAGCGGTCCATGCTTCAGTGGTTTGGTCATGTTAAACGCATGTCCCCAACTTGGATCCCACGACGTGCTATGGAATCTGTACCATCGGGCAGGCGTCCTCTAGGCAGACCTAGCATGAGATGGTTATATCAAGTCCATAATATTTCCTTTACCCGTATGGCCTATGGGGATTGCCCTCGATGATTTTGAGTCGATGGCGGAGGATCGAGAGCTATGGACGGTCCACTTAAGCAACCCACACTCGCGACCCACTCAATGGACAAGCGGACCATTTGAAAATGAATGAATTCCAATATGTAGTTAAAATAATGCGATGGTTGCTCTCGTCGTCTTCCAAAACGAGCTCTCACGTTTTTTCTGTATGGGAGTTGCCACGCCCCTTTGTCCGATTTTGATCTATCTTCACAGGAATACTCCACGACCAATACCTTAGACTATCTGTAAGTTTGATCTCAATCGATTTGGTGGTTCAAATCACAAAGAACATATACCGTGCTATCAAATGGAATGACCGCCTACAGCGCCACCTGTTGAGAATTTTTCAATTTTTCTTTTCCTAAACCTTCGCGGAGCAATTACGAACAAATCCGCAGAAGGAAGTATCCAATTTGGTCCAGTCGTTTTCGAGTTTTAAGCATCCGAACAAACCAAGATCCATTTTTATTTTTATATATATAGATATATATTATAGAATGCGTTAATTCATCGCTAACACGAGTAGTGAAATCGGCATGATAAAAATACATACCTAAATTATATCTGATACCATGCAACCTTACCTTTTAACTTTGTTGTACCAGAATATTGGTAGATAGTAATCCATATAAAACAAAATAAATTAACGAAAATAACAATTGAGAAACTATGTACATATTTTTAGAAAGATCCTTAATTTTTATTTTTTAAATTTGAGTTGGCTTCGACTCCAGTAATGCGTTCCGCTCCGATGTAGTTAGTGGATGGCCCTGGGCAAAAAAAAAATCCTCGGCGATAGTCTTCGAACCAAAGATTCGTCTTGAAGTATGATTCACAGTTACTTGTTGATTGAAAAATCATTAGTCTTGGTGAAAATCGAGCAAACAGTGCGTCTATATCATTATGTGGTGGTCGTCTACTGATGAGCCCACCCACCACATTGGGGCGAAACGCATTACTGGAGTCGAGGCCAACTCAAATTTAAAAATTTTGTAATGACAATCGCACACTCCACCAATTTATTCTCAAATCCCAAAATATCTAATCTCCAAAAAAAATGGGCCTTAGCAATTTTAGTCTCGACTTTAATTGTACGTAAGCTCAAAATTGCGAAATTTTTATGGATAAGACTCATTAGTCTTTACTCATTGTCATTAGCATTACATTACCAAAGGGCTTAGCTATGACTCTCATCAGAGAGTAGACACAATTCACATGTAAGTGGGACATACAGTTTCTAAAATAGCCAGCTTCACTGGTTGATACTGCATAACAAGTGCAGAAACAATGTTTTAATAACAAAAATCAGTTTCGAATACATACTGGCAATGCTGCAGAATGTGATCTAAAATTTGTATTAGAATTTCATGCGATTTACTTTTTTCCCCATTGCCTGTTATCTCAGTCAATAGCATGCTGGTTATATGTCTATCTGTCTCTGTTCTGCTTGTGTGTTATCCATTTGCATTATTCTTGCACAAAAAATAAAAGTCTAATGAGAGTGATGTGGATAGAAAGATAAAGCAGAAACAACAACAATAATGTGCAGAAAAACCTCTAATTTGATGTTTTATCGGAAACACTTCGAGACTCGTGAGAGAAGAGGCAATAATTATATTTTGTTAACAAAATTACAACAAAGCAAGTAGCTAAAGTAGGAAATATGTAGTTTTATTACGTTTCCTTTTTTTCTCATAATATAACACCAGAGCCAGACCGTTTTATATACCATTTTGATTTGTGCGCAAGGCTGGAAATCAATTTTTTTTTTGTGCTTCATCCTAAACATTGCGCCAGCCAAGGCTGTCGGCGGCAATAGCAACAAAAACAACAGCGGCCATGGTGCGTAGATAAAAATGTTGAATAGGCACTTGGTGCTTCTGTACTGATGATGACGTGTTTATTCATGTTCAAATGAAATTTCTTCCCGCCCCTTTTTGTGTGATGTTATATAAATACTGCAAAATGTGGGAAGGTAATTTTAATTTTAAATTGAGTAAATATTAAATTAAAATTTAATTGTAGATTTATGTATTATAAAAATTTGGACAAAAATGTGTAGGTAAAGTTGATTGTAAGTCAACCACCATTGTTTATGGTAGGTTAGTTAATATATGGCTAGGTACGGGTACAACATACTGTTCGAATTTTTTACGCAAGAACTTTGTTTTTAACAAAGGTAGGTACCTACCTATCTAAATTGACGTTCATCTTTTAATTGAAGCTACACCTACATACAGCTGAAAGTACGTGCATATTCTACAGTGTAGTTAGTAACTGTCTAGATGGATAGTACCTTTATGGCTCCACTGAAGCAACAAACGTAATGAATCGTTTCTTCCTTATTGCCTGATTACAATAGAACCTACTAAACTAAGTAGGTAGGTACTTATGTAGTTCACAAAAATTAGTTCACCCAAAATGGCAGCTACCTTAACTAAATGTCGCGACTAAATACTTAACTTAACTGACTCACCTCGAATAGGTATAAGTTTTCATTAACAATGTGAACTCAGTGCTGTAATTAGAGCTGCTAACCGCACTAATGCCTGAACGCAATAAGTACAAAATTGCATTCAGCCCGAGTAGGATCCTCATGCAAAATATTTGACCAACTTTAGTAGTAACCTTGTTTTCACTGGAAAGATTTAGGAGCAATAAAACATCACAAGAAATGCATGTTATAAACCACATTATTATTAAATCAAAACTACATATTTTGAAAATTGTAGATTCTATGTTATTGTTTGTTGCAAATTTTTTTATATTCTGTAACGGTAACACTGGTACCCTGCCACTTTCATTCTCTGGTTAAACGGTATCAAAACGTCTGGACTGTCGTTTTGTCTATTGATGAAAACAATAGAATCTGCTGAATGTCAAGCGAACATCACTTATAGTTCTTTGTCTGGAGTTTCTGACATGCATGAGATTAAGTTTGTTGTATAATTTAAAAACCAATTAGCGTGAACAGAAGAGTTTAAAATCTGAGTCATTGTTTGGTTTGTTGTTGGATATAACCTATATCTACATGTAATATATTACTTAATATTCAGGCGGTTTATGAGGTAATTAATATGTAGGTTGTTGTGTCTTTTTATGTTTACAAACAAAGTTTATAGGCATGAGTTTATAAATAAAATCGTTTAGGTATGTGCCTATCACTTTGAACTTGATCAAATTTTTATTCCATGGAATTGTTTTTGAAGAACACTAACCTATGATGAATAGATATCTTGGTTTTATTACATCCGTCGTATTTCCGATTTCATTTGCAAGTACATAGTGCCAAAATTGCGCAAAATTTGTATTATTGGAGTCTTACAGTTGATCACTCACTCTTGAACAATTAAATAATTAGTAGATATGAAAATGTTTTAGTTAATAAAATAAAAAGAAAAACAATTGATTATACATAAATAAAAGTTTATTGTGTATCCATAACTTTCGCAGAAAGGTGGAGTTATTTAGTTAACGAATAACTGCAAACATTTTGGCGGTAGTCAGTGTTTGTTAATAGAAAGGGAAAACCATATACACTCGTTAGACACCTACTCGATGATTTATACTTAGAGGAAGCTGCACTGAGAACTGTTTGCCAAAGATATCTAGAGTTTACAGACGTAGCATCAATTTTCCAATAGTAGTGTGTACCTATGCAGTTTCGACTTCTAAGAGCGTCGCATAGGAGATGCAGGCATCGCTACACTTGACTAAGTAAGTTGCGGTGAATATTTTTTTTTTTCAGTGCCACCAGACGATAGAACTGGTTTCGTGTACATAAAGTATTATACTTCAGCCTAGTACCTACCTACTTGAGTATAAACGACATACCTACCTATTTTGTTTACATCCTATTGATAGTGAAGATGACTTCTGATAACTATTTGCGTGTCTCAATTTGTTCCCAATTTGATTGTCATATGTTTGCCAGATGTTGGCAAAATTTGGGCAGCGAAAAACACTTTGTTTTTTCAAACCTGGAACCTTGCCTTAGTAATTTAACACACATTATTACATATCATGAAAAAATATGTTCATACATACATACCATACATAGGTAGGTACATACAGTATCTATTCACTTGAATGCTTTGATTATCAAGAATTGAAATCTGCGTTGCATGCAGTTAGTTTGCGATAATTGCACAAATTCACATAGAACAGTACCTACTATTGAATAAAATTAATGATTTGCTAACTACAATATTTAAAGAAATAAAATGTCGACGTATAACCCAATTCAATGTCCAATGAACTCTAAAAAAAAAAGTTTATCCAAATGGAGTATGGATTTCTGTTTAAACTAGTTGTAGCTATTTTTTTATTCCATCAGTCATGCGCGGGAACAAATTATAAGTTCTCCTTATTATTTTTATAGGTTTTTTTTGTTTACTCTCATTATTTGCGCAATTCATTGAGCCATTCCCGCATGTTTGACAGCCATGTCAGCCTTTGTCTCCCAACTGCTCTTCTTGTATCTGCATCTAGCTTACCTTGCCGGAGTTTGTATTTGTCGTTTCTTATGATGTGTCTCTCTTTTCATTCCTATTCATTGCAATATCTACTACTTTATTCTCGACTTTATTGCTCTACCTTAAAATGCAGCAATTAAAAAAAAACTTTTTAATTCTTGGAAACAAGAATAAAAAAAAATATATATTACAAGCAAATAAACAAAAACAAATGAATCATTGAACATCAAGTATTTGCTATCAACTAAAAAGCACTCAGCCATAAATAACACCAAACATTTTCAGTCAAAAACGTTATTTAAAGCATTAACAAGACAACAAAGTCTATTTTACTTGCACAGTAATGGGTTACCTACTTATACCTACCGGCTAAAATAGATTATATTTAATTAACTAATAATAAAACGAATTTCACCAAATCCAACAGATTCTTATAAGTATCTACGTAACGTATTCCATATTATTCTAACTCATTATCGGACTTACAAATCACGAACCGGTTAGTAGACAGACAAAAGTCATCCAACCCGCAGTATCGTTTTAAAACGTTCGAAGTCGAATTATTATTGAGCAAACAGAATAAAAAAAATCGAAAGACTAGCTAAAGCTATACAATACACACCTACGTCTAGAGAGCCACTCTTCTATTCCATTATTCTTATCATTTTAGCACAAACACATACACGCACTCTTTCACACTTTAGAATAAAATGATAATACTACATTATTTATTAGATAGGTAGGTAGGTACCTAATTTCCAAAGGTGATAAATGGAATAAAGAAAATATCGCGCTACAATCAGTAAGCCGCAGCCGGGCACACGTCATGAAAACACCACAATACAACCCAACGAAATAAAAAAAAAAAAAAAAAAGTCAGGCTGTCGAAAAATTTATTCAACAAACACTACTACACTGCGAAGCCATGAAGATGAGAAACAATACATGACTGTGTAACTGTGTGCGGGGGCAAATAGAAAACGTGTTCCATCAAACTAAATTCTTCGTATGAGTGTCAACACTATGGAGTATTTCAATATGTCCACTATTATTTTTTTTATATTTGAAAGCGCTAATTATAAGACGCAAAAGAACACACTGGGTCTTTCTAATAAACATTTTAACCTTCAACTTAAATATCTTGACAGTCACAATAGATAATTCTATATGGAAATTTTCGCCATTGTGACTTAATAAATGCAACACTGGACACTAGAAACGACATTAGTACCGCGCACTGCCTTTTATCAAAATTTTTTAGCGCCTGTTTATTCATTTACTAGCGGATTCACAGACGCTATCTTGCGCGAAGGTTTCAAACACAACGACTTCGAATTGTTTTTATTTTTTTAATTTTAAAATATTGCGGGTGTGGCTGAAATTTTGTGGTTATAATAATGTTCTGTTCTGATATGCAAAAAATTAAAAACCACATCGCAGCGGGTTTTGAAAATGTTCCCATACAAACTTTGAACCCTTTTAAAGTTTAAAATTCTTCAAATCGGTTCTATGTGCTCACTTTGACCATAAAAGAGAAAACTTGTCTTAAAATGTCAGCTTCCTAGCTCTTTGCGTTTGGCCTGGGCGTTCACCACCAATCGGTCAGGATAGGTAATCTAAATTCTACTTCCATGAATGTCGAGAAATGTCATTTGAAATGTTATCATTTTTGTTTGGGGGCTGCATTTACTTTCTTTACTGAGATAAATGTTCAATAAAACACGACTAATGTACATATAAGTAACTCCTAGATACCTAAGGTAAATAATGTCGAGCAACTATGTACTTCTCCGAACGGAAGGCCTACAGATTTCGTGCGACCGAGAAGTGTGTGTGTGCTTAAGTACTATTCTCATGAGAGCGACCACCTATCTACGAACAAACGAATATTCGCGACTTTCCTAGGTCGCGGCAGTTCCCGAATTTCAGCCATCAGTTTCTACCCGCAAAGTTTAGTTTGAGGTTAAGTTCGAATGAATGTTTTATCCGCTAGTTTGTGGAATGTTTTTGTTCGCGACAAAAAGTTTGGAATTTGAAATTTCGTTATTTAAACTGTTTATAAACTTGTTTTCTTAATAATATTTTGATGGGATTATTAATTAACCTCTTCTTAATAAAATGTGCAATTCTATAACAAATGTACCAGTTTATCATAAATGGTTGCAAAATTGCTGGCTAATTCCTGCTGCATTTTTCTAAATTTACTTTGCTTAGCTTAAGGTGGGTTTCCAAATGTTGGTTGATTGACAAAGTTGGACGGCTCTCTATGAACTCGATGCCAATTAATTTTCATTGTCAATTATAGACAAACTGCTAGGTTCCACATTTCACTTTCACTCGAAATGAAATCAGAAATGAATTTTTGTCTTCTACATTTCACTGTATTCGCTTTCGATTTCAAAATTTTCGGAATTGAGGCAAACTGCTAGGTTCCACATTTCAATTTCACTCGAAATGAAATTGGAAATGAATTTTTGTGATCTACATTTCACTGTATTCGATTTCGATTTAAAAAATTTCAAAATTGAGACAATGTGAAATTGTGATTTCGAAAAAATTTCGGAGTTTCCGAATTGGTCGAAATGCAGAACACTGACAACGAATTTACTCGATTTGCAATTTCGATTTCACTCGATTTCTGGAACCCAGCTAAAAGTGAAATTCTGATTTCGAAAAAATTTCGGAGTTTCCGAATCGGTCGAAATGCAGAACACTGAAAAGGAATTCACTCGATTTGCAATTTCGATTTCACTTGATTTCTGGCACCTAGCTGAAAGTGACATTTTGTTTGACAATTCAGCTATTTCCACTTGTCCAGTGGTTTCTTTGTCAGTTATTGACAAACGCTGTTAGTCAATTCATTGACAAGCAATTTTTCGCTATTTCCACTTGTCAATTGTTTAATTGACATAAAAATATTATGTACGTCAATTATTGTCAATTTCATATCGACAAGTGGA
This sequence comes from Cheilosia soror, assembly GCA_949372485.1. Lineage (NCBI taxonomy): Eukaryota > Metazoa > Arthropoda > Insecta > Diptera > Syrphidae > Cheilosia > Cheilosia soror. The sequence continues at coordinate 7,650,817 of OX443562.1, read as the reverse complement.
AACCCAGCATTAGGTAGATGCTTAATAAAACAAGAACCAATTCGCCGCATCCTTAAAAACGTTTACGTTTACAGAATTAATTCAATTCTGTATAAAAAAAAACAAATTCTGTCTATATTGCTCTTTTACGGATTCGGCCTCAGACCTATTCTCTAGGCTCTACAATATTGCTTTTTTTTCGTAATTTCGATTGTATATTATTCGAACGCCCGAGAGTGTAACACAGAGTTTTCACTCGCGCTTTATACTAATACTATACGTGTGTAGGTACACTTGACCATTTATAAATATAAGTTGATACGAATATGAACAAATAGATTCACCATGACTGTATGTATATCTAATAGGTATAGGAGACGATTTTCACATTTCACTTTGTTAGGCAAATTGCGTCCGCTATTAAGGTGGTGCTTGAACGATAACGATAAACTATTGTTAAACGTTTTCTAAATTTGCCGGTAAAAGAAAAACAACGGATTCGGGTAGGTACTAGCTAAATCCTAAAGAGAAAAAAAGACAACAAATGTGCCAAATTATCTTGTCTATGAAAAAAAAATAAAAATAAAGAATCAAAAGGGTTGGTGCCAAAATCAAATTCCGAAATTTCATCAGAATTTTAAGGTATTTCTGATGCGAACAAGTTTTACTCTATCCTAATGTAGGTTATGTTTGGTGTGAACTGTCAATGTCGTTTGACGTCCTTGGTTTGATAATTTTTTTTTGTTCGCGCGGTAGAAAACGTAGTTTTATTAATAACTTACATACCTACATAATGTACGTACATATCTCCGATTATAGATAGTATTTTGTTTTACCGGGTTTCGTTTGTGTGCCTGCCGAGTGCCGTGCCTCTTTTAGTTATATGGTAGCGGTAGGTACTCGAATGTGTACTCATTTTAGTATCTATTTTAAGAACATACTATTTTCCCTATTTTATGCCTTGGGGTCAATATGAAAAATGTTTATATGTACTTTTTTTTAATTTTAATAAAGCTGCTGGTGTGTAGGTAGGTACATTGAACTGCAAATAAAAGTGATGAGAGTAAATGGCCAGGGGAATTGTGAAATTCATGCTGTGCGTCCTTGATAGCATGATGCAATAGGTATGTACTGTACATAAAATGTTTCTTTCACTGGAGGATGCGTGCAAGTCCCATTTATGTTTGCGGTGTGATAAGAGGCGCCCTAGACTGCATGGTGAAGTTGTCGTGAAATTTAGATGAACGTTGGCGTTTGGGGGATGTGCGGCAGAGCATTATTTTTCGCGCTTAAAATATATATGTGCATCATCTCAATTAATGAGATTGACGTGACATTTTTGTGAAATGTTGTACGGTGATTGTTTCGTATCTTAAGATAAATAATAATTTGTGACAAACAAAGGCAAAGTTGATTAGAATTACATAATCTACACGAGTGAAAGTGTAACATTATTTCTAACGTTCTGAACAGTGGTGCTAACTGCTAATAGGCTGCCTGGGCGTTTTTGTTTTTCAAATCAGAGCAAAGTACCTACGTACATTCAACGACAAAATAAGAACGCATAATATGCATGAGTATTGTACATATTATAGCAAAATCAATACATAATGCATTATTTGTAAGATTCGAATACATAAACGTAGATATGTAGGTTCTTCTTTTTAACCGATAATAACCAATTACTTAGGTCTTCACTTATATAATATTCTTTTCCGTGAATAATTCCCCCCGGCGGATTCCACGATAGGGGTGAATATGTTATGTATATCAATAATGTATTTTTCTAATAATTTTAATTACATATCTTATCCCGAAATCTATAGTCCACAAATCTTTCTATTAAAATACATGGTCTAACATTTCCAATTTTTTGTTTTCTGACTCTTTTCAGCTGTCGTATGCTATTTTGCCTATACTTGACCATTCAAGAATTCGCAATCAAAACTACCAATTGCGATATACTCGCTGATACAAGTCAATGAATGGGCTTACGAACCACCAGTAGAACTCCATCGTTGGTATCTAAAGAAGATCTTTCCACAAGCGAATCTCCGTCTACCTCATCGACAATTGCATCGCTTAATCAAATAGATTCTCTGCATCCAGATGCAGCTATTCCGGGCATCATGGCACCAGCTCTCACTGAGCCGTTAAGCCCCTCAAATAAGCTTTCGTCGTCAGCGGCATCGGCGTCGCCGCGACCCACTGTCGCTGGCAGTCCAATCCAGAATAACAACAACAATAACAACCAAACTACGAATAACAACAATGATAGTCACGAATCTGTTGTAGACGAAAACTCGAGCATTCAAACCAATTCACTTCGCAACTCCAGTTTTAATAAGGAAAAAACACCAGCAAATGCGGACAGTGGAGTAGCGTCATCAGCGACAGCAACAAAGGGAGCCTTCCAGCTGGCCTTCGAACAGACCGTTACTGGGCGCAAGACTACGTCGTCGTCTTCGTCTTCGGTGGTGAATGGAGACGCATTGTCTGCGGACTCCTCTCAAATGGGACCCATGTGTGACTCGAAGTCATCGCAACCGCCGCCTTCAGCAGCTAATTCTGCGCCGTTGATCAAATCAGCAAAAATTTCTCAAATAGACCCTGAGACTGCAGCGAAAATTATTACTTCGGGGTTTGAAGATTTCCCAAGCGATATTGAGGAAGCAATCAAGGCAGAAATTTGTCTTAGACAACAAAAGAAAGAAAAGGAAGGCGAGGAGTTGGTTCAACTGGGAGAGAATTTGCTTGAATTCGCTAAGGATAAGCACATGGACGTACCAGCCGAGACGGAGCAAGATTCCACTGAACAAAATGAAAAGCCAACCGAGGAAGCCGATACTAATCAGGGGGATTCGGAGAAGGCGGAGAATGTCTCCGCACAAAAGGAAAAATTGAACATTATCTCTGTGCAAGAATTGCCTCCACTGGCGCAGGAGGCACCACAACAGGAGTTGCCGCCAATCAAGACGGACTCCACTGTTACAGCCTCGGAGGAGGATGATAACATAGAAGGTGAGTAAAGTATTTGCAATGATTTTGCCCCCATTGTAGGTTAATCCAATATTTTTTTGCTATCCTCTGCAGAACGCTTAAAGCAACTGGACAGTACAGACGACTGTTCGACGACCATCACTCAAGAAAGTGGTATACCGGCGACGCCACCACGTACACCTTCTGCACAAATAATGGCACAGCTTACGCCGACTAGCCACTCGAATATCCCTACCACTGTGTCTGTGTCCTCATTAACACCACAAAGCACTACCTCAACCATGTGCGGTGGTGGTGGGAACCCAAAGGACTTCAAATCCCTCGAAATGGATCATGATATCGATGAGGATCTCTTGCAGGTCCTTAAAGGCTTCGATCCCACGACTGGCAATGACATTTGTGACTTGGCCGGTTTTCTCAGCGATTATGCAATGAACTACGAGGATGTTAATCCTCCCAGCACCAAGGAAAACCCAATCAAGGAGGTGCAGGTTGAAATAGAGAAAAACCAGCAGACAATGCAGCGTAAGATCGACTTTCTATCGAGGCGACTGCGTAAGCTGCAGGCACGCTACATGAGCAAGCAAGCGAGCGAAGAAATATCTGGCCTTTTTGAATGGTCGGCTCGAACAACAAAGCGCAAAGATAGCGACTCGGATCACCAGCAATTGACATTTGCCGAGGAGAAGTATCACCCCGTGTCGATGACAACAATGCGAAGTGTTCTCAAAAAGATCGAGACTGTGGCAACCAATGTACAGCAAAGCTCACCAGTTAAACCAAAACTGTTGCAGATGCATCTGAGCAAGACAGATCAAATGGAGGTGGTGGTGCCGACGTACGACGATAAGGTGACAGAGGAGATAGCACATGTGTCTGGACTATTGCAAGCAGAAATGCGCGAGGTGCAGAGTGCGATAGACTCTGACGCAACCGCATCGAGTTCGGGAGGAGAATCAGCGGATGAGATGGTCACCTACAACAATCAGTTTCAGGAACCTCTGGCAATGTAAGAGTGGTGGTCAGTTGGCGTGTTTTGGTATAGTTACTCAAAATCGTGTTTCAATTTCAGATCAAAACGGGCAGCATGGCGTTACTCACGTGATCGCGCTTCTATTGCCTCTCGATGGTCTTGGCTGTTATCGCAGATCTCTGATTTGGAGTTTAAAATTCGCCAACACACCGAATTGTATCAGCAGCTGCGTCAGCGCAAGGGTAGAGTAGTGATGCTTAATCCGTCAGAAGCTGGCGCCCTTTCAGCAGCAGCTGGTGGTGGTTCTTCAGTGAACGGTTATCGTGGTGCATTACCAGGTGGGACCTCGAAACCTTCCGGATATACAACAGCCGATGACACAGACGTCGAGGCGGCTATTGATGCAGCACAAGAATCATCATCGGGCGCCTGTCGGACGCGAGCCTTTCAAAGTAATTACTTTAAAAAGCGCAAGCTATTCCAAACGGCCAATGTACATACAATATCGAAGAAGGCTGCTAGGCCAAGGTGAGTTTGCTGAACTTTTAAAACCATGCTTGTTATAGTTGCGACCTCTCCAAACGTTGGAATTTCAATTAGTTTCGTAACAAGTTCTGTCATTAACCTGAATGATCAGGAAGATCAGCTTAATAGACTGTTGTGATCGTTCATGTATGTGTCCACCATTTCCTCAGTTTTGCATTTGTCTCTTATAACCAGTCATCTATGTGGCGCGCGATCTTCCACATGTACGTCAGAGACCAAGATCTTCAACTTGAAAAGGATTCTTAAGCACAACACACACAACTTCACTCAGGCTATAATACAATTTACTAACATTTTCATAAATTTTTTTGCAGCACAATAAAATGCGGTTGTCAATGGCCTCTGCATCCGTGCGCTTTGTGCACAGGACGGCCAGATCCAACAGCGCCAAGAGATCTTTCCGACACCATGATGATGTCTCAAAGAGTTGGCCTACTGGATCCTGGCTTCCATCCAGTCCTCAGTTTCCCGGAAGGTTGGTGCCGCATTGATTTTTAAAATTTCTATGATATTCTAACCGTTTTCTTCCTCTCTGTGAAGACATTTCAAACTCAATTTTTATTGAAAATACATGCCGGGATCCGGAGTGGCAGAATCGTGCTGTACGCAGTACAGCGAAAACAATTATAAAAGGTGCCCTTGCCGCCCAACGTGCAGCAGAGCGTGCTGCGGAACGTGAAGAACAACGCGGGGTATATGCCACAAGTGGACGAATAACACCGAGCACGCCACAAACTGCAGGCTCATCCGCTAGTGTTACAACAACAGGCAAGCGAAAGTACACGAAACGGAATCATCAGGACATCCACGGCGGCGGTCATTCGACAACGCCACTTGTGGCCAACAGTAAATTATTGTAAACAATAAAAATCTGATAAAAATTTTATTAACATAAAACAAAAACAATTTCGCTATCCTCTCTCTCTTTCTTTGCATTGTGGTATTCCAATTTTTGTGTCTTTCTCTCTGTGTGCTGCAACGCCTCAGAACCGGGAAAAGGCTCAAAGAAGCATCACCGACACCGGTCGCCGGACTACTATTATCCGAAGAAAAACAACAACAGCAGCAGCAACAACAATCACCGTCAATCGTCGTTGTCTCACCATCTGCAGCGAAATGCAGAGCAATCCAATCATCACCCAGCACATTCATCATCGATCTACCAGCACTCAAAAAATAATAAGATACGCAAACTCTCATCATCAGCAGCAGCAACACCAAACCAGAGCGGAACCTATCATAGTAATAATATAAATCCAAATCATCCCAACGTCAACAGCTACAACAACGAATTGAATTTCCTGCACTGCGACAGTCTCGATGAGTCCATACCCACAAACGGGCTAATGGGTCGCAGTCGGACATCTTCGCCGACCCATGGCAGTGGGCCATCCAAGTATGAGCGGTAAGTTTAATGGGATATTGACAGTATAGAATATATAACGATTATTTTGTTTTGCTGTTATAGATCTCTAGAGAGGAGAAGTCGGGTCTCATATGATATCGACAACATAGTCATTCCTTATAGTGTGGCGGCGGCGACAAGAGTTGAACTACTCCCCTATAAAGAAATCCCAACGCCAAAGTAAGTGTGCAAACTGCAATTTGCATGTGAATATCATGTTCATGTGAATTTTCTTCAGGTGGCGAATAGTGGACTACGATGCCGAAAATACCACCGCAGGTAACGGCGACGGAGAGAAGAGATTTGAAAGAACTGAGGAGAAATCACAAGTGGAATCCGTTTGCTCATCCAATCCGGAGATTAAGTTGAACGACTCAGAAATGGATAGTAAAGCGGAAGAGGCAAAGATACCATCTAACTCGGATAGCTGTGAGTTCGACGAAGAAGAAGACGAGGACATTTCGGATGAGGCTATGATATTGCGCCATGAGCGGGCACTCACCGAAGAACGTCGAAAATTCCAAACCTTCTTGAAATTCCCGTGGAGCACTAGATCTCGAGCTAATCGTCGAATCGACAGCCGTGCCGAGTCGAGTGGGGCGAATACGCCAGATCCGACATCCCCAGCTCCGAATACACCAAGTGTAGGAGGAGATCAAGAGGTAAGACGATACAAATCGAAGCTAATTTATTAGAGACTTAAACTTTTGCTTTCCAGTCGATTCCTTCGCCATTTGCACCATCAACACCCATAGCACCACTCGACAGTATTCCGGAAGGAGGCGAGGGCACTAGTAAGTATAAAGTTGACACGATATAGACGTGTGCTTATTTTGTTTTGATTGTTTTAGGTAATTTTTGTAATCCAGCAGCCCTAGCTGGTCCGCCATCAATTACAAGTATATTGAATTCTATCAGTAAACGACAAGAGCGCCGTCGAACTGTCTCAACCAAAAAGGATAAAGATGATCAACGTAGGAGCTCAACTCCAGACATAAGAGAAGTAAGTAACAGTATTTTTTTAAAGTATAGTATAGAGTAAATAGTGCGTATAGGCAGATGTGGTGGTTCGTCTACTGATGAGCCCACCCACCACATCGGGGCGAAACGCATTTAGAGTTGAGGCCACTTAAATGTTTCAATAATTTGTTAGTCTATTTAGTTTAAAATGCAAACATTCAAAAATGACACCGCGTGCACTGCCTTATGACAGCGGTCTTCGATGTTTGCCAGTCTTTCAGACTTTGTACATTAACCACTGGACCACTATTCATTTTGGAACCATCCGTGAAGATGGGTATCGTTAATTCGTTCAGTGGTAGTTTATTTACGTAAAATTTTCTATGTTGGCGAAAGAAGCGATAAATGGTCTTGCAAAATGGACACCTTTTCGGAAGGAAAGAAATATGCACAGTAAAATGGAAATTAATTCCCGTATTTCCTTGAGATCTCTTTTTTTTTCTTCGGTCTGCAGCTATTCAAACGGTGGACACATTTTCTCCAGGGTTGCTGCTTCGACTGTTAATGGTATTCTAATTTGGTTGTTATTTGGGACATTGTGTGACAAATCCAGTATAGCTCTATCCTGACTTCCAAACTGAAATTCCTGGTTGGATATAACGAATCTTAAAACTGTTTTTGCAGACAGCGATTAACAAAAGCTTGAAATCTGTTCATGATTGCTGATTCGCAGAATTAACATTCATTTTGGCGGTGGCCATGGTGTAGTGGTTAGAGTCATTGCTTGTGACCCGAGCGGCGTTGGTTCGAGCCCCGGCGGGGGACAGCAATACTCTGTCGCCGACCATAAGAGAAACGAATAATATCAGAGTTTCTCCACCACTACACCAAAAAAGGGGTTTCTGCTTGGTAGTACAATGGACCGAGATTCGTCTGAGTGCTCCAGGATTTGGAATCCCCTTTTTAAAAATAAAAGAATAAAAGAAGAAAAGAACATTCATTAACATTCGGAGAGTCTCAACTTAGGGCAAAGAATAATACGATTTGCATAACTGAAATTTCAAACTGGAGTCAGGGTACGAAAGGCAGCGTGAGTCGGCTAATGGTGCTTGCCAAGAAACAGATATCATTAGCAGAGTTGAGAACTTTAGTCGTTTTATCGCAACTCTTTCTTGGTTAAATATAATAGTTAAACAATCTAACTTAATATGTGTACCTTATTTGAATATTTCATGATAATTTTGCAACAAAAAATTTATTCCAGCTAATTCCACCCTATGAGCCCTTGGCATTTCCCATCCCAAATGATCTCTTCGATTCCATGCTCAGGATGATGCCTGACGAGTATCCTCCGCCACAAGAAGACTGCCCAAAAACAATACGGACAACATCAGGTGTACCATCATCATCGTCTGCAACAGCAAATGGCATTGGTGAAGCCTCAACAACTGTTTTAAATCCGAACAAAATCTGTGATCAAAAATTAAATAATAACAACAAAAACGCTTTCTTAACCCTTAACAACAAAAAGAGCATTGAACATGTTACCGCAGAAGATGAATATGCAGATTTTGCCGGATCAATCAATGGCGGCGTCGGCAGTGGTATAATGGATATCGAACGGCAAACCGGTTTGATGCCAGCACCAGCACCCGTGCACTCGATTCTACCAGGAATGACCAAAGAGGTGGAATTCTCACCGTTTATTTGTCGTAATAATTTACTCGGTTGCAGTGATACCGAGTCGATTGATTCGGAAACGGGTGACGACGATCCAAACGATCCCGAGTGGAAAGATGAACCCGAATGAAGGAATCAAATCAGATTCGATTTTATTTGAATTTTCTTGTTCTTGTAATTTTCGTATTCACTTTCATTATTTTCTCCTACTTTTTCATTTTAATTTTATTTAGTTTGTTGTGTTTTTTTTTCGAAAGAGACGACCCTGTGGCATGAACTATGATTTTTTTTTACACAGATTCCACAAATTAGATTCGTATTTTCTTTCATCGTTAATTTTGAATTTATTAAATGATATTCATGTAAATTAACTCTACTACACCCAGAATAGATGGAAAATAAATGTAAACAAAATATATATGCTATATATCGTCTATTTTTGTAACCACACATAATTATGTATCTTGATGAAAAACAGATTTAAACAAAAGCAAATTAAATTAATTAATTCAAGAAGAAAACAAAGAAACCCAGAAAAGAAATCACATATTTAAAGATTAAAATGTAAAGTAGGTTACATAGCAACGATTTGGTTTGGAAACTGCGAGTGAGGGAATGAGTTTGTTATGTTGGAATCTAAGGAATCGATTGAAATCACTGTTCAGAAAGGATCACTCAAAAGTGTTGGCAATATAGCCTTTTCAATTGCTGTTCTTCTGAGGCATACGGATATAGCTTCTTATTAGAAATTGTGTGGCATTGGCAACCATTTTTAATGTCCTCCCTTCGAACAGTGGTAGATATTTCTATGAAGTTCTTTGGTAAAATCGATTGTTTCTAATACGATCACGATAAGTAGTCGCTCAATTATTTCGCCTTAAATTTCTTTATGGCATTATGTACTGTCAGTGATCAACAGAAAATGGAAATTGGCAACATGTGGTGATTTTTACCACCTCTTATCTGACAAATTCGTGCACTCCTTCTTACCCCTCGTCTCTCAGTTAACGTTTCCAAACTAGGTCACTAATTTATTATACATTATGTAGGTACATATTTATAATCGCAAAACTTACGCTTGCTGCTTAGTGTTGAAAAAAAAAAATATTATTTTCTAGCCTTCCTTTTATTTTTTCAATCATTTTGTTCATCAAATAAAAAAAAATCAGAAAGGACAACATCTTATAAAGAGAGCAAAGCTTTCTTTATAAACGTTTTGTTTTTACATTACATTTTTGTCATAAGTGTTTATTTAAAGAAGTAGTCTGTAAGATTTTTATTAACGAAGAAGGTTTTCATAAAATCTTTAAAATCAAACCAGAAAATGTGTAAAATAAATCAAAAAATATAAATAATTTGATTAAGTTAATGTATATAACAAATAAAACATTAAATTACTTTTTACTACTAGATTTCATTTTTTAATTATTATTTGTTGGTAGTTATTTTTCTTTTAATCACTTAAAAATATTTCTAAGATTTATGCACTTTTTGTTTTGATAGAACTTCATATATACGCAACAAGATAAATTTCTCGTTTTTTTTACGTTTTTTCATTTGCGTTTACAGATAAATTTAGCATTCAGATAATATTATATGAGAAAACTGAAAAATAATGCCCAGTTTTAATTTTTTTGTAAAATACACAGCTTAATTAACAAAAATGTATGAGTTATATTCACAAAAAAAAAAAGTGTTTTATTGTTTAGTTAGTTTTACAACACGCTGTAATATACAAATTCAAAAAAAAAGAAAAGGAAAAAAAAGTATGGTATATAAATGCAAAAATACCTAATTATAGATATTTAAATTTTAGTGATGCAGATTTAATTAGAATGCATAAATCTGTATGTAAACAAAAGAAACTTTTACAATTAGTGGAAAAAAAAAAACAACAAATATACATATTAACTTTAACAAATATTGAAAAAATGAATATATTTAACATAATGCAAGAAAACAATATAAAAAGATAAAAAAATACAATAAAAATAAAATAAAATATTAGTCCGTTTGTTTCATTTGAGGAAACTATTTTTTTGTTCACCCGTTTACACACAAGACGAACATTGACCCATTCAAGTGCTTAGAAATGTATATGATGATGTATATGATGGCTACTGCCAAAAGGGTAAAGGACCAGGGGGTCTAGCACGTAACTTGATACAATCGAGTTCAGTCGATACTATCGAGCTCTGGCAGCACCTAATTTGTCTCAATCGATTATTCTCGATTATTCTCGATTGAGACAAATGATTGTCTCAATCGATTATTCTCGATTATTCTCGATTGAGACAAATGAGGTGCTGCCAGAGATCGATTGTATCGACTGAACTCGATTGTATCAAGTTACGTGCTAGACGCTAGACCCCCAGCCCAACAAAAGGTTGGAATCCAGGGGCCCTACTCTCTATTTCGTTCCGAAAGTCAATCCTATTCGAAATAGGTTTTCGTTCTGCTTTTGAGTTTGTACCTACTCTGACTTTCGATTTTCCGTATATTAATGCTAGAACACAATTGTCTGCAATTCAACTCAAGGGCTAGCTAAAAAGGTACCATTATACCTTAGGTACCGGTGTGGCGAGAGAAGGGGGAAGGCAAACGAACCAAGTCGCTAGGTGTGGTTTGTTTTCTTCTTGGCTGTCTAAATTCTAAACCTTTTAAAATCCTAGTTAAAATTTTCTTCCTTTCCCATTTTCCAACTTTCGCACAACCAAACTAACTAACGACTCATAGACAACCACCGACCGCCAGCTTTGTTTCGATAGACAACTTTTCTATCAAGGTTGTGTATGACAATACCGAATTTTGAATTACAACCAAGAGCCAACTTAACTGTAGTTGAAGTTGTCTTTCACAGTTGTAGGGGCATTCATTCCGCTTTCGAAATAGGGAGTACCAAATATTTGGTTTCGGAAAATTTCACTTTCGCAACGAACTACAGAGTAGGGAGGGCCTCAGGTACATAACAGCATACATTGCACAATTTTTAAAGAGGTAGAAAAGTTGTCACTTCTGACTGTAATGTCTTGCCAATTGGACCTTGATAAACCGCTCTTTCCATGGACTGTGGAACCGATGCCGGTTTATTTTTCGAGATAAATCTACACTACCGCAATACCACGGAACGATATTACCATAATTTAGTGACAGCTTCCTATGCCACCGTCGATATCCAAGTTTTAGAAGTGATTGTATAGTTGTAACCAATTGTGTGTTTTAAAGCTAGCCAAGCTATTTAATACCGTTATCAGTTGATACGTTATGTAGTCTTTCCTTAGTATAACGATGTCTTTCTTTGCAGTCCAGCCGATATACATACATAGCCTTGTATGTTTTGCTGAACTGACTGCTAGGTTCCACATTTCACTTTCACTCGAAATGAAATTGGAAACGAATATTTGTGTTCTACATTTCAATGTATTCGATTTCGATTAAAAAATTTTCGGAATTGAGACAAAGTGAAATTGTGATTTCGAAAAAATTTCGGAGTTTCCGAATCGCTCGAAATGCAGAACACTGAAATCGAAATCACTCGATTTGCAATTTCGATTTCACTCGATTTCTGGAACCTAGCTGTGAATGTCAAAAATAATCACAGGGTAATTAAGCCGATACCAAAATAACTGATTACAACAATTTGTAGTGCAAACCTATGACTTAGTTGCGAACGTCCTATAACCAAAAATAGGCCTAGATTTTCACAACCATTCGTTTTTTTTTTAGTTTTAATTCTACCTACACAACTAGGTACTGCCTAAAAGGTAAATTAAAAACCTTTGAAAGTATAAATACAATAGAAACACAGACAACTTGCTATTTACATATTTTGTAACGCTAAGGATTTAGTTTCTTTATTTTTTTTTTACAATCGACTTCGCTTCTAAAATATTTAACAAGATATTTTTCTCCTGCAGCTTTCGTTATCACCAAGAAAATCCAATTAGTACATAAGCCCCATACTTAGTAGTCTACTTCTTGCTTGAGAATATAGCATCTTTGGCACTGCCAGCCATATCAGCAAACAATTCTTTTAACTCGGACAGACTAGTGGGGAAGTTGGTTATTGGTTCAATGACCACCTCATCGCCTGGCTTTACGCCTTTAACGAAGTTATATGCAATTGCAACTCCCTTCCTTGTTTCGAGCAGTCCCTGTTGGGCAAATTTCTCTGCCTCCTTGGGATAGCAAAGTGATGCAATACCACCAGCACCAATGCCAGTGTAAATGATTTTTTTAAAGAATCCACCACGTACGGCCAATATGAGACCAGAGACACCACCAATCGCAATAGCACCAACTCGTGGCAAAGTATTATCCGGTTGGTTGAGGTAATCGATGGTAGCTGAAAGAAATTCAATTTAAAGTCAGCGGAACGGGAATTGAAATCTTTATTTTCTTACATTGTGAATGTGCCACTCCTGTTGCAATGAAATCGTCAACATTCTTTTTCTGGGCAACGATCGCCTTGTAACCAGCGGTGATTTCGACTCGTGCAGCTCGAATTCCACCTTCGATTGTCTCACGAGCCTTGGAGGGTTTGGCTGGGTGTCGCACTGGCTTGGGTCTTGTAAAGTAACGCAATTATCAGTAGCAAATCGTTTGCTATTAGGAAAAACAGTATACCTACTTGTTCAATGAATGCAACGGGGCATACAGAGGCAAATCAGAAGGTTTGCATTTGTAATGAGCCAATTCATCTCCAGTGGGAGCTGGTTTTTGTGGCTCAGCTGCTGGTTTCACTGCCACAGCTGCCAACATCGGTGATCCGATTATCACTTTTTTAAACATGTTTTTTTCTGTGGAAAATGCACTGAAGTAGGTACTGGTGGACTTGTTAAAGCTCTGAAAACAGTTTAAAAATTGAATTTGTTAATTATTTCTTTTTTAGTTGGAAGAAAGTACGATCGCAAATTTACCTAGGCCGATTGACATTGCATAACGTGTGACAGCCGGAATGACAGACAGTGAAATATATTGACGTTAAAATTTCAAAGGTTGTATTCAGACATTTTCAATTAGAATTGAAATTTTAGTTCCCTTTTATTTATGGGTTATGGAGGGTCTACTTGAGCAACCTACACCCGCAACCCAGTTAATGGACAAGCGGACCATTGAAAATGATGATGATGATGATGGATAAGGACCCAAAACATTATAGAAATGAGGGAATTCTTTGAGACGAATGTAGATACGTCCAAAGAATATTATAAGCATATAATAAATAAAAAAATGTATTTTACTAAACATTACACAGAGAACTTTTTTTGATTTTGGAATTTATAAAAAAGTAAGAACCATTTTAAAATTAATTTAGCCTTCAATATTGTTAAGATCGTGTAATTTCAGCCTAATAAAAGACAAAATCCCCAGAAGAAGTTAAAAAAACATTAACGAAACGTCGGGAAAAGAATGAAATAGTTTTATTTTGATTCGGAAACCATCGACCAGTAAGCTCAAATATAACTACATACTTGAATTTATAAAGTCATTTTTGAATATATCATGTTGTTCAACATTGTTTGGGTCAAAGCCCAAGTCCTAAACATTCGTTTTCCATTGAGCAAGAAAAGCCCTTTTTAGATTGGGTGCAAAAAAGCAATCTTTCTCAGATTCAGGGTACCTACATACTTTGCAAATCTCGATTTCTTAGTGAAAATATGCGATTTACGAATACATTCACTAACCTACGTTTTTAATCGACGAGCAACGAGTCTCCGGAAAATCAAAGTAGATAACAATTATTTTTAATTTGGTGCTGCAATAATAAGTCAAGGTTTTAATGTGCAAATTAAAATATGCAATGGGTACCTATGTAGACACCAAGGTATATGAATAATACCTATTCTTTTCATCTATCTGTTCTATACCTTGTGTAGACACTACTTTGAAAATCATTTTTTTTTTTTTGAAAACAATATCAGCCCGAACGTACCTATTTTCATTTGTTGTAACATGTTTACCAGAACGCTTCCATTTTGATAGACACAACAAAAAAAAAAAAAACCCCCCTCACATTTGACAACCGTCATCCTGGCCGAAACTGATTCATTTCACATCGAATAAGATATTTTTTTTTTGTCTAGTGGAGTGGTTGGTACATTACTGTAAAATAACATTAAAATAAACTATAAATAAAATAAAGCAGAATCACATATCTTAACGGTACAATGTCAAGTTTACACACAAATGCGGAAGATCCCACGAACAGCGATGATGAGTTCCACGATGCCGTATCGAAAACAAATGCAGAAATAGTCGATGAAATCGTCGGCAAACAAAGTGAACTAACATTGGAGGACGACGAGCATCATTCTAATACGGAAGATGATAACAAGAAGTCTGGCGCCGATGTATTTTCTGACTGCCACGATGACCTCATCGACGAGGAGCATCTTAGAGAATTAGAAAAGGACATGAGCGAAGAACAAAAGAAAATCAACAAAGAAGAAGCCGACAAGTTAAAGCAGGAGAGCAACGAACTCTTCAAAAAAGAACAATATACAGAATCTGTGGAAGTGTACACAACGGCGCTCAAGCTATGTCCTCTAGAATATACCAAAGAAAGGGCTGTGCTCTATTCGAATCGTGCGGCAGCGAAAGTCAAATTGGATTCCAAGAACGCTGCTATTGATGATTGCAGTAAAGCGCTGGAAATGAATCCAGAGTACGTTCGTGCTGCTTTAAGGTAAACAAAATGAGACAATCATATGTTAATACAAGATGTAGACATAAAATATTTTTTTATTTTTAAAGGAGAGCAAAGCTTTATGAAGACACTGACAAGTTGGACGAAGCAATGGAGGATTACAAAAAGGTCGCCGAACTAGACGAAGGCAATAAAGAAGCACACGAGGCTCTAATACGATTGCCTCCTCTAATTGAGGAACGCAATGAAAAACTGAAGAAAGAAATGCTTGGCAAGCTGAAGGACTTGGGAAACATGATTTTGAAGCCATTTGGATTGTCAACTAACAATTTTGAAATGCGTCAGGATCCTTCATCAGGGTCGTATTCCTTCAATTTCAATCAAAATAAACAGTGATAGCTCAAAGAGATTTTAAATTAAAATTAATGTTTTAAAATTGTTTTCGATCTTAGAGATCATCAGATTATTATACGGGCTTTAATAACAAAATAATATAAGAATCTTTTGCTATAAACAGAAAAAATGTCTTCTTTTAAAATTCTTGATGTTAGTAGATAGAGATTAGGGGGAAATTACTAGACCATTGTGAATACAATTCAAATGTAAGAACCTCTGTGCAGCACCGGTAAGAACCCATGGCCTTTAGTTTTCCTACTTGTCACATTGAAAATTAAAAGCGCATGAGTTTGTTCTCAGTTTCTTTTTTCTATCCAGGGATGTCTATTAATCATTTTCAAACCTAGGTTTGGCATTTATTTTCTGATACTAGTATGTACAAACTTCTTTTGTTTTCGCAAAAATTAAATAAAAATTTATAATGTAAGTATTTTGCAGAAATAAATGGTGGTTGAGTTTCGTTTAAAATTTAAAAGTAGGTATTGTGCGGATATTTCGGAATAGAATTCGCTTTTATGCTTTATCGATTGAGGGAATTTTCTTAAGTATGCGAAAAATTAATGTTATAACATAATTTTGTTGTATGGCGTTAGGAGTGTTACCGTACGCGAAATATTACATCATTTTTAATGAGCTAAAAAGGAGGAGTAACATAAGGACTAGCTGTTACGAACTTATACGAACTTTTACTCAATGTCGTTCTTAACCTGAAAAATTCGTAAAAGAAAGCGGCTTCGGGAGAGCAAGATATTACCCCTCCATTAAGAATTTTACTAGTCTTTGAGTAAGAATTGTCAGTTGCCAAAAAATTGACAGTTGATTTGAAATTTGTTGACCTAGGTATTTGGCATGCGGGTGTAACGACTATTTGCATTTGTGTTTTGATTTCCTGCGAAATGAGAAACAAATTTAAATAAAATTGGTATCAGAAGGCTAGAAGAAATTAATGTAGGTTTTTCTCTTCTTGAATGCTTGTAGTTAAGTCAGTACAAACTCATCCACATACTTGGATTCATACTCACAATAAAATATAAATCCTTTCAAATACGAGCTATTGTACCTGCGAATACAATTTCCGAAGGCAGTGACCTAGTTCAAACATAAACAACCTTCATTCTGTAAAATCGTTTCACCTTCAACCCAATTTCATTCTACATAGTTTATTCACCCTTAATCCATGCAAGCAAATATTTTTTCCCTGTTATTTGTCATTGGCTTATATCGATTATTTATCTATTGTCTCCTATGTTCCAGTCCGCTTACATTATGTAGAAAATAAATTGAAACCTTAAAAGTTATAAGCCAAACCTTACACCATACGTGCTAAAATACGATTTCTATTAAATTAGAAGAAGTCTACAGTTAGTTGTGCTGTCGGCACTGAATAGGCTGGTCTTTTAGCTAAAATTGTTAAACTTAGTTCTTTTAATTTTCTAAATAAAAGAATAGTAACATATGAATAAATAAAGTATGAAATCCTTCGATTCTAAATACCATACATTTTAAGATGAAAAGCAAGCCCAAAAAAGGGCCACCTGGTGCGGTGGGCAATGGAAAATCTGCACTAAATCTACCCCACGGACATTTACCCAAAGCAAAAACATGCACTTTAAGGGATAATAAGGAGCCGATCCTAAAGGATACTACATTAGAAGACGATGATACGGATTTGAATTCCGGTTTTGGAGCGTATATGCGATCGCCAGAAGGTAAGCAAAATATGATGTAACAAAGAATTTTTTTCTGTGCACATAAAGTGTCAGCTTTGACAAAAAATAATTATTCATACATAGTTACATAAAATCAAAGGATACATGTTATATTGAAGGAGCGCTTGATGAAATAATTACCGATTTCCATAGATTTAATATTTTTGGAATATATCCTTCCATCTTAAATTAAATCATTTGTTTAGCATTGAATCGACAGTTATTCATACCTACATGTTTGTGTCAATCAATCATATATTATTTTCTGTTCAATTAAAAACCAAGTAATTATATCAAGTAACTAAGCCAGACGAATTTTCAATACCAACCTGACGACGGTAAAAAGAAGTCTTCTCAAAAAATTTCATTTGCCTACGGCGAATCGTTTGGACGCTATCGTGGTTTGAACAGACGACAGACGGACATGCTAAATCGATTCAGAATGTTATCCTGATTCAGAATATAATATACTTTATGGGGTCTCCGGTGACTCCTTTTTGGTGTTACAAATGTAATGGCATAGTGAATATACCTTTCTGTATGGAAGGTGTGGCAATTACTAAGGCCCTTAGTGTGAATGTCGATCAGCGATCGTCACGACAATTGTCGATTTCGTCGATGGATTTAAGCTACTCGTACGCACAAAATTTTTTCACTTCCAAGAGAAAGTATCGACCAGACATTTGTAATCGACTACAAGCGACCATCGACAAATATAAATTGAAATCGACAATCACAGTAGTCGATCGATCGACAGTTCTCGATCAACGAACAACTATCGACACTTACATCTCTTTACTTCGATGTTGAACTGGCTTAAGCTAGCTTACTCCTGTGAATCCTATTATGTGAATTATAAATCCAATATGTCCAAGTAGGGCAATATGTCTACCTTCTCATAACCTACTGTTTCTTTTTTGACAATAATGTAAGAACCTATACAATTCATCCGAACGGCTGAATGGAGAAGCTTCTCAGGACATTTATTATACTCGCGGATGTTTGCAGACGTTCGCAAGAGGCGACGCTGTGGAAAAAACCTTAAGGTTTAGTTTGTTTTACCGGGGATTGGGCCTGAGATGAGAACCCTTGCTCGGTAGTTTAGTGTGCTAACCACTGAGCCACTGATGTTTGCGTACTATAGTTGATTTTAATTTCGTTCCTTATGTCGATTTGAATATTGTACGTTAAATATTATTTTGTTGAGTTAATTTAAAATGGGTGTGTGTGTGTTTTGTAGGTTAGTATTTTATACTTCCAAATACAAGCTCCAACTACCAAATTGTTGCTTTGCGTTTTGGGTGGGCTCGTTTATTTAAAACGTCAAACCACAAATACAGATTGATTTTAACTAGTATTAAACTTTAAACTAACATTTTGTATTTCATTTAAATTCCAGCGGTCGAAATGATGAAGCTGTTTGTGCTAAGTAATTCTATTGTAGTAATTTTAACTATGGCTTGGCCAAGCATGAAAGAGATTTATAAAATACTCGAAGAATGGTGGTTCTATGAAAATCTTTATAAATAAAACTGGAATAATCCGAAAAGATATGAAAACATGGTTGGACCATTTATGCAAGGCATGCTCCTCATGGGAGTAATCTATTGGTATTCCAAAGGAATGCTTAATATGATCAATGAATATTATCGCACTGAATTTCAAAAACAATTGGAGACAAAATCACCCAACCAACAAGAAACTGAACAAGATGACATTGAGAATCTATTAACAAATGCCAACATTTTACCTGCAACCAAAATGTCACTAGAAAATGGTGACATTTTGGAAAATACATTATGTGCAGCTAATAGTCAGTTGGCTATTTGCTTAAACGAAACTGAGCTTAGACGATTTCTTGAGCTTACTTTATCGATTTGTTTCAGTAATAATTTAAATAAGATAGAGATTAATTCTAAAATATGTCCAAACAATTTGGATATTGTTATAAATACTTGATAGTTTCACACATATAAATATACAGAGAAATATAATTAAATTACTTATAATTAAATATGCCCGATATATAACTTATTTTTAGCAGCACTACATTATGTACGAAAATTTATAAAATGATGGTATAGCGTTCTTAATAGGTACATTAAGATTACTAGAAAAAATATACATATTTAAATATAAAATACTTAGATGTGCCCAATACACTATAATACGTAAATCTACTTACATAAGTTAGTTAATAGAAAAATAAATAAACAAAATTAATCGCGTTAAATAATACGAGTGTATAGAAGAATCAATTCGAATACATTTCACATAAAAATAAAAACAATATTTAAGTTAAACATTAAATTAATAATAAATATTCAAATGAAATATAACCTTGAGCATAAAACATTATAACAACCAATGGATATAGGTTTATGTAAGTACATTAATTTGTTACTGCAAGTGAATATGTAGTTTGAAAATTAAATAAAATTAAATTTAAATATGTACATAAGTACATGCACTTACGTTTGTAGTTGTAAATGTATACTTTGAAAAAAAAAAAATGATCATCTTGTTATTATTCATATTATAATAAAACTGTCTGTGTACTCGAAAAACTTGTTATTTTCTTTAGCCTTAAAATTATTTACCTATTATGCTCACTTCTTTTTTTTTGTCTTTACTATCAAAGCAAGTCTTATAAGTTTTATTTTTGTAGGTATTAGTCTTTTGCCTGTTTTGTTTTTAAACTTCATGGAAGGACATATTTTGTTCTTAAATATAGGTGGCGCAATAGGCGGATAGACACCATACATAGGCCTAGCTTCTTGCAACCATTCGTTTTGTGTGAGTTTCTATTTTTGGGACGAATGGAAGGGACCTACAATTTTATGCCGAGTCCGAACGGCTGAATTGAGACGCTTTTTCATGACAGTCATACTATCGGATGTTTGTCAGACGTTCGCGAGAGGTGGCGCAGTAGAAAAAACTTTAAGATGTAATATGGGTTTTTTTCCTGGGATCTCTCGCACAATAGTCCAGCAGACTAACCACTGCCCTACTGCGCCCATATTTTTTTGTTCTTATATGTTTTTAAAAAAATTCTACTAAAAATTAATGGAGGATATCAAATGACAGGCGTTAATGACATTTATACTTCCTCGTAGACCCTTTAGGAGATCACCAGATCTATGGAGTTAGACATAATTTTAGGGCGGCGCGGCGGTGATTATGGCGAACAGCAAAAGTCTTATTCTGGTCATCACTTAGCAGTTTTTGGACCAAATTTAAATACCTTTCTTCAACCAATGATAAATCGTTTATCGATTAAATCTAAAATCGTAAGCAGATTGGTGGTATGTAGCATGTGTCTGATTTAATTCGTGCTAGGCCTAAATATTTAAAGATTTATTGTTGGATTAAATGCAGCGACAAGCTAATTAGTCAGACGGTGTTATGCAACTAGTCTTATGTTTAGTCACCACGCCAATTTGCCGCTGTTTTTATCTTTGAACGTAAATACTAGAAGTTAATCTTTTTATTATTTTTTATTAGTTCATGGCAAAGCCGCTTCCGGGTATTACAATCTGGAGAGCCGCCATTTTTGGGAAGCAATATTTTTAAAATGCCTTTTGAACTTTACGACTAGATGCCCAGCTGTTTTTGACAAGTTTTATTGCAATAGTGAATAATTTATTTTATTTCTACTGCTTTAATAATCAGATAATATCATTTTAGCCGCGGACAGTTATGATACACTCATGCATATAATAAGGTGGGACATTATCAAAAATTGATTTAAGATAATATCTTGGTAGATAACTTTTCGGTTGCCGTCCACTGAAGGGAAACACCGATATCGATATTACAATCTGGCGCTTTGATGGCTGAGAATAATACATTTCTGCAGCTGAAGTATACACAAATGGCGCAATCGATATCTGAAGATAACACCTTACTTAATATAGCTTCTTATTTAATTATGAATATTATTTTTTGAGCGACTGAAGTGGTCACAAAAATGTATTTTTAAGTTCAAATTTGATAGTGTGATAAGTGATAACAATCGTGGGCACTTTCTGGGATGGTTACACAGTCACGTATACTGTATACACATACCTATAGTCGATTAGGAGTTTGGTGATATAAATTAATTAAAATTTTTTTTAATGCAGTTTAAGACCATGTATGGTGATTATTAGGTCTGTTTATTGATAAATGATTGAGAGAAAAACATAGGAACTATAGACATCAAATAGGTGCTTAAGATGTATGTATATTGTAGGTTGGTGAACTCGTCACAGTAAGAGTTGTGAATATAGACTTGGTCTCTTTAATGACAGATAAGATATTGCGATATGGTCTCTCTGATAAGTCAAAAGATGAGCTAGTGATCGCGACTGTTAGTGCGAAGAATAACCTCTAATGTTACAAATCCAAAAAGAATGTACATTGTGCATTCTCTATAGGTATAACTAAGCTATATATAAAAATGTTATGTACTCTTAAAAAACTCGAAAAGTTCTGCACCGATTGAGTTCAAATTTTAAGACAATCTTGGATATTGGCCCGAGACAGCTCCTGTTTTAGTTTGGTCAAAATTGGATAAGGGGGCGTGCCCCTTCCCACACAAAATAAAAAAAAAACGTTCAAATTCGTATGTCTCGAAAACAACCAAACCGATTGAGCTCCCATATTTTCCGACAATCGTTGATATTTGTCCGAGAGGGTTTTTTTTTTAAGTTTGGTCAAAGGGGCGTAGCATCTCCCATATAAAAAAAATTTACAAACGCTAATTTTCAGCATTTATGGGAGATAAACATATTTTGAAGTGTAATTCCACGGGCAAAGCCGGGTGACTGTGAGGGAATCTCTGTGTACCAAATTCTGAGGTATTATGAAATCCTATATATTATGGCTCTCAATTAAAATGAATAAATTACTGTCAATATATACCTAAACATAGAATAAACCGGGCGCGGCGTGAAGAAGCCAATATTTAACCAAAGGCATCTAGAATCGAAAAGAAGAAACTGTTATATTTTAGGTTCTTTCTGGCAAAGCCATAGCTATTAAAGTTAGTTTTTTTTTTCGGTTATAGCCTATTCACACCAAGCCAAAAACCGAGTTTTCGTCAAAAATGTTTAGAAAACTCGTGGATGCATTCACACCGAACACCAATTCGTTTTCGTTTGACGTTTCAATTAGCTGTGAAACTAGCTATGAAATGTTTGTGGCGACTAGACTTTTATTTTAGTTACTAAACTTCGCTCGTATTGACATAATATAAAAACAAAATTATTTAAGCTACTTGATAATCGTTAACTTATGTTAACCATAATGCATAAAATAATTAACATAAGCAACATTCAAAATCAAATCATCATTTAGTTGTGGCAGGTACCTAGTTTGCTCTTTATGGTGCAATGCAAAGATAACAAAAAAAACTCTCACTCTCACTCAGTCTCTCATATCCTGTCAGCAGTTTTGCTGAGCTCGCTGAATGTTGCAAAAGGTGTGTCTGCTTCAACAACCCAACGATTGTACTCGTTTTCGTGGCGTTTTCAGGGAAAACGACCTCAAACAACTCGTTTTGAAAACTCCAATATATATGGGAAAACTTCTGTTTTCGATGAAGTTTTCGACTGTTTTCGCGAAAACCCAGTTTTCGGCTTGGTGTGAATAGGGTATTATGGTTGTTGCAAGGAAACACAAGACTTTGCCGAAATTAATGAACTGCTGGGGACTGCTCTGAAATATAAGTTTCTCCAATGATTTTTGGAAGATTACCGCGTTTCACAGTCGCACAATGCACCAGCAGCGCAGGTAAGATAAAGTTATCTGTCAACGTTGTTGGTAATGCCACTTAAATATTTAAATAACTGATCGCAAGTTTCGATTAACTTTGGAATTAGTACATATATGCGAAATTAGAAAATCCTGATGACAAATACTCTCCAGGGTACGATGGCTTGCCTCTCAGTCATAAGTAAGATTGAAGTAACTGCCAGCAAGAGCCGACATACTTATAGGCCGTATGTGAATTGGGCTAAATAACTATCCTTGGATAATATTCTGTCACTATTGTGGTGGAAAACGTATTTTACAGCTGTCAAAAAATTATTCTGCTCCAGTAGCAAGATAATAAATTATCCTATAGGCTTGAGGCCACCAAATAGAGGTTTATTTTTGTCGCCATTCTTATTTAACAATGCATGCATAATTTAATAGGGAAACCTTGCCCACATACTGATTGTTCAACTGATTTTGGCAGCTATTTGTTATAGACTCACTTAACTGCAACAAATCTCCCAAAACACTCTTATCCAAGTAATTTTAGGTCTGTCATCATCCTCACGAAACAGGGTCAACCCCGAACTGAGCTAAAATCAAACCAAATCCCGTGATAGGTTTGGTTTTTGTCAGGCTAGGCGAAAACAACAATCACAATGGCGTTTAGAATTCCAGCGGTAAACTCGAAGTCCCGATCGTATTTGGTTGCACAACAATGTCACATATGCCATGATAGCCATAGTTATCGTTGGAACCTTATGACCTTATGAGTAACTAGACTTCCCTATTCGTATCTACTTGATGAACTTTTTTTTTTATTGCTTAATTGTTTTACCATAAATATTTTTATTTCAATTTTGTTAATAATTTTGCCGTTCGTTATCATTGTCATATTACACCTATCTAGATTGTAAAAATGAACGATTTTGAGGAGACCATAGAAGAGGGCTTTGGCGAGGAAACAGAATTTGAGGCCGATCAAGTTGGGGTATACGAATGATACAAAAAAAAATGTTGTGATTAGTTGAAATTGAACAAGGATTTTCCAGGAATATTTAGGCGAACGAAATGAATTTGGGGAACGTCATGGAAAGGGTTGGGCAGTACTACCCAACGGTGATCAATATGATGGCGAGTATCGTAAGGGAAAGCGACATGGAAAAGGTTTATATGTATTTAAAGATGGCTCTCGATATCTTGGAAATTATCGATGTGGTAAGAATGTGATTGTTAAGACTGGGTAGAGATGTAGCCAGTTTAATTGTCCATCAATCGTATAATTATTGCAGGTATACGATCTGGACCTGGTATGTTCATTTATCTCGACGGAACTGTATACGATGGTAACTGGCATCGAAATAAAAAACACGGCAAAGGGACTTACACTTATATCAATGGAGATAAATATTTAGGCGATTGGTATAAAGGCAAACGGCACGGTGTAGGAAAATATATTTGGAAGGATCAAGGGGTATATTTCGAAGGCACTTGGAAGGATGGTGTACGTGTCGGTCCGTGCATTGTCCATTATGAAAAGTTTAAATTTCATGGCTGTTGGGATTATAAATATCCTCAAGGCCCAGGTGTCTTCAGTTTCGATGAAAAACATATTCTGCGAGGATACTACAGATCGGAATCCTTGTTCACACCACCATTTAAGAAACTAGACGATTTCGAAACAGCAGAAGAAGAAAAGGTAATTTTCGGCGAGGAAGAGCCCGATTTGATAGGCGATTTAGAAGTGAAACCATCAAAATGGGTTTCCCAAGATATGGATGCTTTTGACTATTCATTTTTGCTGCAACATCCAGTTCCATTGCCAATATCTGATTCCGAAGTGTCGACTTGTGATTTAGATTCAGTCGATATTGCTCAAACGCCAGTGGTAGTTGCTGACATCGCATCTGTAGTGGAGGAAATCGAGGAGGAAGGACAACACGAAGATGCTATTGAGGAAGGCGAATTTGAAAGTGACAATGGATGCGATTTTGATTTTGGTAACAAAGGAATATAAACTTGGACATAAATTAAGTTCTTTTTATTTTGTATAATAAATATAAAGACTGAATGGCTTTTGCTCAATGGCTGACGACTATATAGATCTATACAGTCGACTATACAGGAAATTTGACTGTCAGAAACCATATTGAATCTCCGTTGTTATATCGTTGGAGTTTCTAATAGATCACCGCTTCTCACAATTAAAATGAACTGCTGAAGTTTCTTGAAGTACCATTTTGCTCATTTAGTGGGGGTTTACTAACTGGTGCAATTTGGACTTCAGTTCTGCGCTTAGAACACTTGGACTTAGATTTCAGATTTACGTTGGTTTGCGTGGCCTATGAAATTGCACTTAAAACCAAAATTTCTCAATTGTTTCCACTTTTTATTGATTTATTTAAATGTGTACTCGGAGCACTTCTAAAAGACCACTTTGCTATGCCAGAACAGTATTTGCCCTGAAATTGTGGGATCAAAGGGAAAAATCGCAGCTGCTTTAGGCAAAATTAATCCAATGGACATAAAAATACTGGACGAAAGATGACGGATGTCATGCGAAAGCGAGCTAGTACAAAAATATGAGTATTTTTCGAAATTCGAAAAAAAAACCTGTACCAATGGCCACGTTCCATTGACCGCTAGTCATCTAGCACATAATATCCCTGATGGAGGAACGCTAGCGCTAGAGATCTAGCGGCAAAGTGACATTAGAACCAATTTGAATTCGTATTATTTTATCTTCATGAGAGCCAAAAACGTATTTTGTGCCATCATGCCGCACAAAATACGAAGCTTGAATTCCCATTTTACACCAAATTGGAAATATTTGACTTCTGCACTTTCACTTTTGTTTTGACAGTTCGTTATTTTTTTCAATCTAGCAGTTCATTTTATGCTAGATTGAAAAATTTCCCAGAAAAGGATATTTCACAAAATGTGCTAGAGCTCTAGCGCAAATGCTGAAATGTCAGTTTTTTTTTATATGGAGTTTGGCATGCCGCTAGTCATCTAGCGGTCAATGGATCGTGGCCAATATGAATAGGTGTAGCCACTACATCAAAGTTTAAGACTCATAAATTTAAAAACAGTTTACTATTCGTTAATAAATTCCATCCTAAGTTCAAATTAACTGAACATCCCCATCTAGCAACTGCGTGTCACTTTTAATTACAATCGTCAAGTTCTTTGTCTAATTGAAAAATTATCTCCTTATTTATTTGATTTTCATCCAATACAAAATTGTTAATTTTTCCATAGTATCAATCATGATGCGATAGGTAATGCAAATAAAAGCATTGACACTGCAATTCTACGAATAGCTACGAATTTATTCCCAGCCCAAGGTCATTGTACCGTATTCCATCTCTGCCCCCGATTATCTAATGAATTAAATAAGCCTACAATAGCATTCCTTAAATCTCTTTTTCCACTCTAACTCGTATTGTGAATGAGTCACATCATATCAAGATTTGAACCCACTTCCGCTCATCAAAACTGAATTCGCCCGCGATGCCATGCGATGTTCAGAAAAGACGTTACTTTTTTTTAATTTGCATTACTCTATTTTTTGTCATTTAATTTTAGAAATTCCATATTTTCACAGAAAGCTAATTCTCGCAGGTGTATTAGTTTGCCCCCCTCGATTAGTATCGATCAATTTAAATCAATTAAATTTATCCCCAAACCTAATCTTATCAGTATAATGACGAGACGACACACCTTCATCAGCTCCACACAATCATGATTATGTATATCTCCATCTCCAAGCGCCTAGCCATTGATTCTTTGCATACTTTTCCAACAACAAAGTCTGTCTAATTAGACTACCTCTACACTAAAAAAAATCCATCGGCTGATTCCCTGCCCCATTTTAGCACCGCATACAGTAAACTTTTCTTCTACAACAACAAATCACTGGCACAACTGACTATTGGTATAAAACCCACCAGCAAACGTCGCCTAGTGTTCATTCAGTTGTCAAACGTCGTACGGTGTGCGTCAGTGATTGTGTAATTCGAATTTTTCCTTTCTACAAAAAATTTAAATAAAACCCCTAAAAATGGCCGCTTGGGAAGGAAAGAAATACAAATTGGAAAACAGCGAGAACTTCGATGAATACATGAAGGAACTCGGTAAGTGGAATTGCACAAAATTTTATTCCAAACAAAAAAGATCAAAGTGAAATGGGGGCCAAACTGTGATACAAGAAAAAAAACGTGCAAAGTGATGAGATGAGAATTTGGTACAGTTTGTCAAATTGTGTCCATGTGTATATGAAAAAGGTGGTTGACTAGCACAAGAAATGGGAAAAATCAATTGACGCAACCAGCCGGCGGCGTTTTGTGCTCCGATTTTTCAATTTTTCATTTGAAAAAAAGAAACGATTTTTTTTTGCTGTTAGATATGTACTTTTTTAAATTGGTGTAAATTGATGCGTTTATTCCTCCTCCGTGTTTTCTGCTTTCAATTTGAAGCAATTATTCTGAAGTGTCTGTTTTATTGTTGGAAAATTGCAGCTACTTTGCCCGCCGTCATATCGTTGCATTATCCAAGCACAAAAATTTGCGCCAATAAGAATTTTTTTCTTTGGTATAATTAGCCGGCCGGCATGTGAGATGTTTGACTGTGCGAGAGATGCTGTGCTAAGATGTGACGCGATGGTATAATAACTGAAAATTTATCTGTAGAATGGGATATGTATGGGAAAGGGAACTGGTTTTTGCGGTAGAGTTGTCTTGATTTGACGTTGACCCCAAATTTTTGTGTTCATTCGATTGAGATTTTGCACGGTGATGGCGATTACCTACTATTCCTTTGCAATTTAGATCACAATACGAATTTTCCCTCAGTTTTTAGAAATTGGACGTGCGCTTTAATAGGTCTAGGATTTCTATTTATTTATTTTCCGCGGTACTAATAATCATTTTTAGTGTCGTTAACCTTTACGAAGTCACGACAAAAAAATTTCATATTAAAGTATTAATTGTGACCTTTAAAATATTTAAGCTGAAAATTAAAAATGATTATTGGTAAGGCCCTTTCAAGTTCAATTTTGGATCTGTTTTATTCTCAAGACAACTCGTATATGCAATCGTAGTTATGCAACCATTTTTACTGTTCAGGTTATGTTCTAGGAACACACAGTAACGATATTTTAAACGTAAAATTATCTATTGTGACCATCAAAATATTTAAGTTGAAGGTTAAAAATAATTATTGGTAATACGCGGTACTAATAATCATTTTTAGTGTCTAGGATAACTTTTACGAAGTCACAATGGCGAAAATTTCCAAATAAAAGTATCCATTGTGACCGTAAAAATATTTAAGCTGAAGATTAAAAATGATTATTGGTAAGGCTCAATGTCTAGTGAGTGGAAATGGAAAACTTTTAATAAAGTGCAAAAGAAAGGACAAAAGCATTGGACCTTACCAATATGTAGGTATATGTAATCATTTTTAATCTTCAACTTAACTATTTTGACGATCACAATAGATAATTTATGTTGACATTTTGTCCATTGTGACTTCGTAAAAGTAAGCATGGACTTAATTTTGTGCATTGTAAAATTGAAATGCTTTGCTTATCAAAAACATTTCGTCTGTTATTAGCGATTTGGTGTAACAGGCCTAGTAAAATTGTTAAATTGTATTTTTTTTACCAGATCTTAAACACACTTCTAATCTTTAGCAAATCTACAGCAAATGATCACACAATCACAAAGCTACACAAACGAATAACAGCTGCCAGTTACACTGACATTTGGCGAACTGTCAAAAGGACCAGGGTACACTTTACTCTGTCGTAGTTTTCAACCCTATTGTAGGTTGAGTGTTGTTGCTGTTAAGTGTTGTTGTAGTGTAAAAAAACTTCACACTTTTACAATGATACTAGACAACTAGACCTGTTTTCCAACAAGTTTTGACGTTTTATGATTTTTCATTGGGACAACAAATTATTTATGTGAACCGTGAAAAGCTGTTTTACGTCATTCAAGCGAAAATATTTTCGAGTCGCAGAAATATGTGTTCGGAACACGGTTTAAATGGACATCTGATTGAAAAGCGCACAAATATGTAGTTACTATTGCCTCTCGTTATAATGTTCCCTAAGTGCCACAAAAGATCAGACTTCTCAAAATAAACAAATTTATAGTCAGATAAAGTACACTCTATCATTATGGGCCTTACCAATAATCATTTTTAATCTTCAGTTTAAATATTTGACGGTCACAGTGGATAATTTTATGTGGAAATTTTCGCCATTATCTGACTTCGTACAAGTTAGCCTGGACACTAAAAATGATTATTAGTACCGCGGTATATGTAGAACTTACTAACCAGTAACTTTAAGTATATTGTAGGTCACAATAGATCATTTTATATAGCAAAATTCGCTATTGTGAGTTCGTAAAATATATTTTTGAATGCGAGCTAAAATTTTGCGCGAGTTTGACTATCCGTAATTTTAGTCTGACAGCTGACACTATCATTTCATTATATTGCCTTGTTTCATTACAAATAAAAAAAATATCCGTAATATGATTTTATTCCTAAATTGAACAAATGCAAACATTGTTTATTGGTTCCTGCTTTTGCTAACACAATCACATAACATCTTTGTAGAGTTGGCTTAAGCTTAGAAAGTATAAATATTATGGTGTTTGGAACTGTCAGTTCAACGAATCTTAAGTACAAGTGTTTACTCCAACGACGGGCATACTTTCTACCATTAAAAAATGTTGATTCATTTCTATACTGGTCTCTGGATTTCAGTTTCAAATACTTAAATCGTTTGGTGGTCATGAAGAAAATGTTCATATGAATGAATACCTATAATTAGCAATTATCTACTTCTTATTTATTATATTATACTAGAGGTATTAGTTTCGGTTTGATAAGAAATATTGCCATGCCACCTTTACTGCTCAAAGTGCAAAGGCAAACTGATTAGAGAGTACATTTATAAGATTGTGAAAAGTAAATCCAAAAACTATTTATTTATTAATTTGTGCCACACTTGGGCAGCGGAAATGCACATTAAAATTCAATTCTTCCATGTGACTTGCCATCAGGGAAAATTCTATAAAATATGAATAATTACCTCAAATGCAGTATTTTGTTCTACACTAAGAATCGTGCCTCACTAACATTTAATATTCCACATTTCACATTGAGTCATTCGTGTTGAATAGAAAATTAGCTTGATGCACTAACTAAGGATTTAACGGAAGATAATCTTGAAATCGGCTCTACTCTAATTGTTTATTATTGCTTTTACGATTTGTACGTGACAGTAATATGTAAGGTCTAATTCCCATGAGAATATCTAAAACTTTAGCCTATGTTATAATTCACAAAGAGTATCCTTAGAATCAATGTCGGGCGGTTTTCCTTGGTCAGTAAACCTTCGTGACCTTCCCCAATTCTGAGCATGCTCACTAGTTATCTAGTAACAAGCTGGCGACTCATTAATGGTAATACATACTTTTTAAATATCATTAAAACCAAAACGAGAATTACTAACTGGAAACTTCATGGTGGCATGTTGAAAGCAATTAATTTATTCTCCAAAGCATGACTATACAGTCAGATAATATTAGAAATTTCGTTTAAATCGAGTAGAGAGCGATTTTTCGGCTGTAATTATTTTATTTTAGGGTGCTCGTTTGGTCTGTCGAAATGCTAAACTACGTATAGATGTATAGATTGATAATGATCAATGACAGGGTTATATTTTCCGGTCAATTGAAGCTATTAAATGTACCTAATAACAAGTGTAAACGACAATATATTCGATATGAATCTAGATTCGATCGATTGGTTTGTTAGCGAGTTGTAGAATGGAACACATTCATAGCACTTTTTACTTGCTAATATGTAGGTATAGGTACATATGTATTTGTATTAAGTGGTATTGTGGTATGAAATAATTTATTTTTCAACTTTAGAGTTCAAGGACAGAGTCGAATGAATCACATAAGAAAGTACAAACTGCGTATTTTTTTGTTGTTCTCGGTTTCACAAGATCAAAGGTGATATCTATGAATACCAATTCGACTAAGTTGTAGTACATATTTTGTAATGCTTGGGTAATTTTTATCAGGGTTTTCTGCAATTCCATGATTTTCGATCTGTGCTCTACCTCTAATCCATCAATAATTTTGTTATTAGTCGAGTAGAGTGTGCTTTCTTTCTTTGTGGAAGTAGGTATAAAAGTCGAGACCGGGATGCATTATGCAGTCTCCATTCGAATGGTTTGTACAAAAGCTACGGTCTTAAACAGGTAATATTCTCTTTGTTTAAGATCGTTTGCATCATTGGAAACATCAGCCGAAAGTAAGAAACAGTTGTTTTCTTTAACCAATTTAAAACCTAAATTGAGAGCAAAAGCTTACCAACTAAGCTATGTGGAAGATTAGGAAATATTTGTAGAAGCGCTCGAGCAAATGTTTTCCACAGGAGCTAATGGGCTTAGTAGATGCCTTCTAAAGGATGTAACTTTTAAGAACTTTGGCGTTACACGAGCTCTTACTCATATTCAAAATGGAACCATCCCAAGCTTTAAAATTAAATAGAAGTTTAAGGGAGATGTCACCCCCAAATTCGGTCACATTTGCAAAATCCTTTTAAAATAAGTCCATTTACCAAATAACGAAGCTTCTGTAAAAGCTAATTATATACCGTTTTAAGTGATTTTGTTGTTTGGGAGGTTTTACACCTACAAATTTGACGTTTTTAAATACATAAACAGCTGTACAGCATGTCTAGCTTTTTACCAGCCATTCGTTTTATTTTTAGGACGGATGGAAGGAAGGGAGCTAAACATTTATGTAGAATCCAAACGCCTAAATTAAGAAGCTTTCTCAGGGCAATTATATTTTAGGTATTTGACAGAAGTTCGTGGCATAGTGGAAAAACATGAGAGCTATTGTTCAGTACTGTAGCACACTAATCACTGAAGATAGTATTAGACGTTGAATCAGCATACGTATGCTGAAAATTGTGTTCCAATCACAACACGATATTTTGTGATTCAACATATTGTCTAATACAAGCTTGAGCCCATAATTCGAAATCCATCAGTGCTTTTAATCTAAGGAACTACTTTGTAATTGGCTTATCGCTGAGAACGCAAAAAACATTGCGAGGTAGGTACTTATAATCATTTTTAATGTCCAGGCTAACTTTTACGAAATCACAATAGCGAAAA
This sequence comes from Cheilosia soror, assembly GCA_949372485.1. Lineage (NCBI taxonomy): Eukaryota > Metazoa > Arthropoda > Insecta > Diptera > Syrphidae > Cheilosia > Cheilosia soror. The sequence continues at coordinate 7,618,564 of OX443562.1, read as the reverse complement.
TTTCCATATAAAACTGTTTATTGTGACCGTAAATGTAAGGCCTTTCAAAATACTATAATCATTTTAATCTTCATCTTAAATATTTTGGCGGTCACAATGGATAATTTTATGTAGCAATTTTCGCCATTGTGACTTCGTAAAAGTTAGCTAGGACACTAAAAAATTAGAAACGGTTTCCATATAAAATTATCCATTGTGAGCTTCAAAGCATTTAAGTTGAAGATTAAAAATGATTATTGGTAAGGCCCATTATCATTGCATTGCAGTAAGCTAGATTGCTTCCATGATATCTAATTATCGTTCCGGGTTCAATTTCGCAACATTGGCATTTTCAGCTGTGACAACTAAATTTTTCGGATAGATTATTATTCACTGCAGAAGAATACCTACATCAAAGTTCCAACAAAATTTTACAATTTTCGCCCGAAATAAATTGTTTTTGGTCGATATTGATTACTTCACTAGCGTCGCACTCATTCCAATAAAAATGCTTCGATAAACAATACATGTTCCCACAAAAGGTATACCACAAACAATAAATTAAGCGTTATGTAAGACATATTATACGCTCCATTCGAATCAATAAAAAAAAAAAAAAATATAATATCGACAAAACACATTCGTTTGAAAACGGTTTCTACTTCTAAAAAAGGAACCAAAGACAAATTATCAATTATCAAATTATTAAACAATTCAAGAAAATAAACACAGAAACAAAATTATTATTCCAATGGGGGGTGTCAATACGTTCAAATGGCTATCGTTATACCCGCGGGCTTTATGGTTCTTTAACAAATCATTATTCGCCATAGTACATTATCAGCTGGATTGATAAACATTTATGAATAACAGTAAAATGACTTGCAAATATTGTTCAAGGCAAAGGTTAAAGTCTAAAACTGCACTGTTTATATCGACCTGTGCCTTGGCGTCAAACGTATAAAGGTCTGTTAAAATGCGAAAGCGGGAAACAAATACATGGCGATGGCAATATAGCCCACCCGTGCGAATTTCGCTCCCGCTTTCGCATTTTCGAGTTGATTTGGGCAGACCTTTATTACTGTTGATATAAATTTAAATGATTGACTTGTTGGAATAGCGCCAATTTAAACTCTTAAGCTCACCAGACAAAATACCAACGAAAATAAAATATAATCTATAACATGGGAAACTGGATTCCAAAGTTCAGATTTTTTTTGTCAGCAAAATAAGATCTCGCTATAATGCCAAGTAAATAGATTCAGTTAATATTATGTGAGTTTTTTTTTTAAAGATAAATTGCCGGTTGTTTTTGTTTTTTTATTCAATACCGCCGCCAATATGAGAATGACGTGCAACTTTTAATTTTAGTGGAATTGGAGTATGATAGGTTAACTATTGTATTAAGTAATTTGTCATTTATCTGTTGAAATAGTATAACTTAAGTAACCAACGACTTGTGACCTTTTATAACACATGTAACTTGTACCCATTGACATACTATACAATGGCATGCTAGTGAAATGTCAGTTTCATGCAAATCTGCAAGGAAAAATTAATCAAACATAAGCACTAGTTCAGTGCGGCGAAAGTAGGAAAGAGGTTTCAACCTCTGCTCGCCATTGCTGTTTTTTACATAGAACACAGTGCCATCCATTGCAGAAACTGCGCAAAAATAACTACTTATTCAAATTATTTCAAACATTCTATAACAGATGGCACACTCAACATTCAAACAAAATCGCACGAATTGCTCGATGACATTTGAGTGTTTTCGTTTCTCTCCGCCGTAAACCAAAAGAGCTAGTGCTTATGTTTTCTTTAACGAAAAATTGGCTGATAGCAGTCCATTCCATGTATAGTATGCAATGCTTGTACATATACGTGTGCTTTACAGTTCGTCAATTCTTTCACGTCATTATGAAGGGTTTCTTAGGGGAATCGGACATTAATTTGCAAATTTGTATATACAGTAGAAGTTCGGAAATGTTGACTCTCAGAAAAGTATATTTTGCAGAAAAGTTGACCAAATTTTAGCTACCATACGTTACCTTAAAATGTTGACTTTTTAGTCAACTTTTTAGAGCGTGACTCTTTTTTTTACTTCCATTCGGTTTTTTATATATCAAATTTAAATAAACGATGTAAAAAAAATAACACAGCAGCTACGCATTCCGAAGAAATGTATGTTTCCATGGCAGCTGCGTGCCAGTTACAGTTAATTTAGATTATAACCGACTTTTTCTTACGTGTATTGTCCATTCGCACAATTAATTTTATTTCCTGTCCGGTAATTAACTAAATTTTGGCAAAAGAATGACACAATGGAACAAAATACCTACTGATTTTCTACAGATATTGAAGTGTCCAGAAAAGTTGACTTTTCGGAAAAGTTGACAAGCTCTGGGACATTTCGATCAACTTTTCCGAGCTTCCACTGTATTATGGTTTTCGTGGTATCATCATAGTTTTATTATATTTGATTTTGTATACAAAAAATAAAGAAAGCAATGCTCTATAATGTCTTAATTTGTATAGTATTTAGGTAGGGTTACCAATCGTACTCTTTTTGAGTGCTACTTTGATTTTGATCTCTCCTCTCTAATTTAGGTACCATGTTACTATCACTGATAAATTAATGCCTGCATGCTCCTAACTCCATCTCAATTACATTTTCTTAAATGGTCGTCGCCATCATGATTGTGATTCAAATAGAAATGTACCGATATAGACGTTCCAGTATCCAGTTGCACACTTGACCCCATGAGAACAATTCCAATTGCAATTAAGATCAAATTTGAATGCCCTGAGATTTTGTGTCCAATGCCCTGCTGCTTCTCGATTTTGTTTTCTCTATCTGGCTACATAATTCAATCAGTGTATAGTATATACGAGTACTTTTTTTTGAGCTGAAATTAAATTCAATTAAGCTCTCTTTCGCTATCACGCATGACTTGTAATAATTATACTTTCAAAATTGTATAGTGAACTCATATATTTTCTTATACTTTCAAATCAATTGAAACCCCCCGCACCCATCAATTGTGGTTCAAATTACATTTGTAGACGTTGGACACTTTTGTTCTATCCAATTACATTGAGCTCTTTATAGTGAGCAACAACTCTTAGCCTATTCAGAAAGTCTATAGAAGTTCTTGTCTATACATTTTTATCATCTCTATAGACTAAACGGAGGATTATTTTTAAGATCTTTTCTTATCAAAGGCGTGTGATTTTCACCATGCATGCAGCTATATATTTGTTGGGCACTACCCGGATTGATAACTGAAATTACTTTGGAAATGTCCCCGTGATGCCCTTGAAATGCCGATAACAATGCATGCGATAATAAATTGAAAGAAATTTATTTTTCTTCTTATCGTTTGCAAAGCGAATTATATTGCAATTGAAGCGGATCTTCTTGTTGGTATAATAATAGACGGACTATACGACGACCGACGCCTCAGTGATTAGTGAGCATTTTATCAGTGTGTCATGCGATGCATGATGGTCTCGTCGGTCGCCCGTCTCATTGTCCAATTAAGCATTCAGCACTTGCCAACAATGTAAATCGATAAATTGTATATACGAGAGTGTGGACTAAAATTATTGTCAATTTTATTTGTGGCGGTTTATTTGGTTTTCATCATATGAATTTTATTGTGCGGCTACGGCTGATTAGATTAGTCCTCATTAAGCGATAATAGAGCATGTCCATGATGTGCTATTATTGGTATTGAACAAACTGTGACTCTTTGTGATTGTATACATGACAAGATTCAAGATGCATATTGATGTGATTTGAAAGGAATGCGCATTTAATGGGGATTTTATATGTACTTACCTGTTAAGTATTAGATTCCTAGTAGACCAAATTTTGTTTTTTAAATGATACCAAATGAGATGTTTCACAGAAGAGAAGATAAAATTTCCGCTTGTGGTTGTGGCATCTCAGTAGTCCTTGCAATTCCGAGCAATAATAGCTCGGAGTTTTAAATAATATAAATCGCTCATTTTACATTAACCGCCTGTTCAAGGAAAGAATCATCGAATCGCATCAGATTACTGAAATTACTACAACTGCACCGCTACTCTTCATCTATAATTGTATGCAAAAGACCGGATGTTCATAATGATCATGATAATGGACACTTCAGTTAATAAAGTCTTTTTTTTTTGTATTATTTGAACTGAGGACTGCATTGTAAAGGAGATGATAATAACGTGGGGTTGGGGAAACGCGACATAATGCGGAGGAGGAGAACAGAATTATGAATGAGGAACCAATTGTTGGCTCAAGTGTATACTCGTTCATTATGCACAGTGCAATGATGCTCATGCATTTTGAGTTTTGTGGCTGGCCTCTGTTCTGGTTATATGATATAGTGCGGCCTCTTAAGTGAGTTTAGTGTTTGGTTATAAATGAAGTAGTACCCGATGTCATAACTATATGGATTGGATTAAGGGAAATCTGTGGTTTGTGGTGAGTTTTTTTTTTTTCTTTTAGAGGAAGTGATAGGTTTATTGTTGATATACAGGGTGATGTCTTACATGTTGATCCCTTTAACATAACAATTATCATGTATGACCACAATGAACTGGCAAAGAAAGTTGCCTGGTTTGGTTTGGAGAAACCCCAGTTCATAGCAAGTTTTTATGTCTGTTTGCTTTTTTGTTAACAATTCTTGCGTCATTGCAGGGTCAGAAGTGCAGTTTTATTGTGTGCTTTGTTCGCATTTTGATGGTACATGCCGTCACCTTTGATCACAATTAATTATACTGCACCATTAACTCAGGGTACAAACACAAGGTGGTTACTTAACTACATTGCTCACTTTTATTTGAGAGAATGTATGCAACATGACACATGAGATATGCTATGCAACTAACGAATGAATTATTAGTACATCGTTTGATTTTTACGTTCCTCCGAAGTTTCTTCGCAGGGATTCAATGAGGGCGCTCAAGAATCTAGTTTAGTAAGTCAGACAGCTCTATATCTCCTTCTCCATGTTGCTGAGTTTTCATTGGGCTAGACTGGTCATGGTCATGTGAACAGTTTCTTTAGTCGACGTCTATGTCCGCAACAGTCAACACCGACAAATCAAGTCAAGAATTTCTCGACTTACTACTAAGTTGACGTCTATTTGTGTCAACATGTGTATGGAGAACTCCGCTTTGACATTTATTTCTATTGAGTTATCGGATAGCATGATATTGGGATAGCACAATTTGACATTTCGACTGCTCTGACGTGTAGAGCACCAATCAGAAACTTATGTCGTTTTCGGTTGGTTATTGAATGCGGCCAATGATTTGCTCTAGAACTAAAGCGTTAACCATAACTGGTACCTAACCTTTTACAAAATTTGAACATGCGTTCTCGTCCGTATTTGGCACTTAACACTAAGCCCACGTAGCCCTATTGGAGTTGAGCCTTGTTTATGTGATACCTAAAAAAGTATGTGATGGGAAAGATAGCGGCGTAAATGTCCCATAAAGTATAATTAGATTTTCAAATTCTTTACCCCTTATTTAAAACCTGCAACTAAATTCATATTTATTTCATTTTCATTTTAGGTGTTGGCATGGTCCTCCGCAAGATGGGTAACTCTGTCTCACCAACCGTCGATTTGGTCAAGAATGGTGACACCTACACCCTTACCACCAGCTCAACCTTCAAGACCACTACTATTTCTTTCAAATTGGGAGAGGAATTCGATTTGGAAACCCTTGATGGCCGTAAAGTAAAGAGCATCTTCACTTTGGATGGCAACACTCTCACCCAAGTAGAGAAGGGCGACAAGCCAACAACCCTTATTCGTGAATTTAGCGCCGATACCCTAATCGTCACCATGACCATTGGTGATGTCAAGTGTGTCAGGACATACAAAGCTCTTTAAGGTGATCCAAAGTCATAAGACCGTCCATTAAGAACCGAAACTAAAAGCAACAACAACTGCAACTGATGAAACTGGACTAAATCGTAATAAAAATTAACTAACTAACATCACTAAGCGTAGATCGTTTTTTTTTTTATAATAATTATTATATTATTTCTAAATACATGGAAATTGACTGAGAAAACTAACAATTAAATAAATTTATTTATCAAAAAAAAAAAAAAAATTAACACAATAAAAGAACAAAAAAAAATGTCATGTGTTCAAAGAAAAAAAAAAACATTCTATATGAAATTTCCAACTCTGCTTTATATTGCACTTTTCATTTATATTTTAAACTATAAAATAGAGATATTCCTAAATACTAAAGCATTTTCTATATTTTATTTTTATCTTTTTGTAATGGTCGAACAATATTTCTGTATTATTTTCAATATAGAAATCAGCACAAAAATTTGCGACCAACTAATTCGAGCTAAGTGTTTGAATGCATTTATAGTTAGATTTATACAAAAATGAAATGAGAAAAGATTTTACGATTTTTGCTATGTGAAATAGAAATAATAGTGAAACAAGAAAATGTAATAAAAACAAGATATTCTCAGACGTTGTGTGGTGTTTTCCTTCATTGTAATAATGTGCGTGAGGTGAGGCGATTTTTTTAGAAGTGCTCTTGTGAGAATCAGCGATTGAGATTATATTCCAAAACGTGCTAAGAAACAAATTTAGTGTTTAGCGCACCATTCCAAAGTTTTAAATCGAAATTCGTACTGGTATGTCTAATAATGGTGATTTAAGAGACTGAAATGTTTTCCATTTTCCACTAATTTAGATAAAAATCGAACGCAAATACTTTTTATCACTATCTGCACTGTTAAAAGTTAACAATTGTGGAATGTAATCATAAAATATCTATATAAACATATAACACAAAGGGGCGTGGCACCTCCCATACAAAAATAACACTGCAAACTTCATTTCTCGACATACAAGGGCGCTAAAGTTGTTTAATTTTTAACATTAATTAAGAAAGCCCAAAGAAAGCATTTCGCGTTGTGTAATAGGGCGGGATTAGAAAGCGGGCGTGGTACCTTACATACAAAAAAAAATGATTCAAAACATATCTTGGCATTTATGAGAGCTTTTCAGCCTTAAAATTTGGTAAATGGACGTATATGTCATGTTGGCTGTAAACAGCATTTTAGAAAATGTGGGGATGTATCGCGGTGTGGGATGCACAATTCATGAATTTTGATATTGAGCCACCGGCCGGCGTAGGTATATATGGGCCAATCAAATTCTTCACTTGCTATTAGTCCAAAAGAATTGCAGAAATTATACAAGCAAAAAGTTTTACATGTCGCCAAGTAGCTAAAATTCCATTTTATAATAAAATTTGTTGGTTGTACCCGCTTCGCTAGGTATGCAAAGTAATATTTGATAAACAAATTGATTTTATTTAAAAAACTTCTTTGAAAACTACATTGCGTGTAAATTGTCTCTGGTTAATTAATAATCTTCCTTGCTGTGGATTAGATTCAATATACACCTTCTTTTGTCTTGCAACTCTTGATTGTGATAAAGCCACATACAGTTGGCCGTGTGAAAATACTCCGGTCTTCAAATGCATGCCAACGTGATCAAATGACTGGTCTTGAGCCTTGTTTATTATTATAGCGTATGCTAGAATTTATCGGAAATGGAATCATTGTGGTAATTCATGCTCTTATCAAATTTCGTCCAGGCTCTTCCACAATCAGTCCTTTTTTAGGGTTCAAGTTTTTCAGCAACATGATGATGACACCTTGCTTAAGTACAGCACATGAGGTGGCTTGCTGGATGGAGTTTGCTGATTGAGGAATTCAACAGGGAAATTTGGTGCATCATTTGGATCTTCAGTCTTCACTGATAACAGAATCGCTCCTATTCATTTCTAATGTCTGCACATTTGTCAGCGCGGCAATGACTCGGTCTGAAAGTTCCTGCATTGACTTTTGCAGCAGATCGCCAAAAATTGTCTTAATTAAGTCTCCTGTTAATATAATTTCCGTGGGAATTTTAACAACGTCGTCTTCATACATTTCTGCTACCCGCGGCAATTTTGCAATAATAAGAAGACTCATATTTTAATAGCCCTCAGGATTTTGTCCACAGAGATTCCTTCACGATCGGTTAGTTTTCTCTTTTATATTTAAATATCGCGAAATAAAATTTCCTATTAAAGTACCTGAGCAGTTAGTAAATCAGTGATCTTATAATTCGTAGCAAAGTACATATTGCCTAAAAACGGTTTCTATTTTTTTTGTATCTATTGATTTAGAATTTAGATTTATGAGTATAAATAATATTTTACTTCTTTTTACTTCTTTATTATAAATGTACCTACAAAGTTTCATATTGATACGACAAACTCCTTCGTGAGTTATGAAAAAGTTCTCATTAAAATCATTGCCAATAACTCGAGCCCAAAGCAAAATACCTAAATATTTCTTATATAGAGTACACAAACCGAGTTTGAAGTCGATCGGATGAAAAATAAAAATGTTCCCGTACAAACTTTGACCCCCTAAGAAGGGTTGGTTTTATTTGGCAATTTTCTTTTGAAAACACTTGCCGAGCATTACTATAGTAGAGTTTGAACCTTAAAGAAAATTAAAATATATGAAAAATAGGCGGTGCGTATTTGAATAATGAGAAGACACAAACATTGAAAATTTATTCAAATACCCACCGCCTACTTTTATTTAAAATAAGAAAAATAAGAAAAGTAAGGAGCGTTACAGAATCAGTAAGGGTAAATATATATATGATAAAAGCAAAAGGAGGTAGCTCCATCAAAAGACAAGTACAACGGGGAACTGCTCAGGAAGGGGTTCTCTCTTCTCTAGACACTCTTGTTCTTAAAACATCTCCTGGAGATAGCACACAAAACACAACGGAAATGCAGAGTTGTATGCTTACGCAGACGACGCGACCTTCAGGCAAATAACTACGTATAGACAGTTGCCGATGAGGAATACCTACAATTTACATTGTATAATGCCCCAGGCGGCTAAGTCATTGCCATTCGATAAGTCGCTGAATGATTGATGGTGTGAGTACGGCAAAAAGATATCGTTGTCACTGCGATGTCCCAAAAAATTGCGAAGCTGACTAATTGCATAGACGAGGTGCGTTCGGTATTAATAGTACATTACGTTTGTAACGTGCCCAACATTGCAGCTAAAATGTAAAATACCTTACCTATACTCCGATACAAAGGCAAACCTTAGAAAGACTCGCCTGAATCAAGGCAACACCTCTAAGTTACGAAAAATATAGCCAAAACTAGACAGGCACAGGACTTCAAAACCACAAGAGAAGAACAATTCTCAAACTAAGAAAAGCCATGGCTGGACACTGCGCTGTGCAATTCGTCGGTATATAGGCATGACGATGACCTGACCATAGGTTTCTTATCGCCTACATTGCTGTAAAGATGACGAAGGGGAGGAGACAAAAGTTCACTTCTTATGTACTTGCCTTGTTGTCGTCAGAATGAAAAACACTGAATTTCAATTGAGTGAAACACGTAAAATTAAGTAAAGCCGCGGTACTAATAATCATCAGCTAAAAATGATTATTAGTACCGCGGAATGCGTTTTTCGAAGTTGAATTGTGACGAAATTTATAATATTGTGAATTATCTCATTTTCATTTCAAACGAATATTCCATACCTTCAGGCATTTCTGTTAATTTAAAAATTGTTTATCGGATTTCTCTCGTAGGTGGCAGCACACTTGTTACCAACTGAATAAAATTCAAAAGTAAAGCATATTGTGAATTAAAACAAACTCGCCGCACTTTGTTGTTCGTTGGAATGAGATTGGGGTTGAACTCGTATAATGGTAAACCTTGAAAATAGTCGTTTTGCCGGTTGGCGGTTGCGTGTGACGTTGACGTTATATTACTTGCTTCGATTTCCATTTGCCGGTAGATGTGCATAGCGGTTGCACTTGTTTCTGAAGCAATATTTATACGATTTGTTTTCTTGTGATACTGGTTTGGTTAGGTACTTACTCAAGCAATTTGTTGTTGCTATTCCAAATTTTTATACGCAAAAAGGATATTTTGCGTCGTGGTGACTGTTATTGGACAGTGCTAATAAATTAAAGTGCAAAGTGGTTTAAAAACAAATAAATCTACACAATATTTTATTGAAGCCAAATTAAACAAAAAAACATGTTCCTTGAAATAATGTTCGTCTAATTTCAATTAGTGCCAAAGAAAACGGTAAGTTTACGTAGGTACATACTTTAATTGGATGTGTGTGCAATTAGGAAGGGCCTTTAGTTATTTTATTGCAATATCATTTTCCTCGGCTGCACTTTAAGTGCGCATTGATATTCAACAATTCAAAGTGATTACCACACAGGCTGATTGAAAATTCAAATATTGATTTTTCAATTGAAAAAAATCCTTAACCCTTTAGCATGCGAGGTGAAGGAAAGGAGGGTGAAGAAAGTGAAAGTGCCTAACCTGCCAACGAACAATAATGTCAACGAACTTTTTTTTTCTGTATTGCTCCATAGGTAGGTACCTCGTTGTTCTGGCTGACTGGTTCTATAAAATGATGTCACGTGAATGAAGTGGAGCTGAAAGGTATCATCAACCTTTTCTGTGTAGTTTAGTTGTAGCGCGATTTTAGGACAGAGAAAGTTAAGTTGATGCAAAAAAAAAGACGCTGGGTTTTCATTGATTTCAATTTTCAGTTAGGAAGGGGTTACATAAAAGAAAATGTCATAGGTCGGTGTGGATGTCTAGTCAAGAGGAAGGTGATGTGTGACAGCAGGAAGTAAAAATTTGAAAAGGGTTTCATTTTTTTCTTTATTATGTAACCAGGCTGATTTTTAACACGCAAAATTTCTATGAGTCTGTACAAATCGCTGTATTACAGTGGTAAAGGATAACGACTAAAACACAATATCGCGTTTCATTGACTACGACTGCTAGATTACTTACGACGCATTACTTAAGTTCACGGTAAGCTCGATATATGTACAGACTATATTGAACATATATGTACGTTACGTATCCAAAAAATTTTTTTTGCCTAACCATTTTCGCTAGAGCTCTAGGACATAATAATTTAGATCGATGTAAATAATATTTTAAACTTTCATGGAACGCGACAAATCTGAAATAATTTCAAAAGCCAATTCTCCATCTTTCCTTTTTTTCTTCGGTTGTTTTCTGTGACACATGACAGAACTATTGCTGTGCCACCGTTAAACTTAAGTTGCAATAGTTCCTACCTATACATAGCTTGGTACTAATAAATCATTTTTAGTGCCCAGGCTGGCTTTTACGATCTCACAATAGCGATTTTTTCCATATGAAATTCTCTATTGTGAACTATAAAAAACTTAAGCTGGAGGGTAAAAATGAATATTATTATTAGAAATTTGTATCGGAAAATATAGCCATTATTGGGCACTAATGGATATATTTTCCGATACAAATTTCTCAAGTTTGAACTTCCATAAAATTAATGTCAAGACTACTAGCTCGCTACTAATAAACGTTTTAGTGTCGGCTAACTTTTACGAAGTCACAATTTTCATATAAATTTATCTATTGTGAACATAGACATTTTTAAGTTGAAGGTTAAAAATTATTGCTATGAACCAATGTAAATAAATACGCAATATTTTGTCGAAAAAGAGTCATTTCCATAGCAACCTCTAATGGCTTGTAATATTTTATCAAGTAATCGTACCTATTTAGACACTAACCTTGTTTAGTAAACCAAGCACGAACAAATTTTATTTGAGTGAGCGTGATTCTTTAGGGCTTGCATTTTAAATGACTTGCTTGAAATGCATTTTTTTGTTCAACGTCTTTTAATTAACAAATGATGAGAGCTTAGATATTTAATACATAAAAAAATGACATCAGCCTATAGACGACAAAAGGGTGTCTGTATTTGCCTTACAAGAGTAGGTGTAATTGGGTACGTTCCAAACACAATCCGCGGTACTATAATCATTTTTAGTGTCCAGGCTAACTTTTGCGAAGTCTCAATGACGCAAATTTTCATATAAAATTATCCATTATCAATTATCGTGAATATATTTAAGCTGAAGATTAAAAATGATTATTGGTAAGGCCCAATAGTTTAGTGCTTATAGCTGTCACGATTTATTGTTCTTGCTTTTAAGGTCCATTCACATGAGAGCGAACGAACGAATTGATGAAATGCGAACAAACTACTTTTGCTGCATTTATAAACCGAAAATTGTACATTTTACTATTCCAAGAGTAGGATAATTAATTGTCCTAACAAAATGAATTAAGAAAACATGTTTAAAAACAGTTTAAACAACGAAATTTCAAATTTCGAAATTCCAAACTTTTTGCCGCGAACGAAAACACCTTCTGCGCGAATTGTCAAAGTTTATTCGCGACCCACAACATTAAAACGCGTTCTACAAACGAGCGAATAAAACATTCGCTCGAACTTAACCTCAAATTAGAAAGAAGAAAAAACTGATGCCTGAAATTCGAGAACTGGAGTATGACCATGAAAAGTGTTCATGTGAACGGATTGTCAAAACTTGCACATTTTCGTTCGTTCGTAGGTAGTTGGTCGCTCTCGTGTGAATAGTCTTTTGTGGCCTGTATAGAATTCTGGACTGAGTTCAATTTCAGATGAAAGTTACTTGGTCATATATGTATGCATCTAGTTGTGTTAAGATGACGAAACTTTTGAATGTCCCCATAATGACCATTTTGTTCATTCTTTTGAAAAATCTATATTTTTCCATATAAACTGCTGAATTGAATTAAGACCGAACTGCTACTTCCAGAATTTCGTCTGTATCAATTTTGTTTAAAAACAATTAGGTAGGTATAAAGAAAAATGTTTTCATTATCTACATACTGGCATTAGCTGATTAAGAAAAATGCATTCCATTCACAAATTCACTAACAAAATCGACAGTGCTGGATCACACATGCCTTCCCATAAAAGTCGTGTCGGGCGAGACGGGTAAAAGTTTAAGTAAGTTAGGAAAGAAAGGTAGATTACACCAAAAACTGCTTCTCTTCTCTCCTCACTCAAAATCAACCTGTCTCGCCTGACACGACTTTCATGGGAAGGCATGTGTAGCCCAGCACAAAGGCAACAGGTGGTTAATTTTAGAACCTAAATTGAAGAAATACTTTCACATGCCCACTTGACCCTGAGTTTATTTATATCTACGCCATGCTAATATTGATAATGCGATAATTAATCGATTTATCAATTAGGTGATAAAATGCATGCATTATCTAATTACACACTGTTTGGAATTAATAGAAACACTTATTTGTATCCCCATTAATTGATGGAGGATGACGTGCGTCGGTATCATGCTAATGAGGACGCAAATAAATAAATGTTGTTGCTTTTAACGTGAAGAAGTTATCAGTGATTACATTTGGGAGAGACAGCAGTCCTAATGAAGATATCTAATACAAATAGCCGATATTGGCAAGGCGATGGAATGGTTGTTTTCCACTCCAGTCTCTTAAATAAATAGGTACGTATGTGGACCAATATCAAATAGAAATGTTATGCTTGTTTGGAGAGCATACAACTAATTAAATACAAACATAGTTGCAATGTATAAGAAATAGAAAGTGTTGCCAATTGATATAGATTAACTGCCTGGGGCTGGGGTCCTATTCTGTATTTCGTTCAGAAAGTGTGGTTTCCAAAAGCGAATATTTTGTACTCTTTATTTCGAAAGCGGAATGAAATCACAAAATGTCAAAAGCATTGTAAAACGTAAATCCGATAACAGAATTGTTTTAAAGTACATGCTTTGTTTATTTAACATATTATCTCATAGGAAATATTTCATGAGAAAAAGGTATTCTTAAAAAATAAAAATAAATAGGTGGCGCAACAGGCGGTAGCTTCTCGCAACCATTCGCTTGTGTGAGTTTCTATTTTTGAGACGAATGTTAGGGACCTATAATTTTATGCCGAAAGCGAACGGCTGCATTGAGAAGCTTTTTCAGGACAGTCATACTCTCGGATGTTGGTCAGACATTCGCCAAAGGTGGCGCAATGAAAAAACCTTAAGATTTTATTTGTTTTTTCCCGGGCATCGAACCTGAGATCTCTCGCACAGTAGTCCAGCACACTAACAACTAAGTCATAATACATAGAATCTCTTGATTGGTCCAGCTCCTGTTATGTAGTGATTTCCACAAATTCAAAAGAAAACAGCTTAATGGTTTTGAGCAGATAGCCACTAGTTGAATGTGATTTTAAGTTCTCGGTAAACGCATTCAGAGTGAACTATGGATGCGTTTATAGCAGAATTTATATAAACGATTCGTCGTGAAAAGATAAAATTTGTTCAGCATTTTAAAAGACGAGTACGTTAGTTTTTCTGCACAGTGGATTTTCATTTGGACCAAAACGTAGTAGATCTACAGCTATACAGGGCCTATGTGCCTTACCAATAATCATTTTTAATCTTCAACTTAAATATTTTGACGATCACAATGGTTAATTTCATATGGAAATTTACGCCATTGTGATTTCGTAAAAGTTAGCCTGGACACTAAAAATGATTATTAGTACCGCGGATAGAATCACCTTTCACTGAAATTATTACTTTTCCCCTACAGATTATATTGCGCTGTAGGGTCTTATAAATCATTTCAAATGTCTTATATATCTTATAAAATCGCAATGCCAATTTGTTTCATAATAAAAATGTCTCTTGTTAAAAATAAGTGAAATGACGTTTAATTGTATGTTGAGCCTTCAAAAATGAAGTTACAAAATTTAGCACTAGCAACTCAGCAACACCCCCACTCGATATCCCATATTATACATAGGAGTATGATTGTGTGTTCGCCACGGGGAATGTGTGTATTCTGGCATTGCCAGCCAAGCCACACAAATCATTCATTATCATTTTCTCTCTTCTCCACACAGATCCATGACGTATTCGCTAGTAGCTTAGGATTTTTTAGGTATACTCATTTTGGAGCTGGTTGCGGCTGGCCCCAGCACAGCTCACAGCCACAGCACAGCAAGAAAGCATTGCCGCCGGACAACGGTCCACTCACGTTAGACCGGCGGTATTGTCTCCAGTTGGCGATCAATTCTCCACGCGATCTAACGTCGTTGTCCGTGCTGCCATCTGTTTTCATTTGAACCGCCAACAGTTGTTAGGCTCCCCCAATCCCTCTGATTGTTGGTTCGGTTTATCGTGAACCAAAAGCATCGTACGATTTCGCGTAAGCATTATACAAGAAAAAAAATACAAAGCTACAAACATTTCTGAAGTTCAACTTACATGCTTCATAATGACGTGTTCTTTGTTTGTTTTGTTCTACACATAAATCCTTTCTTTTTGTGAAAATTCTTTGCCCATTGAATTTATCGAAATCGGTAGATGATATTGTAATAATATTTAGTAATTATCTGATCAAATATGCGCCCTCTGCCTTGTTTTGGTAATTTAAATATTCCAATCTCTCAGTAAATTTAAATCGCGTTTATTGGTGTCACCGTGGCGTGCATACAGTTCACATTGTTTGAAGCAATTAGCGAATTTATTGAATTTTTACTGCTGTCAGCTGTGCGGTGTCATGATTTTGTTCGGAGTGGTTTTGCGGTTGTATTACATTTTGATGTGATTCGGCAAAAATTCAACGAAAAGGCGATATTTCTACCGATACAAAGCGATCGAACCACTTGGTGGAACAAAAAAAAAATGTTTTGCGCTTATGTAATCGTAGATAATTAAGTTTTGCTATGATCGTGAGTAGACGATCGCATTTCAATAATTTAATTATTGCATGCGACGATAAAATTGTTGATTAAAAAAATGGTTTAAAGTACGCTGAATTTTGCGATAATCCAGAGTAAACAAAAATTTATTTTGTAATCGTGTCATACTTGACATAGTGTGCGGGCTTGGTAACACCGATAAAGTTGGCGATTTCGGAAACGATGACATTTGATCTATGCAAATGGCAACCTTCCTATTATTTAATACATTTTTCGTTGCCTTAAATTTGTTCCAACTGAATTGTATTTGTGATTGAAATTAATGTTTAATCTAGACTCAAATAGAAATTAGTTTTATAAGCACTTCTATGAATGATTCTAAAAACAACTGGTTGCTACTGACATGCTGTGTGTCGAATGGAGGCGGTGTGACTTTATCATATTCTTGAAGTTCAATACGAAAACTCCTATATATTTTTATGCAAACCGGGTATAAGTCATTGTAGGTATACGGTAAACTTACCTACTTACATATTTATTCATGGTTGGTCAATGACATTAAAAACTTAGTGTCAGAAAAAGAAAACATTCTTTTGAGTATTCGTATAGACGTATAAATAGTTATTTATGTTAAGGCCCCTCTTAAATCGGCTATGAAGTTTTTAATAAATTTGTTCATTAATGATTACATACGAGGGCGTTCAAGAATCTAGTTTAGTAAAGGGCCCAACCCATAGAATCCGTCGCGTCTGTTGTGCCGACGGATCGACGTATTCGATGGCACGAACAGTCCCATAGAATCCGTCGACGCAGTCCGAACTTGGAATCTTTAAAATACATAAAATTATCTTGATTTAACTGTTATCTGCAGCATTTCACAGTTTCTCTAATTATCTAAATATTTCCACCAATGAAAGTTCTTCCTCTCACTATATGCCAACTGTCAATGGATGCAACGGATAGAAAAGTAGATAGTAAACCTACTTTATCCGTCACATCCGGCACGTGCGCTGCTTATGGGTCACCTTCCATAAGCTGCTATATATTCTGTCAACCTGTTAGTCGAATACAACCCGGATTTTATGAGTGGGACCCTTAAGTCTGACAGCTCTCTAATTTCATGTTGCTGAATTTTCATTGGGCCGAACTGGTCACGTGTTCATAGTTTTCTCAGTTGACGTCTATGTCCGAAGCACCAAGAATTCAAGTCAAGAATTTTTCGACATTGACATCTTTTTGTACCAACATTTACATTTTATAATTTATTGGGTCATCGGAGAGCATCGGACATCATGGGAGAGCAGTTTGACATTTCGAATGCCCTGACGTGTAGAGCACCAATCAGAAACTTAGACCCCAGGAGAAAAAAATACAATTGTTAATAAGTGACATACCGACAGTTCAAGCTAGTTTTTGCGTTCAGGTTAATTTAAGTCCAGACAATTCAAGTCGACTTACGATGACTAGATTCTTGAATGCGGCCTATTATACAAATCGGAAAATAAGTATGAACGAAACATCAATACCCTGTTTATAAAAAAGTTTGCCACTTTGTAGACCTTTTGCCCCAAACTTCTGCAGCGTCTCTTTATGGCAGATGTCTACATTTTAGTTTTTGCTAAGGCTACAATTAGAGAACATGCAAAAACCTCATGCCACTCTGACGTAACGATATGTTACGTGATATATGTTTTATTTATGCATATGTTTGCATGATAAAATGTCATGTGGCTGACATACGCATGCAAACACATGCCATCGTCACAAATATTGCACATGACATGCGGACGAATGTCGGGTTTTGCATGTGGTGTAGGTACTCGTAGCATAATTCGTGAGATTTCATAATTAAAAACATGAATTTTTATATATGACTATTGTTAGTATTACGCAATAACATGGACAATTATCTTATCAGTGACTTTAACAATTACTGTGGAATAGTTGTTCTTGAAATGGTTCTGGTAAAATAATTCAGTTGAATGGAAACACATTTTACATAAATAAGAAACTTTTCGGCCGTTTACCCTATCATGTATTTGTTACACCTTCACGGATTTGTCAGTGTCAGTGAAACAATATCAGCAACAACACCATAATGTTTTCCAGAAATATAATTAAATTCAGATACAAAAGTGGAATGCCAGACACGTCAGAATTGCTGAGTACTTATGTTTTAATCTCATTAAGTGCCAATGCCAAAGCGATATTATTGAACAAAATGTTCGTTTCAATTTTAGAAATGACGAGTTTTAGAGGAAATATGAAGAATACAACGAATGTGTAGACAGCTTTGTATTTTTATTAGATCTGCATCATTTCCCTTCTTAAAAAAAATTCACGCATTTATTTGTAAATAATTGCTAAATTTAAATTTTTTGCTTATAAAATGTTTGGCTTGGTGGCCATTGTGCCAGTGTAGAAATTGACTATATTAAGCTGCTTTTGTAACTTCGACCTGCCGTTTATTTCTTGAGTTCTAAAAGTTTACATTTTCTATATTGTTGGCGAATTTTCTGCCGATTTCTAGGATATACAGGCTGATTTAATATATGGACTTGCAATGATTATCTGTCGCATGATTATCAGGTGACATTTTATCTCAAGTGTCACATTAAAAAACTCTTTTATTTATTTAGCGATTACAAGTGTCTACAAAAAAATACTCACTGTAGCTGGGAGGAGGTCATTTCATCACTCTTAATATGATCAGAATAGTCATCCGATTTATTCGTGTTGTAGAATGTAGATTACCTATATTTTAGTAAGAGTCAAAGTGAAATTAAAAAAAAAAGATTATCCCAGTTCGTGGCATTAGGTTTCAATGTCAAGTGGCACAAAAAATGACTAAACTACCCAACTAATCAAATATGTTGTTCTTATCACATCTCTTTGATTATATTTAAGTTTTAGTTCTATGAACAGGGCACTGTAGAGCTTAAAAGAAACCACATTGATTCATTAAAATCATTATTATAAAATATAGCTTGGTTTAATCTTCTGCAGAGTATGAGTTATTTTTTCTCCGTGCCCTTGATTTATTTGTTTTCAATGGGATCAAAGTGGTTGTTCACTAGATAACCGAAGATTTAAAAAAAAACAACAATTTCCAGACAGATGTAACTTTTTGAAAGGGTGGTAAACACACCCGTCATTTATTATTATTATTCTTAATCAGATTGAAGCTTACTTTTGTATTTTTTTTTTCTTTTAAAAGTATACCCGTTCATTGCTCATAAGTCATAACTTATTGTCAAGGCCGATTTGAATATCTCATACATACTAACATACATGACTTGATACGTTACGCAACGTGAGTGTAAGGTCTTTTTGGCTGATAAGAATCACACATTGTATAAGAAGACGTAGGTAACAAAAGTATTCTGATAAGATTCTCGTAGTAAGACTTTCACTGAACACAGCGAATTTATAACTACTGTCTGTTTATATTATTTTTAATTTTGTATAATCTAATGGAACATATATTTTCAAGCAATATGAGGACATCTATAATAAATTACAATTGTTATGACTTTTAATAAACAAACTATATGACAATATAGTATAATAATAATAAAGTGTTGAGTTTGTTATCTTAATTAGAATTTTTCGTTTCAAAGATCCGCGTCAAGATTATCATTTCGCTTCGGATAGCAAAAGCTGTTTAGTACGCATACAGTACATATTTTAAAAATTTGATTATAATGAGTGTAGCCAAGATAGTAAAGTGTTATCAAGTTTTTGATGCGATCGGTTTTTTAAGTACCAAAAGTTCAAAATCGTAGTTGTTAGTGTTTTATTATTTATTACTGCTTTATTGGAAAACTTGAAGGAGCCAAAGACTGTCAAAAATAGTCTACGCAACTTTTATCTTTACTTAGTAGTTAGTCTGGCGTACTTTCTAAATAACGATCTTGATCTTTTGCGGGATCAAGGTACAAATGAGATTATCATTTCGAACTGCTGCGTTCAAGTTTCCGAGAATACTTGTCTAATTTTTATTCGTGTTTCTGCAAATTTTCGAATATTTCGAACAATTTTGCGACAAGAATAGCTCACGATAACGACAGTAGTTATATCAGCCGGTAGTCACTTTTATCACAATCACGATCTACGTAAGGTGATCGCCACGAGACTAGAAAGTGACAGTGATTATCGACTTAGAAAGAGCTCCTGCATATTCTAGCTTTAATTAAATAAGAACAAATTCTATCACAAATCACGCTTTCCATCTCTCCTTAAGATGTAGTTTTCGTGAAAATATTGCGCCTAACTAATAACGAATTCTAGTTTCGGCTTTGAATTAACGGAAGATCGAAATTGCAAAATTTATATGGAAAATGTAGCTACTGTGAACTTTAATTTTAAAGACTAAACAAACGCAAAAATATGTATTAGATTTCTGCGTTTAGAGTTATTATAGAGAGTTTATAAAGTTTATAAATTATGCTGAAAATGTTAGTAGGACCCATAGAAACAGTGCCGTGATTCGTGATTGTGACTGATTGTGACCTACTCAATATACAAGATTACAATAGAATTTTTTGTTTCTTTTTGGGTGTTTCTTTTTTCGCTCATATAATGTTCAGAGCAGGTTCAGAGCGCACTCTATAAGCTTAGAATAATTGGACTGAGCAGGCTGAGTAAAAAGCTGATTACGTGCACGTTTAGTCACATTTGAGAGCGGTTGAGAGCGCGCTCATAATGCTCGAACTCTGTTCTAAAAAAAACGCCTATTGTGACCTACTCTCAGTAGAAGATTACAATATGTGTTTTTTTTTTTTTTTTTTAGTTCTGAGCAAAGCCTGAACTGTCAAAAAAAAAGGTCGTGTTTCTTTTTTAGTTTAGATACATCAGAGCTCAGATTTTGTGTTTCTTTTTTCGCTCAGAGAATGTTCAAAGCAGGTTCAGAGCGTGCTCTATGATCTCAGAATAAATTGACTGAGCAGGCTGAGTAAAAATCTAATTACGTACTTACAGTCACATTTAGTATGAATAGTTGAAATGACAGACGACCCTTGATGTTCTGGCACAGAAGGTGAACCAAATTAATAAATAACAATTAATAAGTAACCATTATAACAGCTATATGCTCAAGTGTTTTTCATAAATAAATCAGAACGATCTGAGCACGCTCGGTTCAGAGCACGCTCAAAATGCTCGAGCACTATGCGGACCTCAGCTCTGACCTAAAAAAGTAAAATGCCTAAAATAATATATTAAGTATGATCCCTCCACAGTTGTAGATGATCTATTATTACAAAAATTTACAAAATGGCATGCACCCTACCTTTTAACATACGAGTTGCTTGTGCCATGGCGATACACGGCTATCAAATTTTACCAATACATATCGCCAGTTGCTGAAAAAGACTTCTTGATTACCTCAATTTACAATCAATTCACTTATCAAATCTTTTAGACATCATGGAGTTGTGCAGTAATCCGGCTTCGAGTTTTGTATCATTTTACTGTTCGAAACTGCAAATCATCTGATTTAACTTTTTTTTAAACATCTCGTTGGAAAATCTGTCGAATAGGTTGTGTTCACGATTTTTTACTTCCTATAGAGCTAAGTTGGCAGTTGAAAAAGTTTTCCATTCTATTAATTTTTCAATTCAAAGTAAATGCCATTTTATTTTATTTAGCAGATTTGTCTGCCTTTTATTTCTTTGGTTTGATATAGTACAATGTTTCAAGTTCTAAGATCTTACCGCTCGCTATTGAATATAGACTCTATAACGTTTAGTCATTGACATGACACTGTTAAGTATGCGAAAGACAGTGCGATGCGTTTTTGGATACATTTGGGGTAAATTCGATTTAAAGATATGTTCCCGTCTAACCCCATTTCCATCATCATCATCGTCCTCATTTACAATAAAGCCAAAATGTATGCAATTTAGGAACCAGTGCGTAACGAAAAGCTGTCAATCTTTACTTGGACTAGACCCAGTATAAAAATAATACGTATACGCCCTCGAATAAAATTTTTTAGAAATGCTTATGTATTAGGGTAAACCTATAGGTATACTAATTTAATACTAATTTAAAGAAAGGATATTATTTACAATGCGTGGATATGATTGCATGTTTTCTTTTAAGTTTAAAGTTGATTTTGAAGCCTTTTCTGTACTTAAAGCCCTGATGGTCGTCGTAAATTTATATACCTAGCGATTTTCTAAGCATTTTCAATTTTCCATATGATTTATGATCATTTCATTACAATCAATGAACAAAGCTACAGCTGTAAAATTACTCGCATTGCAATTTGCACTTGCCATCAATTAAGCATCGCACACGTCTTCCTCAATAAATTGCTAACACAGTCAACACTGGAACAGATGTATACTCGACTCGTACATTGTTCTATTCGCCAACGAATTCATTACAATAATTATTATTTCCCTGAGAAAATGTGTTTACAATTTTTATGTGTTTTCCAAAGTACTAGTCCGACAAATGCAAGATCAATAATTTAAACAAAAGAAAAACAAATTCTGACGCATAAAGAAAATCACGTGCTAAATATAAATAATTTCGAACAAAGTGTCATCTGGATGTGACGATGTTTCGTTTTTATGGAGGCAGTTGGAAGGGGCAAGAAGTGTTTTTTTTTTTTAACTTATCTAATTTTTCTTAAAAAAGAAAAATCATCAACTTGCATAACACCTGTATAAAAATAGCGACAATGTGAAGGACAAATGCTTTTTAGAAGACG
Source organism: Cheilosia soror (assembly GCA_949372485.1). Taxonomy (NCBI): domain Eukaryota; kingdom Metazoa; phylum Arthropoda; class Insecta; order Diptera; family Syrphidae; genus Cheilosia; species Cheilosia soror. The sequence goes on along the minus strand of OX443562.1, from coordinate 7,596,182 downwards.
ACTTCTGTCGAAGTAAATATTTGAATAGCTATACTTGCGTGATTGTTGTGATTAGAAACATTCTAATTTGTCCACACGCTGTGTATCTCTTTGTTAAATAGTATTTATTTCCCAATTTGAGGGTTGTGCGATATCCTGTTCTAACTGGTATTATACTTATTCGGACAAAAATTAGCTTAATTTGGCCTTAGCCGCATGAGATGTATTTACGGATACATCTAATTCTTCCTAATAACCTCGTGAGAGGTTCATATAACCACTTTCTAAAAAGTTAGATAAACTTTGAACGGACTCATATTTCCAAAAAGAAATAGGTACCCCTCTTAAGGGAGGAACATATTCACAGGCTTACGAGTAGATACATTTTGTTTCTTGCGTAGTTCTATCTTATAGCGGGTTAGAAGTAGTGCACAGTAGCTCAGTGGTTAGTGTTCTGGACTACTCCTGAGCTGAGGGTCTTAAGTTCAAACCTCGAAAAAACCAAGAGGGCCATTTCTCGCAATCGTATGACAAACATAGTACTACCCTGAGAGAGCTTCTTAGCTTCAGTAGTTCAGATTTGTTGGCCAATTTTAGGCCCCTTTAATTTGTCCTAAAATTAAAAACTCACACAATGGTTGCGGAAAGCTAGGCCTAGTGTCTTACATGGATGATTTCAAAATTGCTTTGATGCAGATCAAATTTTAAACTCAGGCACTCCCGAAAGTAAATTTGTAAATTATATAGCTTGCTGTTTGCAGTTATGAAGTGTGGTAGTTTTGTCCTTTCTTGTAGGTATGTATATGTAGAAATTCGGCGTCGTTTGCTGTCCCTGTCGCTCTACTTTTGTAGCGTCCCTGTTGAAAAACCCGTTAGCTATCTTTTCTATCGAGGTAATATTCCCCTTGTACCTACGTTCGGAGAAAAAGTAAACAAGTGACGTAGACAGCAGCATCTGCTATCTGTCTATATAAGAACTTGTTCTACATTTCTGAAGTTAGTCGATTATAAGATGTGAAGCTGATAACGTCTATTTACTGTCAATCACGGACTGAACAGCCTATATACAGTAGTCTACAACAGTTTCAAGTATTTCAGTAGCTAGGATTGTTTAATTTGTGTTTCTGGTGCATAATCTGAGATATTAGCCTGTGGATGTTCCAGGTCCCATTGCATTTAGGTACCTATATAGATATTTCAAAACGTTTTCGTGTCACTGAAACACTGTTTTGGTTAATAAAAAATAGGAACCTAGGAATAGCTTCTCACAACCATTCTTTTGTGTGAGTTTATAATTTTTGGAACTGTGCTAGTTCTAAAAACCCCTCCAGATCATTAAAATTCAATAGACTCTTGAATATTTCCACTCCTTGCTAACTATTTCTTTCTTTTTCCAGATTTACTGTTACATTCAACCGTAGAAGCTCGTCTCTCACTTTGAAAATTATTTTCAATTTTAAGCACAGCAAACTAACAAAAAAATGGATAAACGCAATTTCGTAAGTCCTTTTGGACAACGCCCTTGGATGGCGAATTCTGGTGCCGCTGCCCCTGCTGGACAGACTAAAGGCCTGAAGGGTATTGTAGCCGGCGGCATTACAGGTGGTATTGAAATCTGCATCACATTCCCCACAGAATACGTGAAGACACAGCTGCAATTGGATGAGAAAGGTAAGCAAACCTCTTACTTGTGGGTATCAAAATAAAAAAAATTATATTTGCGTCTTTTCAGGTGGAAACAAGCGATACAACGGAATTGCCGATTGTGTGAAAAAGACTGTAAAGGAACGCGGTGTCCTTGGCCTATATCGTGGCTTGAGTGTTCTTCTCTACGGAAGTATACCAAAATCCGCAGCGAGGTATAGGAAAATGACACATCTTACAAAAAATAGAGTCTAACCACAAAGTTTAGGTTCGGAGCTTTTGAGTACTTCCGTGCTCAAATGGTTGACGAAAGGGGCCAGCTGAGTAATTCTGGAAAACTGATTTGCGGCTTGGGAGCTGGTGTCATGGAAGCTATTTTGGCTGTGACTCCAATGGAGACCATTAAAGTCAAATTCATCAACGACCAACGTAGTGCCAACCCACAATACAAAGGATTCGCCCATGGTGTAAGGACCATCATCAAACAAGAAGGTATTCCCTATAAAGTTTTTCCAAATCCAAAAAAGTAATAAGCATCTCTTTCGATTCAGGTTTCTCTGGCGTCTACAAAGGCTTAACTCCAACCATTCTGAAACAGGGCTCTAACCAAGCCATTCGTTTCTTCGTCGTCGAAAGTCTGAAAGATCTGTATATGGGCGATGATCGCAGCAAGCCAGTTCCTAAGCCAATTGTTGGTCTGTTTGGTGCTATTGCTGGTGCTGCGTCCGTTTTTGGTAACACCCCACTCGACGTGGTAAAGACACGCATGCAAGGTCTCGAAGCATCGAAATATAAGAACACCGTTGATTGTGCTGTGCAAATCTGGAAGAAGGAAGGTCCATTGGCATTCTACAAGGGCACTGTACCTAGATTAGGTCGTGTCTGCTTGGATGTTGGTATCACCTTCATGATTTACGATTCGTTTATGGAATTGTTCAACACAGTGTGGAAGTAATTGCAATCATACTTAGATAAGTTTAAGGTCCTAGTCGTTGAGCGAGCAACACCAAATATATTCACACACTTTCCTCACACAAATCGACGAGCATTACTAAACATTAAGGCACTTTTCTTTTTAGTTATTTTTGTTTGTAAAAATTCAAATTAGAGGGAGGAAAAAAAACTTTAACGAAATCAGTGAAAACGTAACGACGAAACTACCAGAAATTATGCATTTAAGTGCGAAAAACTTGTATATTTTTTACTATATTTATGTATCTACGCAGAGAATAATTAATTTTATGCAGAAATTTTAATTTTTGCCCACACTACCATCAAAGTATGAAGAAAGATTGTTATTGTTTTATGTTGTTCTAATTTTAAATGCAAGAATTTAAGCAAAATAAGAGTAAACATTTGTAGAACTTTATACAAAAACAAATGAATAATAATAAAAAAAATAAAAAGAGACTAAAGTGTTGAACGCATAGATGCCTTATTGATTTGGTTTTGAATGTTAACATTTAATAAAACGTTCCTTTAAAAAACTGCTAGGTATATCTCGCTCGTTTCTTAAAATTGTAGTTTAAGTATACGTAACTGCAGATGATGCAAACTTTTCCCAGCCACATTCAGTAATCTTTGAACTTATTTTGTAGATGTAGAGTTCATTGACATATTTTATGGAATGCTAGTCACACAAATTATGCCCAGAAAATGACACAAACATAAACAAGCGCTATTATAAGGGAAACAAAATGACTGCCATCTTGGATTTCTCCATAGAATGCCAGAGACACCTATTGGGCGTGAGTGAATTTACTAGGGCCCAGATCACGTAAAATGAAAACGATCGAATGATATTGTTTCGACAAAAGCATAGTCTCTGTTTATTTTCTGTGCGGACAGAAAGAGACCATCTTTTTACTATAATAAATTATCACTTACATACCTGTTTACTAAATTTGACGTACACATAACAATGTCCACTACCAAATAATTCGTCATTTATTTCCTTAAAAAATACCTTTCGGAAGAAGCAAAGTTATAGCACGCGGTCTGTCTACGGTGGTTGATCTTCTTTTGAAGATGTCGCAAATTCAAAGAGTTTATAAATAAAGTTTTGAAAACTTCCTCCTTTAAGAAAAGTGCTGGTAGATAGAAATCCTCTCGCATAATAAATGTTCTGCTTGACGTCCTACTAGAAAAGAAAATGTTTCAGCACATCTGCATTATTGATCTGAGATCAGCAATCAGCCTTCGAAATAGTATACTTTGATATTCTTGACATTGCATACTTTAGTGGGAATTATTTAAGTAAATTAAGTCAACTTTTAGGAGACTAGATCCAAATGTATTTTAGATAAGGTCTTGCTTCGGTCTGAGGTATTTATTTTACTCTTTCTTCATACAGAGATATCCCAAATGATAAATATTAGGACATGTATTATTATTATTATGTTTCATTAACAAGTAATGATAAAATTATGATAATACTAATATTAACGAGCATAGTTGCGAGGACTATTAGCTCTATGGTATTGCATTTGATTTTATATATGTGGGAATGGTATAAGAGCTGAAGCTGTAAACTGGTGTTTTTGGCGGCCAACTTGTGGCGACATCAGTCTGTTCATTGCCTTGGATTTTCGCATGACCTGGGATCCATTTAAATTTTAATCTGCCTTGGGATTTAAGAATGATGTCTCTTGTATGCGCAATGATTTGTGTATTGTTTTTGGGGTTACTAATGGCTTGGAGCACTGAGAGGCTATCTATCGGAGCAGACAACATATTTTTTTCGGAGGTTAACTTTTTTTTGTGGCTTTTAGGATGGCTAAAGCTTCTGCGGGAAACACCGAGCAACAATTTGGTAGGATGTCAATACTAAGGATGTAACAGTCGTCAAGTGGTACTGTGAACGAAGTTGATTCATTGGTTTTTGAGCCGTCGGTGAATATTAGTTTTCAGTCGGTTAATTTCAGATCGGATGATAAGGCAGCGAACAATCTCGGGTATGTTGCGTTGTCCGTATTTGTTTTAATGTACTCAGCGGGTCTCAGTATTGACGATTCTGATAAACCATGGAGGGTAGTATGTGTAGGTTTTGCCAACTTGTATTAGTGGAAGCTCCACTTGTTTTGATTTTTGGAATATGATAGTTATAGTTGATGGTTTTTTTGCCATAGACTGTTTAATATCGTTGTCAATAATAGAGTCTTTCGAGACGATAAGTTTGGCAAATATTTTTGATAGAATGGCGTACCTCCGTTCTTCGATATTATGACATGTAATCGCCACGGTTTCGATGAGATTGAAAAAATGTGTCGTCCATTTTTGAGAATTATATTTGGCACACATTTTCGCTTAGAGAGTTAGACGATGTTGTTTTTACATCTACAAAACTAAAAATCTTACCACTTATCGACTGCAGATCAGTAAAAAGTTGCACTCATTCACAGAGGTGCTCCAAATATGTATTGGCTTGGGTCACACTCCATGGGTCTATTCATCCGCAAAAGCAAATGCAAAAAGTATACAAACTCTGAACTTACTCCCCACTCAGCGACCATTTTTCTTTACAAAATATCTTAGAAAGCAGTAGATCTGTGGAATCTGTAAATAGAAGAAGCACTGCCCAATATATCCATTATAAAAACACAAACACTTTTTATGTATTTTTTTCTTTTATTTTAATGTATTCAATTTGCGCCTAGCCAACACCTAAGACCTAAGCTGGCGAATAATAAAAAGAAACATAAATACTATTAATAATACGTGGTATACCATTTGAATATACTTTGTGGAGTCACACCCTTCGTCAACCCACAATAACAAACAAAAAAAAAAATAAGAAGACAAGGAGAATAATAAAAAACGCACAGTGTTACGGTCAATATTCAGATTTCAAGACAAAATTTTTATGAATAAAATGTGAAAACGCGGCGTAACAAAAATATTGGTGCGTGTAAACGACACAAACAAAAATAATAAATAAATAAATTTGCATAAATTGTCAATATTTACAAAATAGATACCTACAGCGTTTCGGAATTTGAGACAACAAACAGTAGAGATTCAAAAATATTCTTTGTGAATGTGAATGCTTATCTGATAACATTTAACGGCAATGTGGAGTGAGTACTGCTCACCATCCGACCGATTTTGTCCTCCAGTTCGGGGCTCATTTCTTGCCAAACAGCTTTGCCGATTACCGCCACGTCTTCGACGGGTGGACGAAAGACCACTAGCAGTGTCAAGCAAATGCCATCTGTTGTGTGTGGAATCGCAGCGGGACTGTGCTCTACAGTCAGCAAACCATGTGGCCGATGTTGTGGCAATTCAGCTCCAAACAGCTCGATCATGAACTTCCTCAAAGTCGAGTGAAGACTGCGTGCTGGATGTACCTCTACCGTGGGCAAGTGATGGATGTTTCTTTCGCTAACCAGAACGTTTAGGGTGTTGGTTGCTCGTTTGCGTATCACAGCAACGATTCGCAAGTAGTTTTTGTGATGAGCGTACTTGATGGGCATTATGTCCGAGTGCCACAGTGATGGGGATTGAGAGCGTGCCTTGTAGGCTTTTGTCATTTTGATGAGATTCAGAATGTCGTTGGCACGCAGAGGAAGATCACCGATGTCAGCGAACCATTTAGCTTGAAGAGATTCACGGTCTGCCTGGTCAGGTATCTTGAGGGTTCCACTAACGACCCGGCCGGTGAGAAGAAATCGAACCCATGATCCACCAGCCGTTTCCACGCCAACCAGTGTTGTCATTTCGCAATTGAGTCCTGTCTCCTCGTACACCTCACGTACGGCGGCTTCATTTATAGTTTCGCCGGGTTCCATTCGACCAGCTGGCAGATACCATTTGCCAGCACAGGATTGCTTGGCCTCTTGTATCATGAGAACTTCGTCGTCGTCGTTGATCATCACGACCGCAACTATGTATGTCACTGACTTTCCAATGACGGGAACAAAGTCCGAGGAGGCAGATGGCTGAATGCCCTGAGCTTCGTTGACAGCATTTTGTTCCTCCAGCGAGAAATCACACAGTTCCGGGGTTATATCACCAAGTTCTTCACCAGCTACCAACCTGCTGAGTTGATCATTGATTGACGAGACTGTCTGTGGCATGATTTTTGTATTGTTCGTTTTCGAATTGGAATTCTTCTTAGATTCGCAACCGCATTAAGCCATACGCTTCCGGTGTACCCTTTGTATTTCTCGCCACTCTATTCTGACCTGGAATTCATATTTGGTCAGTGAAGAATGAAAACAAAAATTAATTATTGTTAGTTTGTATGAGTGAGTGTATTTCGGTTAATTGCTGGAGTTTCACTTCACCACACGACGACGCGACGCGCACAAATTGCAATTTTTTTTTTTTTGTTATTTTATTTTAATGAAAATAACTCTTGGTCAGTAGGTAGACAAGAAAACACTCGGACTAGACTGCGCTGCCGCTGTTGACTTGTACAAACAGTCAAGAGACAAGAAGTGAACTAAAAGAAAGAAATATGTACTCGACCATAGTTGGATGGATAGGCCATAGGCGGTCTGTGCTAATGGTAATGATGATGACGAAGCTTGTGAACGACCACGACGACGGTGGTGATTGTGATGACTGCTAGAGGAATTATGTCTACGATAGCCACAAGAGAAAAGTAACCGAGGGAGAGTGGTAGCAGCAAAAGAGATAACAAAAAAAGAGACTATAAGAGCTGGCTAGTATTCTGTGTCTTGAAGCGTGTAGACTAAGTTTTATTTGGTATTCGAGATTGAAAGAACGAAGCCGATATAGAGAGAAAGAGTGAAAGTACAGAGGCGGATGCAATTGATATAGCGCCCCAGAAGAGGAGCATATGAGATGTTGAAGAGGTGATTTCAAAAATCGTTCGATTGCAGTTTCATTTATTCAGCCCTATTCCCGTTGACGTTTGTCGTAAACGCCTAATATTTCATTTCGGTTTTAGGTCTGTGTTTGTAACTTTTTTAAGAAAAACTTTTTGAAATTACAGTGAACACAAAGAAAATGAAGTAAAATCGTTCACGAAAGTTCGAAAAAAAATCTTAATATTGGTTTTACAACGACACGACACATGAGTCGTATACGACAAACGCCAACGGGAATAAGGGTGAATATTTATATTCCATACAAAGTTAATTGAGTTAACACTCAACAGCTACATACTCAAAAGCGACTCGACAAGAAATTGATTCTGTTAGACGAAGTCCATTGTCACCTCAGCCAGGGGCTTCATCAATAAAACAAAATGGACGCTGAAAACGGGCCAATAGTTCGAAAGGGACAGATGCATCCACATTTCGAGACACAGTTTAGTGGGGTATATCGGCTGAAAATATCGTAGGTTCCTATTTCGTTAAAGACGAATCGAATGGTAACAGATGCGAGTTGGTATAGAGCACTGCTCCAAGATTGTTTACTTGCGCTGCTGAATTACCTATCATGGAATCCACAAAAAGAAACTGAGCCACCAGATCTTTTTCGATCTACCGTCGAGTCTGCGGTAACAATTGGGGTATAAGACCCCGGATGATGTACTGGCTATATTCGCTTGTGGTAAGACCAGCGATCACCTACGCTGCCGTGGTCTGGTGGACAAAGACTAACGAAGTCACTACAATCAAAAAGCTAGAATGGATTCAACGTATAGCCGAAAACTGCATGACGGGCTGTAAACGCTCCACCCCGACCTAGGCTTATCACCTATTCAAGTACACATTCAAATGGAAGCAAGACTAAGTATTCATCGTCTATTCCATTCGAAAAATATCGACCCCTATTCCTAACATGGAGGTCACCTGTCTCTGATTGGCACTATGGAGCCTGAAAGAGCATTCTAGGCGACATGTTACCGGAATATGGCTTTCATAAAAACTTCTCTATCATCATCCCGCCAAGGGAAGAATGGGAAAAATACACACAGACGGTTCCAAGATGGATTGAGGGACTGGATCTAGCATTTTTGGAGAATCGGCTCAAGCGAACTTTTCAGTCAGCCTAGGCAAGTACTCGTCTATATTCCAGGCTGAAGTCCTTGTCATCAACCACTGCGCTAGAATAAATTTAAGTTCTAATACACGTGGTAAAACCATATTTATCTTCTCAGACAGTCAAGCTGCTCTTAAAGCTCCTGGACTCATCTGTTTTAAAATCGAAGCTGGTCATAGAAACTGACATGGCCATCTACGAACTAGCAAAGAAAAACCTAGTCATCCTACACTGGATTCCAGCCCACAGAGGAATCGAAACGGCTGACTCACTGGCCAAAGTCGGCGCGACAACGCCACTCGTCGGATCTGAACCCTTCTGCGCGGTGTCAGCAAGGGATGCTTCAGGGAATACATTAGGAGCTTAGCTCAAACCGAATTTAATGAACTCTGGTTTAAAACACCTGGGCAGAACTGCATCAAACAGTTCTTCCCAAAAATCTCCCACAGAAAATTATGCTATCTTACTAATCTGGACAAAAACAACCTAAAAATCTTGACAGGTATTATTACTGGCCATGATCTTATGGAAAAACATCTTCACCGAATTGGAATCTTACCGGACCGCATAATATGTAGACTGTGCCTGGAGAGTGATGAATCCTCTCTTCATATTCTCATGGAATGTCCGGCTCTCTTCCGTTTCAGAAAGAAAGTCCTTGGAGAAGAAATCGTCACTACAGCAAAACTTAACCTCAGAGCCCACATCATTATTAACATCATACAAATTTGTCAATATACTTTCAATTTTTGACATTCAAGTCATTTAAAAGTAACCACCAACTTAAACTATTCATCATATTATGATCGATTTTTGTTGCTCACATTCCACATAGGTAATTGAATTACGTGACTCATTCGTCACCACGCTTCTTCTGATTAATTAGGTATAACAAATCACCTTTGATTATAAATATATAAATGCAAAACATTTGTTACATGTTAGTAGTAATTAAGATGAGATAACTCTCACCTGCGTCTGTTTAATTAATAACTCACAAAAGAGCTTTTATTCTAACAAAGACTTCTCCGTTTATGCTGATATGTTTTTAAAAATACAGTTTGGTTATTATAATATGCCGCCTTAAAAACACTTCCTTCATTAACGATTCCATTTATTGAAGAAGTCCCATCTCAGCTTTTTCGTTTTTCGAATGTATTCACCTCTGGGCGGTGCAAATTAGCATAAGTTTTGGAATAACAAAAAGAGTCCGTGAGATTTTTATTTTTTCAATATAAACTACATACGTAATTATAATGTAAGTTATGGCGATTTGAATGCTGTCATACCCGCCATATTAATTTGCATATGGGTGGAAAGTGTTAACAAAAATATCAATGAAATCAAATCAACTGCGAATTTAGCATGCGGCTTCGTAAAACGTATTTAAATTTAAATCTAAACTGGTTTGGGTGTAGCTAGATAGAGAATTATGTAAGTTGGTCGGTTATCACAATCTGGATGACTAGGTCGACAAGTGTTATAAAGATACAGTGAACATGTCTATGTATTTTGAAGTTAATACGACTTTCTGAGCTTGAACTGCTGTTTGCGAAAAAGAAGCGTTGAATGTTTATTTTTGTGCTCATCGATGTTGTCTTTTAAGTACAAAAGAAAACCTTTCGGAGGAATTATTCGTACACACATGTACGCAGAAAGGTTTAATGACCTGAATCGAAATTCTGGCAAATTCGCTTGAACTTGGAAGTAAAAAAAAATATAATTCGGTCGGTGGTGATATAGAATGTGAAGGGGTAATTTGCTGAGTTATGCCATGTCTGGAATTTTAAGTAATTACTACATAGCAAGGGCAATAAATATGCATATCTGAGCTTACAATACTTAAGAGAAATCAAATGGTGTTTACCTCCGTAGAACGTATAAATTGTGAAATTGTAACTTTACTGAAACTAATGAAAATTGTTTAAAAACTCATTTATACAAAATAGCTGCGCTGCAATAAATCCTAAACCACATCATTTACCCACCACCTGTTGAATCAAGACAACATAAAGTGAAAGAAGTTTTACATTCACGCTTTAAATTGCATCAGTTGTGGTGACCACTGATGAAAGTTGCATCGTACGCAGGCTATCCGTCACAGATGATTGAATGACCACAGAATCATAAAAGACGGACAGAAGAAAAATCACTCATTTCATGTTACAGATGAGCCCACTAACTCTAGATCCATCACATAGTCTCACATCCTCGAATGATAGAAAGCAAATTGTATTTGTATCATCAAAGGAAAGTGCTGGATCAATTTCGGAGCCTACGAGATTTGTGTGCATACTTTCCGTTTCCACACAAAATAAGTGGCATTTTGCAACACATTCTCATCCATTCGCCATTGAAATTGAGTGCATATTTCCAGATGGAAAGAAAACCAGTTCCCGTCTAACAATATTCTAATCGAAGCCCACAACAAACTGCTGCAGCTAAAAACGAAAGCAAACGTTTTAACAATTTTGTAATTAACATCCAACACCACTTTCCGTTTTTAAGGCAGTTTTCCAATTGGCAATGACTTGATTGTCTCCTATCAAACGCCTACTACAATGCATGATATGTGCATCTAATTATCGCCCTACAATCGACGCTTCGTTGAGCCCAACTACAAAGCCCGAATAATGAGAGCAAAAGGTACTAAATCACCTACGTTTAAACAGTTTTAAGGCCCCGTTTTTAAGCAACCGTTAGACATTCATTACAAAATAAACGACAACCTTCCTTTCGACTTTACTCTTCTCCTACACTTGAATTTCGCTGCTTCGCTGAGCCGTAACAGAAACCACCTACAGTACCACTCCTATATAGCATGCAGCTCGCACTTGGTACTCATGTGAGGTAAACACGATTAAAAATAAAAATTAAAAAAAAAAAAATCTCTACAACCACGAGAACAAGAATCAACTGCGACGAACTGGTAAATGTATAGAAATTGAAGCTCTACTGGTAGGAAAAACAACAATTCTATGGTCAGTGCCGGTAAGTCCGTTAAAACTCAAGTCTGACTTGATGAATTCAGTAATGTGCAAAACAATCGTCAACAGTGTCTCAAACAAAATCGTGTAGGGGTGAACATATCGATTGCAGAATGGATCTTTAGGTTCGAGAATTTGCACTCTTTTGCGTATTATAGAATTCGCACTTTTAATTGACAATTAAACGCAACAATTGCGCATGACGTTACTTTGCATTAAATTCTGCGACACTTGGAGTTTGGATTATTTGCAAATACGAAACAGTAGAATAAATAACGACAGCATCGAGTAACGATCACACTGAATGTTGAATGTTTAAACAACAAACAGGAGTCAGAACTTGTTGAACTTGAACCACTTTCAAAACATCCACTTATGGTACATTTTCCAAACCTAAGGCTGGGTCACGATCGTCAAGTCGCTTTCAAAATTTTGGAGAAGAAACAAAGGCGTGACTAACCGATTATCACAATCATATTGCCTATGCAATGCGACTGGTAGGTGATGTGACAAAATATTGTCTTTGTAAATTCAATAACTAAATTGGAATTGCAGACATTCTCCTATCTCTACGTGTTTAAAACCAGGAGATGTTTTCAGTCTATGAATTTTAGAGTATCTTCGGGTGGATATGTTAGAAGTAGTGTCTCCATATAGCGCATAGAGTACATGTAACTCGATTTCATAGTGTTTTTGTTGAACAATAAATAATAGAGGGCGACTACCTATGAACTTGAAATTTACTTTGTATTCCCTCAGCCACTTACTAAATTCGGAGCTATTTAACATAAAACAGTCTATCTTTTTACCTCGTTCACTCACTCAATCAAGAGCAATAGAAAAACTGGCACATGCCTTCGTTCACCTCTATGAGACACTGTACTGTACAGGTACCTACCTACACACAATAAAGAATACGAACAAATGAAATGTAGCCGCAATTCGAAAGGAATGCACTCAAAGCGAGACTACGGTTTTGTGGAATTCCAATTTATTATCCTACTCGCGTTTACTACTTCGGTAAGCAAAGATAACACCGAAAAACAGCAATCAAATTGACTTTCCGTCGGCATACAGATTCCGTGCTCATGAATCGCAACAGAAATACATAATACCCAAATGGGTTTGGTAAACTGTATATTTTGAGGGCAAAAAGTTGCTTTTAAATTGAAATTGAATCAATCTCACTTACCGGTGGAATGGTAATTTAAAATTGGAAACTTAATAGGAGGGTAGCCCCATAACAACAACAATACATGTTCTCTAATGGCTGCACAATCTAAGATTACCCACTACTTGCTGCTGTCGTCTACTTTGAAATTTAAACCAGTTTCCCCGGTGTGTGCGTCTCTGCCGCTGCTGGTGGCCATGTAGAATTCTGGTTATTCTTCATTTTTCCATTATTAGGTCACCCGAAGACAAACACAGGTATTCGCTGTGCCGCAGTCAGACAGCGCCCTCGAATGTCCCGGCCTCATTGTAGGAAAATGGAAAAAAATAATAATATTCTCTTTGGCAATCGAGAAAGGTATACTATACTACATTCTTTTGTGCAAAAAAGAAATTCCATGAAAGTGGGTGGTGAATGTGAAGGTGGAGTTGCAATTTTGGATGCACTTTTTTCAGTACTCACCTGCTGTTGTAATGTAAATCTGCAGCTCCTGTTTTGACTTTATCTCGCCTTAGGATGAGTAATCCATTCAGTTAATAATTTCAATATTTTGTGAACTCGTAAATGCTAAGCAAACGAAAAGATTATTCAGAATAATATTCACAACTTCCGCACGCGAAACGTCGACGACCTGCAACCACGGCTGATAACAACAAAAAAACAAAACAAACTTTTCTGTAGCGATGCAGATGCAGTGAAGTCAGTAGCGACAAGTGGAATGTATTTTGCTGCGAGAAATGTCAAATCGAAAAAAGTGGGAGGTAGATATTGATTGTCTTTAAGTGATTGGCGCGCCATCTGTCTATGAGTTAGATGAATTGTGAACAAATTTGCTGTTCGTTATTTTTGAAATATTTTTTTTTGACTAATTTTTTTCTCTATAAATTCAATTCTAAAAGCGGATATAATCAAACATAATAGAAATCTAATAATTAAATAGTCATACCTTTTTTTTCAATCTTTTCAAGCCACAGCTTACCTAAATGCCTTCAACAAATTTACAGAATTGTCAGCATTTCAGCACAGAATTAAGGAGCATTTGCCATCATAGGCAACAAATTAAATTGGCCCCAGAACCAGAGTCATTAGGTATGAAAGTTTTTATGCCAAGTTATTTAAACGTTTGTTCGAAGTGGTCAGCCCTACTACGTAATTAGCCACAAATGGCAGTGCATTTTCGTAGCTGGCAAACATCAAAGGCAAAACCAGAAATTTGATTTTATATGTCGAAGACGAAAATTATATCTCTCCCTGTCAGGTTTGTTGTAAAAGATTGTGGGGGGATAATGAAAATAATATTTCTATTAAATGCCACTAGCGTCATCTATATGTTGGAGACTATTATAGGATGAAAGTATTCAGTAGTTTGCATTGGTGAATACATTCGAAAAGGAGCTCATTCCCGAACCAAAGAGAATACTACTATAAATCTCGATAGGTGGCAGATTGTAGAAGCAGAAGACGACAGTTGATTTTCAAACAGCCATAATTAAAGTTCGGATCGAAGTGAACTACATCGTAACAAAAGTGCCAGCGCTGTAGATCAGTTCGTTTGGATCGTATGTGGAATGCGAACTACTTATAGACGACGTCGTATCCTGTCGTGGAAGTTAGGAAATAAGTCTTCTCAAATGAAACGCCTCCAATAACGACAAACGTCATAAAAGTAAAACGCCACTCGGAATAAGGGTGAATGTTTTATCTTTTCAAATCCCAGCTTGAGTGTAACAGTAGTTATATAGAGATGAATGAGTCACAGTAAAAATCGAATTAACGTTAAATCGACCTTCTTTATCGAAGCTATGGATTTTTTTTTAGCGAATTTGACCTCTATGGCGGCTCTCAGACTGAGGCAACAAGCAATAAGCAACTATAGTTGCTATAGCAACTGCCAATAAGCAATCAGCAACATTTGTCGTTCGAGCGATATTTAGTTGCTTTGATGTGAGACCTCTAATTTAATTCAATGTAAAATAATTGTGAGCGATAATTTCGCATGTTTCCTATTGCCAGTTGCTTATTGATTGTTGCCTCAATGTGAGAGCCGACTATGAACTTATAACGTTTAAAAATCCACACAGGAAACACTTATACAAGTGGAGTACATTTATTTTATACATGCCAACTGCCAAGACCCTACACTCACATCGAATCTACAACCGTAGAAATGCAACTTTTGGGCGCCTCACAACCACAAGACAGGCAGCTAATGCTCATGTCATGTCCATACAGTATACTTGACAACCGCGATGACATCAACTTTCCAAAACTTCTTCTGTTACAGGACAAGCAAACTTTGGAACTCGCTCCTGGGGATATATTTCCAGAAGACTACAACTTGCAGCAATTTAAGTGCCGAACTAACATACATCTGCAAGCATCTCGGGGCACTGTTGAAGCGTTATAAGTTCGCCTTTCCCGACAGGAGTATTAAAAAAAAAAAAGACGAACTACAATCCAAAATGCAAGGGTATGGTTGACCCCAATAGTACATCAGGATAAGATTATAAGATTATTACAAATTATTACTTATTAGCTTACCTTTAATTCTTCTTTATAGTCTTACATTACAACACAAATTACATCCTAACGTTTTTTTCTACTGCGCCACCTCTTGCGAACGTCTGACAATATCCAAGAGTATGACTGTCATGAAAAAGCTTCTCAAATCGGCCGTTCGGACTCGGCATAAAATTGTAGGTCCCTTCCATTCGTCCCAAAAAATTGAAACTCACACAAAACGAATGGTTGCGAGAAGCTAGGCCTTGGGTGTCACCCGCCTGTTGCGCCACCTATTTTTGTTTTGTATAGTCTTACATTTATAAATTATAGAGAATACAAGAAAAAATCAGTATCTATATTTTTTTTTATAAATTTATTTTCTTTTTATTTAATATGACGAAATAAAGCGAAAAATAAAACCAAACATGAATAAAATTAGTCATATTGATGATGATAAAAACTGTTTTAATATTAAAACGTAAAATTAAGAAAAAGGAAAGTCAAAAAACAATTTTATTAGTTATAAAAAACTTACAATTAAGTAATATTATTAACTTAAATCACAGATATCTATTTTACAATGTTTTTTTTTGTTCTTTATAATTTATTTTTATTTAAATATGATTATGCGTTTTATTTCATTAAAAAAAATTACATTTGTTATAAGTTTTATTTTGTTTTACTTCCTGTTTAAAAATAAAAGAAACGACTATTAAACTAATTCTAGTATGGCTACAAGTTCCCATCTCATGTACATACTGTTATAATGTTCTTCTCATTAAATGATATAATTGATAATGTTATCGTTATTAAATAATCGATTTTTTTATCATAATGTTTAATTTAGTTTCATCGTAATAACATGAAGTTTTTCTTTATTTAAAAATTAAGTACTTTCTTTCACAAAATTAAATGACATTAGTAGATTGGTTTATTTACTTAAAAAAGTACAATTGCTCTTAGATGTGTCTATAGGCAGGTGTCATGTATGGCAATACTTTTATGAATTGATTTTTACAATGAACGTTCGTTTTTAAAATACGTCTAAACTTACGTTGGCAGTTTTGTACGTACGAATGATTTTATCGTTTTCCATTGGTTTCACTCATTTTGAAATCCAATGGAAAAAGAAAACTGCTTTTGGCCGAATATACTCACGTATTGGTAAAACGTCAAATGAATTATGTCAATATTGTATGGCTGCTGCCAGATGGTTTGTACAAAATACATAAATTGCACTTGTGTGAGTGCTTCTTGAGTGGCAGTGGATTTTGATTTGAAATCGAGAAGCAAAATTCTCTTCTCAGAATTAACAGAAGACTATTTTTTGCGCTAATGGAACGGTTTCAAATTTTCTTGATTCCGGACTCTTCTTTTTGCCCAATTGAAAACGACATTACACTCTCCGAATCAGTTTCTGTCAATATATATATGAGAAAGTGCGAGAAATAGATTGACGCAAAAATAAACGTAGCACAAAATGTAGTAGAATAGTAGGTAAGTGGTACTTATCAAATGTTTAATTAAACTTAGCTCGCTACCAGCCCGCTTTTGCTGATTGACATTTTGACGCATGGAAATTTCAACTGACATTCTGCGGCAGAAATTTCTCAACTAGACTTGTCGGCTACCTTTATATGTATAAAGGACAAGGACAACGTCAATGTTATCAATTGAGGATAAAATCAGTAAACTTCAGTTCAAAACGAAGCCATTTTAATATTGAAATTGCGCATTCATGACAGCTGCCAAATTTATGATGTATGAAAAATGTCTTAACTTATATGTTAGTGATATGTCTTAGAACAATGAATGGTAGAATAACAATTGAGTTATGAATTTGAATAAAAAAAAAAGTTTCTTTCGTCTCATTAAATGCTTGTTTTTTTAAGAAACGATTTCGAATCATTTAAATACATTAAAACCTAACCTCAAATCGAATATGAATGCATCTTCGAACCTATAAAATCTCTTATTCTACGAAGAAATCAATGAAATAAAAACATAATAGGACAATTTTCAGACATGAACCTCCGGGCAATCTTCATCCTTGATCGAAGTATAATGTACCTTTTTCGAAACTGTGTCAAACACTGGCGTTATCATGTACTTTATTCTATCCCTACTGACATAAACCAATGCAGCCACTAGAGCAATCAGAATCATACTCAACACGATCAGCAGGAAGATCAACGCCATTGTATGGCCAGTCATTGTGGATTTCGTTTTCGCACTGGCACACTTGCCATATTGAATCTCCATGATCGGTTCCGGTTTTATTCGATTTCGGAAACACATGAGATTCTCCTTGTTTCGCACTGTCACCGCTGTTACCTGGATCCAGTCGTGCAGTACACTAATCTTGCAATCGCAAACAAATGGATTCAAATTAAAGTCCACTATCAGATTGGCAGAACGATCGGTTCGCTCCTCGAGTTCGTCCATCAAAATCAAATCTCTAGCCTTTACGTATTCGAACTTGTTGCGTTCGAAATCGAGAAACCGAAGGTTTTTCAGGCACTTAACATCGAAATTGATCTCTTTGAGGTTATTGTCGCCCAGATGGAGATCACGAAGACTTGGTAGATCACAAAATACCCTGCGATCTTTGAAATGTGTGATTTCATTCTGTTCTAAATGAAGCTTTTGCAATTTCAAAAGGTTGCTGTTGACGAAGATGTCATGCAGGTCTTCGCTGAGTCGTGGTGATGTATTATCATCAAAGGCATCGGTGAGATGCAGTGCCTCTAAATTGAGAAAGTTCGAGAAGACTCTTGGATGATGGTGATTTACCTCATCGTCATCCCTGGATATGCTGAGATTGTTGTGATTCAGTATCAGACGCCGAACGTTTTGAACATGATGGTAGGTCTTTCCACGGATTTCTCTTATATGATTATTACTCATGTCGACTATTGTTAGCGAGGTGTAGTCATTTATGGTGCCGAAAACATTCCACGGAAGTTCAGGGATGTTATTGCCAGTGAATATGAGGATTTCTACTTCGGCTGGCATAAACTCTAGCACGCTGGTATTATGAAGGCCAGCATTTGTACAGTTTACCACATATCTAATGTCAACTTCGTATTTTTCCTTCCCGCAGATGCATTCGTCGGGGAATTTAGGTCCGCACGTTCCGGCAAAGACTGTAGTGCTGATGAAAACGGTTGCCAGCAGCAGAGTGGTAAGTGCGATTTGATGCATTTTTTTGAGCTGAAAATGAAGAAAAAATTATTGTAAGTAGATGTTTTGTTTTTGGATGAAAGAAATATAATTTTTTTAAAACATGACATGAAACTTAACATTCAACAAAAGGAAGAAGACATGGAGACAACTTCAAAGCTTACATGCAACCTTTACGTGGGAAAACAAAGTTCGGAAGATGGCACTTAATAAACTGGCTTGAATGCCATTTACTTTCAACCAGTTTCTTACTTGGAACGGGTTCCATATGACAGCCACAATTAGCGCTTGTAAATTTCGAAATGACGCTTCACAATGTTCTAGTTGATGAACAATTAATAACACCAACAGTAATAATTTCTCTTGGTAATTCTATGCGGAATGCTAGAATCTGCTTCGCAAATATTGGTTTTTCATGTGATATTTTAAAATTGTTTGATTTATGGATTTCGGCTAATTGCCCTCTTTATGGTGATGGCTCACAAATCAACGAACTTAAATCCTAAAAAACTCGTAAACTTAAAAATATAACAATGAATAAGATCTGAAAGAAGGAAATCTTTTGACACTAGGTATTTTTATGAGCGGTTTGACATCATTTTTGTTTTTACTATTTCCTCTTACACTTGAGTGGTAGCTAGATATTATAAATATAGAAACCAATTAAGAAAGCTTAAGTGATGGAGACTGGAGACAACATTGCCGCCCCCAATTGAAGGATTGTATTCGATTAATAAATCGGTTGAGATGCTGCATCTTCGTTTTAGTAAGGAACGTTTTATGTATCCATGATAACCGCGAACTTGCGAGAATTTTCAGATTTTATTTACAATCCACACATTTTCAGCTTGGTTCCAGAAATCGAGTGAAATCGAAATTGCAAATCGAGTGAATTCTTTTTCAGTGTTCTGCATTTCGAGCGATTCGGAAACTACGACATTTTTTCGAAATCACAATTTCACTTTGTCTCAATTCCGAAAATTTTGAAATCGAAATCGAATACAGTGAAGTGTAGAACACAAAAATTCATTTCCGAGTGAAAGTGAAATGTGGAACATAGCAGTTTAAACGCGTTCCAAAACATCTCGTCTAACGGTTAACTCAGCCTATCGGGACTCCTATATGGACCTGACGCGCCATCTATTTTTTTAAAATTTAAACTGGAAATGAACTCCCCGGCGAATAAATATCTTCTTCCGGGGAATTCAAAGCGAATGAAATGCGAATCGCCTAGTTTTCTGGGTCTAAAAATACACAAATTTAACAAAACTTTGGGTCACTTTTTTTTTTCCAAATCTGTAACCGATATAGTTGCTGTTTTATCGGCTCTTTGTAATTTAGATAGCGAAAGAGGTCTGTCGCGTTGTCAAAATTTAGAACACCAAGGGCGAACAGTGGGCGAAGTCACCCAAACTTATGAAGAAGGTCTCTTCGTACAGAGAACGATTTCACAAAATTCAAACCACTACTAGCCCAGCTTGAGGTGTTCAATTATTGTTCATTGACATAACTGAATGTCAGTGCAAATTTCTGTAATGTTGAGAAATTATCGAGAAAGGTTGCATTCCACCATACAATTGACTCTTTTTAACTCAAGTAGATAGATATGTATCGGCGGCAGATTTGCTGCATACCTACATCCTGTGGACTATGTAAGGTCGCGTTCGCCAAAAGTTATGTCTAATAAAGGACCATTCATATGGGAGCGAACGAACGAATTGATGAATTGCGAACAAACCACTTTTCAAACATTTGCTAACAGAAAATTGTACTTTTTTTTTATTCCAAGAGGAGGATAATTAATTATCCCGTCGCAATGTACTGAAAACAAGTTTATAAACAGTTTAAATAAGAAAATTTCGAATTCCAAACGAATGAAAATACCCTTGGCCCGAATTGTCAAAGTTTATTCGCAATTTATATCATTTTAATTCGCGTTCCACAAACTAGCCAATAAAACATTCGTTCGAACTAAACCTAAAACTAGACATTGCGGGTAGAAACTGAAGCAAATTCGCGATCTGCCGCGACCTGGCAAAGTGGCCGCGTTCCATTGACCACTGCGCTGGATGACTAGCTGCATGCCAAACTCCATATAAATAAAAAACTGACATTTCAGCATTTGCGCAGAGCTCTAGCACATAATTGTGAAATATCCTTTTCTGGAAAATTTTTCAATCTACCGCAAAATTAACTGCTAGATTGAAAAAATAAAGAAATGCCTAACCAAAAGTGAAAGTGCAGAAGTCAAATATTTCCAATTTGGTCTATTTGGGAATTCAAACTTCTATGTAATTAATATATGTACATTAGGGGTATTCACTTAAACGCGTAAAAGCCTCATTAACTGCGTAATCTGCAGAAATGTACACCCTCCTAAATGAACTGTCAGACTTTTGTATGGAGAATAGTTTACGCAGTCCTCATAATTTTCCGCGACGATTTAGGCTCGGATATCAACCGCGGATAGTTACGCAAGTCACAAATGTCAAACAGCCGTATGAATTGTTTGTTTGATTCCAGACTTACAATCGATTTACGCGATTTTCGCAATAACATTTCCGAGGGGAGTTCATTTAAAGCACCGCAGAAATTTATACATTTACGAGCTGTCTCTTTTTCGACTCTTATGAAGATGAAATAATACGAATTGAAATTGGTTCTAATGTCACTTTGCCGCTGCCGCTAAATCTTTAGCGCCAGCGTTCCTTCATCAGGGATATTATGTGCTAGACTAGACGACTAGAGGCCAATGGAACGGGGCCAGTGTTCATGTAAACGGACTGTCAAAACTTGCGAGTATTCGTTAGTTAGTAGATAGGTAGTTGGTCGCTCTCATGTGAATGGTCCTTAAGCGTTCTATACCGTGTTCCGTTTACAAGTAAGTTTTGAGATAAAGGATGGTACCCAGTACGCAGACATAAAATGTATTACCTAACTTTCAAAGTGGGTAATATAGACAGCTCCAAAATGAAAATAATGTAGAAGTGTTAATGGCTCAAGTCACGCTAGCGATCAGGGATCTCTTCATTTGAAATGCAATTCTAAATCTATTCCAAACCCATTTAGACACCTTTTCCCCATACTTTATCCAACAAAAGTAAATTTATGACAGAACAGACCAAGCTATCTAATCGTTTAGAAATCGATACCTCCACTCGTTTACAATTTCATCAAACAAGACACTCCCCGTTCATTGCCTTCAATTGATATCGTATCCATCAGTCGTTGTTGACTAGACATCCTAAAACCGCAAAATGCTGAATGCATTACTGTGTGATGGGTACCTACCTACAGCACCACACAAAGCTACAAACGAATGTCACCGATAACCTACTAACGGATGGGGCAAACAAAAAATTTAACCACAGTATAGTAGAGGAAAAGCGGTTTGTTTTTCATTTTTACGTGAAAATCAATTTATAAGCGGATAACTCTGCAAACTGAGAACACAAAATGAACACCAGACAAAAAAAAAAAAAAATTCTCATTTGATTTATCTTTTGAAATAGATCGATTGGTGATGGTGACACGTGGGTAAAGCTGGATCCACCACATTCGAGTATCGCCAAACAAAGTATGTGGGATTTAGTTGCTATTTAATTGCTATTTAATTGCGGTAATTTTGATTTTTTTGCTCTTCGGGAAGTGGTAAATTCTGTGGTGGACCTAGCTTACCGGTAAAGCTGGATCCACCACATCGCCTTTTCGAAAAAAAAAAGATGAGGCATATACCGCTGATTTAATTGCTCTGGGAAAATGCAAAAATTTTTCCGATCGGACAAGCCGTTCCGCCAGAATTAACCGTTAAAGTTTTAAAACCCCAGTTCGCTACCGAACTCTTTTGTTTTTTTTGGAAAAATTAAAAAAATCGATTACCCCTTTCGAATTTTTCTGCTTTGAATATTGCAAAATAATTGTCTATGCCTAGGCTATCTTACCACCTAATCAAATAATTTGTCGCTCCTCTCTAAAAGTGTCAAACGGCGAAACAAGTTTTTAAAAAGTTACTTTATACTACTTACCAAAAACCTATTACCCCGCGCGAATTTCTCCACTTTAAATATCCCAAAATAATCTTGTATTCATTGGCTACAAAGCCTCTTAATCAAATAATTTGTCG
Source organism: Cheilosia soror (assembly GCA_949372485.1). NCBI lineage: Eukaryota > Metazoa > Arthropoda > Insecta > Diptera > Syrphidae > Cheilosia > Cheilosia soror. Next base: position 7,573,639 of record OX443562.1, on the reverse strand, counting down.
CTCTTCGATAAGTGTGTCAAAAAGTCAAAATACCATTTAGTACCAAAAAGGGCACTTTTGCCATTTTTTATGCAAATTTACAGAAAAACCCATAAAAATCATATACGCAGATCGAATTTGTCCATTCCAAAAATCACAAAAGAACCGTAGATTCATTGGCTATTATTTCCCATCTTCAAATAATTTGTCGCTCTTCGATAAGTTTGTCAAAATTGAAAATTTCGTCATAGTATCATAAATGGTACTATGCACATTTTATATGGAAATTTACCAAAAAAACTCCAAAAAGTCATATACCCAGATCGAATTTGTCCATTCCAAATATGACAAAAGAACCGTTTATTCATTGGCTGTTATCCCCCATCTTCAAATAATTTGTCGCTCTTCGATAAGTTTGTCAAAATTGAAAATTTCGTCATAGTATCATAAATGGTACTATGCACATTTTGTATGGAAATTTACCAAAAAAACCCCAAAAAGTCATATACCCAGATCGAATTTGTCCATTCCAAATATGACAAAAGAACCGTCTATTCATTGGCTATTATCCCCCATCTTCAAATAATTTGTCGCTCTTCGATAAGTTTGTCAAAATTGAAAATTTCGTCATAGTATCATAAATGGTACTATGCACATTTTGTATGGAAATTTACCAAAAAAACCCCAAAAAGTCATATACCCAGATCGAATTTGTCCATTCCAAATATGACAAAAGAACCGCCTATTCATTGGCTGTTATCCCCCATCTTCAAATAATTTGTCGCTCTTCGATAAGTTTGTCAAAATTGAAAATTTCGTCATAGTATCATAAATGGTACTATGCACATTTTGTATGGAAATTTACCAAAAAAACCCCAAAAAGTCATATACCCAGATCGAATTTGTCCATTCCAAATATGACAAAAGAACCGTCTATTCATTGGCTATCAAACCCCATCTTCAAATAATTTGTCGCTCTTCGATAAGTTTGTCAAAATTGAAAATTTCGTCATAGTATCATAAATGGTACTATGCACATTTTGTATGGAAATTTACCAAAAAAACCCCAAAAAGTCATATACCCAGATCGAATTTGTCCATTCCAAAAATGACAAAAGAACCGTCTGTTCATTGGCTGTTATCCCCCATCTTCAAATAATTTGTCGCTCTTCGATAAGTTTGTCAAAATTGAAAATTTCGTCATAGTATCATAAATGGTACTATGCACATTTTGTATGGAAATTTACCAAAAAAACCCCAAAAAGTCATATACCCAGATCGAATTTGTCCATTCCAAATATGACAAAAGAACCGCCTATTCATTGGCTGTTATCCCCCATCTTCAAATAATTTGTCGCTCTTCGATAAGTTTGTCAAAATTGAAAATTTCGTCATAGTATCATAAATGGTACTATGCACATTTTGTATGGAAATTTACCAAAAAAACCCCAAAAAGTCATATACCCAGATCGAATTTGTCCATTCCAAATATGACAAAAGAACCGTCTATTCATTGGCTATCAAACCCCATCTTCAAAAAATTTGTCGCTCTTCGATAAGTTTGTCAAAATTGAAAATTTCGTCATAGTATCATAAATGGTACTATGCACATTTTGTATGGAAATTTACCAAAAAAACCCCAAAAAGTCATATACCCAGATCGAATTTGTCCATTCCAAATATGACAAAAGAACCGCCTATTCATTGGCTGTTATCCCCCATCTTCAAATAATTTGTCGCTCTTCGATAAGTTTGTCAAAATTGAAAATTTCGTCATAGTATCATAAATGGTACTATGCACATTTTGTATGGAAATTTACCAAAAAAACCCCAAAAAGTCATATACCCAGATCGAATTTGTCCATTCCAAATATGACAAAAGAACCGTCTATTCATTGGCTATCAAACCCCATCTTCAAAAAATTTGTCGCTCTTCGATATATTTGCCAAAACGTTAAAAGTTATTTCTTAAGCCATAGCTGAGTGTTACCAAATTTGCTCCTGTGACACGCCCTAAAAGTATGCATTACTTTTTGGACCATTTGTTCAACCCTGGACGTGCACCTTACTCTGACATTAATTTACCTCACTCTCGAGAGTAGGCAGTGATCCTGGTACTCTGTATTATAGACCCTGAAGATAGTCATTTGTTTTATTATTGGAATACGCTCTACTGGGTGAGTGAAAATAAATGTGTCAAACTTTTTGTTAGGTATCGTATGTTGTTATATGTTTAGTGTCAGTCTTCAATTGTCAAACAAACAAAATAAAAATCTATAGGACGAATTATTTTCATGGCGAAAAAACAAAAAAAGTATTATGTAGGTACCTACTTATATTAAGCAGGTTTTGACAAACTGGACTTTTGCTCCCGAATGTTGTTTTTTATTGTTTTCTTTGATAGCAGCCGAAGGTATCAATTATTTATTTTAATTTACTTGGGTCGTTATGATTTTTATTTATTTTTTTTTTTTTTTTGTTTTGCAATATTGATCTCAAACCTCTGCTGCCCAAAATAAAATGATCATTGTGCTTGTTTTAATATATTAAAGCCTAGTACGCTATTGCTGCGAAACCAAAACCCTAATATACCAAAAAAAGTAACATAGTAAATTAATCATAAACGAAACATTTATTTGCTGACATTCTTTACGAAATTACAATGAAATTATTAAAAAGAAAACGAGTAAATATACACATAATTATTTGAAAAAAAAAGTTTTAAAAGAAATCCCAGTTTCATTGTTCCACCAATGCAAAAAAAATTATCAATTTTTAATTGTCATTTTATAGATGATAATTATGTCGTACCCTTACTGTTAATGAATGCAATAAAGGCCATATTAGTGAGACAAAAACGTTAAAAAAATACTACCGTGAGTCCAAAAGAAGCATACAAAATCCTGTTGAACAACGACGTCGTCCCTTAAAATTGATTTTGAATGTATGGAAGAAAGAACAAATGCCAAAAGTCAAGCAAAATTATCCAATGAGTGTAATTGCACTTCAATTATCTCATTTAACACCGCATTTTCTATGAAAAATACAAAATTTCTAACACAAGAAGACATAAGCGCAAATGAAGTGAATTTGCAATTTGCTGACTTTTTATTACTGGGGTCAGATCACGTAAAATAAAAACGCATGCTGTCTCTGTCACATCTGTGGCAATAAACAGAGACTGCTATGGTCGGATCGACGTCATTCGATCGTTTTCATTTAACATGATCTGGCCCCTGGACTTTCGCTCTTCACGAAAACTAATTTCTATATCGAAGTGCTTGGCTATGTCGCTAGTTCCACCAACAACCAACAATTTATCAAATTTAAGAAATATTTATATGCTACACCCTAGCTATATATAATTGAATTTGTATTTGAAACTACATAAATGTATTATGAAAATATAGCGAATGATTTTCTCTCCTGGAACGAAAAAAACTAAGACTTGCCCAACACAGCCACCACAATCGATAATTCACCGAGATTCGATAGCCCACCTCAGCTGTCTCTTCATGTGCAGCCACTTTTTGGCGGCAATTTTTTGTGATGTGTTAAGAAACGGCGGGAATTAAGTTTAGGTACTGTTTACATTTCAGATAAAATCATATTGCGAGTAGACGGTTGGTGGGAATGATTCAAATTCAATTCTGAGCGAATATGTGATTTATATCGTTGATATTATTTTGTTCAACAAATCATCGGCAAAAAAGTCTGTAATGTAAAAAACAATCGGTGGCGATTTATTTTGCGTACATATTATAATAAACATCTGAATTAAGAGCTGCGTTTGAAAATGTATGTTTCATTTTATTTTGCGACGAGAGCGGCGTTTTTAAAAATAAAATACATATGTATCACGTAATCATGAAAATGTATAATAAATTACGTAATTAATGACATGATATATCATGTTGATTTAGTTACATTACGTAGGTGGGAAAATGGTATAAGGGAAAGGTATATTCGAGGGCTTTGACAGTCCATTCACATAAACACTTTTCTTGATCGCAGTTTGTGGAGCTCAGACATCAATTTGTACCACTAAACAATCTTTAATTTGAGTTTAAGTTAGAGCAAATTTTTCATTTGGTAGTTTGTGGAACTGGGTTTAATGTTGTAAATTTTGAATAAGCTTGTGATAATTCGCGCCAAGGGCATTTTCCTTTGAGGCAAAAAGCTTGGAGCTCGAAATTTCGTCATTTAAGCTCTTTTCAAACTTGTTTTTCCATGTTTTGATGGATTAATATAAATTATTCGAGGTACCTACTCTTGCAATAGCAAAATGAGACATTTTTTGTTTATATAAAATAATGTATGAAAAGTGGTTTGTTCACATATTATCAATTCATGGATTATCAAAAAAGACTCCATATTTCTCTAAAATAAACTTTTTCTTTGATAGCAATTACCTACCCCAGAAGAAAAAAAATCCATGGTTGTTAATTCATATCTAGTTTTTTTTTTTACCATTTTTGCATGACAAAAATGGCTTTTACTACAACTTCTGTTGATCGTACGTAAACAACTTCCTTAACATAATTTTTAGGAAATTGTTCAAGGATAAACATTTAATAAAAAAAATAAAAATTTATTAAGTACAAATTTTGAGAAAAAGGATTTTAAGTAAAAAAATGTGACAACAAATTTTTGAAATTTTGAATTTAAGGAACCATAACTTTTTTGTAGCTGGATAGATGTACCCAAAGTGCTTAAGACTTGTATGCGCTACCAAATTTTCTTTTTAAAATGTATAGAAACAATTTTCGTACCAATAATAGTTAAGAAGTTATAGCGTTTTAAGCGGTACCACCTCCAAATCAGAGGTCACCTATAAAAATAGGTAGCAGATGTATACAGGGTGTCCCAGTTAAACAGTATAATTCTTTAAGAGAAGATTTCTGAAGATCCGCCGAACAAAAAATTTTATGCAGGGGGGGTTTATTTTCACCATATTTCCCGTTATAGCCCTTCAAAGAAGGTGACCTCTGATTTGGAGGTGGTACCGCTTAAAACGCTATAACTTCTTAACTATTATTGGTACGAAAATTGTTTCTATACATTTTAAAAAGAAAATTTGGTAGCGCATACAAGTCTTAAGCACTTTGGGTACATCTATCCAGCTACAAAAAAGTTATGGTTCCTTAAATTCAAAATTTCAAAAATTTGTTGTCACATTTTTTTACTTAAAATCCTTTTTCTCAAAATTTGTACTTAATAAATTTTTATTTTTTTTATTAAATGTTTATCCTTGAACAATTTCCTAAAAATTATGTTAAGGAAGTTGTTTACGTACGATCAACAGAAGTTGTAGTAAAAGCCATTTTTGTCATGCAAAAATGGTAAAAAAAAAAACTAGATATGAATTAACAACCATGGATTTTTTTTCTTCTGGGGTAGGTAATTGCTATCAAAGAAAAAGTTTATTTTAGAGAAATATGGAGTCTTTTTTGATAATCCATGAATTGATAATATGTGAACAAACCACTTTTCATACATTATTTTATATAAACAAAAAATGTCTCATTTTGCTATTGCAAGAGTAGGTACCTCGAATAATTTATATTAATCCATCAAAACATGGAAAAACAAGTTTGAAAAGAGCTTAAATGACGAAATTTCGAGCTCCAAGCTTTTTGCCTCAAAGGAAAATGCCCTTGGCGCGAATTATCACAAGCTTATTCAAAATTTACAACATTAAACCCAGTTCCACAAACTACCAAATGAAAAATTTGCTCTAACTTAAACTCAAATTAAAGATTGTTTAGTGGTACAAATTGATGTCTGAGCTCCACAAACTGCGATCAAGAAAAGTGTTTATGTGAATGGACTGTCAAAGCCCTCGAATATACCTTTCCCTTATACCATTTTCCCACCTACGTAATGTAACTAAATCAACATGATATATCATGTCATTAATTACGTAATTTATTATACATTTTCATGATTACGTGATACATATGTATTTTATTTTTAAAAACGCCGCTCTCGTCGCAAAATAAAATGAAACATACATTTTCAAACGCAGCTCTTAATTCAGATGTTTATTATAATATGTACGCAAAATAAATCGCCACCGATTGTTTTTTACATTACAGACTTTTTTGCCGATGATTTGTTGAACAAAATAATATCAACGATATAAATCACATATTCGCTCAGAATTGAATTTGAATCATTCCCACCAACCGTCTACTCGCAATATGATTTTATCTGAAATGTAAACAGTACCTAAACTTAATTCCCGCCGTTTCTTAACACATCACAAAAAATTGCCGCCAAAAAGTGGCTGCACATGAAGAGACAGCTGAGGTGGGCTATCGAATCTCGGTGAATTATCGATTGTGGTGGCTGTGTTGGGCAAGTCTTAGTTTTTTTCGTTCCAGGAGAGAAAATCATTCGCTATATTTTCATAATACATTTATGTAGTTTCAAATACAAATTCAATTATATATAGCTAGGGTGTAGCATATAAATATTTCTTAAATTTGATAAATTGTTGGTTGTTGGTGGAACTAGCGACATAGCCAAGCACTTCGATATAGAAATTAGTTTTCGTGAAGAGCGAAAGTCCAGGGGCCAGATCATGTTAAATGAAAACGATCGAATGACGTCGATCCGACCATAGCAGTCTCTGTTTATTGCCACAGATGTGACAGAGACAGCATGCGTTTTTATTTTACGTGATCTGACCCCAGTAATAAAAAGTCAGCAAATTGCAAATTCACTTCATTTGCGCTTATGTCTTCTTGTGTTAGAAATTTTGTATTTTTCATAGAAAATGCGGTGTTAAATGAGATAATTGAAGTGCAATTACACTCATTGGATAATTTTGCTTGACTTTTGGCATTTGTTCTTTCTTCCATACATTCAAAATCAATTTTAAGGGACGACGTCGTTGTTCAACAGGATTTTGTATGCTTCTTTTGGACTCACGGTAGTATTTTTTTAACGTTTTTGTCTCACTAATATGGCCTTTATTGCATTCATTAACAGTAAGGGTACGACATAATTATCATCTATAAAATGACAATTAAAAATTGATAATTTTTTTTGCATTGGTGGAACAATGAAACTGGGATTTCTTTTAAAACTTTTTTTTTCAAATAATTATGTGTATATTTACTCGTTTTCTTTTTAATAATTTCATTGTAATTTCGTAAAGAATGTCAGCAAATAAATGTTTCGTTTATGATTAATTTACTATGTTACTTTTTTTGGTATATTAGGGTTTTGGTTTCGCAGCAATAGCGTACTAGGCTTTAATATATTAAAACAAGCACAATGATCATTTTATTTTGGGCAGCAGAGGTTTGAGATCAATATTGCAAAACAAAAAAAAAAAAAAAATAAATAAAAATCATAACGACCCAAGTAAATTAAAATAAATAATTGATACCTTCGGCTGCTATCAAAGAAAACAATAAAAAACAACATTCGGGAGCAAAAGTCCAGTTTGTCAAAACCTGCTTAATATAAGTAGGTACCTACATAATACTTTTTTTGTTTTTTCGCCATGAAAATAATTCGTCCTATAGATTTTTATTTTGTTTGTTTGACAATTGAAGACTGACACTAAACATATAACAACATACGATACCTAACAAAAAGTTTGACACATTTATTTTCACTCACCCAGTAGAGCGTATTCCAATAATAAAACAAATGACTATCTTCAGGGTCTATAATACAGAGTACCAGGATCACTGCCTACTCTCGAGAGTGAGGTAAATTAATGTCAGAGTAAGGTGCACGTCCAGGGTTGAACAAATGGTCCAAAAAGTAATGCATACTTTTAGGGCGTGTCACAGGAGCAAATTTGGTAACACTCAGCTATGGCTTAAGAAATAACTTTTAACGTTTTGGCAAATATATCGAAGAGCGACAAATTTTTTGAAGATGGGGTTTGATAGCCAATGAATAGACGGTTCTTTTGTCATATTTGGAATGGACAAATTCGATCTGGGTATATGACTTTTTGGGGTTTTTTTGGTAAATTTCCATACAAAATGTGCATAGTACCATTTATGATACTATGACGAAATTTTCAATTTTGACAAACTTATCGAAGAGCGACAAATTATTTGAAGATGGGGGATAACAGCCAATGAATAGGCGGTTCTTTTGTCATATTTGGAATGGACAAATTCGATCTGGGTATATGACTTTTTGGGGTTTTTTTGGTAAATTTCCATACAAAATGTGCATAGTACCATTTATGATACTATGACGAAATTTTCAATTTTGACAAACTTATCGAAGAGCGACAAATTTTTTGAAGATGGGGTTTGATAGCCAATGAATAGACGGTTCTTTTGTCATATTTGGAATGGACAAATTCGATCTGGGTATATGACTTTTTGGGGTTTTTTTGGTAAATTTCCATACAAAATGTGCATAGTACCATTTATGATACTATGACGAAATTTTCAATTTTGACAAACTTATCGAAGAGCGACAAATTATTTGAAGATGGGGGATAACAGCCAATGAATAGGCGGTTCTTTTGTCATATTTGGAATGGACAAATTCGATCTGGGTATATGACTTTTTGGGGTTTTTTTGGTAAATTTCCATACAAAATGTGCATAGTACCATTTATGATACTATGACGAAATTTTCAATTTTGACAAACTTATCGAAGAGCGACAAATTATTTGAAGATGGGGGATAACAGCCAATGAACAGACGGTTCTTTTGTCATTTTTGGAATGGACAAATTCGATCTGGGTATATGACTTTTTGGGGTTTTTTTGGTAAATTTCCATACAAAATGTGCATAGTACCATTTATGATACTATGACGAAATTTTCAATTTTGACAAACTTATCGAAGAGCGACAAATTATTTGAAGATGGGGTTTGATAGCCAATGAATAGACGGTTCTTTTGTCATATTTGGAATGGACAAATTCGATCTGGGTATATGACTTTTTGGGGTTTTTTTGGTAAATTTCCATACAAAATGTGCATAGTACCATTTATGATACTATGACGAAATTTTCAATTTTGACAAACTTATCGAAGAGCGACAAATTATTTGAAGATGGGGGATAACAGCCAATGAATAGGCGGTTCTTTTGTCATATTTGGAATGGACAAATTCGATCTGGGTATATGACTTTTTGGGGTTTTTTTGGTAAATTTCCATACAAAATGTGCATAGTACCATTTATGATACTATGACGAAATTTTCAATTTTGACAAACTTATCGAAGAGCGACAAATTATTTGAAGATGGGGGATAATAGCCAATGAATAGACGGTTCTTTTGTCATATTTGGAATGGACAAATTCGATCTGGGTATATGACTTTTTGGGGTTTTTTTGGTAAATTTCCATATAAAATGTGCATAGTACCATTTATGATACTATGACGAAATTTTCAATTTTGCCAAACTTATCGAAGAGCGACAAATTATTTGAAGATGGGGGATAACAGCCAATGAATAGACGGTTCTTTTGTCATATTTGGAATGGACAAATTCGATCTGGGTATATGACTTTTTGGGGTTTTTTTGGTAAATTTCCATACAAAATGTGCATAGTACCATTTATGATACTATGACGAAATTTTCAATTTTGACAAACTTATCGAAGAGCGACAAATTATTTGAAGATGGGGGATAATAGCCAATGAATAGACGGTTCTTTTGTCATATTTGGAATGGACAAATTCGATCTGGGTATATGACTTTTTGTGGTTTTTTTGGTAAATTTCCATATAAAATGTGCATAGTACCATTTATGATACTATGACGAAATTTTGAATTTTGACAAACTTATCGAAGAGCGACAAATTATTTGAAGATGGGGGATAACAGCCAATGAACAGACGGTTCTTTTGTCATTTTTGGAATGGACAAATTCGATCTGGGTATATGACTTTTTGGGGTTTTTTTGGTAAATTTCCATATAAAATGTGCATAGTACCATTTATGATACTATGACGAAATTTTCAATTTTGACAAACTTATCGAAGAGCGACAAATTATTTGAAGATGGGGGATAACAGCCAATGAATAGACGGTTCTTTTGTCATATTTGGAATGTACAAATTCGATCTGGGTATATGACTTTTTGGGGTTTTTTTGGTAAATTTCCATACAAAATGTGCATAGTACCATTTATGATACTATGACGAAATTTTCAATTTTGACAAACTTATCGAAGAGCGACAAATTTTTTGAAGATGGGGTTTGATAGCCAATGAATAGACGGTTCTTTTGTCATATTTGGAATGGACAAATTCGATCTGGGTATATGACTTTTTGGGGTTTTTTTGGTAAATTTCCATACAAAATGTGCATAGTACCATTTATGATACTATGACGAAATTTTCAATTTTGACAAACTTATCGAAGAGCGACAAATTATTTGAAGATGGGGGATAACAGCCAATGAATAGGCGGTTCTTTTGTCATATTTGGAATGGACAAATTCGATCTGGGTATATGACTTTTTGGGGTTTTTTTGGTAAATTTCCATACAAAATGTGCATAGTACCATTTATGATACTATGACGAAATTTTCAATTTTGACAAACTTATCGAAGAGCGACAAATTATTTGAAGATGGGGGATAACAGCCAATGAACAGACGGTTCTTTTGTCATTTTTGGAATGGACAAATTCGATCTGGGTATATGACTTTTTGGGGTTTTTTTGGTAAATTTCCATATAAAATGTGCATAGTACCATTTATGATACTATGACGAAATTTTCAATTTTGACAAACTTATCGAAGAGCGACAAATTATTTGAAGATGGGGGATAACAGCCAATGAATAGACGGTTCTTTTGTCATATTTGGAATGGACAAATTCGATCTGGGTATATGACTTTTTGGGGTTTTTTTGGTAAATTTCCATACAAAATGTGCATAGTACCATTTATGATACTATGGCGAAATTTTCAATTTTGACAAACTTATCGAAGAGCGACAAATTATTTGAAGATGGGGGATAACAGCCAATGAATAGACGGTTCTTTTGTCATATTTGGAATGGACAAATTCGATCTGGGTATATGACTTTTTGGGGTTTTTTTGGTAAATTTCCATACAAAATGTGCATAGTACCATTTATGATACTATGACGAAATTTTCAATTTTGACAAACTTATCGAAGAGCGACAAATTATTTGAAGATGGAGGATAATAGCCAATGAATAAACGGTTCTTTTGTCATATTTGGAATGGACAAATTCGATCTGGGTATATGACTTTTTGGAGTTTTTTTGGTAAATTTCCATATAAAATGTGCATAGTACCATTTATGATACTATGACGAAATTTTCAATTTTGACAAACTTATCGAAGAGCGACAAATTATTTGAAGATGGGAAATAATAGCCAATGAATCTACGGTTCTTTTGTGATTTTTGGAATGGACAAATTCGATCTGCGTATATGATTTTTATGGGTTTTTCTGTAAATTTGCATAAAAAATGGCAAAAGTGCCCTTTTTGGTACTAAATGGTATTTTGACTTTTTGACACACTTATCGAAGAGCGACAAATTATTTGATTAAGAGGCTTTGTAGCCAATGAATACAAGATTATTTTGGGATATTTAAAGTGGAGAAATTCGCGCGGGGTAATAGGTTTTTGGTAAGTAGTATAAAGTAACTTTTTAAAAACTTGTTTCGCCGTTTGACACTTTTAGAGAGGAGCGACAAATTATTTGATTAGGTGGTAAGATAGCCTAGGCATAGACAATTATTTTGCAATATTCAAAGCAGAAAAATTCGAAAGGGGTAATCGATTTTTTTAATTTTTCCAAAAAAAACAAAAGAGTTCGGTAGCGAACTGGGGTTTTAAAACTTTAACGGTTAATTCTGGCGGAACGGCTTGTCCGATCGGAAAAATTTTTGCATTTTCCCAGAGCAATTAAATCAGCGGTATATGCCTCATCTTTTTTTTTTCGAAAAGGCGATGTGGTGGATCCAGCTTTACCGGTAAGCTAGGTCCACCACAGAATTTACCACTTCCCGAAGAGCAAAAAAATCAAAATTACCGCAATTAAATAGCAATTAAATAGCAACTAAATCCCACATACTTTGTTTGGCGATACTCGAATGTGGTGGATCCAGCTTTACCCACGTGATGGTGACATACCTGTATGCCTCCCACTTTAGATACGGATAAGGCCGGTTGACCAAAAAAAAAAAAAAAAACACGTACAGACAACAGAAAAACACTGCCGCCGACGAGACAACGGCGGCAGCCGTACTATGTGAACAATATTCGAAAACAAGTTCGAAACAAAAAATAAAATAAAAAGGACACATAAAGTGCAAAAACAGCGAGAAAACTCAACGCCAGTGTAGGCGTCGTTGTACGACATTTGTGTCACTTATTCATACAACAAATATGCCAATCTCCTCCAACTCGCCCCCAGCCACCATTTGTTCATTTCGTTGATAGTTTTCCACCCTGCCCAGGCTATGGAAAGAAAAACTCGAACACCCGGAAAGCTAAAAAAAAATGAAAGAAAATTCAATCTGTGAATGTGAAATTCATAAATTCAGAAAATCCGTTTTTTTTTTTGTTCCTCCTTCTGCCGGTCCTCCTCTGTTGTCTTTTCTCCATTTCGACATGATATTTGTCACCTGCAGATGGTGGGCATACATAAATACACTTCCAGTGTTAACAGTACAAAGAATGGAAAAAAACTTATATACAAATTCGTGCCTCGGCCTGGCTCCTGTTCTCGTTTAAGACACAAATAGTATCCTATCTATAGAATAGGGCATTGTGCTTCAGAGCTTCATATCTTCATATCTTCATATCTTATGTGGTATGCGAGACAACGGTACGTATCTGCAAAAAGGTAAATTTGTATATGGAAATGGGCTTGCCCCAAACAGTGGAGACTAAAATAATAGCTATTCTAAAAATATGCGTCACATTCACACTAAAATAAGAAAAACACTTAATAAATTTAACACCCTTGTCCGTAAAAGTGAGACTACTGTCAATTTAAATATTGTATTTGTTAATTTGTCATACATTTGGGAAATCCATTAATGAAGTAAATATAGACGTTGCCTTGCTTTGGTTGGGCCTATTTTTAGCTGTTTATATAGCTTTTTAGAAGAACGGGAGTTTATCACTGTACGCACTGATTTTCTCTAGTTCATTGCGAGGTTTTTAATCGTCTCAAAATTTATCAAGTTCAAATAGATAAAGCGGATGAACGTTAGGGTACACTTGAGTTCGACAATCCGTACGAAGTACTATAATCCAGGTAGGGTGCTCTGGCAGGAGGAACAAAAAAGTTCCGAATGAACATTAAATTTTGATTTATAGGGATGGTTCCAAAACCATCCAAGGAGGGTACAGGGTCAGTTGTATAATACTCTAGTGATTATAGACCTAAATGTGTCATTAACTCATTAAGACTTCCGGACACATGCAGTGTGTTCCAGGCAGAGGTTCTGGCCGAGCTCAAAACTGCGGATCTATTTGAAATGGGATCAATGTTCAACAAAATATCGCTATCTACATTGATAGTCAGGCTGCGCTAAAGGCGATATAGAGTCTTACACCATCAAATCTGAACTAGTCAGGAGCAGAATTACGCCCTATTATACTGGGTTCCCCGGACACTGTAATATTGACCGTAACAAAATGGCCGACGTTCTGATCAAAGACGGAGCAGAGCTTCCACAAAATGAAACGATTGAGGGTATAAGACCACCAATAGCTGTGACCCCGTGATCAAGTGATTTATTTTCGGGAACACTAAAAATAGGGCAGAAATAAGACGGTCACATATAGAAGATCACAGGGTCACTAAGGACACTTTAGTTGTTCGAGAGAGGGCTTTGCTATATACTCATCAGTTGCTTTCTTAGCCCAAAGAAATAGGGATTAACAAGAGTTATCCTTCGTGCAGCGTGCATTCTCCATTGTCATTCTGCACAAACGTACGAGTTTGACAGAGATGCCAAAACTAGACATTGCTCTGTATAGCTCGTCTCTTTAAATGGTGTCATATAGGCGGCCTTATAATATCGATGAAAAGGTGGTGAATATCGATTTGGACTTCGTGGATTTTCTCCAAGACCTGCCGTAGTATGACTATTTGATCGCTGGTGGACTTTCCTGGCCCGAAGCCACTCCAATCAGGTTGTTGACGAAATGCTTCAGGCGTTCACACAGCACTGGAGATAAGATCTTGTAGGCGATGTTAATAAGGCTAATACCTCTGTAGTTGGCGCAGTTCAGAGGTTCTGCTTTCTTGAGGATCGCAGCTTTTATTTTTCGTAATCTATTGACTTTCTGCTAATTTTATACCCTTTTCACACCAAGCCGAAAACTGGGTTTTCGCGAAAACAGTCGAAAACTTCATCGAAAACAGAAGTTTTCCCATACATATTGCAGTTTTCAAAACGAGTTGTTTGAGGTCGTTTTCCATGAAAACGCCACGAAAACAAGTACAATCGTTGGGTTGTTGAAGCAGACACACCTTTTGCAGGATGTGAGAGACTGAGTGAGTGTTTTTTGTTATCTTTGCTTGCACCATAAAGAGCAAACTACCTGCCACAACTAAATGGTATTTTCAGATGTTTTGATTTTGAATGTTGCTTATGTTAATTATTTTATGCATTTAACCATAAGTAAACGATTATCAAGTAGCTTAAATAATTTTGTTTGTATATTATGTCAATACGAGCGAAGTTTAGTAACCAAAATAAAAGTCTAGTCGCCACAAACATTTCATAGCTAGTTTCACAGCTAATTAAAACATCAAACGAAAACGAGTTGGTGTTCGGTGTGAATTCATGAGTTTTCTAAACTTTTTTGACGAAAACTCGGTTTTCGGCTTGGAGTGAATAGGATATTAGATGACCAGCCGGAAAATCCATGCCCCATGTGGCGTCGGAACTTAGTAGGTAGAAAATCGTAGAAAACTAAGTCGAAGCGTAATAGCCGGAAAAACCATGACAAAGTGTAGAAGCCGCCGGATTAATGTCGGACAAGGGTAGAGTAGCTGACAAAATGTCAGCTAAATGTAATAGCCGGAAACGTCAAAAGACGCCAAAGCGTAGTACCCGTACACACGTGGATCACGTCGAAGCATTTAATTGGAAATCGACAAAATTATGACATCTAAGCCAATACAACGCACTACATCTAGGAATACTGCTAGGTTCCACATTTCACTTTCACTCGAAATGAAATCGAAAATGAATTTTTGTGTTTTACACATTTCACTGTATTCGATTTCGATTTCAAAATTTTGACAAAGTGAAAATGTGATTTCGAAAAAATTTCGGAGTTTTCGAATCGCTCGAAATGCAGAACACTGAAAACGATTTCACTCGTATTGCAATTTCGATTTCATTCGATTTCTGGAACTTAGCTAATAGACTTCACAACGTTGTCGTTTTAGAAGATTAAGGAGTGCGAAATCTTTTTATCTCCACTGTAACCACCTAGGTGTGTATCAACAATGACAGTCACTTACGACGAGTTATATTTGCTGTTAAACAAAACGAACAAATAATGAAAAACAAGAGTGACAGACACAGAAGGTAGAACCGTAAAGGTGAAAAGAAAACACCAACAAAAGAGTTTTTTTTATTCCTATAGGTAGGCAGAGAAAAAAACACGTAGTTCACATAAATAATTAAATAACTAGAATACAGTACCTACGGTTATATATTTAACAAGTGCTGTATCTGATGATGCATCTATATATCTTTCATCTACTCGTATCTACATCTATTTTCTTCTGCTCTCATTTAATACCAGTTTTTCGCTTATCTCTGCTAATTGTTTCTCACTACACCATGAAAATAGACAAAACATTGCTTTGGTCTGGTCTGGTACTGGTACTGGGGTAGAGAGATAACTTCTACTCCCACACGTCCTAATACTCTACCACTAAGTTTTGGGGTGGGTGGCCAGCGGCGCGCGGTAGCGGCGGCTAACATTTTTATTATATGTTTTGTCTGGTATACTTCCAGCGAACAAATATTATCTCAACATCAAGGCAGATAACCAAGTTAAAGAGAAAATAAATCTACTCCATGAGGTAACTTTCAATTGAAGCCGAAACGAAGACATCACTAACGAGGACGGATAGTATATATATAAAAGGCGAAGCACGTATGTATATCCTTTTTTGTGCTTTCTTCAACTTTGTATCTTATGATTTTCGCATTCTCGCAATGAAATTATGAAAACTTGCTAAAGTTCCACGATGAATTTATTTTTCTTTTTTTTTTTCCAGCAAAGAACACTGAAAGTATGTATCTTCTTTATCGTTGAAAGGAAAGCGATCAGAACTTTATAATGGGCTTGTTTAAGGGTGGGTCTCCCTCAGCTACGAACTCTGTGCTCTGAGGGAGTTGAATTTAAAATAGCCGAGCACACCCTCCCTTACCAAGATCACAATTGTGACTGCAGAGTGCAGACTCGCTCAGCTCAATTAATAAAAATAATACAAAATTGTCTGCACAACAAAATAAATCAAAACAACCAAAGGGAAGGGAAAGGGACAAGCTGTGCTTGCTGTTGCTATTGCTCCTGTTGCTGCAAACGTTGTTTATCTAATACACTGAAACCAAAAGTGTGTGTGATATAGAATTTCCTAACGCACACTTATGAATATCGCCTTCGTCATAGCGACGTACAATCGCAATCGTAAGCACAAATCGAAATATTTTAATAAAAATATCCAAAATCCATAATATAAAAATTTTCATTCCTGATCCTGACCTTAGCTTTTATTTTTTGGCATTTTATGCTGGCTGTTTATAAAAACCTGTTAGGGCTAGTTTGTTATTATTGCTTTGTTTTGTGGGTTTGGGTTCCTTTTTAGTATATCTACATATTATATATTTATATAGAATATAAATCCTATCCAAAAACAAACGGCTGCAGCCCTGCTCGCACCATTTATGATTTATGGATGTAGGTATGGATTATCTAATTTAAAAAAAAGTTTGTCCTGACTGATTGGGGACGCCTAGCCCAAATGGTAAGAGCCAAACTTAAGTTTCATCAAAGTTTATAAAGGAAAATTCATATTTTCCATCCGATTGATGGATGGATATATGTACATATGTTGTACTACTCCCAATTAGTGTTTAAAAAAAAAACTAATATGTAATAGTTTTTGGCTTTTTTGGCATTTTTTTTTAATTACCCCCCTCCACCGTTTAGAAGAGAAAAATTACTTATTGTAATTATCTTCATATGACCGAGGATATGACTATAATGAGATCAATTTTGTAGATATACGGCAGCATCATGCGGAAAAAAAAACAAGTAAAAGTGTTATCATCGGCCTAGCCGATGCTTTGATACCCTCCACTGTATGTACTGTATATAGGTACAGGCATGTGTCTAATATTGGTTTTGTATGGGAGGTACCACAACTACTTGACCCACATGGACCATTTTTAATAGAAAACTGAAGGCCATAAATATAAGACCTTTCATAAAATTTCAGTTACCTAAGTCGATTCGTTCGGACGCTATCGTGATTTCAATAGACAGAGAGAGTCTTTGGTCTAATACTGGTTTTGTATGGGAGGTACCAGAACTACTTGACCGACATAGCCCATTTTCAATACCAACCTGACAGTAAAAAGAAGTCTTCTCACAAAATTTCATTCGCCTCTGTCGATTCGTTTGGACGCTATCGTGTTTTCAACAGACAGACAGACGGTCATGGCTAAATCGATTCAGAATGTGATTCTGATTCAGAATATATATACTTTATAGGGTATCCGGTGAATCCTTCTCGGCGTTACAAATGTAATGACAAAGTGATATGTACCTTCCTGTGGAAGTGGAGGGTATACAAATAACATGAACGAAGCCGGGTGTGACTGCCATGCTAGTACGTAGATAGATATTGAGTATGTATTAATATCTAAATTTAATGTGCACTGCCCGAACTCGCCAAGCGCCCTTGCGAGCATATACGAACTGCGATCTTAACACAATACGTCTGACTCACTTGACGAGCTGCAATGTGCAGACCTACTCTAATACTATGACACCTTTGAGCAGGAGGGATTTCCCTGCTCAATGAAGCTATACCTGGTTTGCATGTTAACAGTAGGTATTATCATTTTAAGTATTTTAAACACTGCGAAGTCGGTAGGCATTGAAAAGGTTGAGTTACCCCTAATAATATTTTTTAGAGGAGCTTTGAAAGCTGCACCTAATCTAGGGCCGCCTTAGAAACCAACCACATGCGGCATGAAATACAAAAATAGCATCCTGTAGAACACTGTTCTTATATCGTGAATGAGTTAGGTACCTGGACAACGTTTAAAGTGCAACAAAACATTACCCAGTTCTAGATATGTACTAATTTGCCTTCAAATTTTGTAATAACAAACAATGAGTTTGCCCACAGGAACACATTTTATTGTTGTGTCTAGAATTTTTAACCTCAACACAAATTAACAATTCTTCTCCAGATTGGTCATGCAAAACATTGACCAATCATTATGATTTATGAATAAATGACCATTTCAATATCACCAATAAAAGCGGATGTTGTGTGTATCTATATACTTATACTACACACAATAATTTTCAAAATATTAAAACACACAACCACTAATCTATTTTGAAAAGTTCGGCCTAAAATAGGGAACAGCAAAGCAACCAACCCCTTTCCTCATACAGTATTTTATTTAGGTATTGCATTTAGGTAGTTTGATTTGAACTCAACTCATAATAAAAAAAATCATCATTCACCTCCCATCTCCCACTCCCATACATATTCTCAAACCTTCTCAAGCCCTCAATCCATATCAATCATCATTCATCATCCCTTAAAAATATTCTCTCAATATAATTTTTCATTTCGATTTGATTTCCCTATCATATTCATAATTTAATTATGTTACGTACGTGTACCGTTTTGTAGGTAACGTCTACGATGATATTTATCCAATCTGCCTCTATGCCTCACATCACAATGCTCGATTGACTTAAAACAACAACAATAATATTATTAAGTAATTAGTATGTATCTATCAGAAAACCAAAAAAAGGATCCAAACTTGTTTTCTCCATATCCCAGTGGCAACGAATGCGGCAAAACAACAATCTGCAAATTACAGACTCTCGCGAGAGAGCAAAATTATAGAGAAAACGATTAGCGCTGTGTCGGATATTTTGTGAACTACATTGCATATGTGAGCGTGAGTTCTGAAACAAAAATGAAACTGCTGTTAAATTGTTAACTTTTCAAAATGCAATTTTAACTATTTTATGAACCAAATCTTTAATTTGTATTCAATGAACGGATACATAAATGTTTGAATGTTATTCTGTTTTGAAAAGCTGACAAAAATAAGTTCTGGTTGCTCTACAAACACTGTTTCCTTTTGGTCACCTTAATTTGCAGATTATAATAGTTAAACTCAAAAAATTAAAATTCGAAGACGGTCACTAACTAATTTAACCCATTAACTATAAAATAAAATCTTAAAAAAAATAAAAAAGTTCCATTTAGATATTGCCCCACCGGGGCGAAAAAAAAAACACCCAAAAAATGACGTTTTTGGGACTTTATGGTACATAAAAGTCAAAAAATTAAAATTCTAAGACGGTCACTAACAGCGTCTATTTATTTACTGTCGAAAGCCGTTTACTGCAATCAATTATCTCTTAAGCCCTGCAAGCCCCATCGGGGCGAAAAATCATATACCCTCGAACACCCAGCCTTAAGACTATGCTTTACAAAAAGCAAACGAAAGAAGGAATACAAACAGCGCACACACAGACAAGCTAATTGAATAAGAATATGCTGAGTCTTTAAAGGTGGCGGTGAAAGCAAAATGAGAGGTTAAGTGATTTTTAATTAATTGGAGTAGAAAATTCTAGTATCACACAAGCCACGTCCTTCGAAATTTTGAGTGCTTCGTTGAGAAACTGAATTGAACAAGATGGCGAAATTAAATTGAATTAAACATTTAGAAATGTGCTGGTAATTCCTTAGTAGCAAAAGAGAAATAATCATGACAACCCCTCAAAGAAACTGAGATATGTACCAGCAAACCAATTAGAAAATGAAATCCTACCCTAGGGTGGTATTTTTTTTTTTCATCTAAGGGAGTGTTATCATTGACTTGAGGCACTGTTTAGTCACTAACTTGTATTGCTACTCGTTTTATATAGTTGTATTGCGACATTCGTCCCAAAAACAAAACACACACAAACAAATTGGTGTGAGAAGATAGGTCTTAGGGACCTTAGCCGACTAGCTACATTTAAGTTTATTTTTTATCGCGACATTATACAGGGTGTATCAGTTAAGTAGTAGAATCATTTAAGGGAAGTTTCCATTGTATGGGTCAATTTTTATCGTATTTCCTGTTATAGCCCTTTAAAGTAGGTGACCTCTAATTTTGAGGTGGTACCACTTAAAACGCTATAACTTCTAAACTATTATAGGTAAACAAAAAATGTTTTGTACATTTTGAAAAGACAATTAAGTAGCACATATATGTACTTCCTAACTTCGGGTGTATCTGTGCAGTTTTAAAAAAGTTATAGCTCCTTAAACTCAAAATTTTCAAAATTTGTTGTTACATTTTTTTTACTTAAAATGTTTTTTTCACAAAATGTTTACCTAATAAATTTTTATATTTTTTATGAATTTTTTATCCTTGAGTAATTTCCTTAAAATTGTGTTAAGCAACTTTTTTACAACTTTTAAGGGCGGTGGCCATGGTGTAGTGGTTAGAGTCATTGCTTGTGACCCGAGCGGCGTTGGTTCGAGCCCCGGCGGGGGACAGCAAAGGTTTTTTAGGGTGTAAGGTCAAGAGATTGAGTGGCCAAGGGTTTCGGACAAATCGACTAGTCCACCGTTCGTTAAAATTATGGTTAAGGAATGACAAGGTTACTGTGGCAAGGTGCTCCATCTTGTTGAAAGAACATCGCTATTGTCTAAACAAGAGTAATATCTTCAAGGAGCTCCGGCAATCGTTCACTACGAACTAGAAGGTAGCTATTAATGGGGACAGTTTGTGGAAGAACGTAGGGGCCTTCCAAAGTGTTTCCAAACATTTACGCTAAACCTCCTTTGAAATAAGCACACATTTTGAAGAAGTTGTTCACATTAAATTTTTACCTTTGAAAGGATGTTGTGCGTATTAAATGAGGATTGGGGTCTGACCAATGGTGCAAATTGTGGAGGTTTGTAACTTTGTAAATTTGTTTGTGAATTGCACTTCGTCTATCCATAGAATGTTCTTGAGGAGTGCTCATCTTCTGAAAAATTTCACCCTTCTTTGCGCATCTCCTGGTAGTAAATTCTGTACCAGTGCTAAATGGAAAGGGTGTAATCCATTACTCTGTAGAGTTCTGCGAATTCTGGTTCTTGAAAGTTCCAACTGCACAGTTAGTCTGTGGACCTGACTAAAGCTTAACTTCCACGGCACGCAAAATCCCACCCTCAATTTACATCCCATAGTAAAAAATGCTTGTACCTATATTATAGCCCCTTCACAAAATACCGTTATCAATTTTCGGCGCCTAAGTTATCGTACTTTCCCCGTCAGTTCATTGACAATGAAATTTTGACAAGTCTGTATTAAAATTCACTAAAAGCTATTTAAACATGCATTTGTGAATCGCTCTCGCTTCTTGTGTTTTGTTGGTCGAATCTGAGTTGAAGCTGTAGACAGAAGACGAAGAAAGTTGAAAATTTTCAAAAAACGCTAAATACGAAACCATCATTCATAAAAAAGACACGTTCATGCGAAAAGGGGTAGGACCTGTAAAAATATGAATCTTCCTGGTATACTTAAACGTGTCTTATCTATTCATTGACAAACATGATGCCAATTAGTTTTCACTTTCAATTAAAGACAAAGCGACATTTTGTTTGACAATTCAGCAATTTCCACTTGTCCTGTGGTTTCTTTGTCAGGTTTTGACAAGCGCTGTTAGTCAATTCACTGACAAGCAATTTTTCGCTATTTGCACTTGCCAATTTTCTAATTTGCATAAAACTTAGACAATTGTCAATTGCAAATCGACAAGTATGGAAACCCAGCATTATGCATGGCAAACCAATTGTCAGGTTTCAAACCACTTACAAACTTCAACAACGTTACCAACTTCTAGAAATTTGGTTCCAAAGTACCTAATGGTTCTGTGCGCCAAGCTTATAGAGCACTTGCACCATATTACAGTCGACATAATAACCATCTAAGACTATTCGCCTTATATTGTGCGCCGTTTTCGCAGGACATTTTTTTTGCAAGATTCAGTGGCACCAACACGCATAAGAAGAGGGCGTACTGTGGAAATTATTGCGTGCGATCGGATGAATCTTGAAGAAGACTAAAATTTATCGATTCGACGTCGTTCACAACAACTTGGTGGAAAGATTCGATGAACGCCACATTTGATCCACTTTTATATGTCCCGTCTTTATCCATTGTAAAGATCGCGGGTATGGGATGCTTGAGTGGACCATCTAGGTCTTCCGCACAGACTCTTCATCTAGTATTATATTTATAGGTATAGGTAAAGGTACCTAACTTATTTTTGTCCCTGAATTATTGTTAAGACAACAACAATAATAACTTTTAGACGCAGTCACTTCTGGACGGAAAAGCTATTTCGAAATACAACAACACTATAATTCATCATCAGAATCCAGTAAGGGGCTACTTTTTTAATTTTCAGAACAAATTTCCTTGCCAAATAAGGTAATCTTCTCATTTGAGAATATAACCTCTCGATTTCAATATAGTTTTATAATCTGTCCAAAGAAATTTGTATAATAAGAACTATCAGACTGACCTCTTTCTCTCTAGTACCGCAGTTGAGCTTTTTTTCAAAGACTGTTAAGCCGATACAGAGAATAGTTACATACCGACTTATATGTTCTTCTTTTCTCTTGTTTTCGTCTCCAAAAGGATATCTGCACTGAACACATTACACTTAATATTCAAAATGGTTACAGCCGCATTTCTTAGTGCCAATTATTTCATTAATCCCCATTAAGGTTAAGTGTGTCATTCAGTCTCACTCTTTGAACCGCCAAAACTCTGCAGGTTCACAATAACACTCGTATGTCTATCCCGACATACAGCGATGGCATCATTAAACCGGAACACAATTCAACCTCATGAACTGCCTAATTGCCTGGCATGTCAATGCATATGGATGTAGATATCCTTATTCGCCCCATCAACTTATACATGTATTCCAATTAAAGACAATAACTAACCTCACCTAACCTAAAAAAAAGACAAAAAACTCTTGCCAAAGTCAAAAACGTTTCAACTTATTCGTGTGCGTGCCTGCCAGTGTGCTAAGCGAAGACGACAGCCAGGCCAGGTCGAGTAACTTTGTGCCACCGAACTAATGAGCTGCAATAAAGGACAAAAACAAAAAAAAAAAAAAAGCACCACAAAAAAACAAAACAAAAAAAAAACAAGTGTACGAATTGTGTGTGCCCTTAATGCGACAAAGGCATTTAAGAGCATGCCAAGCATCTGCTGCATCGTAGTGTCAGTGTGGCTTTGCAATTTGCATACATCGTGCCAGGAGCTATGTTTTCGAAGGCACCTTATGCCCTCGCGCTCATTTGTGTAGCATTTGCCAAGAGTTTCCTCTTCCTTCTATCTCCGGTTTGAAAATCTCCCTCCAATGTCTCTCGCTCTAACCCTATAAGGCTATAAGCTCTAACTAAGGCGGAGAGTGTGCTTCGGTTTGATTTATTCGTGGCACCGGACTAGTTACCTACTATATACACCGCCACGGCCACCTTAGCCAGTGAGCCGTTTATAATTAAACGACTCAATTTCTGCCAGCGCCATTACGAATGTGTAACTACTACAACAAGGGGACATTAAGTATCTATAGAGTTACACTGATGTGTATCTTTAGCAGGACTGTATAGCGAAATATGGGATCATGATTCAGCTTAACTGTCTTTGACGTGTTTAACCTTTTTGACATTACATACCAACAACTTGCTGTACATCATTTAGCACACTCTTCGAGGATGTTTCATATGCCGTATATGTGTGCATGTTGATGTCAGGCCGTAATTATAATGATTTTTGTATGAAGAACCTGCAAGTGGTAGTGGTGGCCAAAGGACTCTGTTCTGAAAACAAATTCATAGAAAATTGCTGGCCGCCAGCAAAGCAAGGGTTAACGATCATCAGTCCTTTGACTTATTTTTCTTATTTTAGTCGAGTTCCGTTTGGGGGAAAGCTTGAGTTGAGTCCATGTTATTCAAGGATAGCGGGCAATGTGTGGCAAAGTAATGAAATTTCCGGTAGAAAGTGTTTCGTTTAAAGGTTAATGTATTGCGAAAAGCGATGTCTACTCAGGGTTTGTAGTGTTGCGTCAAGGCGGTGTTTTTGAGTGCAATTAAAATGTCTTTTCACTTTTGTATGTCACCCTCACCACAAGACTTTTCGTGGAATTTTAATTAACACATTTTCTGAGGGCAGATAGTCATGTAATTTAGGGACCTAAAAGGGTTGAGATTTTTGTGATAGTTGGCATTTTACTTTGCGTGTGAGTTTGGTCTGGTAAATGTAATGAGACATATAGAAGACTGTGATTTCAAAGGTTTTTTTTTTATACACTCCACAGGAAGGACTTCTTTTTACCGTCGCGTCGTCAGAATGGGCTATGTCGGTCAAGTAATTCTAACAAAGGCGATCATGATCGTAATTGTTTATACGCATTAATCGCTTCAAATTACCTGGTTGACGTGTGGAAAAACACACGTATCTCTTATTCGGAATTATGTAGTTTTGTCAACATACCTGAAAATAAAAGAAAAAAAAAAAAACTTATATCAGCAAAGTTAAAAAAATATAAAACTACAAAAATTAAAAAAAAAAAAAAATAATAATAATAAATAGGTAATAAAAAAAAAAAATGGTTAGAGGGTGGATGCGCTATGCACCAATAGGGGCATAAGTGAACTTTCGGCTACTTGACAACGGCATCGACTTAGGATATGCACTTGGAACATCTCTTCGCTCACGGGGACCTGGCACCAGCCTCCCGCGACGTGCTATGTAATCCTTACCATCATGCAGCCACGTTGTCTAGGTAGACCAAAGATGAGATGGTTAGATCAAGTCCATAATCTCTCCTATACCCGTATGGGGATTGCCCTTGATGATTTAGAGTCGATGGCGAAGAATCAATAGTTATGGAGGATCCACTTGAGCACCCGCGACTCACTTAATGGACAAGCGGACCATTGAAAATGTGTTTCCACGTGTCATTGATTTAATTTACAGAGTTTGACAGATCTTTTTTTGGCATTAAACGACACTAACTATCTAAAGCTTTTATGTAAATCGTTGCAAAATGTGCATTGACAATCAATTGTTGACAAATGCCTATGCCAGTGTAGATATTGACAGCTATTTCCAAAAACGTTTCAATTTCGGAACTGGAAATTGAAAAATATATTTTTGAATATTTCATCATCATCCCATCATTTTCCAATGTTTAAGGAAAATGCATAGCATAGGTATACTTTTACATAATTTTGTTCTGACAATTTGAATACAATTTATTAAGCAAAATGAGTGTGTAGCAAGGTTTGTCATTTTGATTCACACAAAACACTCACCACAATGCCAATAAATATTCTGTGTTAGCTAGAGACGAGGTGACATTTTGTTTGTCAATTTGGTTATTTCCAATAATTTGACAACGTTTTAGTCAATTCAATGACATCCAATTTGATGTCACTTTAAATAGGTAACTATTTCTGTGAATGACAGAAAGATATGTAATTTTTTCAATAGTAAAACGACCAGCCTAACATAACTGGATTTGTCACACACTTGATAGATTTCTTTAAAATTGTACAATTTCACTTAATTCTTTCCATAAAAAAAGTTAAAATTAATATTGCGTATGTTCAGCTACCTGGGGCCTGTACCACGAAACAACAAGTATTGTGGAATAGGAGCATTTTAACATATTGCTCCGATAAATTGCTACTGTTTAACAATACTTGTTGTTTCGTGGTACTGGCCCCTGGTTTACTAAGCATGACAGCAGTCTGACAGCAAATGTCACACACTGTACACTGACACATTTAGGTACGTAACAGATTGCTCATTATGTCAAATTTATCAGTTGACTAGGGAGGGATAGTAGACAAATCTCGTCTGGAGAGACGAGTACTCAGTTGACATTTCGATGTGTCAAACTTAAAATACAAATAAATGGCAACTAATTAAATGACCTATAACTTTATTGAATTTCCAAAAAAATCGCTGACACTTAATTTCTCACTTAAATATCAATTTCCTCGATTTGTTTGTATAATAAGTCGACTCCATTGTCTATTCGCTGGGTGACAGTCACTTTTTGAATATGGCAAATTATAATAAACAAATTATGTGCTGAATCAGCAAACATAAGCTTACAATATGCGAATGGTGGCCAAAGAGATGAATGGTCAACTCGTCCCACACAATATTACAAGACTCGGACAATCAATCACTAAATCCACTCAGTCGTAGATACATCCAACGTTTCACTAATTACTATCGCAATTCATTACATCGCACATTTGGGCACTCCTCCGATCAATCATTACCGAGGACACAAAATCGACAAAAACCTCAAACTATCCTCTGACTGTCAAAACCCTAATCCCATTCAAATCTATAGTTATGCCACCGTGCCTATACTATGGCTCTCCGAAATGAAAAACCTTCCTAGATTCAATGACATCCCCATGAATTTACATATTCATACGCCTGAAGCGTTGAGCTCTAAAAATTTAACTATTCAGCGCGACTAATTGTCGTTTTGCTCTCTCTCTCCCTCGCACCAAAGTGTCAAAATATCTAATTGGATGACATTCTGCACCCGAAATTTCAACAAACAAAACCCCCGCCCACCTTGTCCACAAAAACTCAATTAAGATTCCGAAAATGCCGTTGCCACTGATGCCTCCGTTTTGTAGGCAGGCACCAATTCTATAGCGAGCCTTCTGCTTCTGCTACCCCAAACCCGTAGAGCACTTAGCCATTTATCATCATTCCCGACAGTCGGCGAAAATTCATTGAGTGTACGGTTTAATCGATATTTAATTGTTAACTAACCGGGAGGATTTGCAGCACAGATCTCACTGCAGCGACACTAGTACTATTCGTTACCAACGCCATCATTCAGCAAAAAAGTTCCAACTATCATGGCGGGCGCCATGGATGGCTTGGCGTTGGCATATAAGTATAGTCATTCATCAACGGAACATGCACATCGCGGCTTGCCGAACTAGGAAGGGAATTTCTATTATTTTGCTCCGGTCGTGTCGGGGAATAGACAGGATACAATATCCCTGCTTATATGCAAGGATGAATATTACGGAGGTTTTGTGTATTTTTTTTTTAACTTGCCGGCTTTGTCCTTTAAAGCCTTGCAGCATACGAAACAATAGCAAAAACGCTTTGCTGTTATCCGAAGGCAAATGAAAGCGTGGTATGTAAGGAACAAAAAAACATAACAGAAAGGCGTTGAAAAAAATAAACTGGTGCAGGCGTAAGCAATTTCACTCGTCGAGCTGTGTGTATCCTGTTTGAATGGATGAGGATGACATAGACAACGCAACGAAGGAAATTGCCGATGGCGTGTTGGCGTTTTAAATTCGAAAAGAAATAACAGGGAAACACATTTGATGGAGATGAGTTGTTGTTGCTATTCGCGATGGTGCAAAAGGGTGTCCTTCTGGTTTAACCCTATATCAGTACTGACAATCGATAAGGCAGCTGTAAATTGTTACGAAGGATCGAGGAATTTAAAAAAAAAATAGCAGCAGCAGAACGACAGTTGGGCAAATTAAAAGCACCGTGTAAACTGTTGTCAAAGTTGATATGCATTTTTTTTTTGCAACTAGCTATAAACTATATAAATGGATTTTTAACTTGCCAATTATTATAGAAGTGGAGTTTCTCTCTCGAATATTTTTAAAATAAATCATTGACAGTCAAATTGCAGTATACATTTGGATTTTTTGTTGGACGTTTTTGCTGCCATATAGAAAAACAAAACGAATGGTTGTCGCAACAGATCCATAAAAGACTTTTGCTCTAACTTTTGTCTTTCTTTTTTACTTTTGTAACGAATTTCCTTTAAGGCCTTGCAAGCGCCCATGAGATTTTATGCCGCTCGATCATCCAGTCTAAAAAAATGGAGCACATCTGTCAATATGAACACGATACCTAGAAACCACAATGCTTTTGTGATGGACCGTGAGGTCGCCTATTACATACTTAGATGGCGCTACAGTCCGGGGTGGATCTAAGCCTCAATCAACACGCCTCTCCAGTTAGCCCGATCTTTTGCTAACCGCCTCCAGTTGCGCACTCCAAGATGGTTGAGGTCCCCTCTATACTTGTGCGCGCCACCTATGGCGAGGTCTTCCTCTACTGCGTTGTCCCTCCAGGTTGGAATCGAAGACTCTTTGGGCCGGAGGGTTGGTGTCCATTCGCTCTACATGTCCTAGCCACCTTAGTCGTGTGATACGTACTTTTCTGACCAACTTCTACTGCAAAGCCCGTCAACACAAACGGCACCGCAAATTACTCGAAGAATTTTGCATTCGAAACGAACAAAAAGACCTTCATCCGCCTTTGTTAAAGTCCATGCTTCTTCGCCATAGAGCAGGACTCTGATGATGAGGGTCTAGAAATACTATAGAGTCTCATTAGTGTTTCTTGACAATGCCTTACTAGTCAGTTGCCTTCTTACGCCAAAGAAACATAGGTTGGCAAGTGAAACTCTTCGTCATTATCAGAGTTTATAGCGGAGCCGAGGTAGATGTAAGGTCCCTAACCATCTCAACGTTATATAGCTGTTTACTGTGACGTTCTGTTTGATTCGTCATCTATTAGTCAAACAAAATAAACCACGATTCCACTGTTACCAAAAAATAGCAAAAAATATTTGTAAAACAAATTCTCGAAAGAACAAGAGGTGAATCTAGGCCCTAGTACACAATCCACTCCATTGTTGAGCTCATGTGGTGGTTAAAAAAAACCTGTGATATTGTTCGATTCTGTTTTTAGTCGATTGCCAGCCAGATTGTGGCTATTTAAACGCACTAACCACTACACCATGACCGCGACTATAATTTACTTTTTTGACGCGGATAATTCTGGTCATAAAAGCAGCATTCCGAGCTGTCAACTGGACCTGGTACAGTTTTAAACTATGTAGCTCCATGATACACATAAGCACCAAGTAACTTTTCATCATAACTTCTTGCCTGTCACAGTAATTAGCAGCAACCTAATATCTTTGCAGTTAATTACCGTAAATTCAAAAACCGTCTAAAACATCATAATTGCTCTACATGAGAAAATCTCCCCAAGCGTTCAAACTACTTCCGCAGAGTCATTAAATTGACTGCCTCGAGATATCTACCACTCTTGAGTGCACCCTTTACATGTGCTAAAAGTGTAAGGTGCAACTTTGTTGTAACAAGTTCTTGATCGCATTGCCGAAAATCTCTCCTCATTTCAAACACAACAGCCAGACAAAAGCGAAAGTGCATTAAACTGCAACAACCAATTAGGACTAACCACCCTTCCATGCTTCACAGTAGATACACATGTGAGATCCTAAAAACTAAACTAATTGCTGCAGGCGAACCAGACGATGATGTGCTGAAAGTCATATGAAATTTTAATTAAAATCCTCTGAAGAACTTTCACAAGGCAATTACGATTTGCCATATGATGAAACCTTTAAATTTCCTAATTAAGGACTCTGCATTTGTGGTATAAGCTTTCTGACAGCATGTCATAGTGTGGGCTGTCACAGTCTTCAGACATGTTAAAATAATCAAAAGAAAAGTCAATTCCAGGCGATGTGTGACTTTGTCTATCTCACTAGATCTAGAAGCAAAATCACTTAGCAAACTGAACTAGCTAATGAAAAAAAAATATATATCTCCATGTTCCACTTCATCCAATTTGCAGCTTGTGGCTTAAGTGGATGTTACACTAAGAGCACCAAGACAAAGTTTCTGTTTCTCGGTCTTTACTTGTGTGCCGTTGCTTCTGTCATTATTTCGCCATTATAACTGAGAGTGCACTTCCTTTCAATTTATGCAGAACACTATATACCTACATCCTCACACTATTCGAAGCCACACGCTCCATGCTCCATGTTCCACTCTCCGTCTCCACTCCACCTCTAAGGCGCGATTTAAAGCGTGAAATTAAATTCTTGTTCTTCTAAACTGGGCGAACTTGTCACCTTCCTGTGGGCCTGATCCATTAAAAAATATTGCAAATACAGTCGTCCGTGTATGTGTGTCTGTATTGAATTTATAGCGAAATTATAGCGTGAAGACGCCAGAGTAAAAGCGTACAAGTCATTCACCGAGAGCTCATAAGTTAATTACCATCACCTAGCTACAGCACCGATGCAGTACTTACACTTAGGCTCGTGCATAAAGGAATCAAATCGCAAAAAGGCACATTCAAGGAGGCAAAATGAAAATAATTATAATCACTTTTACAATGGCAGGTGGTGTGTGTAGAGTCGCAGTCAAGTGTAGACTTAGAGCACTTGAAGGAACTTTCATGGATCAAAGTTATATGGTATTTCTGTAGGCGATTCTTTTTTGCTGTCGCTTTTAATTTCGTTTCGGCGCACGAAGAAGAGGAAGTAGGCGTGTAATGCGTTTTGTACCTTTTTTATGGGACAACGATAAACGTAATTGTGGTACACAGGTAAAGTGGGTCATGAAAATTGACGACTTGTATATTAGACTGATTGGTGGGTGTTGGTTCCATAGTGTTCAGAATATACCTAGACCTACGTATATTTTTATTTTAATTGATAGGGAGCCAGATTGGCACAAAATTGCCTACGAACATAACCATATACCTGATGTCTTCATTCATAAAATATAAATATTAAATTTCTACAAATAGTAGAAAAAGTTTTCACGCTCAATGTCAATGAAATGTCACTCCTCAAAGTAAATTTTTTGTAAAGGCGAATCAATTGAAATTGAGTCATATTCCTATTGGAATGTCGCTCTTTCATTTACCTAAACTAATACTAACGCATTTGAGCGCGAAATGAAAGGAAATGAGTTCTATTTCCGCAATGATTTACATTTCCTTGCTTGAGTTTTCTGTGGAGACGTGAACTGAACACCTTCCCATTAAGTACATTATTATTGAACGAATAACTGACGGTGACGATATGACGACTTCTTAGGTGTGCGGCTTTTATAGGGACCTACATTTATGTAGTTATCGACGTAAGATCCAAAAAACATTTTCGTAATTTTTCCGGTACCATAGCAGGGATGCCAATGCTATAAAAAAAGAAGTGAATAGCAAAGAAAGTGTAGCAAATTTGCAAGGAACATCTCTTTTGAGGATCACAAATGGGTACAGTGACCACTTAACTGTCGATTTTCCCTCAAATTCCACTCAAGCGTCGATTTCTGTTTCATACTGCCAAATCTAATATAAAATGCAACATCCGTCTGTTGGTTTCTCCATACCTCGAGAACCATTCGTCCGATTTTCATGAGTTTTTTTTTGTGATTTATAGATGTGTGGCCAACTTAGGCCGTAGGGTGGATGAGAATTGCTCAGGAGTAAAGGGGTCGCGCGAATAAGGGGGGTCTGACGAGCTGTATGAACTTGAAATTCTGTATATTGATAGATAAGTCAAAATTACTACACGTCTCATTCATCGTTTTCTAAAATTCAACGCACAACTTGCCATTATACTCATAAATCTATTTAGGTAAATTCAAAAAATGCTTTTAATTATTAAGCAAGCTAACAATTATCTTTCTGCTCAATCCAGAGGATGAGATATAATATATTAAAAATAAATCTTATTTGATCAAGTGCGAACAAAATTGCTTTCGGGATTGCAGTTGTGCTTAGGGGTAGTTATATATTGCGGTCCAAAAATAGAACTATTGCTCACATGACGGGCATTCAGAATGCACATTGTAAATGCTGTCTCCCAATTCACGCAGCATTTGGCTTTTGCGCCATTTAATAATCAGTGAGCTGACAGTTCGGATTCAGTAAAATTGGAACGCTATACGAAAAAAAACGTATTTTCACTGTTGAGCAATAAGAATTGAGAATTAAGAATAATAAAGGTTTGAAATTTTTATTTTGATGGCTTCGTTAATCGTCAAAATTTGTCGCATTCAGAAAACCAACGAGTAATTGTTTGAAAACAGATGCACCCACAACGCGTGACTGTTTGGTGAGGATTTTGGGCAGGAGTCATTATCGGACAATTCTTCTTTGAAAATGCGGCTGGTGAGGCAGTAACAATTAATGATGTTCGTTATCGTGGCATGATAACCCAGTTTTTAGTGCCTAAATTACAAAATATGGATGTGAGAAACATGTGGTTTTAACAAGACGGTGCCACATGCTATACAGCCAGAGAAACAATTCAAATACTGCATGAATCATTTCCTAATCGTGTAATTGGCCGTTTTTTTTAATCAGAATTGGACATCAAGATCTTGCGATTTAACGCCATTGGACATTTTTTTTGTTTTTTTCTTTTATGGATGCAAACAAGCCCTCGACCATCAAGGCCTTGAAAGAGGAAATGACCGGAATCTATTCAATTTTACTTTACGTCAGGGCGAACCGAAATGTCAAACTGAGTTCTCCACACACATGTTGACACAAATAGATATGTCAACTTAGTAGGAAGTCGAGAAATTCTTGACTAAATTTGTCGACTATCCCTCCATAAACGTCAACTGAAACAACTGTTCACGTGACCAATTCAGCCCAATGAAAACTCAGCAACATGAAGATAGAGAGCTGTCAGATTTTCTAGCTATACTAGGTTCTTGAAGGGTACATGTTATCATAATGCCCTGGGGCGCTATGACACACATTTTTGTGTCATAAGGCCCTCGGACACTTGTAAAAGTGTCATATCGCCCGCCGGGCTTTAAGTCAGGGCGTTATGACATGCACGATGCACCCGTTCTTGAACGCTCTCAATAGCTCGAAAAATCTGACAGCAGACGTTTGTATAGGGTGACGCAAAAGCAAACTCTTAAAACTTTTATATATTTAAGTTTCTTTTTAAATTTATAATTCGACAATAATGGTTTATGGTGATTTTTTTGGACTCGTTATAGAATATAGAATATCTCTCAAATGCGTACCCTTTTCATCCTCACAGGGAGAGAAGGAGCTAAAATGAAAGGAGTTAAGTAATTTTTTTTTATAAATTGGGAAGTGACTTTTGCGTCTTCCATAATTTTCATGTTCATGAATAAGCCTAGTATCTTGCTTGCGCTAAATTTTATCTCCCATACAAAAATGTCTATAGAGATTAAATTTAGCGAGCCAATTTAGCGAAGCAGTATCCTGTTCCGCACGCTAAATTCTTAGTTTCTTAGATGGGACACACTAAATGTGAGTTGAGTTACTCAGTTACCACGACGGGACTTGGTAGGTGGGCTGATTAGTAGATGAGTTCGATGGTTATAAATTTACAATTAGAAATTGGCTGTGAACCATAAACCTAGCCTAATAGGAATCTTTGGTTCGGTTGAAGACTAATTCGAGGTACAATAGAAATTTTATGTGACCAAAGTCAAATTTAACAATCATTCATAAATCATAACGTATTGGTTCAGTTTTCATGTGCGCACGGACCAAATGTGTTTGCATTAAATTTTCAAGGATTACGTTTGTATTCACAATTTATTGCCTCACTCTATGAGTCTTGACTTTCACCAGTCCCTCATACATTCCCTCTCTCGTCTTGTTTGTATTTATTTTTATTCATTTTCCATAAGCGTTTTAATTCAAAAAGTCCTTGCCTTGGGTGTTATAATGCGTGTGAAGCAGAACTGTGTTGTGGGTAAAGTGGCGTAAAGAAAACCAGCCCATCCTCTCGTTCTCGATTTACCGCATGTAACCAGAACCAGACCGAAGTAAACAAAAAGCACTCTCGAATAATTCGCATTCAGTAGGTTTATGTTTATTTTTTTTTTTTTTTTCGTTTTTAACCATAAAGTGAAAAATGTTCGCACGAATCGTTTTTTTTTTTTTTTTTTTTCTAGTGTTTTGAGTGCGGGTTTGAAGATCTAGGTTTTGGGTTAAAAAACTCCTTTATTTCACAAGTTCCCCTGGTATCGGATTTGTGTTTTGTGATTCTTACTCCACTGTGCCAGGATTACTCATGCAATGTGCAGATTCATATATGCAATTTTGTTTATGGAAATGTTGGGTTAGATGCGGTGGAAGTAGGTACACATACACCATTTAACAGTTTTTTTTTTTTTTTTCTTGACAAGCAAGAACTGTGTACACGTTTAATGGATGAAATGTTTTGTGTACATACCTAGTATAGTTGGGCAGTGTTGTTGCGGTATATTTATGAGAAAACTTAAGATGCGAATTTGCATAGCTGGCTGATGATGGACTTTTACAGGTCATGAGTCAAACAAAATGAATTTCTATTGTCTTTCGGGGGGCTTAGTGTGCTTTGTTTTGTGTCATATTGTATGTCAAAGTCGTGAGGATGATTTCATATCTTTGTGAATGGTTACTCACACTTTATGTATGCGTTATACTCGTAATGAATAATAATAAGAAAACGTGAGGTACTACTAACTACAGGAGATTTATGAGGAGCGAATTGAATAGGAATTTTGAATGATTCTTCAAAGATCAAAGTGGAGTCATTCGCATTTGGTTAAACAATCCATCAGCTGTTACTTTGTAATTTGTTTTTGATGGTTTTGAAATGTTATCCTAACAAAGGAAATAATCATTTTAGTCCAAAGGATATGCCTACTTAGAGTGTATTCTTTGAGTCCCACAAAGGTGAGTTCTTAGACCTGCACTATCTATAAGTTTCCGAAGTAAAAAAAAATATGGACAAAAATCGTTAACTATTTTCGAAAAGAGTTTACATTGAATTTGATCTAATCGGGCTCCCGATCCCTGAAGAGTTTTTGCCGGAGACACTGCACCTCTGTGATCCCGAGCAGCTACTTCCAGTTGTCCAGACCAAGGGCTCTGGCATCTGCGATGGCTTGGTCTTTGAAATTGTCGAGATCGGTCTTCCTTGTTTTCTCGAACTTGGTAGCTGGGATTCGAAGACCCTCTTAGCTGAAGCATTATTATCGATGTGGCCGAACCAATGTAGTCGACGTGTTTTGGCTTTTTGGACTACATCCACATCTTGGTACTGCTCTTTAAGTTTGTGGTTGCATCTTCTTCTCCATTCGCACACAGGACCAAAAATCCGCTGAAGTATTTTTCAGCCGAAGGAGCCCAGTATCAGTTCACCCTGTTTGCTTATCGTCCAGTACTCGGCGCCATAAAGCAGAACTGGCAAGATAAGAGTTTTGTAGAGCACACATTTCGTCCTTCGAGTTAGGAGTCTTGCATCCAATTGCCTTGTCAAACCGAAGTAGCATCGGTTTCCTAGGGTAATTCTTCGCCGGATCTCCACTAGGGTATCATTCTTGGAATGAACTCCTTAACTACCTCGAAATTGTTGCTATCAATATAGTGACGTACAATAGCATGTACTTAGGCCCGTATTGTGATTATCGATCAGCGATCGTCACGACGATTGTCGAATGCGTCGATTGATTTTATCTATTCGTACTCCCAAATTTTGTTCACTTCCAAGAGAAAGCATCAACCAGACATTTGTAATCGACTACAAGCGACTGTCAAATCGACAAATACCAATCGCAATCGACAATCACGGTGTTGTCGATCGATCGGCAGTTGTCGCTAAACGATCCACTATCGACACTGACAATAGGGGCCTTAGTCTTGTCCTCAATTACTTCGAGGCCAACGGATATTGCTTGTTCTTCAATCGCCGTGAAAGCTTCTGTCACGGCACGCCGGGAACGCAGCTAAACGGATCTGTTGAAGATAGTGCCTTCCGTGTTGAAGGTTTTCTTGTCGATTGTGAAATATTTCTTCTTTTGAACTTTGTGCGACATAACGTCCCTAATACACATTTTATCTCTTTCAACTTGGTAACACTCTATTCCACAAAGAGGGCGCATTAAACAAACTTCTGACAAATGCATCAAGTTTGTCAAAACTTTCGAAAACTCAAAAGCGCACATATTTGTCTAAAAAGTTCATGTTTTTGTTTTCCAGGATACCATCCCTGATGATAACACTTGTGCAAAGCAAAACTCTCATAACCACGATTGCGAAAATAAAACAACTTCCGTCTTCAATTTCCACATTTTCTATGACAGCACGTTTCCTCTGAAGTAGTTTCAAAGATAAACATGTACATACATGCTTCAGAGATAAATAAACTTTTCGCAAAAACTTCGAAACGAAAATAATGAACCCTAGTCCTTGTCAGTTCACTGTATGTATGAGAGAGGTGGTGGTTGCCGCACCAACTTTTCATCACCGTCAATCCAATTTCAATCTTCTAATTGCAATCGCAGTATATACCAAACCCCCTGTGCACAATCCATTTTTGTTTACCACGAACTTTCGGGCTTCCTGCAAACTCCTAGGGCAAAAAAAAGTTTACACTTGACTTTCAAAAAAAAAAAAAACGACCTGTCACCGAGTTTTGCATGAGTTTTCCCATTACGTGGGGGAAGAAGTTTAAAGCTAACACGGCCGCGCCACTCGTCCACATGATTAACAATGTCGGCAGTGTTGTTATCGAAACCACGGTTCCACACCCAAAGGAGTTAACCAACTGTGAAGGAGACACCGTTTTCGACAATGACCAACCGGAATGAGATCAATGTTGGGCGCAAAACACCGCTTTTTGAAGTACCCTTGGGTATGGAAAGTTTCTTTCCACGGGATCATCTTACCTTTTTCGCTGACAAAAGCAGCAATGGCTAACTGTGTCGACACGGTGGTTAACAGTGGAAAGAAAAATCAAAAGAAGAAGAACAAAATTTCCGCCACAACGGGATAGATTTCCAAGGTAAAACTACGGTAACGGCCAACAATGAAGAGCACTCTCTCTCTGTCTTTATGTCTTCTTTCGAATGCGTACATAAATGTCACCACGAAGCAACTTGTGTAACCAAATCCGCTGCTTATGCTACGATTTCCCAACGGGTCAACACAAAAAAATAAAAGCAAACCCTCAACCATTTGAATGGGAAAACGCTGGAAAAGACCTTAAAACCGCTGTTGCTATCATATTTCAGTTGGTAGCAGCAAGGCATGACAACGAAAGAAATCAAAAACGAAACTGGCGACAATGTCATTGCACACATCGCGCACACTTCAACTGTTTTGACGGTTGCCGTCCAGTGGGACCAAAACTTGTCATCTGGAGCCCCTACTAAAACGAACCGAACTGGGGATGCTAAACGAGGTCCCCCCGACTAGGGTACTCAGTAATAAATACTCTCCCCGATGACAGGGATGATCATTTTAATTTCAATTCCTTCTAAAGATGGCGGCGCTGACAGAGGGGCCCGCACACTCGCGTACGTATTATCTTGTTTACGTGAGGTGAACACTTATCGACAATTTTACTAATGTCATTCCGACGGAATTTGAATACGAAATTTATTTACTTAATTATTCATAAGGTAGGTGCTGATGCTGAGTGGGAGCTGGGAGGGTTCCACATACATTGACGAACCCAGTTGTTTCTAATGTTTTAAGTTACATTCTGGAATGACTGTGGTGGGCTGAAGACGCCCCATTGCCAGGGGGGATATAAACGCGAGGAGCGGCTTCTGAAAATTTAGATGGCTGGTTGGTAGGAGAGCGTTTCGAACAAAGTATTGGATGATAACATCTCAAAATTCGCAGACGATGCTCATTAAGGTTTCAGTTTGTGTGTTGACAATAACATTGTCAACAATTCGTTAGAGGGATAGACTGATATTTGGGGATGGAGGAAACACAAATTAATATGTAATGAATGTTTGTGATGTTAGTTTGCCATTGTAGTGATTTACTGTCAAGATATATTTGTTATTTTCATTGTTTTTCATTTTATTTCTGTTGCGTTATGAGTGAGAATGATAATTTTGTATTCAATTTACCATTGGGTGTTCACTTCTGTCGTATGTAAGCAAGTTTTTTGGCATTTGTTTTAGCCGACGCGACGATGAATTTAGCCGTTGACAGTCATAATAGCGACATTAAAAAATGCATCAGCATGATAGATAAAGGGTGTTTTTTTTAGAGGTATAGAACTTTGAAATGGAATAAAACAAAAATGATTTTTTTAAATTGACATGAAATTTAGTTTATTCGAAAGATAATCTTCTGGCATTATAATTTAAATATGATTTTTTGCATATGACCGCCACGGCTGGCTCGGACGTAGTCTAATCTGGAGATCCAATTTTCGATGACCTTTTCCAACATTTGTGGCTGTATATCGGCTATAACGCAGCGAATGTTGTCCTCCAAGTGGTCAATCGTTTCGGGCTTATCTGAACTGAGTAAATAAATTTGCAAATCTGAAAAGGTTGTTCAGGCGTCTACTCATGTTGAAATGTCAAACCAAAGTAAAAATTAAGTTCAAGTGTCTAGTTTAGTAAGTCTGACAGCTGACTGACTTGATGTTTCTGAGTTCTTATTGGCTGGGATTCGTCACGTGAGCAGCTTTCCCTGTTGACGTTTATGGAGGGGTAGCCGACGAATCTAGTCACGAATTTCGTGACTGAGTACTAAGTTGACATTTCTATAATATGTCATTGGCGGAGAATTTAACATTTCAAATTTGCCTTGAGAGAACACAAAGCTAGTGGATATACCTAACCAAAACAAACAAAACCAAAAAAATCAAAAATGATAATAAAAGTGACGATTTGTGGAGTGGAATACTCTTTAGATGCTTCCCCCGTCAAGATCTGACGTTCACGACCAATTAAGTTAGTTTTTGCGTTTAGGTTACACTTAGTCCAGACAAATCTAGTCGACTTAAGTCAACTAGATACTTGAATGTGCCCAATCACTTGACCGCTGAGAAAATGGCCACCAGTTAAAATAGTGTTGCCAACTTAAAGTTCTATAACTCTAAAAAAAAACACCCTTAATATCTGCAAAAGTTGTTCAGAATCAATTACAAGTTTGAAGGTTTTTTTTAAATGTTAAAAGCAACGGAAGCCGCTTTTGGTAAAATTTTGTCAATTTACGAATAGCTAGATGCTCGTCAAAAATATGTGAATTAAGTATGTGAAAATCTGAAAGCAGATTTAGGCTAATTGAATTTTCTGCCAAAGGATCTATAGTCTAACTCACCTCAATATACATAATGTGACAGTGACGTTCAAAAATCTAGTTTAGTAAGTCTGGCAGCTGTCTAACTTCATTTTGCTGAGTTTTCATTTCAACTGGTAACGTGAACAGTCTTCTCAGTTGACGTCTATGTCCGCAACACCGACAAATCAAGTCAAGAATTTCTCGACCTACAACTAATGTCGTTTTCGATTGGTCGTCCAGAACCGTCCGGAAGAACTCTCCGCGATTCTGAATTCAAATCCAGAAGCAAATTTCTCTTCTTTTCAGTAGAAGAACTGTCAGTTGAGTGCCAATCGAAAGCTTTCAGAAGCGTTCGGATTGCTTCCGTTCGATTCTGGACGGCCAACCGAAAACAACATAAGTTGACGGCTATTTGCGACAACATGTGTCCGGAGAACGCAGTTTTGACATTTCTATAGGGTCGAGCGGAGTTTGATATTTCGATTGCCCTGCCATTTGTAGGTAGAGCGCCAATCAGAAACACAGAACCCAGGAGAAAAAAAAATTCAATTGTCAATAAGTGACATACCGACAATTCAAGTTAGTTTTCGCGTTCAGGTAAATTTGAATTCAGACAATTCAAGTTGACTTCTGATGACTAGATTCTTGAATGCGGCCATTTCCTTCATTTATACTTCACCATTTCGAATGTAGGTACTGCTGTTTAAAAAGTGACAGCTCAATCATTTCATGTCCGCGTTGCCAAATATTATTTCCAAAACTGATATAGGTAGCGAAAAAAAAATTCCATGATATGGGATTAAAAACAAATCAAATTGTAAAATCAATCCTACCTTTAAGAAGGACTTCTCTTTTTTTATTGCTATAAATCCCAATTCGATAAGAAAATCATGCCTCAAGCAACCTCTCTATAATAAGATTTTTGTTTCAAATCCACAAGTGATTTGATTCGGATTCAAAATTCAACTATCACTCTTCCAAGGTCCATACGCATGTCACCGTTGAAAACTCAATTTAAAAAATAAACAAAACTGTATTTGCTTGTCGAATGCCGGATAGATAAACAAGTCCACGTGCGTTGAAGTTGAGAGGGGGTAAAGGCATTTGTGTGTACCAAATTTGGGATAACCAATTCCAATGCATAGCATTTATGTCTATACACAAACCCACCCGAAGGCTAGACGCACACCAACGAAATTGATTGACTTATTGGTGATTTCTGTTATGGAGCTTCATTTCCACACATTTATGCATGCTCAGACTGCTTCTGCTGTGCGTTTGCATGACGAAATATGAGAACGATGTCGGAATAATAATGCCAAGAAAAAGAAGCAGCTCGCCTGCTGTTCAATCATTTATCCTCTTGATACCACAATCCACAATGTTTGGCAAGCGATTTGTCTTCAGCTTTTTTTTTTTTTTTTTTGTTAACTCTGCCCGATGGGTAGGGTATATGTCAGTTTTGTCACTTTGTTTGTAATATTGAGAAAAACTGAAGGTTGACAGCAATCAAAAAGTTACGAAGTTGTGTACCTATATAAATATTGTGTCCCCGAAGGATTACCGCCCATAATATTATGAATGTCCCTAAGCTCAACCAACAGTTGTAAAAAATTATCTTTTGATAAATCATATTAATTGATGACGAGTATTTTTGTCTTTTTTTGAAGTATTTTTTAATCTGACAAATGTCGGATTTTGTCAATATGAGTGTCACACTGCTTGCGGGCAGAGATACAATTTTGAAAAATTCGTTAAGGCTCCGATTTGCATTAAGCGACACAAAGTTTCTCATGGCGGACTTATGATGACAGCAAAGAATTTTCGATAATACGTGTCCAAAAGTCACCTGAGTCATACGTTTGAACAGAATTGTTACGATGCAACTCGGCAACACTCGTTTAGCATACTCCAAACCGAAGTCTAGCACTTCAAACTGAAGTTTCTTTTTGACAGCTTTCAAATTACGTTTGAGTTAACCTTAAAGTACCACTTTTCCTTTCCGTGTACGATATTCGTACGCCAATTTTCTTAACTGGCGCATAATATTTATTATCGCTAATAAATTGAACGCGTATTTGTTTTCGCAGAATGATAACGTCAGTAGTAGGTACTTCATGGTATTTTGAGTACGAATCTTTTGCAGAGTTTCGTTCATGCAATCGCGTATTGTTCTAAAATGTTCGCATTTTGTTCTTTCGCGTGGATTTTGGCAAGTCGCTGGCTATTTCCATCGACATTAAACCGTCCTATCAGCTATTTTATAAGATGTATTGCTAAATTTGGAGTCTCAGATGAACGAAATATTCTTCCGGCAAGGGGAACTGCAGGTGCAAAACATTACATTATTCAAGCGCAAATCCCGGGTTTTATGTTCCAAATCACTTAAAGTCTACTAAGCCGGTCTAAATAATTATAGGGTATGATTCCTTCAGTTAAAACAAATTCCAACTTTTCTGTAAATCTTTTTTTTTTAAAGCCGACAGATACCTATTAATATTAAACTTGAGTCATTTTTGGATTCGCTTAACCTACCTATATCATTTTTGGATGCAAAAACATCCGTTCCGTCGTAAACCTGCCGCTGTCAGCCATTTATTGGATAGGGATAGTTAAAAAAAAAAAAGCAAACGGATATGACGTTTGCAGTCATACATGAAAAAAGATGAACGAAGAAGCGACAGAAACGATTGAAATTGATTTGTTAATACTCTGCGCTTCGATACCATTTTCCAACGTACCGTACGGCATGCGCCATATTTAGCTGAGACAATGAAAAATATGGAATAGAATTGTCCCTGGATGATAAAACGTCAATTGACAGCTCAGTCAATTTTGCCGCCTCATCACATTTAAATTGAAAAATGTTAATGAACGATGAAGTTCTACCCGTGTCTCGTGTGGCTATATATACAATATTCCCGTCATGACTATTATAATATACCAAATGATTAATGGCGTGCTTGTGCACGTACCAACAGCAAAAACAAATAAAAAATAATGCGACACCGAGTTAGAGTCTAGACGCAAAAGGTAAACACATAAAGCCAGAGCTTAACCTCAGGGCTCTGGCAATAGGCACTATTTCACAAACAAAATTCTATTGAAGGTGTACACCTACCATACCGTGTATAGGACGTGCGACCCCGGGTACAAGATGAGACATTTGTGAATTTAAATTAAATTTATACACTCCACAGTGTAATTGCGAGTAGGTATAGGGGGCAACGACCGCTGTAAGTGGCGCCCCCTAACGTACTAATAAATTCCATGTTTTGTAAATTTATGAATCCAATTTGAGCGCGCTTTTCATTCAGAGCTAGCATAAAAGGAACTCAAATTTAATTTCAACATTGATAAGCCGTTTGGCAACGTGCTGGAATAAAAATACAGGAACCCATCTATGTGCCATGTTTTCCAGCCGAATATGGGGAATCCGAATCCTTTTAGCTGCAACATTATTTTAGCAATTTTGTTCAGAGAGGGGGGGGGGGGGGGGCAATTTTTGCGCGTGCCTTTTTGCCAGGATAAAGGATGAGCCGCTGCAGGGGGAAATGAGTTTTACGAAACCGTATTTGAAGTAGGTAATGAAGAGATTTAATGGTGACATGAATTTAATAAATCATTTGGTTTGGGTCTTCAATGGCTATATGGCTGTATATTAGATTGGAATTGTTGGTGGCGGGTGCTGCTGGAGGGTTGTAATTTATCATGTTTTTGTTCTGTCATAAAATGGAAGCTCTCTCTGCTCTAACATTATACAGGGAACATTATTATAGAGATATTGTCTTAGAATAGACGGTATGGCGGGTGGTGTATGCGGCTTAATGAGCTTCTATGTATAATTGAAAAGCCCCAGTGATATAGGAGTGTGTATTTAAATTGAACAAAAGGGTTTTAGGTTCTTAGTATGAAATGAAAACCCATCCTGTTTGTGTATTTATTTGTAAATTAAAAGTTTGGACCTTTGTTTTGAGTGGATTGTTGCATTAGCATTTCAGACTGAGTGCCCTGTCGGAATTGTTAAACGAATTGTTTTTGAAGTCCTTTTGGCGATTCCTTTTCATAGGCACTTCCACACTTTAAGTACCCTCTTCTTTGGATGCCCTTGGGTCTCGTATAGGTCAATTTGTTTAATTGGTTGGAATTCATTTAATTGGCAGTTTTTTTTTTATTTTTGTTTCGTTTACAATTTCAATTGAGAAGCTTTTTCAGGACAGTCATACTCTCGGATGTTTGTCAGACGCTCGCGAGAGGTGGCGCAGTAGAAAAACCCTTAAGATAGAATTTGTGTTTTTTTTACCCCAAAGACAGGATTGGATTACTATCACGCACGCAAGCGTACAAGATATTCGAATCTTAACGGGTGTACTGACAGGCCACTGTACCATTCGTACCATGGCCACAAGACTGGGCATGAACTCACCAGACTACTGCAGGAGCTGTCAAGACATAGAAGAAACGGAGACCATCAAGCACCTGCTCTGCGAACGCCCAGACCTCCAAACTAGTCGACTCCGATATCTGGGAGACAGACTTTTCGGAGACCTAGAGGACATAGTGCAGGTACCATTGACGGACACAATCAGGTTTGTTAAAAGTACGGGTTGGTTCCAACTCCGCCAAGGAACAACTCCAAGAAATCAGGTAGTATTTATGCAGGTTTTTTGTGTCGTCCAATAAAATGTAAGTTTTA
The DNA here is from genome assembly GCA_949372485.1 of Cheilosia soror. NCBI lineage: Eukaryota > Metazoa > Arthropoda > Insecta > Diptera > Syrphidae > Cheilosia > Cheilosia soror. The sequence continues at coordinate 7,529,751 of OX443562.1, read as the reverse complement.
TTCACAACCAAAACTTAGTGAGCAAAAGGCCCCCGTGGTAGCACAGCACTTTAAAGCTGTGCACTTCCCTTAAACCTAACCTAACCTTTGTGTTTTTTTTTCCGGGGATCGAACCTGGGATCCCTCTCACAGTTGTCCAGCACACTAACCACTGCGCCCACAAAACATTTATCCCCTGAAACTCTCAGATGAACTCGCCGGCGAACTAGAAGCGAACCAAATGCGAATCACCCAGTTTTCTAGATGGAGCTATCGCCCAGAAAATGACCAATTTGTCCAAACTGTTGCTCGGTGAATGTAACATTATTACTAAGGGTTAATGATGCTGTACCTTCAACAGCTCTATTTTAAATCGGTACTTTTCACATCCACCCATTTGTGACACAGACTGTGTTTACCAAAAGCAAAAAATATAATTTCATGCTTCACAGCTCAGAGTCGCAAGTTTCCCTTTTCCCTATACATAAATTTTAAACTGTATTCAGTCATTCAAAGGAAATAGACCGCGACATGCATACCCAGACACAGGCAAATCTGTGATCCCATACCTAAGCCGTATGCAAAGATCATCAAAGCGGTCCGTGTTTGATTTTTTTTTTTCTCCTCTCAAAATGTAATCAAAGTCTTAATGGTGTCCCCAAAGCAAAAATGGAACTCTATCGTCTTCTAAAATTACCCAGGCATTCAATGAATAATCGCCCACCTTCGGTCGGGCATACATTCGAGTCGTTCGAGAGACTTGGTTGCCGAGAAACACGTTTTACGGTCATCAGCTAGCAAGCAGCAGCTCCAGCTATTCGACGCTTGATTGCACGCGCAATTATAAGGTCTCTTCTCTATCTTTGTATACCTCTCTATGGCACGGCAGGCAGAGATATATCTTAATTCCAAGGTGTAGATGACTATGATTGTGCGTGGGGGACATTAGGATTACGGTAGGCAAGTTGAGGCAAAAACGTGTGTATTGATTGGAATCTTTCTTCTCTTCAATTTGGAGCAATTCACGCCAGATTTCCAATTTGTTTTCAAGCTGTGTGTGTGCGTGGATGTGAATAACAAGAACAAACTTTCCCTTTTCAAGTTTTCCCTGTTTCGTTGATTGCTTTTGTTATCAAATTGGAATGGAAGAACCCCTTCCAAATCGAAGCAAATATCTGTGCTGCTGCATTAAACCCTGTATATCGTAAATTCTGGATAAGTTCGCCAAGTTCGGCACTAACTCGTTCAAGTTAACACTCGTGTGTCGTTCGTACTTCAATAGTCTGTCAACATCCGGCTATTTAGGTCAATAGCATTGCCAACATTATAGTGCAACTCACTATATACTCTAAAGAATGAAATTTGAACTTGCACATGCTGCATCATCGTGACTGTGGTATATGAATAGAATAGTTGTGGCAAGTCCTTGTGACCAGGATCACGTTGAATGGACTTTCAATAAATTTGTGACAAACTGCAAATTGGATATTGTTGCAGGGGGCATGCCGCATGCCTGATGCCTGTGGCTATTGTCGGAGTTATGTGTATGCTTTTAAAATGAATGGTCGATTGCACAGTGGCTGCTTTTGAGATTTTCGAATCTTTTTTTTTTTAAGCAGGCGAGAGTAGAGAAACGACTTAACCAGAGGTTTAAATATACGGAAATGGATGACATTTCATTGTTGCTGAATAATAATATTTTATGGACATTGTTGCGGTTAATTTATTTCAATGCGCCTTTGGAGGGAACAGATGCTTGGGAAAAGATGTTCAGATTTTAGATGGGAAAGTATGTTTTTTCTTTGTGGTGTGGTCTTGGGTTATATACGAAAATAGGGAAGAGAACAACAAGAAAGCCGGCATTTAACATAGCCTGAGCTAAGTATTAGTGGTAGTCGCATCGATCCCAAACAGGATAGGTCGGCTTAATAGGAGAATGTCTGTGGTTAATGCGTTTTTGAAATCAGCTCCAAATATGTACATGTAAACTGGTGTATATATGGCTATAAAGTTAACAAAAGTCTTCAGCATCATCAACCTTTTAAAGAACGAATAGTAGTTATAAAGAGCTCACCGAATTCGAACAAAGGTCTGGACAGTACAAGCTTAATTGATAATGTCCCAATACTTACGGTTGTCCCAAAATCCGCAGCTTGTGGACCGCAATTGATATAAAAGGTCAAAAATCGGTGTACAAGATTTTGAATTTTTTTTTGGATGGGCGGTGCCATTCTCCTTTGTCCGATTTTGACCAGACCATCACAATAACCACATCGGGACAACATCAAAGATTGTCTAAGCATTTTACCCCAATCGATGCAAAACTTTTCCAGTTTTTGAAGCATACACAAACCAACATAACATTTTATGTCATAAACATAAGACTGACACAATCAAAAATATCATCCATTTTGAAATCAGCTGTGGTGAGGTCGATTTATAAAGGAGTTAAAAGTTTGCTCAGAAATTCATAAGCTATAAAACTACGTTAATTCTTTTGGTAGTAGAAATATGTCTCAAAAATGGTAACACAGAAAGAATGAAGGCTTTTATTGGCAATCATTATTTGATCTACAAAAGTCAATATTTAAGGTTTTCAGAAAAATCAAAGCTTAATCAAATTGTTAACAGAATTCGCAAATCCCTCTATTCAGTCATCTTTAAGTCCAAAACCGCCCTCAATTGGCGCTTATCTCTTAAAGAGATGTCGGAACAATTCAAAATTCACCTTATATGGGTGCCGGGCCACAGGGACATTCCAGGGAACTGCAGAACGACGAACTCGTTAGGCATGGCACAACTTTGTCGATTCCACCGGAAAAGGATAATCTCTATATGCCTCTCGTTGTAAACTTCTAATTAAACAAAATGCGATAAGCACCACTAATCGAAGGCGGTCATACTGCACCACGTACTCCATCACGAACCAGATCTGGCCCATGCTGGATTTTAAGCGCTCCAACGATCTTGTAAAACAAAAAAGATCCAACATAAGCACATTAGTAGGTGTCATCACGGGACACTGCATTATAGGAAGACACGCTCTTAGGCTGGAACTCCCTTCCAATGATTTCTGTAGAAGCTGCATGCACGAGGAGGAGGAAGAGACGATTCTTCACCTCCTATGCACGTGCCCAGCCCTCTCTAAGCTCGTAGAAAACTATATCTCATGGAGTACTTCTTCGACAATCTTGGCGAACTCACTAATGCAAGCATAAGTTGCCTCCAACGCTTCATTCTCAGCTCCTCTTGGTTCAACGGGTAGTAGAGATCATTAGATGCTGCGGTATCACAATTGGCCTCCACTGGCCTACGTGAGGCTGCACTTATTGCGGCCTGCCACTCTAACCCTTCAACCAGAGCTTGAATAAATGTGATAACGCGTTGGTACTCTTAATTAATTTCCGTTAAGACTTTGATACCTTAAACTAGAAGCGTTGTGTTTCTAGGAGCCCTCAAACGCAACGTATTGGTGTACGAGGACTAATGATGGACAGCTTAACCGATTATCTGTTCAACGAACTATTCTGCGTTAAAATAAGCGTTGTGTTGAGTAAAAAAACGAATGTGGAATATGGTGTCCTATAGGGATCACTGCTAGGCCCAATCATGTTCTTCCTGTGCACTAATGACCTTTTTCACTATTCAAACAGAGTACATAAACACCGGTTGGTTTTGCTGATGAAACCGCCACCATGGTGCGTCACAGATTCATAAAATGAGCTACAGCAGTAATGCGGGAAGAATTTAATGTCACAGTAAAGTGGTGCCACGCCCACCACAATGGCTTAGTCATTAATACAAATACCACTTAAGGTACATGAGAAATGATGCATGTCCTAGTTCCGTCACAGATATCATCGAAGTAGTTGAATTTTGAAGAAGCTGCAAGAATGTCATGTGCTATAAAATAATAACTCTATAGCAGTTAGTGGCTTCTGAGTGAAAATTGCACATGGTGCAAACTGGCACCCCTATCTCTTTTGACAAGAACTTTCTCGTCACCAGAATCTGGAATGAGAATACATTTTTAGAAGATGAATTCACTTCTATACTGACGCCTCGAAAACCAAAGACGGAGTTGGTGGGGGCGTTTTCTCTGAAAGTCTTAATCTTAAGCTCTCCTTGCGTCTACCAAATTATTGTAGCGATTATGGCGATAAAATAAGTCTTTTCTTGGCTCAAGAAAAGCGTGATATCTGTTAAAGATATCTGCATATTTTCGGACAGCCAAGCATCAGCTATCAAATCCTTGGATTCGATCTCTGTAACTTCTCACCATCAACTGCTGATCATCTCTTACGGAGAAGGCCGAACAGTTCATCATTCACCTTTTTTGGGTGCCGGGGTATAGAGACATTCCAAGGAATAGGGGTTAGACCTTTTCGCAAACGACTTTCGCAGAAGCTGTGTGGATAAGGAAGAGGAGGAAACTATTCCTCACATTCTTTCTTTCTGCAAAGCTCTCTCCCGTAGAAGGAAGCTTAACTTCGGAGTCTTCTATTACAACGACTTGGGTGAGCTGACAAACACAGACATCAGAAGCCTCTTAGGCCTTATAAATAGCTTAAAATGGGAGATCTTAAATGATCCGATTTTCGTGGTATCACAAATGGACCTACGCTGGACTAAGTGTGTTGGCATTTCCCAGCAGTCAACCACTTTCAACTTATGTCACTCTGGCATTTATAAAGAACATTTCATTAATAATGGTGAACGAGAAAGTTTCGTGTGACTCAGTCGTGTCTTTTGGTGTACGCAAGAAGTATTATACCATTAGTCGACTATTTTTTTTTAAAAAACATTAATTATGTATAAATTTCTATTCGTTAAATAAAATTTAAAAAAAAGTCGCTTAATTTTATTTTTAAATGTCTTTAATGATTTCGATACAGTGACTCACTGAGTCGTCGCAATTGCACGAGTTTTAACAAATTACACAATGTTTGTCGCAGTTGGCATAATATTGCGATATTTTCTCTATTAACTCGCATGCAACTATGGATGGTCATATATATGTATGTATGTATCTATATCGTCACCGGTCTGATACTACAGATAATATTATTTTGATTGACTACCTTGATGGTAACATAAATCATACAGCAATCTCCTGTCAGAAATGTCAATAAAATGAATCAACATTCCTCAAAGCCAGCACAAAGTATCCATGTATATAGCTAACATACAGATACAAGTTGGTATAGCTATGCGATTGACTGCATTTGATTGCTTAAAATGGTTGCAATGCAATGAAAATCATTCCCACTAATCCTTAAAACGACGACAGTTAAAATATGTCATTCGCTCACCGAATAGTTTTCTTAGTCCAACTTTCTGTAATAAACATCAAAGGAAGCATTAAGCTACTGCTGGGATCCAACCTAATTTTGTGGCCACATACATTACCTCATTGTTTGTTTGATGCCGCACTATATACCTGACATATACGAAGAGATTTATATTCCACCATGACATGAGGTTGGAGAGAATTCTTTAGGGAAAGGATTCCTCCATGGACACGGCAACAGGTTTACGGATTTTGCACTTGGAAAAACATCATGTATGTAAAGTAGGTGCTAATCCGATTTATACTTAAATCATTTTGACAATATTTTATCTCTGGATGTCAGCATCATCGCTCCATCTTTTCTCGTGATGCGGGGAGAAAAGAGAATGAAGTCTAAAACTCAGGTGGAAATTGCAAAGGTATGGCTATTCTAATGGGTACATAAAATATCGGTTGACAGACTTCACAAGGAAGGCTAACAAATTCTCGATGCAGAATGGATAAGGATATATGGTTTTGCATACCTACACTGCAGATACGAGTGTCATTCCAATAGAATTACGGTTATTTGATTTCGAAAACAAAATTCATTGATGAATTTATTACAAGAGTTATTTCGATGTTATTCACTTACCAAAAATGTATTTAAGCCGAAAGTGGATAAATGTAGATCAGAATTTATGATGGGTTCCGGAAAAATGCTAGCTCACGGCTCACGCACACACACGTTTGGAAGTAAAATAGGAGGGCTGTTTGTATACCAATTGACATCTGGCATAGCCAGTAGAACAGGAGCTACAAACAAAACAAGAACTCTCTGGTAGTTGAATAAAACTTTGCAATTCAATACGATGCAGGAATTAGGAGCTCTAATAACCATGGGATAAGCTCTAGTATAATCTCTTAAAGGCATCATTGAAAGAAGCTGCTAATTCAGTGTTAATTGAAAGTCTTAGTTCTGTACATGAGTGGGATTCTTTGACGTAGGTAAATTACAAACAAATTAGCGCTACTTCGCTGTTTGCGTTTTTGTTTATGAAAGTAACATTTGTTTCATTAATTAAGTGGGACATAAGAGTTGTTCACACCGAAGCTGATAAACTATTGTGTTCGTCGTTGGTGTTGTGTCCATTGGGCATGGAAAACATGGGTATAGAAACTTACAAAGAATTTTTAAATTGAAGCCCTACTAGACTTATTGAAGTGTAGTCTGTTCTAAATCGCTTGAAGCTGTCACGATCAGTATATGAGTATTCTCAGTACCCAATTATTAACCACTCCGAAGTTAAAGGTTTTGAAGTACTTACCGGCATGGGCAAGCATTGACAACTATATAAAGTCGTTTGATTTAACAACGTCTAAAGTACCAATAGCTTTGTCCTTGAGTTGAACTTGTAGGTAATATTTTGTATGTTGAGATTGGAAGTCTCGTAATAAGTTTCTTGCTTTTCATCTTACAAGTTCAATATTCAATGAGATATGGGCAATTGAAATTGAGGTTTATACGTCAAAAATTATAACCTTAGAAATCAACTCTTCAATACATACCTGTACTTATTTGAAGTTGTCGTGAACTGGCAATGCCAGAGGGGAGTAGACGAAAAGCACCTCTGACGAAGTCCAACGATCATGGTGAAGGGTTTTGTTGATTTCCAAACACAACTGTTTATTTAAATACAGTTTGTACTTGTACAATGTAGAATGTCTCGCATGAAAGAACCGTCAGTTCTGTACTACTGCACTTTCGGAGTTTACTACGAGGGACTTAGATTTTATTATTATTAGATAGATTTTTATTTCGTCATAAAATTACAAAGAAGAGCCATCACACAATTTTAAATACAGAGATATGATATAATAGGGTATGTATATCTTTCAACTGAAACAATCTTAAATATTTTAAATACTATTTTATAAATTCAGACTTAATCGTATAAGTTATTTAAAATTTACACAAAAAAATACATATTGACATATATCTAGGTGTGGCAATCTCTCCTTAAGCCTTAAATACCATTGTGAGTTGCAATATAGTTAGACGTTTGTGTTTCTAATCGAATGAAAATTTCCTCATTATCCAAACATTGACTCGACTATAACGCTTTTCCAATATACACATGTCGGTTGATTGACAAAGTTTGACAGCCCTCCGGTTTATGTTATTGAACGTCACCAACGTCAGTTCATTTCCACTTATGCCAATTATTGGCAAAGAATCGTTTGTCATTTGATTGACCAATTTATGAACTCGATACCAATTAAATTTTTCAATTATAGACAAAGTGACATTTTGTTTGACAATTCAGCTATTTTCGCACTTGTCCAGTGGTTTCTTTGTCAGTAATTGACAAACGCTGTTAGTCAATTCATTGGCCGCGTTCCACTGACCGCTAGATGACTAGTGCGCATGCCAAACTCCATATTAAAAGAACTGACATTTCAGCAGTTTTCAGTTTGGCATTCCGCTAGTCATATAGCGGTCAATGGAACGCGGGCATTAACAAGCAATTTTTGGCTATTTTTACTTGCCAATTTTTTAATTCATAAAATACGTCAATTGTCAATTTCAAATCGACAAATGGAAACCCAGAATTATTCCCTGTGTATGAAATAGTGACAAAAAAATCGGGAGATTATGGATAAGCTACATTTTCTATGCTGATTAGGTACATGGTTTGGACAAATGGAAGCAATGTAATCGGAATCGTATATAGAGGATGGAAGGATGCAGTGACTTTAGACAGAAACACTTCACGGGACTGTAGCCGAATATGTGTAGGTATAAGTATGGAGATGACGCTGCCATCACTCAGTCTTTTGGATATTGACCGAAAAGAAAAAAAAATAAGATCGCAGGGTACAACTACCGAAATAAGTGTTCTACTAGAATACGTTAGAGACTGAATCTCGAGAAACTATAGGTACTCTTCGAATGGAACATGTGTATGCTTCCCGAAGTTCCCAAATCCCAACCAGACTTTTCAAAAAGTGCAATGGAATCGGGGCAATCAGGTAAGTCCTGATGAGTGGGAAGGTTTCGTTCTATTCAATTCAATTGTTAGAATAGTACTTACAGAGTTTACAAAAAAAATTAAAAAGCATGGCTTTTGTGTCGTCTGCCTAGTTGACCAAATAAATAGATATTACGATGAAATAAGATCTTTTATCAAAATAGATTCAATAATTACTTTACATTAGTATAAACAGGAACATTATTTTCCCCCCTTTTTTAAAAACTTTCACAATACAATACCGAAGGTACATTTGTTTGGTACGATAGGTGCTGTAGTTGTTTGAAAATTATCATCATCATCCGTCTTACAGTTTCTACGCCTCTATACCCCGACACCCAGTATTAGTGATCAGGGTTGTCAGATGTGGCGATCAGGGCGTCAGGGTCGGATTTTGAAAGCATCGCGAAAACAGTGGTAGCACACAGAGCATGTGAATAAAGTTAAGAAGCAAGTAAACGATTTAATTCTTGTTTTACTAAGAGAAATGCGAAAAAGATTGTCTGACTCCAACACACCGTTTGTTTCTTTGGGATATTTTCAGTCAGGCGTTTGCTTAAGCTAACTGCGATCCTATTTTAAAAGTCTGTTTGTAAGCTTGATTCCACCCAAAAGCTTATAACTTACTGAGGCTCAGTGGGAAAAATTAATTTCTGTCAATTGGTCATATGAATTTTATCTATCTAAAAAGTGTACCCAAAGAAGACGTTTTGAAGTCTTGGAACAAGGTGTGCAAAATGGCAATAGGGTAGCCAGAGTTTCAGGAGCTTGGGGAATTTGCATTAAGTTATTTTTTACGTAAAAACTACGAGTTGCATGCATTTTTTATCGTTTTTGAATTTGGAGAGTGGGAAATTTTGAAATTTGGCGATTTTTTGGCGTTTTATATTTTACGTTTGGCGATTCCGGTTTTTAAAACCTGACAACCCTGGTAGTGATGGCAAAACAAAATTATTAATCGATTAATTGATCATATGATTAATCGAAGGGAACGATTATTAATTGCGATTAATTGCAAGGAATTTAATCGATTAATTGGTGTTTTCGATTAAAATTTGATATTGTCATTTAAAAGAAAATAAATTGTTTGCTGAGTATGAAAATAATTTATTAAGCGTTTATTTCACTAAATTATTCATTCGTTAAACGCTTAATTTTTTCGGTAGCAGAATCACCTGCTTTGGAAAAAAGCCGTTCGGATGGTACAGAAGTTCCAATTAAGAAGCAATATTTTAGGGAGAGAGTCTATATAGCTTAGGGTAAATGGATCTCATCTCTTCCCAAGCACCAACCACATTTAGATTTAACTCGAGAACAGGGGGCTTATTCCCAAATGCGCGGCGGATCGCTTTTCACGGCGGATTTGTATTTTTGTATTTCCAAAAGCGATATGATCCAATCAAGAGCGACAGCAATTTATGTGACGGATTGCTGGCCGATTTATTGCGCATAAAAAATTAACTAAATTCTTGAGACGGGAAAAAGCTGTCAAACTTTTGGGAAAATAAATGGAAAATTGGAAGTCTAATTGGAAAAAACTCGAAAGCACAGTTCGCATTTGAGAATAAGCAAAAGCGAAGACGGTCGAAATCGAAGTATCGCTTTCAATACGATCCGCCGCGCATTTGGGAATAACCCCCCCAGGAGCATTGAGGAAGAATCTTAGTTCCTCTTGAGGATAGCTGATTCATTGTCCATTCTTCGTCGTTTGTAGGCCAAAGTCTAAGCCAATAAATCGAACTCATTATCACCAGTGGAAGACGATTCACTTCCACTCCCAATGCTGTCGTCTCCACGTTCAATTTCAGCCATTTCGCTTCTGATGGTTCTCATAGATTTGGACAAAGCTACATGGGATCCTGAAAATTGATTTTTTTTAACCGTGGGTCTAGGAGTGATGATGTTGCCAGTAAGAACGAATGTTCCAATTGTCCTAAGTGACGCGACGGTCAAAATATTTGATTTTTTCAATCAGCAAGCGGAATAACTTGACTTAATGTGGCGTATTTCTCCCCACTTATTTCAGTAGTCATAGCTTCCAATGATCTCAATAAGGTAAGCATTTCCACAATTTCCTCTTTATTTTTGGTTGTTATCATCAGTGGCGCATCGGATTCTAATACTGAAATAGAAAATAATTCGTTTACCGCTAAGCACAATGTCTCCTAACTAGACACATAATCTCATCTAGGTATATACTGCTTCAATTTCTTAAACATCTTACAAATTAACACCAGAGGAGCTTAACATCTAAAAATAGCCGCCAAAATGTGAACCACACTCATCGCCTCATTCGAGTTCCTCCATCACGATCATTGAAAAACATAATTAATATATGTAATTAAGTTGAATCACAATGTATAGATATCCATCCACTTAACAGCAGCCAGTTAGCAAGCAGTTCCCAAAATGTAAATAAAAAAATAAAAAAAATATCAACCACAAAAAATCATCCGGCAAATTCACATTTTTCTTGCTCTCCCCTTCCCCTCTGCCAAAAAGACTAAAATCCAGTTTTGCCAATCTAAATGAATAATAAAAAAAAAAACACAAACAGAGACAGACCGAAAACCGCGAGAAGATTCCGCATGGCCATCAATAATCTTTGCAGTTTGATACAAACACACAAACAATATCGCAGATGAGGATTCTCTCTCTAAACAAACTGGCTGCATTCAACAGGGCATAGGTACCTATACCATCCACCGAAAGACCCTCTTAAACCCACTCGACAACCTGCCCACATAACTTGTCCCGTCCCGAACCGGACTGTCTACCATCCCACCACAAACGCCACCAGTCCACCACCTACCTCACTGCGCCATCCTTTTTCAAGAATTTGCCTGCAAATCTGATTTTCGCTACAAAAAAAAAAAAAAAAAACTGATTCACGAGCACACGGTCAAGTCAACCAAAAGAAAGAAAAGAGAAATGTACCACCTATAAATATTCATCATTCACATCCCACACACACAGGATTCACAACTCTGAAATGTATCTAGATACAAAAATAAAAAAAAATCTTTCAAACTCACCTCGTTTCGACCGGAAATTAAGAAATTCCAAAATGTAATCCTTGTAAATCCCTGTCTGGCAGAAAGATACCACTACGTTTGTATCTACAGTATTTTTAGTATCTATTTTATTTTTTTCAAATTAATTACACATTCCACGCGTAATCCACATCAATGCATTCAAAATAGAATCAAACACAAACCGAAAGATACGCGATAAACCAACGATTTGAACGATTTTTCCGTATTCATTTCACGACAATAATGTGTGTATCATTGCGTATTCGCGTTCCACACAGGTACACGGTACACCGAGCTTGTAACTAAAAAAAAACACTGCGTTTCCAACTATACAATGCACTCATGCATTCTAATACTATTTTATTTTTTAAACAACAATTTCATCTGTTAGATAGAAATTCCACCATACAGTGCCCACCACGAGTCGAATCTCGGATTGCATTCAAAACACCATAACCGAAACTGAAAAGTAAATACTGAAAACCGAAAACCAAAACCAGTATCAGTACCAGAGATACGAACACGACACGAAGTGACTATGCGACGAGAAAATCCACACTGAGTCTCTTGAACGAGATGAAAATCCAACGTGGAGCCTTCTGGTGCTGCTGGTCGATTCGGAACCCCACCCGTAGACCGGTTATAAACAGACTGACTTGACTACCAAAGGCGGATGGTGTGCGATGCCAATGCGACTGAATAAAGTCAAAGTGAGGTAAGTTTTCGAGCCGACCATATCGGCTGGATGTAGTACTACGACGACGATGACGATGTCGATGATGATGATAATGATGATGATGGTGACGATGCCCTCGTTCCTACCAACCTCCCACAGTGGGACCAAACCAAATAGCTCCAAGCCAACAACGTTCACAACGTTCGGATGGGTGTGTTCTCGAGTAGTGAGATCATAGTTGCAAAAAGGCTTACTATTGTACTGAATTCAGTACAATTTGACTTTCCCGAGTACGCAAGTACCACTTCTCAATTTTCGGTACTATTTGTACAATTTTTAATTTTTGATATTTTATTTTTATATCTTTCAAATCAAACATATTATATAAGAATCAAACAAAAATAAGCTGAACGCACTCCTTTGTTTTAAAATTCTGAAGGCATTCATTACTCATCATGCATACTTCGTTAAAAATTAACTTTTGAAATTTGTTGCATTCCTCGAAGATGTGGAAAAACGATTTGATTTCGGAGACATTTTTTTGAACTCATTACAACGTTTTTCACAAACTCCCATTTGGTCGATGAAGTAAATTCAATCGTCCAATTTGTCTTAAGGTTTTTTTCCCTGGTGAACAAAAAAGTATTGAAATTATCAATAATGAATATAGAGCTCTATTTGACTACGATAGAAATAGGTCATACTTCTATTTTTAAGTTTTGGGCTGAAATGGGCCTTGTAAATAAAATAAAATAACCATTATAAAAAAAATAAAACCAAAGCAAAATAATCGAATGCAGGCGTAAATATTGTCTGCACTATTAGAGTCTAAAAACTTATTAAACATTAAGGCTGTCAGAGCTATATAAATAAAACAGATCTTTACAAAATAAATTACTTGAAAATGAAGAACTTGTATAGTAGGTTGTTATCTTTTGCGGTTGCCATGATGTAGTGGTTGCTTGTGACCCGAGCGGCGTTGGTTCGAGCCCCGGCGGGGGACAGCAATACTCTGCCACCGACCAAAAGAGAAACGAATAATATCAGAGTCTCTCCACCACTACACCAAAAAAGGGGTTTCTGCTTGGTAGTACAATGGACCGAGATTCGTCTGAGTGCTCCAGGATTTGGAATCCCTTTTTTTTTTAAAAAAAAAAGGTTGTTATGTTATGAATTTGGTACCTACTGTCGTGTTCAAATCACTTGGCCAACGGTAGATTCTCTGTACAAAGTGTACAGTTTGCTCAATCGACCGTTTGACAAGTGATTTTGAACACGACTATACAAAGATTAGCCTTAATCTATTAATATGTATGTACTTGGGCTGAAGTTCCTATCCGTCTTTAAGACTTATAAATAACGATAAGGTTTTTCAATGAATACCTCGATGAGGAATCCTTTCAAAGTGATAAATTTGAGATCAAGGAATAGCAGATAAGGAAAAAAGAAAGTGCAACGAAAATATAACACTTTTTCTCGTCGATGAATTTTTGAAGGAAGTTATTTTCAACGAACAGCTATTTTCTGTGACACTTACATATATCCACAGCGCACTCTATGTCAAAATTTAGCTAGGATCTTAGTTGATGTTTGGAGAGAAAAATCGGGGAGCAGCTGAAATTTAATTTCGCTCGAACACCCTCCACTGAAAGGTATAAGTATTTACTTACATTTCTAACGCCAAGAAGAAGTCACCTACACCTTATACCCCATAAGCCATAAATATTCTGAATCAGGATGCAATTCTGAATCGATTAAGCCATGTCCGTCTATACGTCGATCTGTCTGTTGAAAACACCATAGAGTCCAAACGAATCGACTTATGCAAACGAAATTTCGTGATAATACTTCATTTTATAGTCGTCAGGTGGATTATTTCGGTCAAGTAGTTGTGGTACCTCTCATACAAATCTGATACCCTCTGCTGTACTGTACAGGCATGGGCTTAATGTCAAAGTATTTTTTTTTTTTTAATAAAATATTTATTTTTTATGTTTTTGTTTGGTTTTATACATTTAAGAAATTTGAGTACTATTCAGTACAATTTTTTTTCAGTTTTCAGTACAATTGAGAAAAGTCGATTTTCATCACTGACTGTGAGATGTTGTTGTTGCCATTTCTTTATTTGCACACACATGTGGAGGCGCAGCTATGCGTATACGTATTGCTGGTGGAGACGACGATTATGGTGATGGTGAGGTGACGCGATGGTGGAGCAAAGCATGGCAAAGAGATACACTTTCGAGACACCACACCACAACCACACTTCACAGCCACACCACACAGAGGAGGCGCACGGCACGCTTGTATGAGTGGGGAGTATAGAAAATCCATTTAGAACCGGCACCGGGTATCTAATTCAGGGATGGAACTGGGGATATAGGTAAGTAAGGTCAGGGCGAGGTGGATTTCCGTTTGGGTAGCCCACACACAAAGTAAATAAAGCAGTTGATAGGTGAAAGTTGAGGTTATTAAAAAGAATGTCGGCAACCCAGAGGTGTGGGTTTTGGAATGATTTTAGGGATAGATTTGGGATGGGGAACGAAAATATTGTTTAAGCTATATGATAGGGGTCTCGATTTAATATTTGTTTTGCTTTAGATACACAAATGGGCTTTAATCTGAGGAGCAGGGCAGATCCAGATAGCAGACAAAACTTTAGAGCAAAGCGAATGTGAGAAGGAGTTACACAGAAGTCTCGCATGAATTCATTATCGTGCCAGCCCATTGAATCGGCAAAATGAGAAAAGAAGATTGTGGATGTGAATTAAGAGATAATATGGGTGTGGATAGTTGTTCTTTAAATAATGTCAAAACGGAAGGACTTTTGGTTAAACATTAGACAACATGTGGTTAGTCTTGTGTGACATAAAGATAGGTATACCTACACATTGCTTAAAGCGCTTTGTCTCAATTTAACTTGAATTTTGTCAAGATTGGTTATGAATCGTTTTTTCCAAAAGGTGTTAAAATGTATCTGCAATGCAGTCTCCACAGTAAGCTTCTGTCCAAACCAAATCATGGCCAAGACGCAGAAACTAGCTAGGACCGAACTCATGCGGTCAATTCCGCAAGGATAGAGTATCAAATTTTTAAATATTCGTAATGAAATATTAAAATTAAATCAATACTTGTGGGCGCGGAGCGGCTTAGTGATTACCACTATGCGAGGGGTTCCAGGTTCGATCCCCGAAAAATCACAAATTACATTTTAAAGTTTTTTTTCCGAGAGTATAGTCGGATTGACATATTATAGGTACATGTATCTATCCCGAATATCACGAACAATTATGGCCTCAAAGACATTTCTGGTAGGTATATCAGCATAAGCCGCAATGATTTCACATAGCCCAGACGAAATAATTAAAAAGGTGTCAAATTGCATGACATTGGAGCCTAATCGAGTCCATTTCTCGAAATTTTCCTCTTCTATAGGTATCACAAACATTTTTATTTCAAAAATGCATGATTACTGTCGCACTATGTCATGTAGAGCCATCTTATTGAAACCACATCTAGTCCAGATTATTTTCAAAATAAAAATGACTAATAACTGCGCGTATGGATTTTCATTTGCTTCGAACTGCAGCCTGATTTTTGAAGAAATAAAGTCCGATGAGATGATGCCATCACGCTTATATTTTTTGCACCAAAGTATAGGATCTCTTATTGTTTGGTCCCCTTCCCTTAGTCTATTTATAAACCAAAATGTCAAATTAAAAATTAGAATAATGGCTGCATAGAATTTCGGTTCGAATAGACAATTGATTTTTAAAATAAATCTTGAGATTTGGGTAGCATTGTTCAGACATGGTGCTATTTATAGTGTTCATAAAAAACATCGAACAACGGTTTTAGTACGACAAGCTCGTTTAACAGGCAGCGCTTAGATATAAAATATTTTTCTAACCAAACAGATTTTTAAAATCGGTCTTTTATAAAAACATCGATTAATGATAAATAAAATTGGGCGCCCTTCTTATCAAGAAAATTTGTTTCCACCTTCAACCCACACTGGTAAAATATGAATGCGCCTATCAAAATAAAAATAAACAAAACGACATTTAACTCAATTGTGTGTATTGTGCTTGTGTCGCGCGCGCCATTGATGCTGCCAAGAAGAAAAAAACGTATGCATATAAATACTGGCAAACTTACCACACCTGTCCATGTCGATGCTCACCCCCTCGTTGTATAAAGCAAACATGTAGCAATTCTTTTTTCGTTCAGTGTTGGTTTTTGTGAAATGTTTTGTTTTTGGTTAGCTTAGTGTTGCCATGCTCTTATTTGTGGGGTGGGATTTTTATTTTATTTTATTTTTTTGCATATTTTGCTAAAACTGTCAAACCGAAGCCATTATAATTATACTTTTTAAAATAATTAAATATTCTACTACTCATGCTTTTAAAATTTAAAAACTGTTAAACAAACGGCAATATATTTATTCCATGGGCCTCCGCACACGAGAGTAATTCTGCCGGCAGAAAACCGAGCGCACGCGGGATGATTTCTGCCGGCAGAAAAATTATATGAACCCCTTTTCATTTTGTAGTATTAATTTCACAATTGAAATATTTTGAAAGTTGTATGCCTTGTTCAACCACTCAAACTCGGCAGAACATTTTATTCTGTTTTTTCCCATCACTTCAGTCCCCTCGCCTACTAAATCGGTTTTATGCCGGCAGAATTAGTCCCGTGTGCGGAGGCCTAATAAGATTTTTGGAAAGTAATAGTTTTTTAGTATTCTAATTCTAACATTAAATTCAAAAGTTTTTATCTCAATTCTCAAATCATTGGCAAAATTTACACGATTTTTTTTTTCAGTTTTTTGTCAAGATGACATTAATGTCAATTCGAAAAAGCATTGTTTATTTCGGTAGGTATTTGGCAACACTAAAAACCGACAAACATAGACTATGCGCTATGGTTACATTATTTTCGTGGCTTACTGTTGCGATTAGATTTATTATTTTCACTGGACCTCATTTTATTAAATGGTATAGTGAAAATAAAAAAAAATTCGAATTCCAAAAAATCAGAATTCAAACTACAGTGCAACCTGCGAAGTATTCGTGCATTAATAATAATTCATTCATGCGGTAGAAATGCATATGTGTGGTTGCATGAATTTCACCATATATGGTAGACTTAAATAAAGAGTTGCCAGGTAGTGTAGTATCGGCATTGTGCGATGCCAACACTTGACTATATAAAATGTAAAACAATGAAAATAAAGTCGCACTTATAAAATAAAAATATGGAAAATAGAAGTCAATTGATAGTAAAATATAGAGCAATCGGCTATGGAATATTGGGTCTCTACAGGTAGGTAGATACAATTTTTAGACATTTTAAGTCAATCAGTTCAAATTACACTAAACAGTGCAAGTTGAGCCACCTTTGTATAATTTAATAGGAAAATCCGTAAATAAAACCCTTCTCTTCGATGACACCAAGTGACTTCTTTATTATTTTCAATTTTTCAAAATAACTTATATAATTCTACTTTCCTTAAATGCTATGCGCTCGTGCTGAGTGTTGGGTTACTGACTCGAAGTTGCAGGTCATTGGCCGTTGCAATGTCATGCACCCGTGCTGGGTTTTGGGTGACTTGTCCGCCGCTTTGCTTAAGTTGCGTTGTGTGTTAACTTATAGCTACATAATAAAGGGTGTCCCAAAAAGAGCGCCGGATTTAGATTTGCCGCCATTTTGTTATTACGAGTTGTACGGTGATTTTTTTTTGACAGTGCAGACCACGCGATTTAAGATGTGGAGAAGTATTCAATCGAACAACATTTAATTATTGTAAAAACACATTACAAAAATGGTGAAAGCAGTTCGCCAGTTATGCGCCAAATGAATCGACAGTGAGAAAGGATCAGAAGACCATTGTTCGTTGTCATCCTTGTCGTTACTGCAGGCCAAGTTTCCAGACTGTGTCATTTCTCGATTTAGCGATCAACATTGGCCACCAAAATCGTGCGATCTAACGCCGATAGACTTTTTTCTTTAGGGCTATGTGAAGGAAAGTGTGTAGATACGCGAATAAGCCTGAAACAGTGGAACATCTTAAAGAGGAAATACGGCGCGTTATTGGTGAAATACAGTCCCATTTATGCGAAAACTTTATTCAAAATTTCAACAAAAGAATAATCTTGTGCCAGAGGTTTCAGGTAAATCCTGATGTTGTATTTCACGTTTAATCGGAACTATTTTTCTTTATGTTGAAATAAAAATGTTTGCTTAATTCAAAAAAATAAATGTGGTTTTCTTTAAAATTATATCCGGCACTCATGTTGGGGGGACACCCTTTAGTATAAATATCGCGAGCTGGAGTAATAGTCAAACTTGATTTTTTTGTAATGCCTTCAGTCTTAAAGGTTCGATTTGCAGCGACTTAGAAAGCAACTACTTCTCTATAAATCACAGGACGCTTGAGTATTGCTTCATTTTGCTTACTTACTGCAATGCATAGATATTTTCGAGGGACTACAATTTAAGTGCAGAAGTAATACCAATCGTTGACGCTGTGGCTCAGTATCGGTAGTAGCTCCTGGAAATTACGACAGTTAGGTGTAACCATAGCTCTCGATCCTCCGCCATCGACTCTAAATCATCAAGGGCAATCCCCATACGGGTAGGTATAGGAGAGATTATGGACTTTATCTAACCATCTCATCCTTGGTCTACCTAGAGGACGCCTACCCGATGGTACGGATTCCATAGCACGTCGTGGAATCCTGGTCGGGGACATGCGTTTAACATGACCAAACCACCGAAGCATGGATCGCTCCGTCCGGAGAAGTAGCTGCTCGACATTGAGTTCCCCACGTATTCTGGTATTTCTGATGCGATCTCTACGGGTCACACCAGCAATACCACGGAGAAATCTCATTTCGGCAGCTTGTATCCGCATGTTCTCAATTTGCAGAAATGGAAAAAACGCCAGAAAACTTTTTGGAAAAAAGACCAGCAATTTCGGAAAGATAGCTAGAAAATTCGGGTTTTTTTTCCAGAAAAAAAATACCAGACTTTGTATAGAAAATCTGGCATAATTTTCGGGAGACTCAGTAGTTAGTGTGCTGCTGCTGAACTCGGGTTACACCTTTTTTTTTTCTACTTCGCCGCCTCTCATGAACGTCTGATTGAGTTATAGGTTCCGTTCTGATACAAGCAAATGGTTGGGAGAAACTGAGCCTAGAGGGCCTTATATGATCTATATAGGTTCATCTTTTTCAAGATAATAAATATTGAATAAAACAAACGAAATATCGAAAGAGGGCATGAATAAAATGTTGTTTTTAAAGCAGCAACTCCTTTATTGCCAACATGTGAGAGGAAAGGGAATAATGAGGGCCGATGACTGTCTTAAATTGCAATGCCTTCAAAAGCCTAGACATGTGTAAAATTATCAGCTTTATGGTACTCAAGAGAATGGTCATAGATACACACAGCAGGCGTTTGATAAGAAAAACATTTTACGAAAAAAGCGGCTTTTAATGTTTTACCAAAATGTATGTGCCAATTGGTTCAGATTCTTTTTTGCCGAAATATGAAGTAAGAGTCGTCATGGCAACCCTTGCCACAATGCTAATCCTATATGTTATTTTCAGTGGCTAGCGAGTAGCGAAAGTTGCCACAATTGCACAATGAGAAGGTATACCTCACCGCCATCCAATTCAATTCGGAAAAAGGGATCCCTACCTATTCTACAAATGTAGAACTACAGCTTGCGCCATGGCACAAAACGAAACTGCATAACTCGCCCCCCGACAATGACAGCGAAAGTGTGGTTTCATCCATACCTAAATTCATCAGTCGTTTTCAGTTTGCCCCAACGATACCAAATCAACGTGTAGTCAACGCCAAGCTCAGTTCCACTTCGCACAGTTCATCTAGCAGCCCAGGGCCATGTGGATCGTGGATGTGACTAAACCCTTCTGGCTGGGTATATATTCCATGCGAGCTCCCCAAAACAGATTATCGAATGCAAATCGTATCTGCATCTGTGTATCTATTTCGACCCAAAAAGCAGGGAATTGTTAATTACCGAGGTATACCGAGCTCACCACTACGGCACTAGATCACCCAGCTCCTAAACAACAGTTAGGTGTAACCAAAAAGTGTCGTCATATCTCGCAGTTTTAAACCGGACGGAATGATAGTAAATGACAGACCAAATGGAATCATAAAGAACATAAAAAACCGGAATTTGTCGGAACAATAGGTATAGAGGTAAGGCACTGCTGGTGTGCTCTATGAACTCTATGGGTGCATAGATTAGATATGTACTTCCCACTATTCCCGCAGCTAACTGTAAATGCAAGCGACAATAATATGGATGTGTAGCTGTAGATTATGAATATAGAATGTAGATACTTCGCTTAGAATAGAATATTATGTATAGATAGATATTCGCCGCGTGCGCTACAATGAATACCTTAGTTCGGATATCTTTTAGATTTCTTGTTTATTCTCTTTTCCTGCATCATCAACAGAATTTATTAGCATATTTAATTTCTATGCAAACAATTTGTCGAGTAGCTCCCTAAGTCAGGGGTAGCGGTAAGAGAAAACCATCACAGCGCCACTCCTCCTCACAAAAGACGAGCATAAGATTATGTATCTGGAACTTTTTTCTTGTTTTCCCCAAGTAGCACTTAATGGTTGATGAGTATCTTTAACTGTGCTCGAGCAGCAGGAGATTTATGATCTATATAGGGTTTGAGAAGCTCATCATCAAGAGCAAAATGGTAATGTAACGTCACTAAGTGCGTCAGCGAAACAAGTCATTTAATGACTTTCCATCGCTGAAAAAAAGTAATAAACGACTTTGGTGAGTTTAATTTTACATGAGAACCAAGCATCGACAGTGCGCGGTGTTCTTCGCTGATTTTAGATGCAAAAGTATTCAAAAGATCTCCGCGAGAAAGATAAATCGGGAGTCATTCGTTATGCCAAGTCGAGTGGTATGGTTTATTTTTGGCTTTGAGGAGGTAAATATAATAAAAAAATAAAACAACAACAAAATCGAACTTGTGTCACATTCATAGGCTGAAGCTGAATGCTTGTCGATTACAACAGATGCGGGAGATGAATTTTTAGATAGATTTACATATTTTTATTGCATACATAATATTGAAACGGCATGGCCACATGGACTTTGAAATTGGGGAGAACGTGGAATGTACCGATGACTCTGATTTATGTTACCTAAGGTCTATAAATATGCTGAGTAGGAAAGAATAAAATTCAGCATTTATCTAAAACATGGGAAGAAATATTTGAAATAATTGAGCCATTGAGAGGGACAATGAAGAGGGACTGTTATTCATCTAGATGACATTTCTAATATTGAAATCTAGATTTTGTTGGTATTTTTAGCTCCACGCTTTGGTTGCTTTAGTCACTGGGCTTATACCCATTGAATAGCAGTGGCCATGGTTATTAAATTGTATTCCAATGGATTAAAGCTATGCAGATCTAACAATTCCTCTCAAGAGTTACTGAGAAGAGGAAGTCCATTTATCTATTGGAACCACACAGATTAGATTATGAATTTCAGGCGTTCTTTAATAAGAAACGTGAATCTCCAGATCCTATACAGTTCATCAATGAGGTAACTGTGGAGAATCCTCCACCAATGCATCCACAGAGAGTGACTGTTTGGTGCGGATTGTGGAGTGGTGGTATCATTGGACCATTTTTCTTCGAAAATGAGGCTGGGAACAACGTTTACGGTGAGCGTTACATAGCAATGTTAACCGACTTTTTTTTTTTACTGAAATTGAAGACATGGATTTGGACGAACTCTGGTTCAAGCAGGATGGCGTACCATGCCACACAGTCCATGCCACAATCGATCTTTTCCGCACCAAATTCCCAAATCGTGTTATCAGCCGTCTTGGCGATGTCAATTGGCCGCCTCGGAGCTGCGATTTGAACCCATTGGACTATTTTTTGTGGGGAACCGTGATGGACCCATTTTATGCTAACAATTCGGATTGTTTTATTGATAATTGCATAAAATACCCTAGCCAGGTATTCCACAAAATATTGATATCGGCCTAGCTAAGGGTAAGTGAGTGTGGACAGTATCTTTTGTTACCTACTCGGATTTGTGAATTTAAATGTCAACGTGTAAGAGACAAAGGAGGAAAACTTAAATATTTCCAGTCCATGCTTTTAACCATTTTTGATGTTTTCTTTTGTGTTTCATTTCTATTCGTTCCCGATAACTCAAATAGTACATTTTTAGTATCAAAACAATTTAATTCCAAATTTTACAATTTTGTGACTAATATTCGCAGGAAATCGTTCGTGCCAATACCTAAGATTGTCTGAAAATTTTAGCTCAATCGGTTTGGTGGGGTTATGTGATTATGTGAGCTTGAGCAGGAAATAATGACCCAAAATGAAAATGAAATAAAACCCCAAAATGTATACGAGAAAAACAACAACTTCTTATTTTGAATTTGGGGTCTTATTTCATTTTTATATTTAAAATGGCCTTCTACTTTGGCGGTGAAGGAAATCAAGCGTTGCATAGCCGAAAACAATGTGCGAAATATGCAATGCAACGCCACTCAAACCCAATGTGTAATAGCGACAAAAGGTACAAGAGAGTAAGAAATGCGTTAGAATTGCCTCTGAAAATCAGTTAACGGTCAAATCATTTGAATAAAGCAAATTCGCAAAACTTCAAGTACGTAAATCGAGCCTTCATATTCGAAACGTCAGTCTTCCGATACACATACAAAAAACAATTCTCTATTTGATTTCCATAAACATAACCGAAGAACCCAAACAAGGTAAGTGCTAGTCGTTGACACACACCTCTGTCATCCTGTCATCGTCAGCGTTACCTATGGCTGCGCGAATATGTTCATAATTTGTAATTTTATTATTATCGTTATGTTGTGTCATTCTAAATTGTTTTTCCGACTTGTCTCTTCTTTCAGCTCATGAAAATGTTAAACTTTTCATCACACCCGAGGACGCCATCCATCATAGAGTGCCAGTTTTGGGTTTTACATTCTCAAGCAATTTGGAACATTACCTTCTGCAGATTGTCAAACACGATGGATTCGACAGTTGAGTTGTTGGCGAAAATCGAAGCATTTGCCATTACAGAGAGGTGAGTTGAGTTTACTTTAAAATAGAGTTTGTATTATTTTAATGTCTGACAATTTTTCCCATATAAAATGACATACCTAGACCTACCTACCTATTTTGACCTACCAACATATTTTGGGTTAAGGTTCAATATGCTTTATAATGACGTGTTGAATAACTTTTATACGACCTGCCAAAAGATAGAAAATCCCATTGTCTGAATGGAGCTTTAAAAAACTGATATAACTTGTCAAAAAATATACATTTTAAATTGATTTCCCACGATATCTCCAAAAACAAATTTCGAAAGCAAAAATCTCGAAAAAAATCTCGTGTACGGTTGGGTATCGTATATGCAGAGTTTATACCATGGGATCCAACAAAAAAAATCTTTTTAATACATTTTTTATTTTCGTGATTTTTTCGAGTCTTTCGAGATTTTTGTACATTCGAAATTTTTGCATTCGAGATTTTTGTCATTCAAGATTACGTCATGATCCCAAAAAAAATGTCTAAGACAATATACAATTTCTGGGCAAAGCCGGGCAGGTACAGAGAGCTAGTATACCTAAGTATTGAATTGACAGCTTTGCTGATGACATCAGCCCTTTCTTTCTTTGTTAACAGTTTGCCATGGCTTACTATCTGGGAGCTCGCTCTTTCAGCACATGATAGAGCAATATTGGAGCATACAGAACTAGCTTAAAAGGTGAATTCATGCGTGTTCTCGACTTACAAGTTTGTTATAATTATAATGCCCAAGAAGGGTTCAAGCTTAATATATTCATGGCTCAATGGGCATGCGCTTGCAAATATTAGCACAGAAGCGGCAAAAATGGGTTTAGTGGTGAATGAGGGCAAAACAAAAAACCTGCTGTCAACAAGAAGGAACAGATAACAGAGACAATTTGGACAGCTACAACTTTGAGGTGGTTATGGACTTTGTCTACAATGGCTTTGCTATAAACTCTGATAATGACACAACAACGCAATAGAGGAAGACCTCGCCTTAGGTGGCTCGCACAAGTGATAGGGGACCTCGCTATAATTTGTATAAATCTAAATACCTAAGCAGCACACATGTCAATTCCTACAGTAGAGGCCCAAGCACATGATCACTGTTTCACATAAAATGTTGCATACCATTGGGAGCGAAAACAACGTTGAAACTTTGTGACCAGAAAGCTTAGATAGCTTGATTGAATATTTTTAATTAGCCAGTCTTGTGCTACGCAACAAAGTATAAGAAGTACATTCAACATTGGTTTACAATCAAATTATGCTAAATTATTCTTCTAATGGGCACGTTTCTTTGACACTTCAGTTTTGATATTCTAAACAAGCACACACACCCCATTTTTTATTATACAAATTACTCCCCTCTAGAACTTGATTTGCCGGCCTAAAATAGAATTCAAAAAACAGTTCAAAACACTTAATCTGTGCCTACACACGTTTCATCATCACGCGACTTTGTAGTACTTTTATTAGATTCCCTAATTGTTTCTTCATCGCATGGGGGCAATAGAAAATAGTTCCCTCTGCGCCTGCATATGGTTCTTATCTCATTCTAATTCAGTTTCCTTTCACACCCCTTCGGGACAGAGATAACGATAAACGAAAAGAAATAGTTTTTGTGTCGTTTGGATTTTTTGTTTGTTTGTTTTTGTTTACGACGCTCTTTGTTATGTCAAATCGTTAAATTGCAAAAAAAGCTTAAACAAACTTTAATCTACACAAAGAAATATGTATCTGTACACTGAAAGTGTATCTGCATTATATTAGTGTGTGAGTGATATGACTATGCCATGTCTGAGCATGCCGCACGATCAGTTTGAGTTCGTGTATCGCAGAGATAGGTGCTGTTACGAGTTGTAGATACTATTATAAAAAGAGAAAGAAAATAATAATTTCAAATCGAAAGTTACAAGTGATAAAAAATATACAAACGAGAGTAAAAAGAAAAACCCCACCCCACAGTGCAGTATCTAGATACAAAGAATATTTTTAACTAAAAAAAAAAAAAAACATGTCTTCGTACGCGTATATTCTATGCAGCGCGATCCTGCTCCTTGCCGGTCTCGAGTGCACAAATGCAGCACGCATTTTGGCAATTTTTCCCGTTCCACTGCGTGATCATCAGATCGTGTTTCGCCCCCTTATGGAAACCCTAGTGAAACGTGGTCATAACCTAACGATCGTGACGACAGATCCAGACAATTTTGCCCACTTGACGGTTGGTGACGCGTCAGTGTCAGTCGATTTGATTGATCTGAGTTTCGCACATCGTTTGACGGTCTTAAATAAGCTAAAGAATCACGAGAACATGATGAGCGGTTCGGATATGTTGCGGACTGTGTACCATGTAATGCGTACTGTCGCTGAGGCTGAGCTCAAATCGTCTCAAATGCAAGGCCTCTTGGGTCACATGGATCGCGAAGAAGAATATGATGCGGTTTTGGTCGATTGGTCGGGACCGGCTATGATGAACGCTTTTGCGCACAAATTCAAGGCACCACTGATCGGTGTCACACCGGGCGGTGCTTATATTACGTCACACGAGGCAATCGGTAATCCCAATCATCCGGTTGCGTTTCCCAGCATATTTATGCCTTTCAGTGAGGATTTGTCGTTGTTCCAGCGTGTCGCTAGTACTGTCTTCACATTGAAATACCGGTGAGTAGTGTTAGTGTGTGGGTTTATTTGCAAACGATTTCACTTGGTTTCTATTTTTTTTTATCGACTCTTTGAGGTGTTGTTTTTTTGTTCTGGCTTATTTTGGGGATTTTTGAAAAGTTTCACTTGTTGCGGGGAAAAATCCAAATTATGAATGAAAAGTCAGGCAAAAGAGTGCGTTAAGTTGTATACGCAAAGTTATATTTAGAAAATTGCGAATTTGTATCTATCGCAAACAGAATTTTGTGTTAAAAGGTGACTAAGGCATGCCTCTTAGTCGTGGCGTGGTGGTATAGATTGGGGATTTTTCTTATATTTCCTTTATTTTTCTATCGTCATGGATTGAGCGATATGTCGAATTTAAGAAGCATATGTTTTTATGACCGTGCGGTATTGAATTAATCCAGTTTAAGGCTGTAAACATTATTTAATTAGCATGTATCTGCGGCTTCCTTTGCTGGTAGGCATGGTTTATTCCATTGATCGTGGTCGTGACCGAAAAATAGTTCGTCAAAAATAACGATTCCGAATTCCGATTCGAATTGAATTTGTTAGTCATTAAACATTGACCACTTACGTGCCGTATTAAATGATGGCAATCTTATCAAAATCGCTTTGATATATCGTGATAAGAATTTGTGTGCATGCTGCTTGCTTACAAATTTCATTGTGATTGGGCTTTTCAACGTGAGGAAGTACATGGAAAAATTTAGATCGTGTTAGGCAAGTTTTTGTTAGGCCTGGGAAGTGCGTGTTTTTAGTGCTTCGATGGATACCTGTCATAATTTGTGGCCTCTGTCTTGGCCCTCTCCTTTTGCCATGCATTGTATATACTCTAAAGGACTATTCACATGAGAGCGAGCGAACGAATTACTTAATGCGAACAAACCATTTTTGATGCATTTATCAACAGAAAATTTCACATTTTACTATTCCAAGAGGAGGATAATTAATTGTTCCATCAAAATATACTAAGAAAAAAAGTTTAAAAATAGTCTTATTAACGAAATTTCGAATTCCAAACTTTTTCCCGCGAACGATTACACCCTGGCGCGAATTGTCAGTCTATTCACAATCCACATCATTTAAATCGCGTTCCACAAAGTAGCGAATAAAAAATTCGTTCGAACTTAACCTTATTCCAAGAGGAGGATATTTTGGAATAATAAAATGTGGAATTTTCTGCTTATAAATGCATAAAAAGTGGTTTATTCGCATTTCATCAATTCGTTCGTTCGCTCCCATGTGAATGGTTCTTAAATGTTCCAAGCCACATAAATAACCGTACATGTCAATGTGAGAAATATTCTCTTTCTCCGGGTGGACCTCGGCCTTAACCAATACGCCTCTTCAGGTAGCACGGCATTTGGCTAACAGCCTCTATTTGTGCACTCTAAATTGGTTGAGGTCTTCCTCCAGAATCTGATGCCATAATTTGCATACCGGGCCTAAAACCGTACTTAGGGCACAATCAGTTAGTTGACAAATTTTATAGGCGAAGAGTTAAAATGTCTTCCAAGGCGGCAATTAGTTGCTGGCTTGTCCATATAGACGAGAGACTTCATATATCCCCACAAGAAATAGTCCAACGGCGTCAAATCTCACGATCTAAGCGGTCAATTCTCAGTGAGATGAATTGCTCACCAAATTCGCCTCACAAGATTTGCATGGATTCGCGACACATTTCTTACTGAGCACGATTTCTGGTAAGAAAATTCAATAATTTCCAAACGTTGCTTGGGCGTAAGTCTATCCATGGTGAAATGACAATTTTTTTACTTTGACACGTATCAACGAATCACACGTAAACTGTCAAAGAAATCAGGGGCCAGATCGCGTAACATAAAAACGATCGAACGACATCGTTTTCACTAAGGCTGTCTCTATCATATCTGTGACAATAGACAGAGACTGCTAGTATCGAAACGACGTCGTTCGATCATTTTCATTTTACGTGATCTGGGCCCAGGCTAAAAATGAAAAACCAAACAGCAAAAAATCCCTCTTTAGATAGAAGGTTTTCTTGGTGATCCCCATTGGTCTCTGTTTTTACCTTTTAATCATTTCGCCGATCGCGCTTTGTGTACTTGTTCTTTTTCCTTCTAAAGATGTCGATGTCCTTTTCTACTCTTTTGCTCATATAGAGGTTACGTCCGCTTTTAGGCAACGAGCGCTGCGAGTTGGTTTTGCTGCATGAACTTGCCGGCATTCTTCATCAAATCATGAGTTTCTTGGGGAAAACCCTATCACATTAGTTGCGGCGTCTCTGATGGATTCTTGTCATCGATACCGCTGTTCTTTGTCAATTGCTATCTAAAAACTGTTTTTTAATTTCCAGAAAACTGACTAAAACCTGGACGCTTTATTATTGGCTTTTTCTTAAAACTCCCCAAAACTATATGTACTTAGAACTAACCTAACCTACTTAACCTAAATTACCTATGTGATGAGCAATCTCTCGATTGGTCACCATCCCGATTGCGTCGATGGCCGCCTGACAGTCGTCAACACGGTGCACACGCGCCGCCGGGATTCGAGCTAGGTCATAAGCATAGGTCAAGTCTCGGTAGCACTCATTCATGTTGGGGAGCCTGGCCCCTCCCAAAGACCCCCTAAAATACACCTAACTAACTTACAAACTAGCTTAAAACTAAGGAGGATGTTACATAGGTAACTCACCGACCCGGGAGAGCGTGTCTGCCCTCACCTCTTCCTCAAGCCACCGAATTTCGGTGAACTGCTTTAAGGTATCAACCGTGTCCCTATCCGCAATTGCGGTACTAAAACGGAGAAGCTCCTGAGCATTGTCGGCGTACCCGTCGTGGATGAGCCGCTTATCCCTCGCGCCGCGGTGGTTGTGGTACAATACCGGCAGACCATCTTTACGTTGGACTAACCCTTTCATGTCTGCATGAAGAAATGCCTCAGGCGGGACAAAGTCAGCGTACTCTCGTGGTACATTAAATTCGGGTAATAACCACCCGAAATCAGATTGTTAGCGTTGGCCATTGCTCTTGCAACGTGCCTTCGAATCACCTTAATTAGGAACTTGTCAATCCTATTCAATTGAGCCCCATCTTATGGGGTCTTGTTGGGATAATATTATATGTACTCAGACTCGGGAGTTCTAAACACCCGAATCTTTGCCATATAGAGACCAGCACACTAACCACTTCTCTACTGCGCCCACCAATTGCTATACCTATGCCTTCTTAATAGGTTGATGAATATGCGATCGGCAAAGATTCTTGTGGTTTGGTGCAATTGCAACATAAAAAGTTCATCCGCCATAATTTTTCATCACTCTTATATATTTAATATCTGTCATAATTAGAGTTGCCGAAAACGTTAATTGAATCTAAAAAATTCATTTCCCACAAATCCTCCCTCACATTGCCTCATGTTAGATAAACTTCTAAGAATCAAGTGCTTCCATTTTCTTTCGACTCACCAACCATATTTATAAGTTTTGCAGTGTTTATGGACAAGTTGAAGGCACAAGAAGGCAAAAAACAATCATAAAATATGGCATCGCCTTGTTGACACCAGTCAGTGCTTTCATTATATTCAACACCCAACCGCATCCACCTCTCTGATAAATAGAATCCACAAAAGCAAAAAAAAACAACTTTTTCTAATAACATTGCTTGAGCAAAAAAAAAACGCATAAATTTAGAACTTTCGAAAGCATAGCGAGGATAATTTGAATCACAAATTTAAAAAAACACTTTGTTCGCCTAGATTCTTCCTTATCAACTTTAGAATCCTAATCGGTCGCATAAATATTAAAATTTGATTGCGAAAAATGTTTAACAATAAAGTCAAACGAAATCTCCTATCTAATTGGACTTTGAACATGAAAAAATGTATATACCTTCGGTATATATGCAGTATAATTAACAAAAAAAAAATGCTTCTATTAAATATTCAGATAAGTTAGGTATATTTTTTTACTTGGTCGTTTACAACTTGTTTGATAATTGCGCCACCTAGTACTTTTTTTCTATTGTTAATTCATTATACAAAATAATTGAAAGAAAGAGAGAAAGGGGTGTAATTTCTTGTCAGACACCGATAAGAATAGTGGGCTTAAAAAAGAACTGGAACACAAGTGCATTGTTTGAATAATGCAATCCAATAATTTGGATGTAAAAATAAAGCACTTTCATGCCCAACTACACAGCCAACTGATAAGGGTTGGAATTTATTTCCTTGTGACATGCCTATGGACTTTGGCACAAAGAAATGTTTAAAATTATATAATGGTCACTGTGTAGTGTAGCACAGAGAGTACAAGTTGAAAATTAAGTCATTGTGCGGGTGAGGTGAGTCACAACAACCATAAGACTGAAGAAGTTAATGATGGAAGTAGGGCAGGTGACAGAAGGGAGTAATATCTACATACCTACTACTTATCTGTAATACGTAATGTCTTATTAGGGAATTGGTTAGTATAGTATGCAAAGATTGCGGACAAATTTATCAAAATCATGAAATACTTGTTGAACATGGATCCGTGTTTTTTATGTCAAATGACAATTCTTCAAGAAAGAAAGACATGAAGCTCAGCGTCAAGAATCAAAAAGTTCAAAAATGATGGAGTCATTAAAAAATGTGGCCCTTAATTCGCTACAGTCATAACGAGCTGATGAAGAAGCTATACCGAAGAGTAGAACTCGAAGTAATTTCAAGATTTACAACAAATGGGACCTCCACATCCCATGTTCCTGATAAATACGGTTGTAAGAACCTTGAATATTTACGTCTCTGTAATTATTCAATCAGCTTATTTACGGATTTAGTTTGTCCATTTGCATTGGCACTACTCTACGATACCCGTAGGCCCAGAGCTTAGCTTCAATGAGGGCCGATGCCTGTGCTAATGTCTCTATTACATACATACATACATTATGAAATACTTGTTGAATATAAAGGTGATTGGGGAAGATGTTCTTATTGCGGGCGAACTGCTATTTAGGGATCAGTAGAAGTTAAAAACTTACGGCGACTTGATGCACATGAAATCCGATTACGAAAGCAAAGCTCTAATGGTACAGTGTCCTGTGAACAAACCAGTAAGAATAGACCATCGACTTCTCCCACATAACGGACTTTGCCTACAAGCTGCCGGCGGGCCCATGATTTTTCATTTATTGGTGCTGTACAAAATCAAAGGAGCGCCATTAACGCACGCATACTTGAAAAATCCTAGGCCCATGGTATAGCATGGAAATTCATTGCCGCCATTAATTTTGACATTTACACGTATTCACAGACAGGGTAATTTTTTCCGGGGTGAATCGGGTAGGTGCACGGGAAGTCGGCGGTCTAGTTCTTATGATGCGGATAGAGGAACTGCTTATTTCCAGAAGACTCTTGGTTTTCTTTTTGTCTTGTGTCGGCCATACAGTACAGGGAGTGGCATAGTTCCCCATATAAAATGAATGATATGACATTTTTCTTTATTATGTCATCGATTATACCTATACTAGAGAGTCACCCAATTGGTGGCTATATGTGGATCTGTCCGCTGCCCTGATGTTGATTTCCGATCCCGCATACTTGCCTTCGTTACCTTTTATATATAGCTATGTCCATCAGTAACATGCGAGTGGTCTTAGGTTCGATACCCGGAAAATACATTAGGTATACATCTTAAGGTCTTTCCACTGCGCCACCTCTTGCGAACGTCTAACAAATAGCAGTATATCAGAGAGTACTAACTGTTCTGAAAAAAAGCTCTTCGATTCAGCCATTCGGACTCGGCATAAAATTGTAGGTCCCTTTCATTCTTCCCAAAAATCAAAACTCGCACAAATGAATGGTTGTGCCAGAAGCTAGGTCTAGGGTGCATTGCCTATACGGACCTGTTGCGTTGCGTCAACTATTTATTTATTTATTTTTTAGCAAGCCAGCTGAGTAGTTTCCAATATGGTCATCAGTGGGTCCTTGATTTTATTAGATTTAATCAATTTTAGAGCTGTTGAATGCCAATGAAAATAGTTATATCATAAGGAGGAACTCCCTTCGAATGTACCTTTCGCAGCTTTATGCATTGGCAGTATTTCAGCTTGAAAGAATGTACAACTAAAGAATCAAACAAACGAGTAAAACCCTGCTTTTATACGACCTATCTGAATTGTAGACCCATATGTGTAGATTGCGATCCCTGTATATAGGTTATCTACACTACTGATTAAAGTCTTCATAGTCCGATGTGGTTATAAAGCTCTAGGAGTTATATTTCCTACCCATTGCCTTAAATATAACCTTATTTCGGCATTCACAGGTTGAATTTTATGCGATTATAGATCATAAAATAAATTAAAATTTCTCCAACTAAATTTTAATGATATTTATTTAATATGGCTTACATCTGCACTTAGCTAGGCTTACCTAATCAAATGTTTTCAAAAACATTTTTATTCTTAAATAAAATCGAGAAAATAATAACTTGCCACTGTTAATCATTACAAATTTTAATAACTATTTAAATTTAAATTTTTAATTTTCTCAATGATTAATAACTCCGTTATTTAGGGGTATCGCGAATAAATTCCGATGGAATTTTTTCCCTTGTCAGCAATGTAAATCAAATTGCTGAATGGAAAACATTCCGGGGGAAATATTATTCGCGATAGGGGTGATTATCTTTATTATCATGGGTTCTTGATTATTTTTTTAAGCTAAGTACGCTACTAAATTTGATCGGCTCTCCAATTTTGCTCTCCAAACATTAGCTAAATTTTGACATGGAGTGCGTTGTGGATGGATAAGTATCACAGAAAACAGATGTTCGTTAAAAAAAATTTCCTTCAAAAATTCATTGACACGAAAAATGTTTTATTTTCTTTGCGCTTTCTTTTTTCCTTGTACGCTATTCTTTGATCTCAAATGCTTCACTACTTCCAAGGTATTCTTCGTCGATGTATTCATTGCAAAAATTCATTCTTATTTACTTACAACAGAAAAAAAGTAACTACTATCTGTCAAAATTTACCTTGAGAAAATGTTCCGACTGGACGCGCTAAATTTTGACAAATATATGAATATACAGTCTGAAATGATAACTTTTTAGCTGAAGCAGCGTACCACTTCGCTTAAATTTAGATCAGCTAAATTTTAGAGAGAATTTTATATGGGAGCTAAAATTTAGCTCAAGCAGTGTACTAAGATATGAAATACATTAGAATTTTCTATATCAATCTTTACCTGATCATTTGCACTTTTCCATTTCCTGTCGATTACAAAATTAAAAGTCAAAATTTAACAATGAGTCTTATTTGTGACAGCATCTTTATGAGTTCTATTTGAGTACAACCATAAGTACCTAAAACTCTAATGGCCGTTTGCTGATACGACTCATAGAGTTTTAAGTTCCACATAGATTCTTATGTGACAGTTTATGCCATACAAAAAGTACGCCATAAGAATTTAAGTAGAGTGTAAATCATTATGAGTTATGAGTCGGATCAGCAAACGGCCCTAAGAGCATTTACTTCTGTATGCTTTACCTTCTAGTAAAATCTAGCTTTCAGGAATAGATGGAAGTCGTATGTTGAATTCTGTCTACAGAATATAGCTGCAGCTGCACGTTGGTCATCGCATCATTTGAATTTTGTTTTAAATGTTCATAACTTTAAGGAAGTTTCAGAATAAGGGGCGTGGCATTTCCCAAATTTCCCCCAAATTCGTATTATATGTATCTCAAAAAACCACTTACCCGATTGAGCTAACATTTTCAGACAATCTTATTTATTGGCCCGGGAATTTTCCTCTGAGTGGGCGCAGTAGCGCAGTGGTTAGTGTGCTGGTCTACTGTGCCAGGAATCCCAGGTTCGAATCCCCGGAAAAACACAAATTACATCTTAAGGTTTTTTCTACTGCGCCACCTCTCGCGAACGTCTGACAAACATCCGAGAGTATGACTGTCCTGAAAAAGCTTCTCAATTCAGCCGTTCGGACTCGGCATAAAATTGTAGGTCCCTTCCATTCGTCTCAAAAATAACAAACGAATGGTTGTAAGAAGCTAGGCCTATAAGGTGTCTACCGCCTTTTGCGCCACATATTTATTCATTTATTTATTATTATTTTCCTCTGAAGATTGGTCAAAATTGGACAAAAGGGCGTGGCGCCTCCCATAAAATACACTGCAAAAGCTATTTTTCGACAGTCATATGGAAGAAAAATTTATAAAATTTGGAACATTGATATTCATTGTACTGACAGAAGAGAATATATCTGTCCAATACAATTCCTGCGATCGACCAAAGCCGAGCGGGTATAGGTAGTAATAAAATAAATTGAACTCTGCAAATTTTAGCCTTCTACGTCAATTAGTTTTTTTTAGATAGACCTAGGTAGAAAATTGGCTTAGTGGGTTCGGACAGACGGAGAGACGGACAGATATGGTAGCGAAAACAATAAGTTTACGTTTTGTCTCTATGGGATCGAAACCTTAAAAAGTGACACACAATGTATTCCGAAAACGGTTGGTTATTCCAGAAACTTTTGGTTTTCCATTTTAAACACAAAGCCTCCCCTTGATGTAACTTTAATTGGGGATAGTATCACCATTTTGTGATGAATCACAATCACATTTTCTGTAACTTTAGTACTAAATACAAAAGAACATCGCCCATCCAGAAGCTCATGTCTAAATGTCTGCCAACATTATATAAAACTTCGTGCATTTTCCCACTTACACATGATTTAAGTACTTACCTACTTACGAAGCTAATAAAACCCTGACATGCTTGCGTCAATCTATTCGAGATAGACATTCATAATATATTCACCCACTGACGACTGACTATACGCTGAACAAATACATTTAAATCATGATGATCTGGAAACTTCAACTGACAACCATTAAAAGCCTATTCAACCAAAATCCATTTCCCATTGGTACAGCTGCGTGTCCTGAAAGCTTGTGGGTGATTCACATTAAATATACTTTTATTTTTATTCTTTGTAATGATTGCCATAAATTTCCAAGTTGTCAGTTAAAATGCAATTAAGAGTTCTGATTTTTCATGTTTGCAATCCAACACTTGAGGCAAATATTTTTACGTCATTACTTTGCAAATTGGCAGAATGGGTGTTGTATATATAGTGTCGATGCTATTATTAAGTTCAGGGGTTAAATATGCGACTGCAACCGTTCAGTGGGGATTAATTTGTGATTAAATTAAATTTACCATTTAAATGCAAACACGAGAAGGAAGTGCTTACTGATTGTGCATTGTGCTGTGCATGCAAGTGACAGGAGTTTAACAATGACAATATGGGCCTTACTCAATAAGCGTGGATATGATTTTATCACTTTCGTTAATGAAGTTGGAATTAACATGAATCTGTAGATTTTCTCTTATCTATTGCATAAATTTACTACTTTGACGTGCTAAGTTGTTAGGCTACTATCAAAATGGTGTACATTTGTGACATGCTGACGCGACGACAGATTTTGTCTACAAGCAACTTTAGGAAAAAATCTGAAGTCCTATTGACATTAGAATGCCAAAAATTGACACAATTTTTGACATGAGTGAAATAGTAGCTTTAGTCCTTCGACATTTTTTTAAGGGTTTCTAGTAACTCTAAGAGGTAAAAAGATATGTACCTTACCTACGTTTCAAAAGGCTATAACAGCTTCAGCTTCTCATGTGACCTCATACCTAAGTTGTCTGAACTCTGAAGAGGTTCTAACCAGTCTGTACCGTACATGGAAGCGCTTCAGACCTTGGTTAGCTATCGCACTAATTTTGTTTTGTGGTTTTCTTAGCTTAAAAATGCATAAAGTTGTAGCCATCAGCTCTACAAGCAGAAGAGGTGGGTGATGTCTTCTCAGAAAGAATAATAAGTAGCATGAGAAGTGAGAAGCTAGAAGAAAGTAAAAGGCAACAAGTGTGGTTCAAAGATGACGAAGAAAACCTTGTAATGAATTTTGTTACTATCCGATGGAGCACTTAGACACAACTACTGGTCCATTGTACTGTAATCGATCGTAGTCGAGGGTTAGAGTCAGAATCCCGAAAACCGAAATTCCTCAAAATTCATTTTTTCTTTTAATGTTTTTTGTTAAAGTTGTCAAATAAATTTTCTGTTGAACTTTCGGTATTTTGGGTTTTCGGTGTTGGTGGGACTTTTGATTTTCAAGTTTCTGATCAATGCTGAAAATATGGACACAAAAAATGCTTTAGGAGATTCTATAACTAAATTTGTCTGTTAGGGCCAACAAAACAATTTAGGCACTGCGCTAGCCTAATCTAATCGTTGTGAGGATAACAAAACACTAGCCAAAGACAAAGAGCGACTGGAATTAATGGTCAATCCAAGCGTTTTAGACAAGACAAGAAAGTCTACATACCATCGATCAAATATGGACACTTGGGCAGGTCTTGAAAAAAAAAAAAACAAACAAGCCCAAATCAACTTTCTAAATTTTTTCAAAGTTAACAAAAGCTGACACAGGTTTTCTGTTTTGAAGGTTAGGTTAGGTTAGGTTAGTGGGTTGGCAAGACAGGAACAACCTGTACGTGCCACACTTAGATCTATGTCCGTTGTGATGCCCTAGTGTTATGACTCGGACACACTAGAAAGAAATCTATATGAAAAACCTACGGATTGGCAAACCAACTAGATCTACTGACAAATTTAAGTAGGTAATTAATGTACCTGTCGGAAAGTTCTTCTAAATCTTCGAAAAAGTAGCTACCAAAGATTTTATTTCTTACCTAACAGAGCACTGCAGCTGGGCAGTGGCAAAGAAAATGTGGGGTGTCCTTATGCACCTCCTCATCCCCTCATCCTCTGCACAGGTCATCTGTACTGATTCACATTTTTTTGGTTTAGTATTTCAGCATATTGTGTCGGGTGATAATACCCACAATCAAGGACAAGGATTTCTTCTCCAATTATAAGATTCTCTCAGTTTTCTGTTTATTATAGACCCACATTTTCCGGGTTATGGCACAGGAGTAGAGCTTGCTCCATCTTTCATTTGTCGAAATTAGTATTATGTTCCCAATTGTCTGTCTTAGATTACAGGGCGGAATCATTACTGTGTTGTCGGTCTGGTTTAGTCCAAGAGTTAGTTCCTGACAGCTCAGCAGTTTTTCATTTCCAGGGATACCTCTGTGCCCGGGAACCCAGCATAGTCTTACGTTGTGCTGCGCGCCAAGATTCCGTAGCTCTTCGCGACAGCGACTTACAAGCTTCGATTTTAACTTAACGGCAGAGATTACTTTTATTGCCCCTTGACTGTCAATGAAAATGGTAATATCTACATGAGGTATTGCCATCATTGCAACCTGTTTAGCAGCTGTTGTCACTGTCAGTACCCCGCATACGCTGCTGTAGTCAGGAATAAGTCTAATTGAACTGGATAGTCCAAGAGGATCGGAGTAGAAACTCGTGCCAACGCGTTTCTGCTTTGAAACATAATATGCAGTTATAACATACTCGTAGGTACTGCCAGTCGGACATATATCAAATTGGCCATTATGACAACATAATTCGCATAGGGATGACACGACGCGACGTTCAAAATGTATTGTGGGCTATTGGTTCAATTTTCATATTCAGAAGTAGAAATCGCAATTATAGAGCGAATGGACATTAACGGTCCACCACGCAGATAGTCTTCAATTTTAACACAATTAACCAATTAGTAGGAAGACCATGGAATGGAGTGCACAATCGGGACAATTAGCTAGGGATACGGATACCTGGAGAGGCTCGTTGATTAGGGCCCAGATTCATATCGAACTATAGCGCCACTTAAAATAAAAAAGAAAAGGAAGCATCAGATCGCACTACAGAATAAATTGACTTGCTTCGAATCAGCCTGAAGTTATGCAGGCATTTGCGGTATATTTTGCTATATTTTGGTGTATAGGTAGATAAGTCTTGAAATTTTGGCATTTTCCAAATAAAATACAAACTATCAGTCTGAAGAATATATCAATACCACAAGATGTCATCATAAATAATACATTTTTGCTTGCACCAAAAATATCTCGCAAGTCACTCCTACTTGGGTTAGATAAATACAAAAGCCTCAAGTCGAGTGTTTAAATTGTCTGCTAAAGATTCTTCTTTTCTTTGAAAAATGCTCCTTAAAACAGGCCTACAATAAAACTATCCAAAAGTTGTCGAGATCGAATCAAAAACCAATTTTTGAGTGGAATCGATAGCTTCTACAAAACCAATACTTTTCCTTCGAAAACGCACATCAAACAAATGTATCTAATTGACTCGCTAATTGAAAATATAGAGCAATTCGCCTAACAACGACCAAGACGCGTGTGTATCTATTAAGATAAATTTTATTACATTAGATATACTCTTCTCATTTCACAGAAGATTTTGCAGTTTTAAATTGGGGATACGATGTTCGTAACTTAACAGAAACACACTAACACAAATATCTATAAACAGCATGAGGTTGTTATGCAATTTACCTGTTTACAGAAATATGTATAGCCAAAGCTTGTGATAGTAAACAACAATAGGTATCAGAAAACGTGGGCTAAAACCAGTAATCTCTCTGTTGTTTTGAAAACATAGCAATACCGCATACGAGTAAATAACACTTGCGTGGATATCACATAACACTTATACCTATACATTTATGGTTGGTTGTGGGAATCGTATTTTCAACCGAGATACGCGTAGCGTCTATGAAAAATTTTATTTTATTTGTTTGTTTGTATAATATCATATGTAGATCCAGGGGGCTCGACTGATTTTGTTTTAAATTGCATATTTCGATACGAGAGTTTTTGGCAGTGAAACGTGTCAATGGTGATACGTGATAACCTTGGATAAATCTTGAGTGGGTTTTTTTCATCAATAAAAATAAGTTAACAGTTGAAAGTGATTAAAAATACTTACAGAAAAAAAAAAACACAACTAGGGTTCAATTCCATTTGAAATTTTCCCACGTCGTTTTACTATAATGACATTCAACACAACAGTGATAACGACATGCGTAAACAAACTGAGGTAACGAAATATAAAATATGGGTACCGCCAACGATGGTAATTTCTTATCGGTTAACAATGAGAGTTGCCTTTCATGAAATTTCCTTATTTAAACGAATATGATGAACCTTCTGTCTGTTGAGCTTATGGAAATGGTTCTTTGTTATATAATTCACACGCTGCGGGATAGAACGATAACGCACCCATGGATTTGCCTTCATCTGCCAATGTTTTTGCAGGAGATTTTTTTTTAAATTGGTGTAGGCATAGTTAAGTAATATTTCTTTACCGAAACACAGTGCGAAGTCCTAAATCATTTTTAGTAATCTAAGGCTAACTTTAACAAAGTCACAATTTCGAAAATTGCTCTATTACCTATTTTGATGTTTAAATTGAAGGTTAAAAATGATTATTGGCAAGCCCCAGTATCATTATATCCGCCAGTACTAAATGGATCGCTCTACGTTTCGGAGTATTGTAAATTATTTATCTGCTATATTGCCAAACCAGTGCGACTTTCGAATGGCTTAACCTTTTTGTTTTTGGCAAATTGTGTACAGCTGGGGAAAAACGTTATTCCGAAGTTAATACACGGTACTTCATTTTGAGTGTCCAGCTTAAGTTTGACGAATTCACAGTAGCGAATCTTTCCTTATAAAATTATTATCTACTAGCTGAACCCCCGCCAGCTTCGCCAGGGCTTTTGTTGCTTTTTTAATTTTTTTTACATTTTTTTTTTATTTTTTATTTTATTTTATTTATTTTCGGGCGACAATGTTTTAATTTTTTTGTATTGGAGGTGCCACGCCCCTTTATCCAACTTTGACAAATCTTCACAGAAGCACTCTAGGGCCAATACCTAAGATTATCTGTAAGTTTGATCTCAATCTATTCGGTGGTTTTCGAAGTACACGATTTTGAATGTTTTTTTTTGTATGGGAGGTGCCACGCCTCTTTGTCAGGTTTTGACCTGTCTTCACAGGAGCACTCTACAGCTAATACCTAAGATTATCTGTAAGTTTGATCTCAATCTATTCGGTGGTTTTCGAAATATACGATTTTGAATGTTTTTTTTTTGTATGGGCGGTGCCACGCCCCTTTGTCCGATTTTTAATTTGTTTAGCATATCACCCAATCACCGTAATTACCGACAGTGAAAAAAAAAATCACGGGCGACAGTGGGAAACAGTTTTTTTCCACTTTTGAAGGTTGTGACCTACAATACCTATACTTAAGGTGGTGGTTAAACATTACTATTGATAAGGCCCACTGATTCATAATTTGACTTTTGACTTTTGAATTACCAGTTTTCGTTAAGTATTCTGGTCTTCTAAAAGATCTTCCAAATATCTCCATACAGAGAACTCAGCCTATCTTCAACAAACGATGTAATCTCGAGGTTAGTGACGACGATTTTTGGTCGTTGTTCTTCAATTCTTACCATTCATTTATACTGTTTATTTGTTTTACCATTTGAAGTAGGTATAATCTAAAACGACTACAAAATGTAAAATAAGACCCACGATAAGCCTTGCTATCCGTCAAGTGGCTGCCGCCAGTGTTAATACACATTTGTGCCGGTTTTATCGCATTTTCCATGATTTGACGCAAGATTTCCGGTGATAACCTGTCGAATATTCTCCTTAAGAGCTGCGATTGTCTGAGGCTTATTGGCACACTTCAAGTAGACCCAAAGAGAGAAGTCTGAGATGGTTAAATCGGGCGATCTTGCTGGTCATGCCAAATCGCCAAAACGGGAGATTATACGCGACCTGGAAGCGCTTCCTTCACAATATCCATTGTGGCTCGTGCTGTGTGTTGCACCGTCTTTTTGAAACCACAATTCCGGCAGTAAAACGTCGACTATCATTGCCCTGTAGCGTTCGACAGTTACAGTGACCGTATTGCCGATAGCGTCCTCAAAAAAATATGGCCCCAGTCCAATCACCCTTCCCGGGTGAACGCCGCGCCACACAGTGGCTTTGATTGAATGTAATGGCTCTTCGTTTCAGTGGATTTTCAGTGTCACAGAAATGAAGATTTGCTTGTTGACGTAACCGCTTAAGTAGAAATGTGCTCATGATGATTTTCGACACAAAATCGTCCTCTTCGTTGTTAAGATTGAGTACGTGTGACAGTAATTCAAACGTGACTGACTGCATTAACTGGTGCACTGTTTGCACTTTTTATACGGGAACGTGTATAAGCCTTTCACTAAAATTCGATGTAGGGTCCGTCTGGTGATGATGTCTGGTTGATGTTTCTTGGTTCTCATCAGCGACATCGACATTCGGCAGTCACACCCGCGGTGGCAGACTCGCCCTGCATAGTCTCCTGTCATTCCAGTCTGTTCGACTCGATTAGCTAAGCGCCGGAATATTTACCCAGTTGGCGCGACTCATTAGGGTATATCGATATCGACGTCAAAATTCACGCTGCGCTAACTCCACAGACCGATTATAGGTCAAGAAAATCGACACAATTAAGGCCCCGACAGTAACGTATTCGACTGACGACAGGTTGATAGAATACACAGCAGCTTATGGAAGGTGACCCATGAGCAACGTACGTGCCGGATGCGACGGATAAAGTAGGTTTACACCGCGTCTCCACGAGCAATATTTCATAGCTTGCCATCTGTCATTTCTAATAGAAAGAAATAACGATAGTATGCAATAAAATGTAGGGTGGGCATTTCATATCTTACTATTTCCATAGCCATCACACGAAAACACATGCGTCACAACAAAAAAGTACACCCCATAGAATACTATCGATAGCAAGCTATGAGCTGAGCAATAGATGGAATACCATTTTTCATAGAATACTATTTGTGGTCTCCACGAGCAATTTTCATAGCATACTATATGGCAAGCTATGAAATATTGCTCGTGGAGACGCGGTGTTACTTTCTACTTTTCTGTCCGTCGCATCTGTTGACAGTTGGCAGAACGTGAGAGGAAGCATTTTCATTGGTGGAAATATAAGATAATGAGTGAAACTGTCTCTCATATGTCATCCGCTGTCAACGTACGCGACGGATTCTATGGGACTGTTCGTTCCGTCGAATACGTCAATCCGTCGACGTAACGAATGCGACGGATTCTATGGGTCGGGGCCTTTATTCCACGCTCTTGCGGAGTAGCGCTCCATTGCTTGTCTGTTTGTACACAGCAGCTGTCTAGTTGACAAATGTCAAATATTATTGGCGTACGACGCCATTTGCAAAAATTAGCCATTTGATTAATTTTGCGCCACCTTGTATTTATTAGATTAGCTTACCGATTACGAATTTGTAATCCATTAAGATTTAATAAAACATTATAAAGTCAGTTATCGAACTTGAACTATTCCCTATCTTCTCGTATGTGGTTTACCCTTTTAAAAACACTCCATCACTCATTTAGATAGCTAATCCACCCTTACCCTCGCAGCTACACTCATACTGTTCAAGCACTGATTTAAATGAAACAGGTTCGATTTTATTGTGGGGAAAAATGAGTTAAAAAACCCCACGTTTATTCATCTCCTGCTCGCTCAGTACTTGAGCTTACTCTCACTCCACAGACGGAGCAAGACTGAATCATACAATTCGTTTTACATTTTATAAACTCGAATGGCGAGTGTTGCCATTCGTAACAGTCCCGGCTAAAAACATTGTTTTTATCTAAAGTGGTGCGATATTATAATTTACATTTCATTTCTTAAAATTAATTATTTTCTACTGGCAGTATGCATAATTTTTGTACAGGACGCCTCAGTTTGTGATTTGCTGTCTGTACGATGACGTTTCTGACCAATCCGTCCCGGCCTGGTAATAATTCAAATATTCTTCCCATAGCCCAGCTTGTTGGTGGGAAGTTCTCATTCCTGAGTACCACTAGTTGTCCGACCTTCAAATTCTCCTTTTCTTGTCTCCATTTCTTACGCTCCTGCTAAGTTGTTAAGTACTCCGACTGCCATCGTTCCCAGAAATGTTTCACCATCCGTTGTCTCTCCTTCCAGAGTCTAGTACCAACTGAATCTGGTCTATCGTCTAGTCTGAAAGATAGAGGTAAAATTAATGGTTCTCCTACCAAAAAATGTCCCGGCGTTAACGCCTGCATATCCATCGGATCGTCACTCAAGGGATGAAGAGGCCTCGAGTTGAGTATGGCTTCAATTTGAGTAAGTAAAGTTCCAAACTCCACGTAAGGTAAAGTCCGCGGTCCCACAATTCTTTTTAGATGATACTTCATGGATTTCACCGCAGCTTCATAGATTCCACCTTGCTGGTGCCATAAAGCTCCATTCCGTTCCCCTCCTGTGTAAATGATCTAGTGTTTCCTTTCCTGTAAAATATCTTAAAGCTTTAGTTAGTTCCTTATTATGCTCCAACGAATGCTCTTCCGTTGTCGCTAAACAATTTTTCACATCTTCCTCTCCTTGCAACAAACCTTTCATAGCAAGCTATGAAAGCTTTTGTTGATAAATCCTCCACTATTTCAATATGTACGGCTCTAGTTTTTAGGCAGACAAATATTGCCACCCA
The DNA here is from genome assembly GCA_949372485.1 of Cheilosia soror. Classification (NCBI taxonomy): domain Eukaryota; kingdom Metazoa; phylum Arthropoda; class Insecta; order Diptera; family Syrphidae; genus Cheilosia; species Cheilosia soror. The sequence continues at coordinate 7,486,451 of OX443562.1, read as the reverse complement.
ACATTTCCTTTTATTTTTCCTCTCCGATCCACCTACTACCTTTAATTCAAAAGGACCTGCGTAATCTACCCCTGCGGTTATAAAAGGTTTCCCTACCTGAACTCTTTCTGATGGTAATTCCGCCATCAATTGTCCCTCCATTCGTGCATTTAAACGCACACATACTACACACTTGTGTATGTGATTCATTAGTCCACTCCTTAATTTTGGTATCCAGTATTTTTGTCTTATGTATTGCATCATTACTTGCGAGCCTCCATGATTTGTCTCCCGATGGGCATAATCCATTAGCAGTTCCGATAGTCTTGATCCATTTGCGATGATCACGGGGTGTTTCATTTCGTAATCAATTTCTGATCTACCTAGCCTACCACCTACCCTAAGTAAACCATTTTTATCTAGGATTGGTTTTAATCCTATTAATCTGCTTGTATCTGGTAAACACTTTCCAGTTTTCAATGCCGTAATTTCCTTATGATAATATTCCTGTTGATTTTTCCTGATTAAATATTCCATAGCTACTGCCTTCTCCTCCAGAGTGGGTGGTGCCACTTCTGGTTGTATCCTTCCTCTCTTAATTCTACTTTTTTGTATTTTCTTTTTATTTTTGCAATTTTTTATAAATCGATTTGTGTAGCTGAGAATATTAACCGCTTGTTCTAACTTCCTGACATACTCCATCAATGGTACATTTGCATTTTTTCCTATAAGCCTAATGTTTAACGATTCCTTGAATGTTGATATTGCGTATATCTTCATCTCTTTTTGTGTTTCCTGATTTCTTTTCTCCATTATTTTGCTCTTTGGCCACTCCTTTTGATCTCTAGTTATCCAATTGGGTCCATGTAGCCATAATTCCTTATTGACTAATTCCTTCGGTAAAATTCCTCTCGTCAGTAAGTCGGCTGGATTCTCCGTTCCATCAATGTGGCGCCAGCATTCCCTCTCCGTGTTTGCTTGAATCGATGCTACTCTGTTTGCAACATACGTCCTTAAATCCCTAGTCTCCTTTTTTATCCAATAAAATGCTGGACTTGAGTCGATCCATAATACGTATTCTGCCATTGGCCATTCCATAGAATCCATTACGCTCCTTACCATTCTCGCGAGTAACTCTGCTGCTGACAATTCCAGACGGGGTATGGTCACCATCTTCAATGGTGCCACACGAGTTTTTGACGTTAGAAGTTTACTGGTTACCGCTCCGTTCTCATATTGTACACGTAGATATATGACCGCACCTAATGCTGATTCGCTGCTATCTGAAAATCCATGGATCTGTATTTTTGAATGTATCCCTGTACCTAACCATCTGTCGATTCTAAACTTTTCTAAATCGATGATTGAATTCCAAAATTCCAACCACATATTCTCCAAGTCAATAGGTGGTCTTTCATCCCAACCTATCTTTAACCTCCATAATTTCTGTATTAGTATTTTTCCTATTATAGTAACAGGTGATATATATCCATTTGGGTCGTACAGTTGTGCTACATAGCTCACTATTTTCCTTTTAGTTATGACTCCATTGAAATTTGGGTTTTTCACCACGAAGGTGAATTTGACCTCCTCAATCAACCATTTAAGTCCTAAAATGGTTGTACCTTCCCCCTCAGAAAACAATTGCGTTTTTTCTGATTCCGAATCCATAGCTTTCATCAATGCCTTGCTGTTTGACTTCCATTTTCGTAACTCGAATTTAGCTCCTTTTAATACGGTGTCGATTTCCTTTGCCAGCTTGATTGCCGATTCCACCGATTGAGGTCCTGTTGCACAATCATCCATATAAAAATCCTCCTCAATTGCCTTAGCAGCAATTGGAAATTTTCCTGTTGCCTTTCTGGCAGTTTCAATCACTGATCGCACAGCAACGAATGGTGATGCTGTTAAACCAAATGTTACTACTGTTATCCAATACTCTTGCAATCTTTGACTTGCATTCTCCCTCCAAAATATCCTTTGTAAATTCCACTGTTCCCTATTTACCCTAACCTGATTGAACATTTTGCGAATATCTGCATAAATCGCTATTTTATGCCTCCTAAAACGCATAATGGTTTCATGCAAATCCTTTTGTAACTTTGGACCAAGCATTTGAATGTCATTCAGTGACAAACCCTTATCTGTTTTGCAACTTGCATCGTACACAATCCTATTGTCTTTCTGAATGCAATGGTGTGGTATATAATATACCATTTCTCCTATTCTTGGTTTTTCTGAGGCCAAAACAATATTACCTATTTGTATTTCATCCCTCATTTTCTCCACGTAAATTCTCCTCATCTCTTCATCTTTCGCAAGACGCCTTTCTAAATATAAAAAACGTCTTAACGCTATTTCCCTTGAACTTCCCAGTTCTTCAATATTCTCCTTTAACGGAATTTTTACTATGAACCTTCCTGATTCATCCCGTCTATATGTCTCCATGAAATGTTTTTCAATTAACATTTCCTCCTCCGTAAACCTAGGACATGAACTGACCTGATCTTGTTGCCAAAGTCGCTCTAAAAGCTTATCTAATTGTTCCTCCTCCTTATATTGAATAGATGAAACCAGTTTCCCTGTTTCTTGGTCAATTCTCCCTATGTGTGTTCCAAATATAACAGCGCCTAACGAAGTCTCCATTATAGTAGTTCCTCCTATATTTCTTTGTATAATTGACATTGCAATTTTTGCAAAAAATCCTACTCCAAACAGAATATGTACTGGGCCCGGAATCAAATATCCTGGATCCGCCCACTGTATGTTAGTTGGCTTTTGGGTTGCTGTGGAATCTAACGCGTCTGATGGCATCGATGGTTCCCAGATACTTCCTTTTGGAAGAATCCAGAATGTTTCCTCTATGCCTTCCTGTGTTGCTGATCCATACCATGGAAATATCTTTACCTTTATCTTTTGCCGTATTATAAAAGGTTCTCCATCAATGCCCACCGCTCTTCTGGTGGTTGATGAAGTGGTGAGTCTGTAGTCCTGTATTAATTTGTAGCTCATTAAATTTGGCTGAGAACCGGTATCTAAAAATCCCCTTATATGTCCAAAATTATACTCTTCGTTTTCTAATCTTACCATTATTGTTGGTGTAAAGCTAAGTTCTGTATTCAATGAAAATTCAAACTCATTGCAATACTGTGAGTTGGGCATTATATTATGTACCTTCTTTATTTTATTTTTTCCGATTCGAAAATGAATCAAAGTTTACATCAATTTTCCTTTTCCTATTATTATTTCCTCCGATTCCTTCCGATTTTATATTACCTTTACCAAATTCTTTTTTCCCCGACCCCCTGTTGTTTCGTGGTATGTTCGCATACCTTTTCTCCTGTTTTAATTCCTTTATTTTGTCTCCTTTTGTTCCTAGTCAATCCCTGGCGTTCTCCGTATCTATGTTTGCTCTGTTTTTAATGAAAATTGAAACTTGTTGCAATAGTGTATTTGACATTATATTGCCATCCTTTTTTTTTTTTCCTCCTGTCCAAAATCCTATGCAAATTTGCATTGACCTTCCTTTTCCTATAAGTACCTAATTTATCCCATTCCCCCTGATTTCGTCTTCCTACCTTTCATGACCTATACGATTGTTTGTTTGGATTCCTTCTGCTCCTGCTCCGTTTTCCTTATTTTACATCCTTTATTGCTCCTAGTTAATCCTCCATATTTCCTATATTGGCTGTGGCTGCCTCTTAGTTAGTATGCGTTGCATTTCCTGTGTTACAGGTAATGACATAATCCATCTGGTATTGAGATTCAATGATTTGAAATATGGGCAATAGTAGAGTGGGTGATCTTACTACAGGCTTCGCATGGTCTTCCTGTTTAAATACGCCTACTTCCTATACCTCCTGTGTATGCTGTTCCTGCTTTTTCGTTATATGTATATCCTTGGTTGATTGCCCGGTATCCGCTTGTCGGCTCCTGATTTCTCCAGAACGTTCCAATATTTTCCAAGACAGCTGTCTGTTTATCCAATAAGTCCAGTATTTTCAATAATTTTGGAAACTCGAATGAATTTTGCTACTCCCCTTCCTTCCTTGTCTCTGGATCGAGACGGTCATGTACCTAAACCGTCAATATACAACATGTTCCAATGTTCCTCCGATAATCCGACCGCCCTCAATTGACAGATCGTCTCGCGAGTGGCACTTCACATCTTTTGCACCTCATATTGCCCCTAGCACCTGTAAATTCTTAAACTTATGGCTGTATCCCCTGTTTATGTCGTATGGTTTTTCATACATATACTCCATCCTATCCCATGCCTCCTATTAACTATCCTTTATTAAATGAATCTTTGCAAAAGCCTTGCCCGCTTTTCCTGTGATTTTTTATCTTCCTTTGAACTTTATGTCCGTTCCCAGTTCCTTTCCTTTGCTTTAATCCAGCCTCTACACCTCCAGTTTGCTCCTTATGGTAAAATAAATAAAAGATTCCAATATAGATTCCTCCCTTATTAGATACTTCGCTCGAAATACTCCGCCTTTGTTTTCATATGATTTTGTCTGGTCCTGTTTACTATCCGTGACTTTTGGCTCGTTCCTGCGGCTTTATACAAATAAAATAATAGAATTTCTCTCCATATTCCATTATAGTTTTCTCCTTTATCCAATACTCCATTATCCCATTTCCTTTTGGAAATGCACATCATTGTTCCTACCTAAAATCTGTTACCTCACCACCCTCCTAATAACCTATTACAATTTTTATACCAAACAGCCTTCCCAAAATTGTTTCCCAAACTCATATTTGAGTCATATTATTAAATTATTTCATTCAATTGTTCCAATCATATTATGCTATTATGCAAAAAATTCCCGCCTCCAATCGTACAAAATTGCATTCCTATGCTGTACGATATTCTTATTCTCCTTTTTCTTCCTATTAAATTGTCTCAAGTTTGTCTGAGTAATTATTCCTTAAAGTATTTACTTTATTATGCTATTTCACAATAATTCCCACCTCCGATCATACAAATTGCATTCTTATGCTGTATGATATTCCATTCTCCTTATCCTTCCTAGTAAATTATCTCAAGTTTGTCTTAATGTATTTTCCTATATTATACTATCTTACAATAATTCCCACCTCCGATCATACAAATTTGCATTCCTATGCTGTATGATATTCCATTCTCCTTTTTCTTCCTAAAAAATTGTCTCAAGTTTGTCTGAGTAATTGTTCCTTAATTTTTGTTTAATGTGTTGTGGTCCACGCATCTTGTGCTCGCACTTAACACTCCTTCCTCTCCAATGACTAGTCATCTCCTTAAATTGTGTCCGTGTTTTATTCACACAATACACTCCATATTTTAAATGATTATCCTTTCCTTATTCCCATATTCCTTAAATTCTTTCAAAGAAAGAAAAATACCCCTATCCTACATTGTGTACACAGATAAAAATCTAAATATTCTTGCGCTGGTACATATGCACAAGAAAAAGTAAGCCCTCTGATTCTATACATAAAAAAAAAATGTTAATATTCGTATGCACCTAAGCCTATACGTCAAAATAATGAATACTACTTGCGCCTGAGTGTATATTGCAAAAATTAATATCGAAGAAATAATTATCCCTTTGTTCCCTTCGATATGAATGGAAAGGAATTCCCCCGTTGGTAACTGGTTGCGCTATGTATATAGGTATGAGAGAAAAATAAATGTTTCATCTGCTGTATGGCAAATGCGCTACGTGTATGCAAAAAAAAAAGAAAGAAAATAAACAAACGGAGCGTCGTCTCACAGCCGGTCTGTCTTCGTTGCACATGTATACATACATGCAACCAAAAAAAAGAATGCGTTTCACTGCAGCAACAGAAACACACACAGCACAAAAATAAAAAAAATTTTTGCGCGTCGAATTATTCGTCACAATTACTATATGCAAACAAAATAAAATTCACTTTTTCCTCCTTTCCTGCCCTCCTTGTAATTTCCCCCCTCTCCACACTGCACTACCCTACCCACCACAATGATGCGAGTTCTTCTTTTATTTTAAAATACATTATATGTAAATACCTTTTTTCTCCTTTGCCGATTTCATTTTCGATCCTTTGAAATTTCCTTGATAAAATAATTTACGTTTTCCTCTGTTTGTTCCTTTTTCCTAGTTGATTGTTCCTTCCTTTTTTGTTTGTAGTTTTCTTTTATTATTAATAAATTCCTTTTTGCTTTGCTATTTGTTTATTTGTTTTTTATTTCCACTTTTTGTTATTGCTCGTATTATTTTCAACTTTCCAAGCTCACTGTCACTGATGAACTGAAACAAAACCTAACGAAACCTAACATCTGCCTGTCTACTTGTCATCGTGAGCATTCTGTGTGTGGCGTGGGGTGCAGGTAGAGAAGAGAGAAAAGAAAACCTTCGTGTGCAATTATTTATTGCTGAATGTTGGTGCTGCTCACTCTTTTATGAGTGTGTGGTTGTGCGTAATTTGAGATTTTATCGCGACAGATGCTTGCATGATCGCCGTTCCTCTTTGTTCATACATGTTTTTACTTGTTTAAAATAATCTGCCTTTTGGCAGACTGTACCTTTGTATGTATATATGTATAATTGGAAAATTTTTGATTTTTCTTACCCCAATATCCAATTTTTACCTTTGTTTTTGTTGGTTAGGTAATTATCCTCTCCTTTTTTCCTTATTTAATTTACCTTTTGTTAGTTTGGTACTCCTTTGGCTCGTAATTATATTTTTCCTCCATGGAATTGCGTTTTCCCTCCGTCGGCTTGGCACTTATATATATATATTTCCACTTTCACTTTTTACTCCACTTTGTATTGTTTATTAACTTTTCACTTTTTTTTTCCTGGTCATCCGGCTCGAAGGACCATAATGTTCAAGCACTGATTTAAATGAAACAGGTTCGATTTTATTGTGGGGAAAAATGAGTTAAAAAACCCCACGTTTATTCATCTCCTGCTCGCTCAGTACTTGAGCTTACTCTCACTCCACAGACGGAGCAAGACTGAATCATACAATTCGTTTTACATTTTATAAACTCGAATGGCGAGTGTTGCCATTCGTAACACATACAGCTAATGAAATCCCAATAGCGAGTATAGCAAGATAAGTATGAATAAACATGATTGCTAATAATTTCCTACCAACTGTCACTGGCCACTTTAGTGAAATGACATTTTTCATTCTGAAGTACTCTTATCAGATCACACATTGCGTATAGAATTGGTTAAGTATTTTTTTTCCACATAAATCTGATGGGAACTTCATCGCTCAGCTTTCTTTTACACTCTGCTCAAATCGATTTGTATATAATAAATTTATCTCACTTTATTTTTTCAATCAACAGATATCTTTACTTTAACGAAGAACTACCCAAACAGGATGAGATAGTGAAAAATGTCTTCGGCATGAACACACCGTCCATTTGGGAAATTGAATCGAATGCAGATCTACTTCTGGTAAATTGTTATCAGGCGTTGGGTAATGCTCGTCCAGTTGGTCCCACAACTATCTATATGGGTGGCATCCATGCGATTGGAGACAAATCACTGCCATGGCACTTGCAACATTTCCTTGATAGTGGTGCAGATACAGATGGCGGTGTAACCGGTGGTAGTGCTAACAACGTAGCGTACATTAATCTTGGTGCAATGCTGACACGTGCATTTGTGGACAGCTATCGGATGGAGAAGCTGGTGAAAATTCTGGAAAAATCTAGCTTTGATGTTGTACTTAATACGAATGGCATTGAGGGAGGTTACGCATTTAATACGACTGTGAGGATGTATCAGGGTGTGGATTTTGAACAAGAGAGCATTTTGGGTGAGTAGTTGTTTTTGATTTGATTTTTTTATTTATTTTCAATTATTGTACTTATATAAGAAATGGATTTTCGTCACTCTAAAGTCCAATTCAGTTTCTAGTTTGTCGAACGTGTGCGAACAACGGACTAACCTGTTGCTGGTGGGGGGAGGTTGAAAAACATATGACGACACTGAACGTACTAGAGATTTTGATTGGTGACGAGTTTCCTCGTGTGTGGAGTCAAGTCACCGCTGAACTGGTCTCCAACCCGAGTTGCCAACCGCTTTAGTTTTTTTTTCAGTTGCCCCGTGTGTATTGGGCCTAAGACTTAAAAGAAGGTCAAATTTAAATTTGCCTAAAATGTACTAGCTTCTGAGAAACTTGTTATAGGAATCACACCTTCTACTTTCACAACAGAACTCAAGCAATATCAAAGTTTTAAACCTTTATCCTCAAATGCTTATTATTTCGAATTGTTTTCTGCGTACTTTTGTTTAATAAAAGCAAATATTTTACGAGCTCCACGTGTGTGTGTGTCCATGTGTCGGTACTGAAATCCCGAAATTTCGTGAAACAAAAAACAGTCAATGTTAATTTTTATATCCGACATTCATGTACCTACCTATACGAAACATCTACCAGACTTGATCTTGTAAATTTCGACAAAGCCACACCACAGACAAATATGGAGACAATCTCTTTGATTAAAAACTGCACTAATAGTAGAGTCAGAAATTAAAATGATCTCCTTCGGTTTCCTTCTTAAGCTACTATAACACACGGCAAAAAACGTGTCAATTTGTGCATGCTGACGTCAGTTTCTGTTCTAAAGCAAACTTCGGAATGTCAAAAATTAACACGATTTTTGACATGTGTAGTAGTAGCTTTAAACATGTCCCACTCCCACCATAACCACTGCATAAAAGAAACCCTCAAAATGGAAGTTACATCTGCGATTATTTTTCAGGTAGCCATAGCTACACTTCTACACTGGCGGAATGTTTGGCATTCCCTGGAATGCAGAATTCTAAAGGTTAAGTTCAATAAATACTATTTTAGCTGAATTGTTCTAAATATTTTGATCTCTTCTCTAAAGTTTTGCTAACCAAATAATGTAGACTTAACCGAACCCTTTGATAAAGCTAAATTCGTATAGAAGTTATTTACAGGTTAAGTGGCGGATCTTTGAAAGAAACACTTTATTAAAGCTTATAGGAAGCTGAAACTCCGCCTACTTTCCATAAATATGCTTAGAGAAATTTATATTAAACGAAGCACTTAAAGATACCTATACAGAGTAAAGAATTCGATGGAGAGTGCGTTTCTTTTGGCAGCTTTATCGACAACGATAACTATAGAAGCAAAAGCCTTTAATTTTTAAATATTTTGATCCAGAGGAAGCTGAAATGTTAGTTGGGTACCGTGATTTCATCAAAAAGCACAAAACGGATTGTATTAGATGGTTTTTTGTCAACCCCCTTTCAAACAAATGCTGGTATACCCCAAGGCTCAGTTATCTTACTGTCCCTTTTTCTACTATCGTTGACCCGCAACCCAATCCATTCCTTTGCAGATGACAACACTCTTGACATTTCATTCTGCTTTGTCGATTCCATGTGATGGGCAGCAAACAGTCGAGTTGAAACGCGTTCGAATGACAACCCAATTCAAATCTGATATTGATGTGATCATCGAATGGGGTAAAAAACGCGTAAAAAACAAAGTGCTGTCAAAAATGGTATACTGACGTTGTAAAACTCAGAATGAAGTCAACTGACATTGAAGAATCATAAGGTCTATCAATGCTTGGCATGTCAGAGGGCTTAGACATTCGTTAGAACTAACATACATAGAATCATTGGTTCCAGATTCAATCAATGAAAAGTGTGACTTGAGCTGCTATTACACAATAAGTACACATATCAAGATTCATGTCAATTTTTGACATGCCTAAGTCAAAATGACATCAGATTTTGTCTACACCCACCGTAAGAACAAAATCTAACTATATATTGACGTCCGTCAGCGCTGACGCTGACATTTTGATTGCTGTCAAAAAATGGCACGATCTTTGACGGGTAGCTTTAGTCCTATTGATTTGGCATACTCGCATGTATGGACGGGAAAACTCTCCACTCTTCCTTTTCCTTTCTCTCCATCACTGAGTTTCAATAATTTTAAATCACATAATCCTTAGTGATAAAGAATTTATCAAAAAAAACAATCTATTACTAAAACCTCTGACATTTTTTAAACAAACAAACCTAGTTCGCATACATAGCAACAACAAAATCCATTCGTTGATTGTTTTTAGCCTTATACAATATGTCATGTCATATGACAATTGTCAACTTTGTGTACCTACATCGTTTTTCTTGTTTAACAGAAATAAATGTACATTATCTCCATATTGTGGTTTTTTGTACTAGTCCACATTTTAAATTATAACCACAAAGTCATGCAAATGTGCGTATCAGCGAACCGAAACTTTGACAATGCAATTTTACTGCATAAATTCATATCTCAATTTGATAAACAAATGACACACAAAACACTTCCTAATTATATTTAATAGAACAACTAACTCACGCGTCGCTCTAGTACTATAAAAGCGACGACGCACAGTTGGACGTAAATAGATTTTGCATGATAATGCATTTTATATCGGAATTTTCTGCAATTACTTCCAAGTGCACGAGAATGTAGGTATATATGACCAGACCACCATATTGTATTTGTTTTTATTTTTATCTATTTAATCGTGGCGCGTCGGTCGGCTTCCTGTTTTTGTTTTTCAAAATGAATTCTGTTCATCTATTATTGTGTTGTTATGAAATTATCCACTCAACACGGAATAATACTTGAACGTGTCCTTGATTGAGGAACTAAGAGCAAATATTTACGAGATAAAATGCAAATGCCACGCAACGCGAAGAAGTGGGTATGTTGTTTTTGTTTACAAGTTTTTACTACGTTAAGTGTTAACACAGTTCGCATCATGAGGTAATAATTCCGCCGTACCTAAGGTATACAATTTTTTTTTTCTCTTTTGATTTAATGAGATGCAATTTGATAAACAAAAAAACAAATCACTCAGGTGCGTTTTTGTTAGCGCTATACCTGCATTTTAAATGAAGTATAATTGCGCCACTTTTTGTGTGGTTATGGTGAGCGAATAATTAGTCTGAAGATGTGATGTGGGTTTTTTTTGTTTAATTTTTACATAAAAAGTGGAATGCAGTGGAACTAGCATGCCTACGTTGCTTGGACGTGGACACCCTTCTATCGTTGCTACAAGGACTTTGCTCGCGGAGTCCTGTGACCGTGAGGCATAAGGTAGAAGGTTTTGGATCGGTTGTCTATTTTTTATGTTTTCTACGATGCAGATAAGATCTGTTGAGGATTTTAGTCCTTGATCCCCAGGATTCGTTACAGGTGGACTGCATTCCTAACTAAAGTTTTTCGTCATGGGCTAGGTGACCAAGGGACCCAGCTTGGCTTACTAAGTCTACCATTCTACAGTGCTATGGGCATTTTAAGTATATAAAGAACACTTTAACGATTTGTGTAAAGACTAGCTAAGTTACTATAACAAGGAATAGGTTAGTAGGGCCTTTGGAAAGCAGAATCTCACCTCCAATTCACCTAAATGTTATATTCGGTGTGATGTGATGAGATGATGGACTTGTCTTATCATACTACTCGATTATCCCACCACCACCTAGGCTGAGCTGGAAACAACTGGTTTGATGGCAGGATTGTACTCACCAACCTCACTCTACGCATTATACAATACATTTCAGGTCGATCAGAAGAATAGTTTTCAGATCAGAGATATACAAAACTTCCCTTTCGCAACGCCCACTTTACAAGAGACCTTAAATCCTAAGAAGACTGATTTGAAATGTTTTAGGGAAGAGATTGATAGACCTGTCGTACTGCCCACTAAATCAGAACAAGATGGAAAATGGATGTCTCTGGTTTAATACCTAAATAAAATGAAACGTTTACAGTTATGCAAAGCGTTTCATATATTAAACTCGGAAGATCCCACCTGATTTTTAGTTACGTTTTAGGGATACCATAGAAAGTTTTTGAGAACATTTTCTCAAGACTAATTTGGAAGAAGATTATAACTTTTACTATAACCTATTTAGTTACTAAACATGCTTCTGATACTTTACGCGATAAAGCCGCACCTCTGCTTTAAACACTAATCGTCTCGAAGTTGGGGCTGGTTTTTAAAGACTATCTTCCCTGAAGCATTATTGTCCATTCGCTCTATATTGCCGAGATCAATACGCTTTCTGCCTATAAGTTCTATGATAAACTGTCACCTGAATATTTAGGTGCCTAAGCACATTGAACGCGGCCTATGTGTTTTGGACTTTGTTAAATCTTAGTACCGCAAATAGTTTCCAATATCTTCTGCTTCCATTGCCATTCCCGCACAGGGGATCAAAATTCACGACGAGTTTATTTGAAGGTCGAAAAGTAGATCCCAGTGGAGCTTTGTGATATCTTTATAGTCACCTTTTAAGATTTTCATAATTATTAGAATTCATAAAAGTTTAAAACATAATAGGTACGTACCTAATACCGTTTACGTCAAGCGAAATAGAATTGTTCTCATTTTTCAACCCATATGGGACGAATTTTGGAAAACGATGAATAAGGCATGTAATAATTTTGACTTATGTATGAACATACAAACTTTCAAGTTCATACGGCTAACGGTTCGTGAGACCCCTCTTACTTCCCCTGACCCCTTTACTCCTCTACAATTCTCACCTACCATACGGACTAATTTGGCCACACATCTATAAATCAGAAACAAAATCATGAAAATCGGACGAATGGTTCTCGAGTTATGGTTTATGGAGGGACGAACAGAGGGACGTTGCATTTTATAAAGTAGTATGGACTAGCTGTACTCGCCCGGCTTTGCCTATGCACGGGAATTAATAACGTTCTTAACTAAGATTTCTAAATCGATTTTCTGAAATTTTCTTTCTGCCTGAACCTGAAATACAGCAATACGAAAAAAATATAGAAGATGTTTTTTCTATGGGAGGTGCCACGCCTTTTTATCCAATTTTGTGCAATCTTCACAAGAACACTTCTGGGCCAATACCTAATTTAAATTTGAATTCAATCGAGATCGTGGTTTTCAAGTTTTAACACAAATCATAATCGATTTCTACGCTTCGCACATTTTTTAAGTTCCGGCAATATAGTTCGAATTGAGTTTAAAACCGTTTCTGGCGTCATATCATCTTCTATATTGACGTAATTTCTATAACTTCATATTTGACCTTTTTCAAGATCAAAACTCCCGACGCAACTGAGTTTCACTTACGTCTGCAGTAACATTTTCTATTTTTAAATTTGCCATATTTTCATTCATTGACTGTTTTTTTTTCGCATTTGGGCAATTTCCAGATTGATAACAGCTCAAGGTTTAAATGTCAATCGGCGAGATAATAATTCAGTCATTGCGATTGTCTCATTTATTTCAATAGCTAAATACTAGATAAGGACATGTTACGGTGACACACGCTTAACTTATGAGATAGTTGTGTGGCATCAAGTTGGTTTATTTTTTATATGACAGGTGGAAAATATTTACAGCTTTTATTACGTCTCCCTTTTTGAATTGTGACACACATATGTGACATGAATTGCCCATGTCATCGACTTCGACACCTCTACTAAGGGTGTTATCAAATCCAATGACACAGGCAAAGTCAAATTTAATCTTTTATTAATTGCAATTTGCAATATTACGAGTATAATTAGTTCGATCGTCTAATGGAACTTTTTATGGTGATTGCTGTACTGTGTGGTTGGTAGAATTGAGGGAGGATTGCTTTTAGGTCGCACTGTGGTCGGTCGTCAGATTGTAATTTGTGAAAATTTAATCAGGACGTAATGTGTTGGTGTACAGATTCGAAATTAGTTTGAATGTGCATTGAAATGCACTTCCTTCTATTTATATTAGGCAAACACTTATTCAATTCGAAAATTAGATACAGTGACAGGCAATATTAAATGTTTGTAGAGTCGATTTGTTAAACACGTAGACAAATCACTTAATTGAGTTGTTTGGCAAGTATCTATATAACAGAGAGTCCAATTTATTGGGGTGGGTTTACAATATAGGAAATTCACTAAAATTTTGCCCCAAAAGACATAAATAGAAAATATTTATTTTTTAAGGAAATGAACAAAATTTGTTTAGTATTTACATTTTTTTTATACCCGGTACCACACTGTGGCGAGGGTATATTCACTTTGACATTCCATTTGTAACGCACATAAGGAGGCGTTGTAGGTATGACAAACTATATATATTATTGATCAGCATCACTTTCTTAGTCGATCTAGCGATGTCCATCTGTCTGTCCGTCTGTCCGTCTGTCCTTCTGTCCGTCCGCACGATTACGGCCGTAATTTAAGAGCTATCGACTTGAAATTTGGTACGTATACTTTTATCCACCAAACTGAAGCTAAGTTCGAAGATGAGCAAGATCGGATGAAAACTACTACTACCTCCCATACAAAAATATCGGATTTATATAGCGTTTTGATGTTAAAAATTAAATTTAAATAGCTACAATAAAGATAGCAAGTTTAAACTTTGCATATATTGTTTTAATAATATTTAAAATTTGTTGACAAAAAATTTGCTTGGTCGAATAAAAACTACCCATACCTCCCATACAAATATATTATTTTTTAATACTAAAATATTTAATTAAAATTGTTATTGCGCAAATAACTTGTTTTTACAATAATATAGTACCGGTTATTTGAGCTTCGGCATAGTCGAAGATAATTGTCTTACTGGTTAATACTAAAATACTTGTTTTTATTTTTACAATAATACAGTACCGGGTATTTGAGCTTCGGCATAGTCGAAGATAATATTGTCTTACTGGTTTTTTTACAAGAGCATAAACAGTAAAATATTTTATAGGTGGGCATGCTGCCACCTCTCGGAGAGCACATTAGACTATATTAAACTTTTAACTCTATGTCAGCTGTCAAATAGATGTTTTTTGTGTTGCTTTTGACTTTCTTGAACTATGGGACACAATTGTTCGTTTTGGACGCAAAATTCCTTCGAATTGAAGAAGACATTTACCAACAACATCGACCTGGGATCAGATTACGTAAAATAAAAACGATCGAACGACTTCGTTTTCATCACTAAAGCTGTCTCTATCATATCTGTGACAATAGATAGAGACTGCTAATCGAAACGACGTCGTTCGATCGTTTTCATTTTACGTGATCTGGGCCCTGGTCGATGTTGTTGGTAAATGTCTTTCTCCTTCTTCAATTCGAAGGAATTTTGCTCCCAAAGTCCATCAGTCGTCTAAGATCGTTAAAACATTTAGTGCAAAGTAACGCTTCGATTTCATGAGTCTTCAAATTGACACCCAGTCTCCACGAGACATAATTTGAGTCCAGACTCATGACAGCAAAATGTCTGGTGTAGACCGCGATTTTTTGTACTGAGGACGATTTTTGGTAATAAAATTCAATAATTTCCAAACGTAGTTCGGGCGTAAGTCTGTCTATTTTTTACTTTGACACGTGTTACGAATCACGCGTGAACTGTCAAAAAAATCAGGCCGAAAAACCAAAGTGACAACACCACAGTAGACTTATGTCGATTTCCATTGAGCTTTTACCGTTTTGCTCTCAGATCTCAGATTTTTTCTGCCCAATAGAACATGAAATGAGATTACTTTTTTTTTTGCATTTGTGTTGGCGTATTATTTGACAGCCAGTTATTTTTTTATTGCAATTTGCGTTTACAAATGTCTCTTGTTTTGGTATTTGTAAATGTAAGTGTAAATCTCGCTTACATTTACAAATGTAACAAAAGTGATCTGAATCTTTAAAAACGTGATTTTTTTTTTTGCCCAATGGAAACTGAATTTGACAGACAGCTGATTTCTAGAGCAGAAAATCTGGTCTGAATATTTAAAAAAGTGTTTTTTTTTCGCCAAATGGAAATCGACATTAGATTATTTTGAACCTTCAGACTTTCTCTGAAAAATTTATGTTCATTGTGAGCTCGAAAATGTAACCTAAAGTGGTGAGCAAGTGGCGTGGCAGCGGCGTGGTGACCAAGTTGCAGGCGGGGCGGCATAGGAGTCCAGTGGCGATGGAATAGCGGGGTAGTGGAATGAAAGTGATTTAACCCGCATTAAAATAACGTATATGGTGCCATCGATCCATTAGTTCTTAAAATATCGTCCTATGTTGAATTCTTTGTGGTCTGGCATGTTTTTAATTTCCGGGTAAACAAAAATACGCAGTTGTAATGCTAAAATCCACTGCGTCGTCACTACACTCTACAATATGATATATGCCTCTGCAAGGAATATGCCTTCCGCGTCGCCACCAGCCGATTGCCATTCGAAAATTTAATTTGTTAGAGAAAAATGGCACCAGATTGGCATCACCTCAAAAATGCCACGTCGGTCGGTCGCCTCCACTCCACTTTGATGCGCGCGTCTTTTTTATTTGTTTACATATGGTTTTGCGATGCACCTGCCACTTTGCCCACTGCCCACGCAACTTCAATGCACCCTTGCTTAAGAAGGACACTAAAATTGATTATTAGTACTTTGAAAAAGTTACATTCATACATGGGCCTTACTAATAAATTTTTGACTACCATTAAATATATTATAGATCACAATAGATAATTTTTTATAAACACTTTCGACATTGTGACAGTAGCTGGACGCTACTGTGATTACTGTAGTTACTTACTTACTTAGATGGCGCTACCAGTCTATGGTGGACCTGGGCCTCAATTAACACGCCACTCCCGTTAGCCCGATCTTTGGCTAATGCTGGGTTTCCACTTCTTGTCGATTTGAAATTGACAATTGACGTATTTTTATGCCAATTAAACAATTGGTAAGTGGAAATAGCGAAAAATTGCTTGTCAATGAATTGACTAACAGCGTTTGCCAATAATTGACAAAGAAACCACTGGACAAGTGGAAATAGCTGAATTGTGAAACAAAATATCACTTTGTCTATAATTGACAGAGAAAATTTAATTGGCATCGAGTTCATAAGTTGGTCAATCAACTGACAAACGATTTTTTGCCAATAATTGGCATAAGTGGAAATAAACTGACGTTGGTGTCGTTCAATGACATAAACGCGAGGGCTGTCAAACTTTGTCAATCAACCGACATGTGGAAACCCACCTTAACCGCCTCCATCAGTTGCCCACTTCAAGTTGGTTAAAGTCCCCTTCCACTTGTGCGCTCCACCTAAGGCGAGATATTTCTCTACTACGTTCTCCCTCCAAGTTGAAGGACTCTTCGGGCCGGAGCGTTGGTGTCCATTCGTTCTATACATGACATAGCCATAATACTCGAGTAAGACGTACCTACTTTTCTGACCAAGTCGGTGTTGGTGTTAAATCTCTTCCTCCAACGCCCCTCAACGCAAACGGGACCGAAAATCACTCGAATAATGTTCGTCGCCCCAACTATGATACTAACCAACTACAGACAGAATTATTCGACAGAAACACTGTGCCATTTATTAAAAAGTTCACCTCCATTAGGATTCATGTTTTAGTGAAAATCTGTTAACACCTTTAATTACAAAAGGTTATTACATTCAACCTTATAAATTCAGCTCGTTACAGCCATAATCTGCAAGCTGTGTTAAAAATTAATTTTATTAATTTCATTCCAACTGCAATGCCATTCTACCTGCTGTTTACACAGTGCTACAGGCTACAGCAGTCTATGCACTTGAACTTGTCCGTTTGCGTTTAGTTGGTTTCACATTAAATGGGGCTAAGTGTGGACATAAAATCCAGTAAATTATAGTAATCAGCATCAGAGTGTCCTTCGCCAACAACAACTACTACTGAGACAATTCGATCTATTTATATAGTTTTGCAGTTCGTTTACTCGAATTTAAGTCCACTTGGATTGCTTTTGTCTGTCGTCTTGGTTTCAATAAAGTTATAGGTTAGTTGTGGGCGCTGCTGGGAGGTGTGTTCTGTTTGGCCCCCACAATAAATAAAAGAAATCTGCATTGACGTACACTGCTCTGCTACTATTGTCCGGTGTGAATTTATTTCAATTAAAGATGAAAAGAACTACTCGTGCTCAGCGCATACCTATTCAGTTGAGTGTAAGCTAAAAGAAGAAGAGCTTCTTTTCAGATTTGCCTCTCAGAAGAATTCGCCACGGAAATGTGTATTTTGTGGATGCTTTTGTTGTGGCTTTTGTGTGGGAAAACGTGCGTTCTTAACTGCCGCAATTATTTGCGAAATTAGGTTGCTTGAAGTGAATAATGGGTACCTTTTGAAAGACGACGAAGGCTCTCCTCTAGAGCGGTGTGTCTGTGATGGTGGTGATTCGCGGTGGAAGCACGACTCATATCATGACGGGGATGGTGATGGAGTGTGACTAATTTTAGTACATAATTTAAGAGTGCGACAGTTGTTGGGATGCTTTTACTAATGGAAATGGCTGGGTCCTGTTTTAAAGCCTGAAGCTTTAGATTTAGATCTTTGAGCTTTGTCACTGTGTCCATCAGGGACCCAGCAGAGATTCGTGGTGTGATGCGAGCAGAGAGAGGTGAGCTCTGTGTCAGTATCAATAAATGGTTGTCGTAGATGACAGTGAATTGGATGATGACAGAGTTACAGTACCATTGCCCACAAATGCACACTATGAAAACGAATTAACCCGATGTACCTAACTTCCCCTGAAGCATATAATTACGAGAGTTTTGACAATAATTACCTTCGATTGTTCCATGGACAATCGCTGCGACGTTAACCGTTTCATGCAATTATATTCCCCGGAATTTTCAGATTAACTTGCCGACAAACGATATGCGAATCTCCTGGTTTCCTGCGGCCAAATCGACTTTTTTGACAGTTCATTAGAAACGACAATAATGGTATTTTTATGCATTTTTATTCATTTTAAAAATGCACATGTAAATAGACTGGCCGAACCATATTTAAAGTCATGCTCTGCATGTGGGGCCAATGTCTTCCACTCATTCTCTTCAGGATTATACTCTAGAACTGAATTGTTGACGGTGCCCTCATCATCTACTCCTCTGCAAGCTATAAGTCGATTATTCCAAGAAACACATAACATTCTATATAACCCTAGCTCCAAGCCCGGGCTTATCACCGTCCATGTATTTGTTGAAGGATTAAATCGCTCAACAGTTTTACTTGCTTGCTCGTTTTGGTAACCCCCAACTGCATACAAATGACCGCCAACTCCAGCAATGCTAAATTTTGCTGATCTTTCGTTTTTGTGTGGAAGCTGAGTCCATTTATTTTCAGTGGGATTAAAGCATTCCATTGAAGAAGTCTCATCACCTACGGCGTACAATAATCCGCCAAGAACTGTTACCTGCACATTTTTGTGTGATAAGTTCATAGGTGCCAATTCTTGCCATTCGCATGTGCGAAAATCATACCTCTCCGCCGAACATAACCACATGCCATCCGAATATCCACCAACTACGTACAAATTTCCATTCAATTCAGCCATTCCAGGAAGTTGGCGTGCTCGACTCATTGGAGGTAAGCTTTTCCATGTCTTTGTTTGAAGGTCCAGGCACTCAACGATGTTTGACTTAACACTACCAATAAGCAGGCCCTTCGCGATGATTAATTTCTTATCCATAGCCATTGCCCTATAATCTACGCATATTGTTGGTGGAGCCGGTAAATCTTCGCAGGACCAAATGTTTAATTCTGGATCAAAAGTCTTTAATTTCAAATTGTCAGTAGTTGCTCCACTCACAAAACCAAGCGTTCCTCTTTCCGTTATAATTGCCTTCTTCCGTTGGGAGTGGAGTTTTGTTAATTTTGTCCGTGACAAGTGCGATTCCAGCCAACTGAATAGCAGCTCGAGGCACTCATAAGTCTTGCTAATTGAATGTCGGTTGGTGATGATGAAGTCCGGCGCTAAAAACGAGAAACGCACATGTGACAATAGGTCTATCATTAATTTCTCCCGATGTCCTTTGTCGTATTTCACCCAAGACACCACACTGTGGAACACCGTTTCCTCCGAGTTCACGTACAGATCGTCACTAGAAATAAGTTGGCTCAATTGTTCCTCGGTGAGTTGAAGAAACTCGTCCTTTTTGCACACCTCCTCAAAGTGCTGTAGCGCAAATTCCAAAGCCTTCTTATGGAGTTCAGCGGATTGATGTTCTTTGGCCATTGACGCAATACTCAGGCAGTTAGTGGCGTCGATAGTTTCTCCAATAAAATCAGAGCAGGCAGCTTTCAGTGTGCTCATTTTCAAGATATCAGCTGCTGTTAATATTCGGGCGACGTTTTCACTGCGAAGTTCAATTGTGCCACTGTACATGAAGTCGACTACCAATTTGAGGGTTGCTCCATTGATACCCAATTCAATGACGTCCGATCTGGCTTCCTTCAACGTGCTACATAGCATTGCCAGAAAATAATCACTCGATGCGGAGAGGACCGTACGATGAGCGTGCACCTTAATGCTGTCGGTCTTGGTTACCAAGGCAATGTCGAAAAACAGTTGATCCCGGTAAAAGGTCTGCAACTTTTTTGAGATTTTACTGGCATGTTGGTCACACACGAAGGTCTTGGACTTTGGCGGCATCGTGCAAATTGTAAAAAATATCAGTCTTGATCTAGTCTTGTGGTTTCCTTAAAAAGCACAACGCAAAACGTACGACACCGAGATGAACTGTTAACTGAATACCAACTCTGAGGATACTCATTTTATATATTGCGATCCTTTGTGCGTTTTGCTCTTGATTCGCTTTGCGGTTCTCGGGGTTTTTACACATACTCATGCAGGGATGTAATAGAAGGCCTCTAATTTCACAAGAAAACACAAATAAAATCCATTAAAACTGCAGCTACCTGTACTTCTCTATATACCCTTTTATTGTTTTATTGATAATTGCATAAAATACCCTAGTATTCCACAAAATATTGATATCGGCCTAGCTAAGTGTAAGTGGGTGTGGACTGTATCTATTATTACCTTCCCGGATTTGTGAATTTAAATGTCAACGTGTAAGAGACAAAGGAGGAAAACTTAAATATTTCCATTCCATTCTTTTAATCATTTTTGATGCTTTCTTTTGTGTTTCATTTCTATTCGTTCCCGATAACTCAAATAGTACATTTTTAGTATCAAAACAATTTAATTCCAAATTTTACAATTTTGTGACTAATATTCGCAGGAAATCGTTCGTGCCAATACCTAAGATTGTCTGAAAATTTTAGCTCAATCGGTTTGGTGGGGTTATGTGATTATGTGAGCTTGAGCAGGAAATAATGACCCAAAATGAAAATGAAATAAAACCCCAAAATGTATACGAGAAAAACAACAACTTCTTATTTTGAATTTGGGGTCTTATTTCATTTTTATATTTAAAATGGCCTTCTACTTTGGCGGTGAAGGAAATCAAGCGTTGCATAGCCGAAAACAATGTGCGAAATATGCAATGCAACGCAACTCAAACCCAATGTGTAATAGCGACAAAAGGTACAAGAGAGTAAGAAATGCGTTAGAATTGCCTCTGAAAATCAGTTAACGGTCAAATCATTTCAATAAAGCAAATTTGCAAAACTTCAAGTACGTAAATCGAGCCTTCATATTCGAAACGTCAGTCTTCCGATACACATACAAAAAACAATTCTCTATTTGATTTCCATAAACACAACCGAAGAACCCAAACAAGGTAAGTGCTAGTCGTTGACACACACCTCTGTCATCCTGTCATCGTCAGCGTTACCTATGGCTGCGCGAATATGTTCATAATTTGTAATTTTATTATTATCGTTGTGTTGTGTCATTCTAAATTGTTTTTCCGACTTGTCTCTTCTTTCAGCTCATGAAAATGTTAAACTTTTCATCACACCCGGTGGTCAGCGGGATATCGAGGACGCCATCCATCATAGAGTGCCAGTTTTGGGTTTTACATTCTCAAGCAATTTGGAACATTACCTTCTGCAGATTGTCAAACACGATGCTGGGCTAGTGTCAAACATCGATATGGATTCGACAGCTGAATTGTTGGCGAAAATCGAAGCATTCGCCATTACAGAGAGGTGAGTTGAGTTTACTTTAAAATGGAGTTTATTTATCATTTTAATGTCATATAAAATGGCATAATTGTGACCTACCAATATATTTACGGTTAAGGTTCAATAATATTATTAGTAATTCCCAATCGGTTTTATAAAGTGTTGAGTGCCTTTTATAAGGGCTGTCAAAATAAATAAAATTCCATCGTCTGAATTGAGTTTTAAAAAACTCATATGACTTGTCAAAAATGAAAAACGCTATCAATAATCGTTTTTAACATTCAACTTAGATATTTTGACGGTCACAATAGATTATTTTCTATGCAAATGTTCGCCATTGTGAGCTCGTAAAAGTTAGCCTGGACAATCAAAATGATTATTAGTACCGCGGAACGATTGCAACTACTATAATTTTAAACCTTACCAATAAAAGGTCACAATAGACAATTTTATGTGAAAAATTTCGCCATTGTGTGTTTGAAAAAAATTAACTCAGCCACTTTAAATGATTAGGAATGGGTCTTACTAAATCTTTTTTAACCTTCAACTCAAATATTTTGTAGGTCACAATAGATAATTTTATATAGAAAAATGTCTTCATTTTGACTTCGTAAAACTAAGCACTAAAAATTATTATTAGTAGATATTTACCAAGCATTGCATATTGTGTACCTATCTTCATAATCTTATGAAGAATTTATTACTTCTTTACATTTATTTAAAACAAAATGACGGTATAAACAACAAAAAGAAAAAAAATCTGACAGTTGATTTAAGAAATCGGGTTATGCAAAATTTTAGATATCGAAAGTCAGTTGTAACGAAGCTTTCTATACATTTTTAATCTTCAGCTTAAACTTATGGTAGATCACAATAGCAGATTTTGTTTTTAAAATATGTATAAGGTGGACATTCAAATTCAAAATCAATACCGCGCACTGACACTGAGTCAGATAGTGGTGGTGTTCAAGTGCCACACATAACTATACTAAAAAAATGTTTTCTTTTGAGTGGGTGCCATTTATTTCATTCTATTTTGAACATGACTGTGGGCAGGGAAATTGGCAACAAGGTACGTAGTACATTGATCGATGTTTAATAGATTTTCACTTAATGCAAATCAGTTCACTGGCAGTGACAGTGTGTCTAGAGAATGATGGATGACATTGGTAGAATTCTTTCTATTTTCGGCATTATTCGAATTATATTCTTTGTTCGAAAGCTCTCTTCTCGTATAGCTTGCATAAGATTCAAGTGATTGGCACGTGTCAACTTGTATCATTCTCTAAGTAATAAATGTTTACAAAGCCATGTGTATGTACATTGTTCAAGTTTAAGATCGATGCCAATGAGGTTGCGACCATAGTTCAGTCCATTGTGTTTCCCTTTTTCACAGTAAATTGGAATGATCGTCAACATGGTTTATCGCTAATTATTATACACTGTATCTATTGGATTTTCCTCCCGACTTATGCAATGCAAATGGGGAAAACTATGGAGGCAACATTTCTCGAAATATGAATGATTGTCTTTATGACTTTTCACCGAAGTAGGGAAGTCGAAACTCTTTAGGACAGGTACTTTTGTACGACAACTTCGTTTGTGATTTGTTGCTGTTATCTGTCACTTTGAAACTACGATACGTTCACCCTAATGCTTTAATTAGCATGCGCTAAAAGTGTTCTCAATTCCAAGTGTCAGCTTTTAGGAAATTATACATTTCATTCAGGTCGAAAGCAAATAATTCATATTCATCACTGTACTGCTAGTTGTGAACTTCAACAATAGCAGGTGGTCCGCTTCATATTACAAGAAAGCAAAAAATAGAAACGCAAAAAATGCAAATCTTTGAAAACAGCGTCGTACTGAGCACATTGTGCGTTCGATAGTTAACGCACATTTCTTAAACATTTATTGTGACGCTGTTTTTCTATATGAGTAGTTGTAGATATATGCCTGTATATTGCGGAACGAGCTTTGCCAAGAGGCTTGTCTTGAGTGCAAAAAAATTCAATGGCCTTGGTTAATTCGTAATCGGAATCGTAAACAAAATCAAGTTGTCTTGTCATGTCGTTCGGATACCTTTCGTCTTTTTAAAAGTTTTGTTCGTTTATCTATTTTGGATGGAATAGCAATTGGTCTTAGCTGACATTTCGATGAGCCCGATATGAGTTGTTCTATAAAGAACTGGTTTATTAAACCAGACTACCGCATTTACAATACTAAAGTTGAATGTTCTTTTTAGAGAAGCAAACAACAATCTCACAGCTTTTACTGTGGTTTACTGAACACGTTTCATTGATCAGGATTAGTTGTTAACATAAAACACATTCCGCGGTGCTAATAATGATTTTTGGTGTCCGGGCTAACTTTTACGAAGTCACAATGGCGAACATTATATGTATAGACAGAGTATAGACGTTTCAACTATTGGCGACTTGTAGGCAGCCTCTGTTAACCACTGTGACCACCAAAGTTCTACATTCATTAGCATTGCCCTGATCTATGTACAATACGAATATCTTATCTATCTCGTGTTGTCGAGATAAGTAACTTATGCTGTCAAAGTTGCATTGTCAAAGGCCAAATGCCTTTGGCGTATTCTTTATCATCAAGCAAGTACTCAACTCTAACAAATTTCGAAGCTCAGTCTCACAGAATTTTCCATGCTCATTGCGTTTTAGATAGAAGGTGCGCTCCAATACAGACTTGCTCAACGTGATTCTCGACCAGCTCTCGAAGCTTTTCTGCAAAAAGGAAGACCGACTTATAGGTCTTAAATCGTACGCCGAGGGATAGATAGGAAAGAATGAAATTGCCAGACACGCGATGAAGATTTTTCTTAAAGTTGATAAAAAATGGTGTAACTCGCGTTGTGCACAAAGCTGGGTACATTAACGAAATAATTTTTGACTTGTTTCTTGTCAATTCATGCTGAAGCTAAGTACGCTGCTCTAGCGAAACAAAATTTTAGCAGCTCTCCAATTTTTCTCTGCAAACATTAGCTAAAATCGTAGCTAAATTTTGACATATATGGAGTGCGTTGTGAATATAAGTGTCACAGAAAACAGATGTTCGTTGAAAATAATAATTTCCTTCAAAAATTCATCGACACGAAAAACGTTTTATTTTCGTCGCACTTTCTTTTGTCTTTGACTTCTATTCTTTGATCTCAAAATATTCACTTTCAAAGGATTTCTCATCGAGGTATTCATTAAAAAAAACTCATCCTTATTTACTTTTCGGCAACGCAAAATCACAACCGAAAAAAAGCCAACAGATCTGTCAAAATTTAACTTGAAAAAATGTGTTGAATAATGGCCGCGCTAAATTGTGACAGATACATCCAGTACAGTCTGAAAAAATGAAAGAAAGCAGAGTACCGCACGGCTAAATGGATTCGCTGAAATTTAGTTCAGTTAAATTTTGGAGAGAATTTTGCATGGGAGCTATAAGGCGTATTTTTTTGAGAATCTATAGCTAGCTCACTTTTACTTTTACATGCAAAACGTTTATACTCACTTTTGGCTTTACATGCAAAATTGTTATACTCACTTTTGGTTTTGTTATACTCACTTCCCAAAAAAATACGCCAATAATTTAACTTGTAGCAGCGTACTAAACTTGAAGATTTAAAATTGCATATTTCATTGCATTCCACTGTAACAAACCGCGTTCCACTTGATTCTAGTCCATGAAACATCATGAACATAAATACCTATCTACTAACTGACACAATTTGACGAAATTCCTTTGACATAATATTCTGGTCAATAATTTTCCTTATTTAATTTATCTTTTCTTTACAGATATCAAAAGAACATAAACCACCTGCATACGCTGCTCACTGACGAACCACAACGCCCCGTGGAACGTGGTGTCTGGTGGATTGAGTATGTGCTAAGAAATGGGGGCACCCAACATTTACGCCATTCTTGGGTAAAGCTTTCATGGATGCAATATTTACTGGTGGATGTTGCCCTTGCTGTACTTTTAACAACTTTTGTTTTTGTCTGTGCTATTGTGGTGGCGTGTATACGAATGCGTCGTTATTCAAAAAGTTTACCCTTCGAAAAGGTGACGCGCCGCACTAAAGCGAAAATGTTATAAATTTAAAACAAAAGTTCATTGTGAATTGACCACGTTGATAGTGGTTTAATGAATATTATTACGTAGACTTATGTGCAATAGAAAATGCGACTACAAAAAAGAAAAAGTTTTTTTTTTTTTTTAATTTATGCCGTGTGTCAATTGAGCTAAATAATTTTCTTGAGTAAACAGTCAGAGCGAAGGTACCTATTAATTAGATATCGTATTGGTTAATTTGTGGACGTTTTCTTTTGATAAAAAATTGTTAAATGTAGTTTAGGAAATGTCTCTTTTAAACACTGACATCTATCCGTAATTATTTAGCGCAATTTACACACGGTCTTATAGTTTGTTAACTTATTTAAACATTATTAGCGAAGGTGATTAAACAAAAATAAAACCCAGAACTGATGATTACAAGAAATTGTGTCCCTAGACTTTAAGTTAAGGTATTTTTTTTTTGTTTTTAGAATTTTAAGCTTCAGTTAAATTAGTTGTAATGATTTAAGAAGAAGGTAAAAATTTAAACTTCAAAGAAAACATTTTGTTACATCGATAATGTGATATTATGCCATGAGTTTCTAAGACATACATTACATACAAACAAAAGTGATCAAGCGAAAGACCAAATATTATAAAAAAAATATATGTTTTTAAGATTTACTATAATTAGTAATAAGTGCTATTATATTTAATATAAGCAATAATAAACGAAGAAATTTACAAGAAAATTTAATTTTAATTTTCATTATTTATCATCATCATTGATCATTCATTAGTTTTGAAATAAAATTTGCTTCATTTATTCATTCATTTTGAATGGTCCGCTTATCGATTCAGTGGGTCGTGGGTGTATGTTTCCCAAGTGGACCCCCCAAAGCTCTCGATGCTTCGCCATCCCGTGGTACTAATAACCATTTTTAGTGTCCATGCTAACTTTTACGAATTCACAATGGTGAAAATTTACATATAAAATTATCCATTGTGCCCCTCAAAATATTTAAGTTAAAGACTAAAAATGATTATTGGTAAGGCCCGATCGACTCTAAGTCACCAAGGGCAATCCCCACACGGATTGAAGAAATATTTGGCCTTACCAATAATCATTTTAAACCTTTAACTTAAATAATTTGACGGTCACAATAGATCATTTTATATGGAAATTTTCGCCATTGTGAGCTCGTAAAAAGCCTGGACACTAAAAATGATTATTAGTACCGCGGATTGTGTCCCTATTATTAAATTAATCCAACTAAGAGGAAGCCTGCCTGATGGTAAGGATTCCATATAACGTCGTGGGATCCTGGTTGGGGACATGCGTTTAACATGTCATGGACCGCTCCGTCCGGAGAAGTAGTTGCTCGACATCGAGTTACTGGTCACACCAGCAATACAAAGGAGGAATATCATTCCCCTTCCATATCCATTAGTCCCAAAAATAAAAACTCACACAAACGAATTGTTGTGAGAAGCTAGGCCTCGGGTTCCTATGACCGCGCCAACTATTTATTTATTTACTGAGTGGGATTTAATTATTTACTAGTTATTGCCCGCGGATTTGCTCGCGTAGCCCTCAGAATTTGGTACACAGAGATTCGTTAAAAGTCAGTTAGTTTCCTTTTTAATATTTATATATTGCGCAAAAAAACACAGAAAGTACTTAAGAAGTAGTCAGTGTCTCTGACAAATGTGTTTCAACACCATATTGGAGAAAACAGGTCAAAGCTTTATGATCAATTCGTAAGTAAAGCGCTGGCATCTCTACACAGATCGTACTACAGCAGACTGAGTAACTATGGGACAAAACAAATTTGTTAGCTAGCAAATCTTTAATTATATTGCATACCGCCCAGATCTTTCTATACTGTGCTACATAATGCATTTGGAAAGATCGTGAGGATGTGTACCACTTTCTAGCCGTAGGTATAGTACTCTTACAGAATTCCGCTTGAATATCCTTGGAGTACGTACGCTGGAGCTAGATGAAGCCATAAGCATATTTAACGGCGACAGAGGTTGGCACGCATTACAAAGTTTTAAATTGATACCGTTCGTCGTTCGTGAGTTTTAAAAAAGACCCCCTTTAAAGGGGTCATCGGCAATAACTCAGATCCCAAGCAAAATTTTCAAAATCGTAGGTATTAATTTTCTTCATTTCTTATCATAGAGTATCTACACAAATCGAGTTTGAAGATTGAAAGTTTCCCATACAAATTTTGACCCCTCCACTCTTTTACCCCTTTAACGGTTGAATTTCAAAAATCGGAGAAATCAGGTTTCTTTATTTCTCATAGAGAGTACAAAAACCGAGTTTGAAGTCAATCGGATGAAAAATAAAAATGTTCCCAAACAAACTTTGATTCCCTTTTATCCCTTAAGGGGTTAAATTTCGAAATGTCCTTCCATATTCCTTGTATACGTCATAAAGGGAACCACTTTGTAAAATTTCAGCTTTCTAGAGCAAACGGTTTGGGCTGGGCGTTGATGATCAGTGAGTGGTAAGCTTCATTTTCATTTGTAGGTATATAGAAGAGTGTTTTTTTTTTTTGCAGAGGTATAGAACTTTAAGTTGGCAACACTATTTTAACTGGCGGCCATTTTGTCAGCTGTCAAGTGATTTATTTTTAGTTGTTTGGTTTGGCATTTCAACACGAATAGACTGATGCCTGAACAACGCTTCCAAATTGTGTAAATTTATTTTGAAAATCATGGTTCTGTTCGAAATACGCATATTTTACGATCAACATAATCGTCCCACTTCTGGTTGAATGGATACGTCAATAAACAAAACTGCAATATTTGGAGTGATGATTATCCTCAAGTCTATGTTGGGTCACCGTTACATCCACAAAAACTGACTGTTGGTGGAATAATTGGTCCGTACTTCTTTAAAAACGATACTGGCCAGAACGTTACAGTCAATGGTGACCGCTATAAAGCCATGATTACTGACTTTTTCGTTCATCAATTGAACAACCATAATGTGCAGTAGCTGTGGTTTCACCAAGACGGCCGGCGCAAAATGTCACACAGCTCGTGCCACAATTGATTTATTGAAGGAAACGTTTGGCAACCGCGGACTATTTGCTGACTTGACTATTTTCTGTGGGAATATGTGAAGTCGCTGGCCTACGCCGATAAGCCCGAAACGATTGACCACTTGGAGAATAACATTCGCCGCGTTATAGCCGATGTACGGCCACAAATGTTGGAAAAAGTCATCGAAAATTGGACCTCCAGATTAGACTACGTCCGCCAGCCTTGGCGGTCATATGCCAGGAATCATATTCAAATTATAATGCCAGAAGATTATCTTTCGAATAAAGTAAATTTCATGTCAATTTAAAAAAATCATCTTTGCTTTATCCCATATCAAAGTTTTATAGCTCTAAAAAAAAAACCCCTAAGACGAACTTTCCGGCAAACGAAATCTTCATCCGGGGGGAACTCGAAGCGAACGATATTTGAATCATCTGTTTTTTTTTTTTGGAGAAGGAAGTGACGGGAGAATTCCTTCCTGAGATGTAGGTAGGTACCCTTAAACACTGATCTCTTGGTTTGATAATTCCCGAGCTCAGTTAAAATAAGCTTACTCTCAATCATATTTTCTAGATCTACGCGGAGGTATAGTTGTCCACTTTAAGCTTGAGGAGTGCGTTGGAAACGAATCTGTCTTGAGATTGTTGATACAGTACCATTGAGTATTTATTGGTTCCAAATTTTTCTCAATACTGCCAACCAACGAGATGATAAATTAATTTCGGAATTTTAAAAGGAGGAGGGGAGCCTGATAGGCCTAAAGTCTGAAGTTTCTGGCTTTACCTGAAATTGACATAAAATTAATTGCACTCAAAGCAAGGTACTGTTGTTGGTTATCATTTTTCTCTTTCTCTTGTTCTTTGAACGAATCTTCGTGAAATATTTTCGAACGTCTGACAAACATCCGGTGGTATTAATTATATGCAACCATTAGTAGTCGGAACCCTTTCATTCGCGCCAAAAATCAAAACTCACACAAACAAAATAATGCATCTGAGAAGGTAGACCTATATAGTATCCTGCAGCGCCAAATTTTGCTTGTCTCTGTAGTAATTTTTAAAGAAAAGCCTTTTGGACTCCAGGCCTTCTTTTTGTAGTTATATGCTGACCCAATAACTTTGTCCTTGGTGAATTTACATCGAGAACTAACTGTGACTTACCCACTCCACCATATAAGGTAGACTCCGCCATTTGAATTACAACTTCGTTTGGTTCATCTTAAGGCTATGCACTGAAGAATTCCCCAAAAGCATTAACATCTAACCCAATCATTGTCATTAAGTCCTTCACAGCAATTTGTGACAAACAATCGGCTTGTTTCACCATACACGCGTCTTTTCAACTTTCCTATAGGAGAAACGCCATCCAGGTGTGGGTATAGTGTATCAGGGGAAGTACTATATATAAGTAAACCTATCTGTCAAGCAAAAGACAGTTCACTTAGACCACTTAAGTCCGTAGCATGCACCATGCAACACCACCGCCGTAGGGCACAACTGTTTGTTTGATGTTTTCATTAAGAGGCCATACACTCTAATGCATTTGCCTAAGCAATTTGGAGTGATTACCACGATCATCGGTAAGATGCGGGGGAGACACAGAGAGATAGAGAGAACGAGCATTTTTCCAGAGGCACGTAGTTGTGCTGTCTGGCGACGCGCGGCGCCCCCCAAAAATATGTAAATTCGTCTAGTGTTCCATCTCGATTGTCGGTGGTGACCGTGTATATGACGTTGTAATAGGCACGCGGTCATGCCCGCAAAGAAGGTAGACCAACAAATACATGACATTGGGTCAAGTGAACAAAAAGGCTGATCGTGCGGTTCTTGTTGAGACTTTTGGATGGCTGTGAGATAATAGGACGGATGCAGTGAAAGTTACTGCAGTCATTTACATAAACTGAGGTGATCTCATGTGTGTGGGGGTTAATGGAGATGCGCTGTATAAATAAAGGTTGGGCTGCAAGCGGTAAAGATACTTACATACAGTTTGTATCTGGCCAACTAAAATAATAGCCAGGAACCATTGTTATCACTAATCATTATGAACTTTACGCTGCTTACTTTTTGACACTTTTATAAGTCTTTCAAAAGTCGTCTCTCAATGGGCCTAATTTTTTTGTAACAAGAGTTGCGATTCACCAATTCGACTACCAATTAATCTTTGTTACCCTCCAAGAACTTTGACGTTCCCAGTTGAAAGCAAGAGTCATAAAAGGTCAAGCTTTCACTTTCTATACATCTCGTGCTTTCCATCAAATATTCCCACACATCACGTTGGACAACTTGATCTGCACCAATGCCAAGGAATTTCTCTAAGTTTTCCGTCATTTGTCAAGCCAAGGTATATAATGCCGACTGAATCTCAATCAGAACCATAAGACACAACGACCCAAAAAGCTCAACAGCTATACATCAAAGAGGTTTAAATTTTTTTTTTGTATTTCCTGTATAGGCACCAACATAATTGTTCAACAAATTGGGGTTAAGACAGACCCCTGCGCCTTCCCCAAGGCACATGTAAATATACATCCAATATATGCGATACAATATTGTGTGGCATTCCTTTGATCTTTTGTATCTTTTGGCATGTAAAAGTGAAGCCACCGTATGAATAGAAGTGACGATCAATCATATAGCTCTTCTGAATGTGATGAATTAATCAACGAATTTGGACGTTCATTCCCGAAGATGGAAGACAAATACAAATTTCATCTTTAATTGGTTGAAGTAGATCGAATTGCCATTTCAGATAGGTATGTGTCGCTGGTAAATGGTATCGATGGTGGTGGGCGGGTGGTGAATGGTGATGCTACTGTCATCCATTTGGGAGAGAGAAACTGAGCAACAGTGTTTAGAATTCCAATTTAGATAGGCATCGATCCATCATCTCGTGTGCTTATGGAACGCTAATTTGCATCCAATTAATCTTTTAGCATATTGGCGAGGGTATCTGGAAGAAAAATCCCGCATACATGTAGTAGGTACTCGTATTGAGGTTAGCGTGTCAACGAAAAGGGAATTCACTGAAAGGGCTTTTTCTGATGATGGTGTGGAGAGATTTGATGATGCCCTAGAGGTAAAATGAAGTCTGGCATTGAATTTCTGCTATGCACAGCTTGGATTTGGGATGGAGAGGGCAATATAGAGCTAAAGCGAAACAGTGAGATTGCGATTGAAGAACTGTTTTGTTGCATTACAAAATTATATACAAGTATAAGTATCTTTTAATTTCTACGGAAGCTGGCTTAATCATTCGCATTTTATTCTTCTGGCAAGGTTTTGGTGAATCGCAGCCGATTTTTGAACCTCTAATTGTCGCGACGTTAATTACGCCTGGGAGAACTCGCTGGCGAACGAAATCTTCCAAAAAAGTTGAATCGAAAAACTTGAATGTCTTGGCTGATGTTAAAGTGTTTAATGTATAGAAGTTACCCAAACAGTGTTGCCACTCTTGATATAATGCGTTCCAATTCTCTAAAAAAAAAAAATGGCAGCTATACCTACTGCCCTTGGAAAACCTTTCTTGTAAAATCGCGCCCATATTGGAAGAAGATCAAAAATAAACATAAGAAAAAGAGAATACATTTTTAGTTCTCAACTTTAGTTGTTAAAACTCTTGTATACATTCTTTTAGAAATTTTAAGTTTCCCATACATGAGGAATAATAACAATTCACAGAGAGAAGTGAGTTTTTGAATTTTATTATTTCTCATCGTTTCCGTTTCATTTGCCTTCATCCGTTCGGAATGCCGTTTTTTACATTCCAGCAAATTAAAACGCACATGCGCCATAAGCTCGATCATAGATTTCTCCCGATGTCCTTTGTCATATTTCACCCAAGACACCACACTGTGGAAAACCGTTTCCTCCGAGTTCACACACAGATCGTCACTCGAAATGAGTTCTCTGAATTGCTCCTCCGTGAGTTGCAGAAACTCGTCCTTTTTACACACCTCTTCGAAGTTCTGTAACGCAAACTTGAAAGCCTTCTTATAGAGTTCAGCGGATTGTTGTTGTTTTGCTATTGAGGCAATACTTAGCCAATTAGTGGCGTCGATTGTTTCTCCAATAAATTCAGAGCAGGCAGCTTTCAGTGTGGTCATTTTCAAGACATCGGATGCGGTTAATATACGGGCGACGTTTTCACAGCGAAGCTCAATTGTACCACTGTACATGAAGTCAATGATCATCTTTAGGGTTGCGCCATCGATACCCAATGCAATCACATCTGATCTGGCTTCTTTCAACGTGCTACATAGCATTGCCAGAAAGTAGTCACTCGAGGCGGCAAGAACCGCACGATGTGCGTGCACTTTGAAGTTGTCAGTCTTAGTGGTCAAGGTAATGTCGAAAAACAGTTGATCCCTGTAGAAGGTCTGCAACTTTCTTGAAATGTTACTGTCATGTTGATCGCATATGAAGATTTTTGCCTCTGACGTCATCGCGTAAATTCTGAAATCGCAAAAGGAGTCAGTAAATATTTGACATATGTATACTTATAGGTTGCTCGCCTACTTGAGGTGTTTTTCTCCAGCTTTAAGTTGGCGTTGTTTATGTATTCCAATTTTATTTATGACAATAGATAACGTGCTACTCCAAAGTCAACTGACAAGTACCTCTGCGGATATATTTATCCTACGTGCGGATTAGTCTCGATTTTTCTTTCAGATTTTCGGGCTTTTCATACACAAAAGGAGGTGTGGTCAAACTCCTCGAAGAAAATATATTTCGACTGTAAATACCTGCGATGGACGTTTTAGAAATGAATGTGATATGAATATATTTGCAAAGCATAACAAAAAAGGTAATTTTCGAAAACCCTCGCGTTTGTAATAGTTTCTGTGAGTCGTTTTTGAAGACTTCTTATAAATCTATAAGATCGTTGAATTGAACACACCTTAATGAGGTAAAATTTTGGTCTGTGAACTTGTGTGTACATCTTAATCCATTTCACACTAGCAACATTTTTAAGAAAATGAACACCACGCTTAAAATTGTATACCCCTCCATCGACACAAGAATGGCATTAACGACTGAATAAGCAACGGGATAAAGTAATATATCTTAGAGTCGAAAAACCGACCGATAACTTTATAAGTATAAATATAGCTTTTCAGAAAATCCGCTTATTAATTAATTGAGTCTTTAAATTCCATTTAAATATTTAAGCTTAAGTAGAACAAAGCCGCTGGAGCAGATGGCCTAACCTAGGCGATGACTTGTTTAGGAACATGCACCAACTCATCCATAAAATATAGTCGTAGGAACGAACGCGCGATGGATATGGAACATCATTTTTACAGCCTTACAGGATCCTCTGAATTACCCCAACTACAGAGGTATCTGTCTACTAAACATCGCCTACAAGATCTTATCTGCCGTGTTGGATGAATGCCCGAAGCCTTTCCTCAACGGTTCCTAACAGTGTGTTTTCAGGCCCGGAAAATTCACCAAATTTTTACAATGCAGCCGATATTAGAGAAAATCCAAGACCTTCAAGTCGATAACTACTATAACTTTTCATAGATTTTAGGGCCGCCTATGACAGAATTTATACGGACGAGCTATACATCAGGGCAATGTCTAGTTTTGTCATCTCTGGGATGACGATGAAATGCATGCTGCTCCATCAAGTTCGGTAAGGATCTCACCGAGATCTTTGATGTCAGAAAAAGGTTTAGACAAGGCGATGGGCTGTCATGTGACTTCTTTAAACATCGTTCTTGAAAGAATAGTGGAAAACTCAAATGCCAACACCAGAGGGCCGTCGATTTTCCATCTGTCACTTGTTATGAGTATTCAACTGGAATCTAAAAAGGGGTCTTCCTGTACTTGCGAAATCGTAAGAATTCTTACCTAATGCCCTAGCGCGAACAATTCGTTAAAAAAAGTGTCATCAAGAGAGCATAATATCATCAAATGCCTGGTAGTTGGGAGATAATTTAAAATTAGATTTGTTTATGTTTTGCTTTTCTATTTGGTTTATGCAGGAGATAAGAGAATTTTTATTTAAAAGACAATCAGAGACAGAAAGTTAAATAATATTGAATGTTGTCCTTGAGCATTGTGATTCAGCTTCCATATACATTCGAGGTCATCAAAAAGTAGTTCAATTAATTCGCAATCGCTCTCATTGGTTTATCAGAGGCAACCGACCGACCCCCTTGAGGTGTAATTTCTGTTTTTACAGGGGTTCAACCTGGAAACGCTTGCTCTGTAGTGTAATACATAAATCACAGCCCCGGCAAAGAAACTAGAAAATGATTGGAAATTGTGTCGGGAATTAAAAATGTTCTCAAAACGACTGTATAAATTTTGTTAAGATTTTGTTCACACAAATCATGGCAAAAAAAAAAACATAATAACCTCGTGAACCATTCACATCTAAGATGCCACCGCACAGATAAGAGTTCAAGCTCATTCGCCGACAGTATGCACAATATTCAAAATTTAGATCCGCATCCAGTAGTCATTGCTTTTGCATTTGCGATCACATCAGACATCACCATCAACAAAGAATTAAATTGAACAAAATTCAGTCAAAATGTTATTTTCTTTGGTATACATTTAAAAAGATAGTTTAGCTGTTTAATATAATCCCATTGGGATAATGGTTTATTTATATAACAAACTACCTTTGAAGTTATCCTTAGGTTGGTGTGTTGTTTTTGGTTGTTTCACTCCGGCGAAATGAACTCAAATAGAAAAAGAACTCGCACAACTGACAGAATGTGAAAAACTAACCAAAAAGCGAAGCTCATAGCTCGCACAACTTTATGATAAGGACTTGTTATCACCAATAAGAAATCACACTGAAAATTATACTGGGAGGTAAAAAAAAAATCGCTCTACCACCTAAAGGTTTCAAAATATCTCTCTAAGTTCATTTTACGAGATGTTTTCGGACTATTATTAAAATAAATATAAATTAATTAGACGAGAAGCGAATTAAAAATCAATCAACAATGGGCATGTTTTTTTGAAACCTCGCCAGCCAGTCGTTCATTTGGACAATGGACAGTTGCCAGCACAATTGCCAGCAAGAATGAATTAAGGCAATAAGCCCAAAAGCATACTAGCATTTCGTATAAAATTATGCATTTGGTAGAAATATTTGATAAGTTCTGACATTTTTCTCGGGAATGTTGTGTGCATGAGATAAGAACGCCATTATGATTTAAGCAAATTGTACGGAAATTCTAAGCCACTTGTTGCTTTCAGCGCCACCTGTTTGTTCATTTTGAATTGAATTTAGCCAGCTGCCAGCCAGCCAGCAGCTCTCCGGCTGGGGAGAAAATCAAGAGTTGTTGCCAGCAGTTGCCAGCAGTTGCCAGCAGTTGCCAGCAGGTTGTTGTTTTAATTAGCATGTGAAATGTGCCTCAACTGCCAACTACTGGCAACTACTGTACTGGCTGGCACAACTAATATCTAGCGGTGAGGTTTCAGTACGCAAAAATGACTCCATGTCACTACAACGTATGTAATGTATGTGAATTATAAGATCCAAATAACCAACAGACCGCCATGACCATCTGCGACAGCTGTTTGTGACATCGTAATAATTGACACCCATTACGTCTTCCACAGCAAGCACATGGACTGCAACAAATTTGGATGGTATTTCTTTGAATGTCATTTAATTATGTGTCATTTTGTTTAAATGACACTCGTTCGGGATCTTTCTAAAGTCGATGCACCATTCGGTTCTGCCCCATGAAATTATCTGTCTTCTTACATCTCGTTCCTTAAGATTGACTAAAGTTGAGACCAGCAAAATAAACTCTATGGAAAGAAAATGCTTGATTGCACTGTGGCGTATACGCAACTTTTTTTAGTAGATAAAATGCATAATGTATTCGATTTTCACAGTAATCCATAACAAGGTTAGGTTAGGTTGGAGTGGCAGGCCGCAATTAGTGCGCAGTCTAACTTAGGCCAGAGGAGGCCCATTGGGATACCACAGGATCTAATGATCTCACAACTACCCGTTGAACCAGCAGGTGCTGAGAATGAAGCGTTGGAGACAACTTATGCTTGCATTAGCGAGTCCGCCGAGATTGTCGAAGAAGTATTCTGCGAGATATAGTTTTTTACGAGGTGCGAGGGCTGGGCACGTGCATGGGAAGTGAAGAATTGTCTCTTCCTCAACCTCGTCCATGCAGCTTCTACAGAAATAATTGGAAGGGAGACCCCGCTTGAGAGCATGTCTCACAATATTGCAGTGTCCCGTGATGCTAATATTGGATCTTTCTGGTTTTACAAGATTGATGGAGCGCTTGAGATGCAGCATGGGCCAGATCTATTTCGTGATGGAGCACGTGGTGCAGTTTGACCACCGATTAGTGGCGCTTATCGCATTTTGTTTAATTAAAAGTTTACACGTAGCGAGAGGCATATAGAGATTCTCCTTTATCGGTGGAATCGACAAAGTTGTGCCATGTCTAGCGAGTTCGTCGGCCTTGCAATTCCCTGGAATGCCTCCGTGGCCCGGCACCCATATAAGGCGAATTTTGAATTGTTCCGTCATCTTGTTAAGAGATAAGCGGCAATTGAGGACGGTTTTGAACTTAAAGATGACCGAGACCAGGGATTTAATCGCGACTTGACTATCGGTACAAATCACGATATCCTTTGCGGATGGGTTGGGGTCGAAATTCTGACGAGGTAAAAATTCTTATTTTATGTCGTATATACAATTTACAATGGTAGTTGGTAACCGCACATTTTACAGTACAATAATTTGATAATATGGTAATTATCTTTCTATTGGGATATGGTTTTATTTATTATGACAATTTAGATAACAGATCTTTTCAGAATTCTTTTTTTTGTTTTAAATTCTGCTTTCAAAATTCTGACGGGTAAAATTTGACCCGCTCCCTATACCGTAGTCACGACAGGGCCTTCTTGATCGCCATGATTTCCTCCTGGACCACGCTACAGTGATTGGGAAGACGGATTGAGATCGTTTCCGTTTTAGACCCATTTGTGTAAAAGCAGACGGATCTCCTGTTAGACACTACATCACTCCACCAGTCAGTTCTGGAGGGTGTGAAGGTTTCAAAATTCTTACTGAATTAAAACTATGGGAGGGTGGAATCAGTGTATTTTGGGATGTATTCTATTTTAACTAAAATAGACGAGTGACCAGTTTATTCGACTGATCCACAGAAGGATTGTTTTCAAAAGGGTGACTGCATTTGCTACCACTTGTTTATAATACAGGTCTAGCGGTAGCAGGTGAAACCATATGTCCATCGCTGCTGTTGGTGTGGTCCTAAGTGATCCACTGATGCAGACATATGCCATTCTTTGAGCACGACTAAGGTCTTTGCAGTGAATAGCCTTATCAAGCGCAGTCCATCAGACGACGACGCCATAGGTGAGTATAGGTCTAATGACGGGTACATAGAGCCAGTATGTAATTCGAGGCTGTACTCCCCATTTGCTACCAATCGCTTTTTGGCAGCTGTATAATGCCGTGGTGGCTTTCTGAACCATCTGCAGTATTATTGAACTTCCAGCTCAGTTTGCTATCTAGAATGAGGCCTAAGTATTTGGCCGTATCAGAGAGCACCAGCAGGGTGCCATTTAGTTTAGGGGGAACAAAGGTGGGAATTTTGTAATTTTGTAAATAGAACTAGTTCAGTTTTCTGGGGGTTGACGCCAAACAATTATCAAATGTGCTAGGTAAAATTTCCGACAAATTCTACGTTGAACAAAATTAGACTTCTATGTTCTATGTCATAGCTGTCTAAAATATCACAACTATTGTGAACCATCGGATCAGGTACACCAGCTAAGTCCAGCAGCTTTATTTAATAGGTATTATCGTTGATATTGCTTTCCCTAGGATATCGATTGCGATGGCTTATAATTCAGAGATACCATCTTCCATTTTGAAGATGGCTTCTGTTTGGTTGTATCTAATGCACCCAAAATACAGATTGCAATAATGCTCACTTATAATGAAGATTGACCATCCTACTTGAGAGCAATTCGACTAATAGGAGCTCATACACAAACGCTGGCGCAGAGAACCTAGTCGCTGATCTATGACTTCTCTATAGGTAGCAGATGTTCGGAGCAATCTGAGCAAATTATTCTTCGAAATGCGTCAAGATAGACGACCAATCGCAAAGACATCACTTCAAACTTAGAAACCCACTTATTAGGGACATACCTATTGTATTTCCAGAGGACTAAGGGTTTTTCATGGCGACCATGTTGTCTGTCGTTAATTTTCCTGTTTTTTTTTGTTTCTATATTTTTTCAGACACCAAAGACAATTTTTTTTTAAAGACAATTCACTATGGCAAGCATATCGTCGAGCAACACGTGTAAGTGCAAATGATAGAACTTTATCATCAAAATGGGTGTTCCCTAGCTTACATGTCTTTCCTAGGTGGCCAAATTCGAGTAGGCCGGTTTAGTGAACAATCAGCTAATATCCGAACGTCACCAAAATGCAAAATATGACGAAAATGTGTGAGCATATTCCACAGAGTTATCGAAAATTGGATCTCTTCTCTCGATTCCTGGAAATTTGGCCTATTTAAGAGTTTAAACCTATTTGGATCCATCTTTTATGCTCACTAATTTAAATAAAAACACCACCAGTTCTTAACATTTTTTTAAATATTTTTTTTTTACAATGTTCCACAAAATGTATTATAAAATTGCAATTACAAAAATGTTTCACTTTATTTTTTGCATCTTTGGGGCAAGATAATAATTATACTTTTTACTCCTCTCCACATTTCCATTAACAATTCGAAAATTATATTTTCTTAATCATTTAAAAATATAATCAAAATTATAACTAAATAAATATATTACATTTACATTATACTCGGCTAGATATAACTTATAATTATTACGCTTAAATTCATGTCTCCTCTTTCGTAGTGCAAAAAAAAATATATATATATATATAAATATAAAAATATATAACAACAATATTACATTGAATATTTTAACTTAAAAAAACTAGATGCATTTTTTTTAAATTTATTTTTATCTGAGGCTAGATTCTATTTACAAAAACAATTATAAACTAGTTTTCAATATTTTATATTGCATATTATTATTATTTATTTTTTATAAAATGTTCCCTATTTTTGCACTAAACAAAAATTGATAAAATTACAACAAATGAGAGGTTGCATGAATATTTATACGGTGATATAATTTTCCTATAAATTTTCATTAAAATCACAAAATCAAAGCAATTTCCGTTTTGTTGTTTTTTCTAAATTATGTTTTTCTTTCATTAAAAAATAAATAAAATAAATATTTACAAAGAGTGGCTTCGGTAACTCAGTCAGTCATCATACAACATTTTCCATTATCCATGGAACAAATTTCGATATCCTCGTACAGACACCAGGCAAGTTTGCTTCGGCACATCCAATACCCCAGGATATAATACCGGCAAGGAAGTATCTACCGTCTTGGGATTTTACCTGAAATTAAAAACATTATGTCAGATCATTCACAATATTTACATACAATCAGGGGTATCGTGAACAAATATCCATTCAGCAATATAATTTACATTGTTGACAAGGGAAACATTGAGGGGAAAATATTATTCCCGATAGGAGTGAAAATTGTAAAAGAGAATAAGAGGGATAAAATTGGTGTACATGGGCAAACATTTACCACCGACCACCGGCATTATTCCTCTTCAAATCAGTATCGGAAATAAATTCCCATTGAGCAATACAATTTACATTGCTGACAAGGGAAACCTAGGGGGAACCACTTAGGTAAATGTGCGCAATGAAGTGCGAAGC
This sequence comes from Cheilosia soror, assembly GCA_949372485.1. Lineage (NCBI taxonomy): Eukaryota > Metazoa > Arthropoda > Insecta > Diptera > Syrphidae > Cheilosia > Cheilosia soror. Next base: position 7,445,649 of record OX443562.1, on the reverse strand, counting down.
GAAGAGTTCAGTGTGTTATTGAAAAATATTGTCAGAGATATTTAGTCGGAAATGTATTACTGAGTTGTTGGTTAGTACTCTGATTCCCAAAATACAAAAATATGTCGAATATTTTTTTGAGAAAATTGAAAGAGCCAAATTTTTATAAACAACAAAAAAACGCATTCCTGTTGTCAACTTCTTTGTTGCAATTAGGTAATAGTTTCTGTCCAAGATATAATCGCTCAAGTGGTGCAAGTGCGATTGGCGCTTGTTCAATTGACATGTTTACTTCCTGTGGTGGGCCAAATACAAGTTTCTTTTTAAAAATGCAATAAAATGAAAAAAAAATAATTTTTTTCCATGTATTATGGCTTTATAAGTAAGAGCAAACGTTCCCATTAATTATAGCTTCACAGTAGCGCATTCTGTCACCCCAATTTTCCAAGACCTTGTTGATGGTTTTGGGTGAATCGTTTTCGGATTGTTGGCATAACATCGGTCCTTCCCGGTTCTTCACAAAAAAAAAAATCCAAAGCGGTCAAATCGCGGCTCTGAGGCGGCCATATGACATCGCCAAGACGGCTGATAATACGATTTGGGAATTTGGTGCGCAAAGGATCGATTGGGGAATCGGCTGTGTGGCATGGCGCGCCATTCTGCATGAACCAGAGGTCGCCCGAATCCATGTCTTCAATTTTAGTAAAAAAAAAAGTCGGTTAACATTACTCTGTAACGCCCACCGTTGACCGAAACGTTGTTTCCAGTCTCATTTTCGAAGAAAAATGGGCCAATAATGCCACCACTCCACAATCCGCACCAAACTGTCACTCTCTGTGGATGTATTGGCTTCTGGACAATAACGTGTGGGTTTTCCGAGCCCCAGATGCGGCAATTTTGTTTGTTAACGTAGCCGCCGAGATGAAAATGCGCCCCGTCAGAAAAGATAATGTTTCGCCCAAAATCGTTGTCCAATTCAAGCTGCTCTAAGGCCCAAACTGCGAAGCGATAACGAAGCAGATGGCCGTGCGCCTTTAATTGGACCTTGTAAGCGAATAATTCTAGATTTTTGTGCATAATTCTGCTCTTGCTAGTGGGTGAAATATTGAGCTGTTGAGATCGATGGCGAGTTGATGTTCGTGAATTGAGTCTCACACTGTCGGCTACAGCAGCTCGCCTGTGCGCACCATACGACGACGGGGACCATGAGTGTTGTCCACTAGCATACAGCTTCATTTTGGCCAAAACTTCTTTTCAAAACGCACTGGGCTACACAGCACTCACTTTGGAAACAAGTTTTCAATATTTCTCAACGTTTTTCAAGCGTAAAGCGACTCATTTCGTTCCGCGGAGGTATGATACTGACTTTCTGTCAAGATTTCGAGCGGGAAACAGCTGTCAGTGTCAAAATAACCTATATGATTTAAAAAGAATTCACTAGATGGCCCACCCTGCATGTACAATTGTAAGAATTCAATTTTTGTTGTAGGTAGTGGTTAAGTTCGAAATAGCTATAAATCCAACCAAAGTGTTTGAAAATTTGTATAATTTTCCTTACAGAAATTATAAGCCGCTGCACAGCTCCCCAAATTAAACGATGAACGAATGAACTCGGACCATGGAGAAGAAGTTTACTTTGCCAAGAACTGCAACAAGGACCCGCTGTGCTTTTTTTGTAGGAACGATAACCCGGACTGCAAGAAACAGAGCTCAGGCCTTGGTTTGAAAATCGTTGGATAATTGAATCAATATCCTTTTTTGGAAAAGATTATGAGGCTACAAGAACGCGTAAAGAAACTAGCACAAACGTATTCTTAAATCCACCGAAACCTATTACAATTAGTGCTGAAAATTTTACTAAAATAAGCGATAGGGCAGCACTGACAAATCTCTAGCTGGTATATTTTTGTATTTGCTTTTCTATTTCCTTTGAAGGATCGCTAAAATATTTTTTGGAATGGAACTGGTTCGTAAAATTAAGTACAATTCGTGTAGTAGACAAACTTATCGAAATAAAAAGCCGATGCCCCACCCCAACTATAAGGACATGTTTCACTTACCTGCAATGGACCACCCGAATCACCCTGACACGAGTCCTGGCCACCCGTCTCGTAGCCAGCGCACAAGAATATATCCGGAATGAATTCCTGTCGTCCGGCTCGCAGAAACATTGACTTGCATCGGTCGTTGCTCACAATCGGCACAGAAACCTGAAAAGTTGCGCACAAATAAATCATTCCATACTGGACGCAGGTGGACCACCCAACTCACCTCCTGCAGCACAGATGGCAGTGTGCCACCCTCACTTAGTCGTCCCCATCCCGTTACCGTTGCATTCATCCCAATCAGCAAGCTTTCCGTGGATGGTAGACAAATCGGACTCACATGCGCTGCAAATTCCAGCGGTTGCTCCAGTTTAACCAACGCCAGATCGTACTCGTACGTGAAGAAGTTATACTTGGGATGGACGACTTTTTTCGCAACGCCACGCTCGATATATGGCAACTGCTCCTGTACATGAGAGAAATCATATTCCCCAACTCGGATGCGGATCTGTGACGTTAGGAGGCTGCAAGCAGAATTCTGCTGTTAAGTGGAACTGGCCGAAACCAAATTTGGATGGAAACCAAACTTACTCATCCACACAGTGGCCGGCTGTTGCGATCCAATTCTCGTTAATCAGTGCACCACCACATCGGTGCGTGCTGGAGAAGCCGAAGAAGGATGTGCGACGCACAGACACCTGCCAAGGCCATCGACCGAATGGCGCATTCTTGCCGCCAACAATGCGGGTTTCCGGTCGCGTCAATAATGGAACGCCGCATTCTGTAAACGGTTAATTGTGTCATTGGGACGTGTTGGTATTTTCCGGCGCGTTGGGACACTTACCACTTCGAGCGGCTGAGATGGTCTTTATGGGAGTCTCGTTGGTCACATGGTTGAAGATTTCGTTCGACTCAATGGTGGTTAGGTTTAGGGGTGGCGGCGTCAGTCGCACTGGTGTTAGCACGTTCGAGGTAGTTGTTGTGTGATGCTTCGGTGGGGATTTTGTTGGTTTGTATGTGGATGAGGCGTGCGTTGTGGATGGATAGGGATAGTGCGTGGATGGGTTGTTGTAGTGTGTGGACGATGAAGACGGCCGATAGATGGTGGTCGAGGTAGTTGACGAAGGGCTACTGGAGCTGCTCGTGTATGGGGAGTAGGGTTTTGTGGTTGTCACCGGTTTTGTGGGTTTAGTGCCAAATATCTAAACAAATAAGATTTAAGTGATGGTAAAATTCGCTGTGATGTATACTTTAAAGACCCACCTGTGGTTTCGTCTTCGTTGGCACGTTGCCAGACGTTACGATCGGCCGTCGAGTCGAATACGTAATATATGGCGCCTGTGTCTGAATTGGTTTCTTCGATGGTTTCGACGGTTTTGATGGCTTTTCCCACACCGGTGGCCTTGGTTTGGTAATAAAGTTCGCCTCGGTTGTCATATGCCATTGCGATGTCTGCGGCGATGTGTTCCATAGGCCTGCTGAAGGACGCAAATTAAGCAGTTAAAACTGAAATTAAGTAATAAAAAGAGAAACTCACTCGACGGCACACTGGCAGATGTTTCCATATCAGCTAATGAATTTGTAAGACTAGGATTCTTGGTTGTTGCCACAACCACCAGTGTTGGCGACGATGTTGATAATGACATGACTGGCTTCTGTTGCAGCGGCTGCTGTGGCTGATAGTAATTACTGCTGCCATGATGATGAGTTATCGACGTCTGATGGTGTGGCCCCGATGGCCGGATTACTAGTGTACCAGCACCGTGTGGTCGTTCGATAGTTGTCATTCCACTGCAACGATACAAGCAAACAAACAAAAAAATAAAGAAAAAACATCGATTGCACCCAATTAAACATCGAAAACAACAAGCTGACGAATGCCCTTAATTAAACTTGAAAATTACCTGATACTGGACGGTGGTCTGGGTTTATGATGATGAGGATGACCGCCAGACGATGACGGCAGGTATGCAGATGAGGCCAACGATGGCGGTGGTCGCGTAAATGAGAACGTCTGCGGCATGACAATGTTCTGTGTTAGATTGTGGGCACAACATGAGCCGAACATGAACGAGTCCACACACATGCCAACGTGTTGGCCCTCGGACTTGATGCACTCCCACACGAACATGCATGTGCCGTCGATATTACCGATCGTGCATGGTTTTGGACTGATCTTGAAATTTTGACTACGATGCAGATATGGTGCGGATGAGGGGTGCAATAGTGGCTCAGATGCGGCCACTTGATCATAACTATTATCGCTTATACTATCGTAACTATTACTAAATGTATCACTAAGGCTATCGCTGTAGCGCAGGCGGCTATTACTTCTACTGCTGCTGATGAAGTCACGTGTTCGTGAACCAGCAGCACCACTGAAGGCAGCCTCCGCGGTCAGTGGCACTACGTTAAGGCAATTGGTTATCGTTAATACTATTTGGTAATAGAGTAATATGACTGGAGCGCTGACTAGCCATCTACTCCACATTGTGGAGAAGATATGATTTCCTGAAAAGAAAAAACGGGGACACTTTTAGTGGGCATATACGTTTTGTGAATATTAAAGAAAAAAAAATTTAAAAAAAGACAATGTTTAAGAAGTTCTAAAATTTAGTACAGACGCATTTCCGAAATCAAATTCAATAATGGTCTTACGCCCCACAGATATAAGTATTTACGGGTTTTATACTGGCCAACACATCTAAGAGATAGATAATGATTCGATCGGCATGACTGCGTATGTAGTCGTTAAAGTGTTTGCTTGAACAGCAATGTAAAGCTAGTGACCACAAGTGATCAAAAGTGATCAATATCAGAGTTTCTTCAACAGCACTTCTACTTAGGTGGCGCCAAAGTCCTAGATGTAGCTCGATCTCAAACAACCAGCCTCTTTAGTTGGCCCCGATCTTTAACTAAAGTCGCACTTGTCCACGCCAGCCATCAAAGGCCAAGTCTTTCTCTTTTGCGTTGTAAATCTAGATTAATTTTTACAAGTTTGTTTTTTGAATTGGCAACACTTTTTTCAGCGACAACCAATTTAATAGCTTACAGACTATGCTGGTTTTCCACTTGTCGATTTGAAATTGACAATTGATGTATTTTTATGCCAATTAAATAATTGGCAAGTGGAAATAGCTAAAAATTGCTTGTCAATGAATTGACTAACAGCGTTTGTCAAAGAAACCACTCGACAAGTGGAAATAGCTGAATTGTCAAACAAAATGTCACTTTGTCTACAAATGACAGAGAAAATTTAATTGGCATCGAGTTCATAAGTTGGTCATCAACTGACAAAGGATTTTTTGCCAATAATTGACATAAGTGGAAATGAACTGCCGTTGGTGTCGTTCAATGACATAAACGCGAGGGCTGTCAAACTTTGTCAATCAGCCGACATGAGGAAACCCATCTTTGTTTGTGCTCAATTTGGTCCGCCATTTTATCACGAGTAAACTTACGTTTTCAATAAAGCTATGAGTATAGAGACTTAACACGGCTTAAGCTTCTCGAAAAACTGGTCGAATTATTAATACATTTTTATTACTCCTATAAGATCGTCCACGTAGCTGCGTTTCATACGCACGCTTTCGTCATTTGCAGATTTTTTTACGATTGCTTGCAGCTTACATATAAACAAACGAAGCTCTGTCAACTAAACGGCAAAATCGCATTTTCGTAGTCGCACATGCGGCTTTGTGAAAGATCTAAATTTTGAAATTGTTGAAGATGAACTTAAAAACGTTGCTCAAATGTACAGAAATAAACTTCTTAATAGAACTTTTAAGTACTGACAAGGTAAACAGAAGATTAAGGCGGTTTTTGGATCGGGATAAAGTCCATCACTACTGCAGGAGCATCCCTCGTGTACTAGCTCTGGCAGTGTCTTTCGACGATATTTCCTTCCAGCGAACACAAAGCACAACAAAACAAACCTGCCGCCCAAATTGCCCAATGCAATAACTGCATCGTGTATGGGACACTTAAGGCATCACGCGTTGGCATAAGTTTTCCCCTCAACCTGGACGATGATAGTCAATTTGTCCATCCAGTTCACCATGCCAAAGTGGCAGGAGATACTCTGAAGAATACTACTTTTATTAGACCAAGAAAGCACCTAAAAAATGAAGGCTCTTTTCGTAGAAGCAACGAAATACAGGACTCTAGTCAACTCGGTTCTGCTGTAAAGCGTAGGAGCATCGACCTTATAGAAACTGAATAAAAACCATTAAAAGCGATGTTGATTTGGCCAAAAAGCTAAAAATATAATGCGACCAGCCCGACGAGTCTTTGTGTCCACCCTTGAGGGGCAAGCAAGCAGAAGACGACCTCAGCAGGGGTGACACGCATAATTGTGGAGTGACCTCAACTTTAATTTAGTGTGCGTAACTATATGTAGCTAGCTAAGGACCCGGCTGGCTAGAGGGGTTTGTCAAAAATAAGTAAAGCATACATTTTCCCGTCGACGTCTTTCTAAAGCCTGTTCATCCATTGTTATTTGCTTCATAGTTGTACAGATCTTTGCTGTTACTTTGAAGAAACGAAGAGTTGTCGCAGATAGATCTACTAACATTTTCAAAACATTTAGAATATTGCTTTGCTATTCTTTGTTGACTGAATATCCTGCAAATTGTTAAAGCATTTCCTTCCATCTTCGCCTATACCACGCTATCTATCCGGCTGCATCTATCGCCTCACAACACAGATAAAGAGAAAGCCTATACAAGTTCGCGCCTTCGGGGCATATTAATTAACTCCATTACGTTTTATGTAATTCCTTTCACACGGATCCCTATCTCAACAAAATATCCCTATTACCGATCATGCATAGCCTATTAAAACCATTACGCTCGCCTAATACGACCAAAAATTACTCTTATTTATTCCACCTTACAAGTTGCCGTTTCATGTCAGCAAAGTTTTATAGCTTTCGACCATGCCGTGACTTTAAATCTCCAATCTGTCAAAGAATCGTGGTAAATGAAGTAATCTTCGGCTTTGTTGACTTTAACAAGTTTGTCACGCACTCGTGCACCAACCGGCATGAACTTCAAATTTGCATTGCAAATTCGCAGTAGAAAAATTGTATAACCGTTTCATAATCGAATTCCTTTTACTATCTGCCCAATAAATTATTTGACAGCTGACACTTCAAAAATGTAACATGATCATAAATCGTAGTGTTTATGCCCTTCGGGCAACGCCTACCATACTAATAGAGTTCTCTTCGTTATTTTTCGGTCATTTGTACGTGATTGGCATTATTTTACGTCAAAAATTCGAGTTGTGACACTTTTTTGACATTTGGATGCAAAGGGGGAGCTGCAGCCGGAGCGCCGCGCGTATCAGACGCAATGAACTTTTAGCTGATTGTAATGAGGGGGATTAGTTTCCCTTTCATTTGGGCGGATGTATTTTAATGATAGCTTGGAGTGCATTATAAAAATGCAGGGATGCATGCGCGGAGAGTGAAACGCCAAGGGCAAGAGTATTTTCGGTTTTCCCTTTTCTGACAGCGACGAATGCAAATTAAATGTTCACGTGTGGCGGTGAGTTGAAAGGCACTTCGCTTTTAATGAAAGTGAAATGAAGAAATAATCGAATGATGTCGATCGATTGATTTGACGGATTACCTAGCCTCTTATGGCGATAATGAGCGGAATTGTTGTCGGTGACGTTGTATTTCTTTTTTTTTCGATGAACCGCAGGGCTGGATTCTAACACTTTTACTCTTTTTTTAGACAGAGAGTGGAGTGAGTTTATTGATAGATGTTGTGAGTGTGAATAAAGTGTGGGAATTATTATGATGCCGATGGGACGATAGCATATAACACATGAGCGGATCAAAAGTGAAGGAAAAATTCGAAGGCAGGTAGACGAGAGAAGAATCGTTCCTTTCTTAAGCTACGATTACACGGCCATTTTTTTGAGTCATTTAAATGGCGCTGTGACGTCAGGAAAAAATGTCGCATTAGAGCGACATTTAAGCTACCATTCGTCATTGAAAAAATGGCGATCACACGAAATGACTATCATCGTCATTTGTGTCCCAAAATCAAATGACGGACACTGCGAGTCATTTAGAATTTTCCGTTGGGATGTCATTTTGTCCTAGGCGTCATTGAAGAGCGATCACATGGCCATTTTTTCCCCGATTTACATGGCACTTAATTCATGTCATTTGGTGCGCCATTTTCCTAGTCATTTAAATGACGCTGCCAAAAATGGCGATCACACAGAGTGACATTTAAATGACTGACTGATTTTTACGTCAGAGCGCCATTGAAATGACTCGAAAAAATGGCCGTGTAATCGTAGCTTTACGAGGAAGAATATTCAAAATCGAATCACACTCAGGCTGAACTAAATTTTGGGTTTTGCTCTATATAAGACCTCGACGTATTCGGATTAAAGGTCTATATGGATTTCCAAGAGTATAAGTGTATCGGGTCTCAGTAATGAAAAATATGGCAATTGAAGTACTCACATCTCGTAGTGGGTTACTCGCCTCGTCCTAAAGGTAAAAACTGAAACTCGTCCTACAAGCTTATCAGGCAATTAGCCCTTAAATTCATAAGCCGCCTGGTACTTGTGCCATTTGGAAGATGAGCCACCAATTACTGAATATAAAGGGTGTTTTTTTTAGAGGTATGCAACTTTGAAATGGAATAAAACAAAGACGGTTTTTCTAAATTGACATGAAATTTACTTTATTCGAAAGATAATCTTCTGGCATTATAATTTGAACATGATTTCTGGTATATGACCTCCACGGATGGCTCGGACGTAGTCTAATCTGGAGGTCCAATTTTCGATGACTTTTTTCAACATTTGTGGCCGTATATCGGCTATAAAACGGCGAATGTTGTCCTCCAAGTGGTCAATCGTTTCGGGCTTATCGTCGTAGATTAGTGACTTCACATATCCCCGCACAGAAAATAGTCAAGCGGCGTTAAATCGCACAATCTTGGAGGCCAATTTACGGGTCCGCGGTTACCAAACGTTTCCTTCAATAAATCAATTGTGTCACTAGCTGTGTGACATGTTGCGCCGGCCGTCTTGTTGAAACCACAGCTCCTGCACATTATGGTTGTTCAATTGATGAACGAAAAAGTCAGTAATCATGGCTTTATAGCGGTCACCATTGACTGTAACGTTCTGGCCAGCATCGTTTTTAAAGAAGTACGGACCAATTATTCCACAAGGTGCCATAAAGCACACCAAACAGTCAGTTTTTGTGGATGTAACGGTGACCCAACATAGACTTGAGGATAATCATCACTCCAAATATGGCAGTTCTGGTTATTGACGTATCCATTCAACCAAAAGTGGAAATGTTGACCGTAAAATGGGCGTATTTCGAACAGAACCATGATTTTCAAAATAAATTTGAACAATTTGGAAGCGTTATTCAGGCATCAGTCTATTCGTGCTGAAATGCCAAACTAAACTAAAAATAAATCACTTGACAGCTGACAAAATGGCTGCCAGTTAAAATAGTGTTGCCAACTTAAAGCTCTATACCTCTAAAAAAAACACCCTTTAGGTATAACACAAAAGATGGCTGGTCATTTGAGTCTTCTTCTCTTCTTTAGCTGATGACGAACATATGTCTTAACCTCATTTCTAAGAAAGACAAACATTCCGTCCGCTTAAAAGGAGCTAACCAATGAATTGGAGCGCCTTCAGTCAGTGCTTATTGACTTTTTGAGTGATGCAAATATTTCAAACGGTCTTGTGCACAATGACATATTCGGATAAGCTGCACCCATCAATAGTGAACACTCCGAAGCACCATAAAAGCTGGTAGGTAGGATTCAGAGATTGAAGAATATCGAAGCTTGCGAAATGCTGTCATAGAGAGCTCAATGTTCTTGGAATATAATACCATTTATCGCTAGGAACGATACTTTTGACCGTATAACTTTAGCCCGTATTCACAGAAGCCCGTAAATGCAAAAACCCCGTATTACAAAAGCCCGTATTTCAAAAGTCTGTAATACTGAAGCCCGTAAATGGACATTTTCAAAAAAGCCCGTATTTTTTATGTTGGGCTCCTTGAGAAAGTGGGCCGAATTAAGGCAGCGCAAATAAATGTTTGTCCTACTGCCCGTTTCCTTGGAGCATTGGACCATACTTCTAGTTTGTGAGCGACACTGGAAGTCTCACTCCAGTGAGATGTTTGGAACATTGATGTGCGTTGTCCTGATAGACAAGAAAATATCCAAGCAATACTTGTACAATTCCTGGGGCACTGACAAAACCGGGTAAGCACAACTTATGTGGTGTGTGCGATCCCATATAAAACAGAGCAGTGACCATGTCTTGGTTAGAGTCATTGCCTGATGTGACTCGATCAGTGCAGTTTCGAGCACCGGCCACTTTGCCTCTTACCACCAACCACAAAAGAAAAACGTTTTAGTTATATTGCAGTTGCTCCACCACTAGACCAAGAGAGACGAAAAGTGACTCGATATATGGTGGTCTGTTTGGACGAGTATGGACGACGGACGACCTCTCAATTTAAAAAAAAGAGCACATCAAAACCGCTATATGGAAACTTGTGTCATCACAAGAAAAATGTTAACGTCCGTCGACGAGGTCAGAACAGGTCTAAAAAATGAATAAATAGTTGGTGCAAATGGTCATAGGAACCCTAGGCCTAGCTTCTCAAAACCACAACCGGCGATCGTATATAGGATCCCTAGCACAGTAGTCCAGCACACTGATACCCAGCGTCCACTTGCTTTTATACGGAGATGTAAAATCCTTTGAAAATCTATTTAGCTAAAGAATTTAAAATCAGGCATCATGCCTCACGACCCTAAGTAGAAGCTGACCTTTTCACCGCCTTACATTGCCATTAGCCGGCAATAAACACGATTCCCATGACCTACTGTTAAAAAATTCCCAAAGACGTCCCACTCACCACACACTTGTGTGTTTGAACAACAATTAGCCATTTCCCACTCTGAACTTCCTAGCTTAATGGCTTTTAATTTAAACGTCGTCGACTGGTTTATTATTAAATAATAAAACATTTAATGCTCGGCCATTTCTAAGTGGCCGGTTGTAGAAATTGTTCGCAATCTTCTAATCTCGACGCCAACATTTCGCCACCTATTCAACTGAGTGGCACCACCCGACTCCCAGAGATGAGTGCAAACAGGAGGAAAATCGAAATAGACACCAAACGCATTTCGCCGACAAGATAATTGACCTAATTGCATACTCGGCTTACACACCAAACACCATCCATCCACACTCAGCGAACTATACTGCAAGAGTAGCATTTCCACCTAATTGCTACACAATACATATCGAACACTAATTAAGCGTACAGCGTACAGGTACCGGACCGACCGGCAGCAGGTGGAAAGTTACACCAAAACTGGGAGGGATGAACCGACAGACAGACAGACAGACAGATAGACAAAGTCGACTGCTACCGAGCCAAATTGCATCTAATCAACAGAGAATTTCGCTATCTTGGCCAAAATCAGCGGGAAAATAGTACTCACTTTGTTGTTGGTTAATGTTTGTGGCTACAACGTCCAATTGCCGTGTTGTGTTGTCCGACAAATTCAAAAAAAAAAAAAAAAAATCCGCCTTTTGCACACTTTCGTGCGATGTTTCTGTACGGCTAATGCTGGTGGCCCCAGCTACTCTTATAGCCGCATGCTGTATATAATCTTGGACAACAAATTTGTCCGACACGATCTTATTTTGTAACACTCTGTGCAGAGTTTCTGTGTGTGTAGTACAGTCTGGATGTCTGCTCCCGTGAGGCAAGTGAATTTCACTGCGCTTCCATGATACAAAAGTATCTGTATCTAAAGGGCGGGGGGAGGGAGCACCTCGTGGCATATTCGTGTGATGTATGGCCAAGTCTATGTGCGATTTGAAACCGGATGGAAACAAAGAAAATGATACACTTAAGCGCAATTCATTAGCACACCGAACACGGGTTGCATGACGGCCGGCAACGGACGACAGACGACGACTATAAAACGAAATTCCGTGCCATGTTGGGTGATGTGCTCTAGTTTTATCTGCGATGGTGTCTTTCACTTTTTTTTTTGGTTTTGTTGTTTTTGACCAAAACCTACCTTTTTAAACGATGAGACGAGTGTTGACAAATCAGCTATAGCTGGCTGATTGGCATAGTTTTGGTTAGATGTAGGAGTGTGGAGTGGAGCCACTGGGCCTTTGATAGTTTTAAGATGAAATTTGGAATCTCAACTGCATAGATAATGAAACATTTTTCAAAAATAATGCTTAGAGATGCGTTCACTACCTTCTATTGGTGGTCTATGAAAAATAAGAAGGGCCCCGGACGAGATGGGATACCAGCAAAAGTTTTGGTCGCTAAACCCTCCCCCGAATTCTGCTCAACATGTAAAAGAAGGGGCATAAAGACTGGGGGGAAGCCACAACTGGTGCTAATCGGTAAAATAAAATGAGACCCGAATACCTGCTAAAAACAATACGGGTTCAGAATAGGATCAGTATAGAGGAAGTGGTTAAGATGTTCCAAAAGGCTCAGCGCATTACCCGCAATCCAAATTGTGATGATGGCAACTCTAGCTGTTAAAACCTCTTCTAACTCCGCCAGGGGGATTGATAATACTTAGATAATACTTTCGAAGTGTCACAAGATCTCTCACCACCTCTGAGACAGGAAAATAATATCTGACACCACAAGGGAAAAGCGAGCGAAGCAAATTACCACTGGTGTTGCTCAAGACTGAGGCTGTTAGGAACCTTATCTACTTCGGGTCTGCTATAAATCTCTGATAATAACATTTTAGAACAAATTAAACGAAAAATAATTCTTGCCAGCCACTGAATCCTTGGACTGGGAAGGCAATAGAGCTGTAGAACCACCCTATCCATAACAACTGAGGAGATTTTGTATAAGACCTTGGTCATTCCTTTATGGTGCTGAAGAATGAAGATATCCTCGGTCACTTCGAGAGAAGGATTTTTCAAAAAATGTTCGGTCCTGTTTGCATCGACGGGCTTTGAAGAAAGTATTTAACGACGAACTTTACGATCAGAGTAGCGATAACGTCGAAAATTTCTGCATCAGTCGTCTATGATGGGTATGACATTTCTTTCCGTAACTAACGACCTCAACCGACTTGAAGTACCAAGGCAGTTAGCTAAGGATCGGCCTAATTGAAGGGGCTTGTTAGTTGGTGCCTCGGTTCACCTGGAACTATAGAATCGTCTGAATAAATAAGTAAATTGTTCAGGGTCCAATTCGAGGGCTCGACTTATTGAATATCTCCTCGGATATAATCCTTATAATGGAGATGCCCAAAAATATGTGCCTAGTCAAATACAAAGATAACACCGCGGCAGTGATCACCGCACAAGACACCGAAGGGTCAATTCAGGCGTCCAATTCTCTGTGTAAAACCATAGACAACAGAAAATACCGAGATAGTCCGTCTTACTAGGAGGCAGAACCCCACCATCTGTATGAAACAAGTAGACCATCAGACAATAACCACAAAAGATGCACAAACGTTGGGGGAAAAGTTCTTATGACAGTCACACATGTTATATTTCTGTACGGATTTGAGATCTGGACCTATGCCTCACGAGGCGTTTTCGTGGTCTCCATCGATCTCATATAGGTAAATAAATAAAATGCGTATATGAGAGAAAAGAGTAAGCTTGAAAGGAAGCGGCAACTGAAAAGGCTAAGGAGAGATTACCATAAATTGCACGCTAGTAAGAACGCTGGAGCGGATAATCTAGAGGAAGATGGACTGCCAGACTCATCGGACTGATCGGATTGAACTGGTCGGAAATACGAGGAGGAGATCTGCTAGCTTACTCAATTCCTTTCCGCAAACGTGTGCTTTAAATATTTTATGCACAAAATAGGGAAAATACGAACCCAACATGTCAGTATGCTGACTTAAGACTACTCTGAGAGCACAATCTTCGAAAGCTTGGCTTACATCGGGATCCGATACTAGAACCGAATGTGGGCGATACCAAACCGGACAATATCATTATAGTGATGTGCACGATCCAGGGAAATTCGAACTAAGTATGCTTCTATAGAGAAAAAGTTGAAGATAAAGAAATGAGAACGGCAGGACATAAATCGCACAAGACCATAGAAGACAGACTACCGTCCCCGCACTCTTGCTTTTGAAAGGAGATTTACTAACAGAATTCCAGACAGAAGCGAATTGGAGCACAAAGTAGTTACAAAAGAAGAGGGGAGGAGCCCCGTATACCGATGGTTCTAAGATGGATATCGGTCCTAAAGAGACGACACATTGCCGACAAACAAATCTGTATATACTCTGACAGCCAAGCGGCCATAAAACCCATGGAGTCAGTCGTGGTGAAGTCGAGGGCAGTACTCATTGCCTGGATGAATTATCACAACATGGTGACCCTATGCTGGGTACCAGAGCATGTGGATATTCCGGGCAATGAACAGCCGTATGAGATTGCAAGAAACGGGTCGAAAATGCAAGCATCAATGGCCCTAGAATCTGTACGAAGTCCGCTAAACAAGCTTGCAATGAAGGTTGGCATTAAATCCTGGAGTAGAACAAACCTGCGCTGGACCAATCTCAATACCTGCAGACACGCAAAATAATTATGGCCAGAGTGAAAGAATTATGGTGAGTAAAAAGAGATCCAAATTAATGATCGGACTGAGCCACAAGGGCGGTCATTACTGGACAATGTGCGATAGTCGCATATGGGAAAGGCTGGCCATACCGCATGATGACTTCTGCAGAAGCTGTAGAGACGTTGAAAAAATAGAATCTGTTCGCCATCTGCCTTGCGAATGCCACGCCCCTAAAAACAATAGACAGAGGATTCTTAACAGCTTCTTCTTCGATGAACTAGATGATCTGGAGAATGTGGATCTTAAGGAACTCGTGAGATTCATACTCAAATTGGGGTGGTTCCAGTAGGTAAACAAACTCCACCACTTGGATAATCTGGATACAAAGAGCTAATGAATACCCGTGAATAATACTAGATCTATAGGCGGCTCAAATAAAAAGCGGGAAATCTTGTTTCCAACAAGTATGCAATTCCGAGGATGGTTTGTTTGAAGATGGACTAAATGCTGAGCCGGTAGGAATCCGGGGAATCTAGTCACTCCTGACGATGCATGACGCATTTACGCTAACAAACTTTCTCTATTTAAAAAAACGCCACAATCGTCGGCAGCCTTGATGCGATACTCTATCATAGTTTGTCGGCATCATCTATACTGCGCAGAGCATACCAGAAAACCATCTTTCGACACTGTCAAAAGCCGTTTCAGACCAAAGAAGACCAAAGCCAATCATCCCCCAGGGAGAAATATTGCGAAAAACTTGCTAAAGGTAACTTAGATAGCTAAGACGAGTCTCATATAGACGGGGTCTGTAATATACTGCGGATTATTATGAAGGAAATCTTAGCATTGTGTGGCCCATCCAAAAAAGGAGATTGATTTGAACTGCACCAACTACAGAGGAATAAGTCTTCTGAATGTCGCTATATGTACTACGTAAAAGCCAAAAAACGTTCGCTAGTAACTTGACCGGTCCATATCCGGGATACCTACATAATACACAAGTGCAAAATCCCCACCTTTTGAAAAACACCCGAACTGACTATCCCCAAACACAAAATCCCCAAATTCAAAATCCACCAAATAAAAAAAATTCCCAAAATGTTAATTCAAAATATTCAAAGAAATTTTCGAATACCTAACCTAGCGCCTACTCCAAATCCATCAGTGACCCCAAGCAAGGGGGTTGCAGAGGGGCAGCATGCCCCTCATACCTATTTTACTGATAATGCATTGAATACACTCGAAATCTATTTGGGTATTTTGGTTTTTGGGATTTTGGGGATTTCAGTTTGGGGATTTTAGTTTTGGATTTTTCGTACCCAACCCTCCATATCCATATCAATGGGGTACTTTTTTTTTAAACGTCTGACTCGCCGGAGCATTAGGTTAGGATGCACGTCGACCTAAGAGATCTATTGAGCTTGAATGGAGTTCTAGGCCAAGAATTTCAACCTTTGATCAAATCTTCGCACTCAGGGATTTAAAAAACAAAAACCCAAAAATTAAAAAAGTTAAAAAACAAAACTCACCTATGACCGGCATGCGTGTCACACATTAATCCAGTTTAGGGCGCATAACTGCAATAAAAAGAGAAAACAAAACTTTAATGAAACTCTCACTAGGTACCTATAATTTAATCTAAGTATGTTAGGGTTACTTAAAAGCGTATCTATCGCATCATAATCAAAACAGAAAACAAAAAAAAAATCCTACACACACAACAATTGCATTTTATTGTTATCTGTGTTTTTTTATGTTTTTTTTTTTATTGCAACTGCAACACCAATTATATTGCAGCCCTCGACACCCCGCCGTGCTCCATAAAGTCCCCATTAGATGACAATGCAGCGCGCAACCATCAGAGTCGCCTCCAGTGATCAACACTACGCTGCCGCACCGCCGCCGCGCGCCGCTCCATTGGATTTCATTAGAATTTCCAGTTCGCTTGTCGTGACGATAGTCGCTTGTCCATGTTTTGCTTCTTTTTTCTTTATAGCCCCAACCAGAGTGGCACATTTAAGTGAGGTTCACTGTCCAGGTCATAACCGTGGTCATTTGATTCAATTTCGAAATTGAATACAATTTCGTTTTTTTTTTTTTTCTTAGATTATATGGGTCAGTAGTGTTAGTCGAGCGAGTGGCGCACACGCCTCTTCAAAGTGGGAATACGTATCTCGATCACATGACTGATTGGAATCGAAATCGGACAACTGTACGACTGCAGCTATTTCAATGACAATGGTGACGATTAATGCGATCAATTGTGGTTGTGTTTTTTGCTGCTTGATGTCGATCTGCTCCAGAATCGGAAAATGAGGATCATTTGCATTTTGGGGCGAGAGTATATGGACACATGAAATTGAGGTGGGCGTAGTAGGTTTCCGACGCCCACCTTTAGAGCTATCGGATGGAAAGTTGTCCAAAGTTATAGTTGATGGTTGATTTATGGCCCGCATGTTGGTATAATTAAAACAACGAGTCTTCTGTTGATGGTATAGATCTGGCATCAGGTGGCCGGCCAATGATATGCTAAGTGGGCTAAGAATGTTTTTAACTTTTTGGGTGCAACCAGACAGACTTTGATTAAGTCGGAAATAGCTTAGATTGCCGAAGATTATAATGATATGATTATGATGATATATATATAATAAAAAAAAACCTGTCGTGCTATAAACTACTTCCTAAATGATAAAAATGTGAGTGAAATGTCATAGCTGTCTGAAAATTGACACAGTCTGACCAATTCGACAAGAATAAGAGCGCGTGGTATAAATTTATCTACACCTGATAGGACAACACTAACATGCAGAATGCATTTAAAAGGTATTTTAGAGACGCACACTAACACCTATCACTCTCACGTTTTACTTAACCAGCGGGCTTTCGGTCCCGACTCAGCTAGAGATAGCTTAGCCCTGCATCCTCCGCGATCCCAGGCAAGCTGATTCCAGTTATGCAGAACAAGCGCTCTGACATCTGCGATGGGATGGTCTTTGAAACGTAGGTTCGGTCTCCCCTGTACTCTCGAATCTGGGGGCTGGGATTCGAAGATCGTCTTAGTTAAAGCATTGTTGTCAATGAGTCAAAGACCACCTCCACATCTTAATAGCGATCATTGACTTTGCATTTTCTCATTCATTCGCCCTCCACGAACGAAAGACCAAAAATCAAAAGCCCATCGATGAATTTTTCTTTCGAAAAGGAGCCCAGCTCTCACTTCCTGCTTTCATATATCATCCAGCGCCGCTGAGGGCCGTAAAGTAGAACTGGCAGTATACGCATTTTTTAAAGCGTACATTTTGTCATTGGCGTTAGGAGTTTTGAGCCCAATTGGTGCATGCGTCCTACAACAGTATTGTTACCGTATTTAAAGAGCTCCATTAGAGCCTGCCCGCTTAGATGTTCTTAGCTTCTTTATAGCTAAGAAAACTTCTTCTATGCTGGAACTAGTTCTTCAATGACTCGATGTGGGTTCTAATCTTGTCCTACAATTCTCACTAAATGATGCTCGAGTGGGCTGATGCAAGTGCTGCTTAAATATGTACATCTACTGAACGATCTTGTATCGTAATGTCGCCCTAGGTACATAAACCTTGACAACAGTTGGACAGTTCTATTGCATAAACCAGAATGCCCAGTTGAAATAGTGATCGTCTTCTCTTTTCTCTTATTGATTTCTTGTTGAAGTGTTCTCTAAGACTCCTTACCTCGGATGGGGGACCGTCCTGAGTTGCAATTAACTCTCCCAGGCACTTCAGTTTGACATAGTTTCCTTCGCAGTTTCAAAGAGCCTGTGTTCGGGAGCGAGTTGCTTGCCCTTCTTGTTAAGCCCCCGAATGTTGGTTCGTTTGTTGACTCTTCAATCTCCTTAAGCTGGGAGTATAGGTAAGCTATCTTTTTTCTACGCAGCATCTTTTTCTCCACCCTTCTACTGGCTCGACTAAGAGATTAGTTCTAAATTTAGCTGCAATAAGAAAATGGTTAGAATCGACGTTTGGCCCCTTGGAATCCGTGCAAATCGAGGATATTGTATGCCTGACTCACATCCATTAGCACATGGTTGGCGGTTCGAAAAGGGAAAAATGTATCCCATGCTTCCAATGTCACAAGTGGCAAGAATTTCGTCATTTAAAATTTCTTAGAACTTCGAATTTATACCTGAAAAGTCTTACAATGTATGACGTATGAGGTTGCCTACATCTTGATAATCCTGAATAATGACTGCCCAATTCGATGCTACAACAGAAATTTGTTGACGGAGTTAAAAAAGAATACAACCCCACACCGTGTTAATTTTTTTTTTTTTTTGGGACACCATTGACCTCTCCTTCGTATAATTCAACATAAACGATTCAAAAGAAGCAGCCAGCTATGATACAAAACAGCCAAGACCCCCTCATTACCATAATTTAATTCAAAGCTTTTGCGATATATTTTGCCGGCAAAATATTTATGTCCACACAAATTAGCACCTTTACTCCAAGACCTCCCACTTGATAAGCACCTCTTCGTTGGTCAAAAAAAAGAATGCCCAACCCAAATATGCCAAACCGTAATTAACAATTTTGCCAAATTACAGTGATTAATTTCAACAAGTGGTCGGGCAGGGGGCCCCCATTACAATGGAATGCAAATTAAGTTACCAAAAGTAGATGGGCCCCCCTCTCGACTGGCGGCCGGCGCTCGAAATAAATTGAGCAATTATCCCAAGACCGTAAATTAAATTTTCGGCGTTATATTGATTGCAAATTCTGTTTTGACCGATAGAGAGAAACGGATTTGTTTGCTTTTCATCTTAGCCGTTTTGGATTTTGGCTAAGTGAAATGATTTGTCACAATGCGAAGTTAATTTCAAGCTATATGGCTACAAGTAGGACCGGTTGTATTTGATTTTGGGAATCACTATTTTTTTTCTTACCCACCCGGGGGTAAATTGAATAAGCTGTCAAAACAATCGCGCCGGTGAGTGTTGCGGTCGTTGGGATGAAGGTAAATAAGAGATTGCAGGCGCGAACATACTTGATGAAAGCTTTAATAGCCATTGAGATAGGTATTACAGTTAAATGGCATGAAAAAGTACAATTTAATTAGAAGGCCTTGGGCCTTCTGATGATGGTAGATTTGAGTGGTGAAAATAGAGTCTTTGCCCATAGATGCGGTTTAATCTGTCAAGTGCCTTGTGGAATAGCGAGAGATTGACAGGTTGAGTGGCTGATTTTTTTAAAAATACAGTTCTACTTTGACGTTTGGTCTAGTTTTGTGTTGATTTTGGTCTTTCATTTGGGAATTATGAAAAGCATAGTGACAATGGCGACAAGGAAATTTGGAATGAATAAAATTTGTTTTGAATAAACATATAAAGTTGGTAAATGAGATTTTAGCGGGTGGTATACCCTAGCGCACATACGTGTGCGTTTGCGAATAATAGCCGCTTTTATGATTTTATTTTATTTCAATCTTTGTTGAATTAGTAAAAAGGTATTAAAAATGATTATTAGCACTGCCAATAGAACAGATGGGGTTTACAAATAAAATGTTTAAATAGTGTGCGCAAAAACCAGTTTAGTTCCACAAAGTAATAACTTTTTAAGTGCAGCTACTGTACGAGCAATTTTTTAATGGTTTTTAGTATCCTACATAAGAATACAGTCTAATCGATAGTGTGAAATAAAAATCGCATTATTGCGCACATTGTGCGTTGACATTAAAATGAACTGAAGCTCGAATAAAGGTGAACAAAATTCAACAGACATATGCACAATGACCGTTTTGGCTATTGTTCAATTTTAAGGTCCACTTTGTAGAGCCGTATAACATTGGCCTGTATATTTAAGATTGTCCGAAACAGTTATGAAAATAGAGGACGTATCGATCACAAGTCTTGTTGTGCGCGACTAATTTCATTTGGTGCATATATATTACTTCACATATCACTTCGAGATAAGTTTTGGTCAACTTATTACTAACAGTTCGAATTGAATGTGAGCTGCAAAATGGTGTGCGCTTACCTTAAATGAACTAAACTCCAAATTCACAACAAGACACTTTTGAAAACTGTGTACATATGACACGAGTCAGTTTTTAAATTCATGCATACATACAGTCCTCATATAGACAAAGGACCGTCGAATTTCTACTTGAAAGAAAATTTGGACAATTGAAGAAAATGTTCATTTAAATGTAAAAATCTACAGCGCACACAATTGTGCGTCTACATTTTAGTGAATTACTTCCCCATCGGTAATTGCTGTGCTCATCAGTACATTGATAAAGATCAACGGAGTCATATTGCAAATTGCGCACATTGGTGTGCGCTCGCTTTATGTGACGTACTTTTGTTGGAATACATTAAACGAGTTTCATAAATTTTCATAGATTGTTCCTGATTTAGGAATTATGTTCAATTCTTTGTGGGCATGGGCAGGCCTGTGGGCGATGTCATCGCTGCGCACATTGGTGTGCGTTTGGGCTGTATAAGTTAATATCCACCCTTTTACCAAATGAATTAAAGTTACAATGAAACAGCTGTTCCGAAAATCTGTCTTTATAACCACAAACATTTAAATCATTATGCAAAAAAATCTATCCATATGCTGTCCATTAATTTTGTCGAAATTAATTGCCGTACATAAAACGTTCCAAAAACCAGTCCACCATAAAATTCCATCACCACATACACCATTCAGTTCACTGGCAGAGTTGTCATCCATTAACAATAAACAAGGCAATAATAGCAACACAAGCTCCTTCATGTTTTTCTGATTTTTTACTTTTTTTTGCAATCTCAGTTGCAATCGTTTCTTGCAACATCCCTTGCCACTCACTACACTACTGCAGTTATCGTCGCACAAATTGCATGCTGCGCGTTGTCCTCTGAATGTGCAGTAGCACCGCACCGTTCCGCTGATAATTGAACTCAAAACAACATGTTCGTATTGTAATTAAGGGCACCAGCTATATGGACGTACAAAAAGCACACACTTAGCTTGTTGTCGTTAAAGTAATTCCGGCATTTTTGTTTTCCATTACATGACCAATTTTAGCAGGAAGCCTTGCTTCGTTGCAGATGGTTGAAAAAATTGCTCATTTCATGGTAACGTTTTCCACTTTCTATGATCGCGCGCCACAGTGCGTGCCTACATTTTGGTGGCCAGGGGGTAGCAGAAAAAGCAGACAATCTGGGGGAAGCAAAGTATGCGTGATGACAGTCAGCAGTTTAATGTCCTATAATTTGATTAGTGGAATTAACTGTCAATCACTTAATTGACATCGAATGATCTGTTGAATGGGGTTGATGTAAGTAGAGCCGTTTAATGGCACAGTAAGGGATTCTTAAAAATTCCGTAAATTGAAGATAGTTTGGAATTGAAAAAAAAAATTCTATACTAGGATTGGGGAGGACACATAATTGGATTTGACAGTTAATTTAGAATGAATGCCTAAAGCTGGGTTGAGATCGGAATGCAGACTTTTCGGAGGAGATAGGGAAGCGACCCACTTCGATTCTGGTGGCTTCCAAAGACTTGAAGATAATCATCAAAATCTTCTAACTCTAAACACCAATTTTTTGGTAACTAAATGAACCACCATGTTGCTAATTTGTTTCACTTTAAGCAGTCGCTTTACGTTATCATCTACCTACCATCAGAATAGAAGCATTAAATGTGCTCATCCGAAATTTACGAAGTACACTACCGCTTACCGATAGGTTTTTTATTTGAAGCAATGCCGGCCAATAATCAGCCAGCAGCCAGAAATCGATATCGCACACGAGTGTGCGCTAAGAATTGCGTTTTAGAAGTTGGTCACACTCGATATAGATAATGAAATGATACAGTACCTATGAAATGCATGGAGAGCTCCGATGAATATCTGACAAAAGGTGGACGACTTAGACAAAGAATTCGTAAGCGCACACTGCGACTTTTGCCAGTGCGATTTTAATGTGTGCGCATAACATTTATGTGCGCAAACTAGCTTATACAACAAGATCAATGTTTTCTAGTGTGCGTTTTGGTACCATGCTACCATTGAGTTTATATACATTAGAGGAATCATCATTGCGAAATCGAAGTTTTCTATATTTACCGATGAGCTGATGATGTCGCTTCAATCGACGTTCTCCTTGTGGATAGATGAGTACATTCTTTGGGAAAAAATTCCAAATCCTACAGCAAAAGATTGCCGTGTCACTGCACTACGAGAAAAATTACATACTTGATCTTACTCACATGGCGCTAGAGTCTGGGGCCTCATTTGATCTAGGTTAGGTCCGAATCTCCAGTATACTATATCTGACAACTTTATCCGGTCTACGCACTCTCTCAATTTCGAAGTAAAATAAAAAATTTCCCACAACTTTCTCCCTTTTTTCCTGCCAGAAGCCAAATGATTTAGTTCCCATTCCGGTATCTAAATCGTCTATACCTTTTAATAAGCCGACTTTGATAAACTCGACAGCTTACTAGCGAACAATTCAAAACAGGATACACAACACTTAGAGCAATAAAATCAACCAACTTAATGGATTTATTCAAAGAACAGAAAAAAAATGCCTGAACTTGTTCTAGAAAAATAAGACGATTACACCAGAAAGTATTCCACCTACTGGAGAGCCATCGTCACCAATCCACATTTTGCTTCTTCATCTAATGCAAATCGCCAAGTGCCATTAATAAGTAATCAGCTTTAGCTAACTTCAACTGCGTGCACCCGTATATGCTACACACAGACATCCTGTCGATAAATGACCAAGATTAGTCCCTTTTTCAGTCAAAACCTTGCCAGCAGAAAAGAAGAGAGAGCGCCCACCTTATCGTAGGTATACCCACTCTCATTATTTCCAAGGCAAAATCTCGTTTGCAAGTTTTAAGTTAAAAAAAATTAAATTATTTGAATGGTCGATGGGATGAACTAATTCATGAGGTGACTCCATACACTGTCCCATCAGCGAAGGGGAGTTCATTAAAATATACTTAGTGTCCAACCAGTTTTAGTTTTGTCTTGATCCTTTGGTAGCACTCGGTGGCGCATATGCACACAGTCGAGTCGGGACGGGACCGGTATTTCTGGTGATAATGGTTCTCACATCATTTTCGCCCAGGAGTGCGTGACAATCTTCATTTGCTCGCAAAGCTGGAGATGAGATTTCTGCACTGCACATGGTCATAGATATATTCCGGCTTTACCAGCGCAGTATAATGACTGTTCCGATAAAAGGGAGCATACATTTCTATGCTAATTTTAACAGCTTTCCAAATCGTTTGACATTATTTTGTTGTCGTTAAATTTTATTTCATTGAGTGTTAGACACGAAGATGGCGCTCAACATGACATCTGTCAAGTGGCAATTAAGGCGAAAATGTGTTCATTTGCTAATGAAGAAATTTTGCTGAAAGTAGATGTCAGACAACTCATCTTGTTTACTGAAAAAATTTGTAACTTTGAGTAGGTCTTAGAAAATTAAACTGGCTAACAGTATCTGTGGTGAGAAGCTAATTTGAATTGTTTTTATGAGCATCCCTAAGAAAGACCGTGAAGATCAGCGACCCAGTGGTATCTAAACTGGCGCCCTATGTCAGGTCGCTCTGCTAGAGAATCTTCTGCACTAGAAATGCTCGTCAAATCAAAAAGTTTGGCTCCATTCTATAGTCAGTATTTTTAAGCTATTCATATTCAACTCAATCGAGTTTGCCCTTCACCAGATTTGTAGAACCTTATAGTCCTCTTCAAAAGAACGCATCAACAACTTCAAGAAGGGCATATAAACTCTCCATTAGCGAGGATAGATCAAAAGCAATCGTGAAGTCGAAGAGTTGTTGAATACCAATGATGTAAAGTGGATCGTTTGAGAATAGGCTCTCAAATGGCTACCGATGTTGGCGAATAAAATTTTAGCTTAGCAGTCGATAGCGACCAATAGGAACCACAGTTTTACGAAATAATCGACTAAGATGCTTGGGACATTTAGATCGTACGGACAGCATTGATGCTGCAGCAGAGGAGGATAGGTGCTTGAAAGCTAAACTAATATACTCGAAACTTTTGTAACGAAACGTCCCCATTCGTCACACTTTTATGGCCCCCACTGTTAGACACTTTGTATGGCCACTACAGTACACAGCCAACCGCAGACACACCACCCTCTGCTAGTGCACAGATTACCTAGACTGGCGAACAAAACAACACTTGTGACAAGGAATTTTCATTCGTCACTTATAAGTCACACTGTCCCTTTGTAGGAAATTGCATGAGTACCCGAATGAAAGTCCCAATTAAGACTTGTCTACTTGTTGTGTGTTGTGTACCAATCTAAAGTACCAGATAAGGCTCCCACAAGGAAATTGACTTCAGTCAGTCGTGTGAATTTTTGGTGGATAAGTTTCCCTTGGGAAGCTGGCCTTAATTCAGCAGTGAAAGCATCTTTGGCTGTGCTGCTCCTGCTTAGGGTCGGAACCACGCTTGTCGTTGGTCCGAAAATCGGAGACACGCTTGTCGTTGGGCCGCAGATCGGAGTCACGCTTGTCGTTGGGCCGCAATCTTCCATATAAAATTACGTCAAGCGAAAATTTTGTTTTTATTTAATTTATTTGTGCGTCTCTGAAGAATTTGCTACTAAGATGAGCAAAAATGTGTCTCTCTTGTAGAAATTCAATTGTACTATAAATATTTGTAGTCGTGTACTAATAGGCCCCATGGGCCATGATAGGCGCCAGAATAAAACGTTTTGCTAGTATTTTTAGTACACGTTTCTGTAATAAGTCAAATAGTCATCCCGTCAGTATTTGTTGACAAATTTACCAGGCTTTCTTGTAGAATCTTCTGTTTAAACCGAATTGGCTAAATATTTCCCTGTTTCTATCCCCTAGCAGTTATGGTCAGAAAGTTCTGTATTAATGGTTTATCTCTCACTAAAATAAAAAGATTAAAATTATAAAAAAATATCTTCCCAGACAATAAAAAACGCATCCTTGCAAGTCCCAATTAAGACGCACAACGGCAGCACAAAAAACCCATCAAAGGAAGCTCCAACACAAGTTGTTTGTTTAAAAAAAATCCTTGACAGGTACATTCACTTGACAGACGTCTCTCTCAGGTATCAACTGCAAATTGGCCTTCCTTTACATTTATGCAATTATTTTTTCACCGAAAAACAACGTTTCCCTTAATTAAAGACGTTCACCCAATGAACCCATAAAAGGACCCTTCGAAATGCCATAAAATTGATTTTGTTCCAAGGTAAACTCCACCAGCAGAAGATAGTCCCTTCACAAATTAAATTCTTTCTTAACCTCAACTGGTAGCCGATTAAAAACACGAACCAAACGTAACGCAGCATCATGCTCATCATTTCATTAAACCGCACAAAATTCAAGGGCTCCCAAGACAGTTAACTGAGTCTTGTCCAACGCCAAAATTCTGCAGAATTTCGGTGGACAAGCGCAGAGAACAAAGATCCCATTAACTGAAGGCACCCCAGTACATCTATAGGAAATATTCTGCTGCCTTGGGGTTTATCTCAGTGCAAATAAATTTGTCTGACGAATCCCGAAAGACAATTACATTAAACCGACCGAATGTCTCTGTCTTCTGGGTTCAAAGGAATTTATTTCCTGGATTCAGCAAACGCATTTTTTTTGTGCTCTGTGTTGTGGAATTTTACATTTAGTGGGACATTTCGTATTCGGGTTTTTGTGGTGATAATTGGGTGAGTGGAATTGTTTTTTTTTTTTTATTTTCTGTTGGTGACTTGTGAGGGATATCACCGTTAACTGGTAATTAGAGCCGAAAATGGAAATGGGTTTGAGACTTTGTGGTCGGAACAGAAGGGAATATGATGTGGCTGAAAGTGGGCGAATGTTTTTTTAAGAGGAATTAAATGAGTCACGTCAATAGATCATACGATACTTTTTTTAATATTTGTGGGAAAACAGATTTTACTTCGAAATGGGTAAGACTTTTCATTAGTCGTGCATATGGGACACAATAACTGGTCCATATGCCTAAACCACACTTAATTTATTGGAAGCAAGGTTTACCACTTTCTCGCCACTTGAATAGGACACAACGCCGTAGGTCTGTTTTCTATCGCCCACTGCTCGTAAACCAATTCTTAATTAAAGTTCATTTAATTGTTGTCATTTAATCAGAAGAAAGATTTAAAACTAAAGCTTTAACTATTAACAAAAAACGATTATCCAAAAATGCGGGGTTAGAGGGGCAGTTTGCAATATATGCAATTTTCACCCAGAAGCCATTAAGGCCCATTGTGATTACCCCTTTTATAGTGCATAATAGGACATGCAACTAACAAAACCATTCGGATCTGTTGATGAATCTTCTTAAATCTGTCGTTGCTAGATCTTCCAAGCAGTCGACGAACCGTGCTCCCATACAAGAGTAGCGGCATTCTTGGATGGTTGGCCATGGACATTTTCCTTATTTGTAAAGATACCTATAGTCTTTTGGTCACGTTTCCAATGATGCAGTGTCCGGTTATTACCCCGACAAGCACTTGGATTCGGTGTCTATAAAAAAATGTTAGGAGCTTTGACCTTTTATAGTACAAACGGAATTGTTCTTCCATCATTATTTAACCGAGTTTAATGTGACATTATTAATGACGCCCTTAGCTGCGTTGAAAGCTGGTAATACTTTGTAACGGTATACATATAAACATATGGTACCCTTCCACCTTAGAGATACAGGAATCTCAAGTTGACATCGGTGGAAGGCCTGTCCGGTCGACAAATGCAAGGCAGGCATGCTTGTTTTTAGCCAGTGCTAAGCTCGTCGGAATGGGTGGGAACTTTTGCATGTCTTGCGGACTACCGTATTGTTACATGCCTGCAAATTTTGATAGGGATAATTAAAAATTGATGAAGGGATAGGAAGAACATTTTGAAAGGAAGGACTCTAACTAGGATTAAAAGGTTTAAAATTTTGATAGCCAAGAAGAAAACAAACCACACCTATCGACTCGGTTGGTTTGCTTTCGCCACAACTTATCAGGCAGCTAATAGTATCTGCCTACGTCCATTTCAGAGCCGCATCTGGCCAGTTTATCTGCTGCCTCGTTCCCTTCTACACCGACATGTTCATGAACCCAGCACAGCAATACTGTGTGATGGCCTAATGCTCTCAATTCCGAAAGGCACTGGCTTACGGATTTGGAGCTTATACCAGATTAGAGTTAATTGGTTGCTGCTTGGCGGTCCGCTCCGCATGCAGAAGGTAGTTTCCATAGCTGGTAGTACCTTCGCTAAGACAGTTTGAGTTGCTCTCTTAACCGCGTAGATCTCTGCCTCGAAAACGGTGCACAGTGCACTGATCTGCCAGTCAGTATGAATGGAGCTAACTGGAGAGGCATGTTGGTTGAGGTCCAGGTCCACCCCGGACTGTGGCGCCACCTAAGTAAGTAAGTAAGTATTATTGCGGCTATTTCAGTTAACACCATCATAATCTCAACTCCTCTGTACGGACCAAAATGTTGACGAATGGGTTACTTATCACAAGAAGTCGACTCATCAGTCGGAGGATGTATATACTTATATATAGTTCCCATCATGGTGTCTTAAATTGCCAACACAAAAGATTTGTTATTTGATCATAAAGAAAATCGCTCGACTACTTATGTCCGATCTTTAGAATGCTGCAAGACAAATCAAATACCAGTTGCTTGAGTCACAGCGCATCCACCTGACGAAGTAAGTTCACATGATTCACCACAAATCATCGACCACTTGACTGACATATTCTCTTGCTGCAACGTGACTCAGCTTAAAATCATTCACTTTTAAACAGCCAGCAGAATAAATTCTATGACCAACGCCCTTTCACACGACACTCCTCAGACTTTCGCTACGAAAGCCATTACCTAAAAAAGTTCTGCACTCATTCGAGTGTGCAATTACCACCTTTTTCAATTATCGGGCCAGTCGCAGTGTCATAATTTATTAACCAACAAAATTAATATTCCAAAAACCCACAGGACTTTCTCCTCATTTCACAAAAATTTATCACCACTTTGCGGTGGTGCGATGAATGTGATGATGGGAGTAGCCAGAGCAACAATAAAACATTAACAGCATCAAATCGTAAAAACGGTAGCAGCATTGGCCTATAGCCTAGCCTAAACCGGACAAGGTAAATACATGCCTTGATTGGAATCTTCTCACAAAACTTGTCGACTCGGACCAATCGGACACGTATCGAAAGTCGGACTTGTCCGTATAAGTTAATTGTCTGGTTGCGCAAATTAACAATTGATTGAGTGTGGCTTGGCCTGGTGCAAAGGAATGTGCGCCGAAAACAACAAGTGCCGCCAATTCTACAGACAGTCGCAATGTGCAGCAGCAATCTGCGCACAGACTTGTTGTGGTTCCAGTGGTTATGCCATCTCATGGTTATCGTGACAGGTTAATCTAACAAAACAGCGATCGTGTGCCGTGAGATTGTGTTGTCTCAGCCTTAAGTTGGTCCAATTAAATGGGATGCTCGTCGATAACGCGATAGCGAAAGTGCATTTCGTTTCATTTTGAGAATGGCGCAGCGCAGCGCGGCGCGGCGATGGCTTGACAACTTTATCATGCGAATGATGGTAATCCATGATAGGTAGGTATGTTTTCTTTTTATTTTCAAGCGTGCGTTTGCAATCAATTTTCGAGGTAATGATGGTATTTAGATAAGAATTCGGTGGTTGCCAATGGCAAGAGAGATTAACTTGCGGTGCAGTTGTAAAGATATCCAATATTTTGGAAAATAAATACGGTCTTCTGACAGGCGAGTTAGTTTTTCGTCGAAATTACTCCGCAAGAGGTGCATTTTGTGAAATGGAATTGCATGTTGCAGTGCAGCCGATAACCTTTCAATAATTAATCCATTTAATGGTTGTTACCAGTCTGTAATTTTTGCAATAAATACAACAAATAAAAAAAAACTCAAAACTTTGTCCGTCAACGCAAACGGGACCAAAAACGAACTCGAGGAATTTTTGGTTCAAAACAACCAAGAAGATCTTCCTTTGTTAACGTTCATGGCTTCTGCCCCATAGAGAAGGACTGAGATGATGAGGGTCTTATATATAAAGTCTCCTTTGACAAGACCTTAGTAGTCAGTTGCTTTCTTTGGCCAAAGAAACAGCGGTGTAACTCTTCGTTTGATTTCTGCTGTAATGTCATTATCAGAGTTAGCGACAGTGTTTATGTAGACAAAGTCCCTAACCACCTCAAAGATATAGCTGTCTATCGTGACGTTCTGTCCGATTCGTCGATGTTGTGTATCCCTCCTTGTTTTGCCCTCATTCACCACTAACCCCATTTTTTGCCGCTTTTTTAACTAAAACTGACAGCTCGCTGCGTCCTGCCAATGATTTCAATTGGCGTATTTTTTTGGGAAGTGAGTATAACAAAACCGAAAGTGAGTATAACAAATTTGCATGTAAATCCAAAAGTGAGTAGAACAAAACCGAAAGTGAGTATAAAAGTTTTCAATGTAAAAGTTAAAGTGAGCTAGCTATAGATTCTCAACAAAATACGCCTAATATCGTCAGCGTATGCAGTTGCACAATCTTTTGGAAAATTGTCCCCCTGGTGTTGGCTTGCGAGTTTCGCACCATTTTCTCAAGCGTGATGTTGAAAAAGTCACATGACAGCGCATCTAAATCCCTTTCGGTTTTCGGACTTACCGTGCCTAAAAAACACACTAGTAGGGACCACTCAGTTCGCTGACGAGTGGTTTTAGATTCAGGCATTCACACAGTACAGCAAATCAGATATCTTGTATGCAAAGTTGAAAAGACTGAAGTCTCCATAGTTGGCGCAGTTAAGAGGGTCTCCTTTCTTTTGGATCGGGCGAATAATGGTAAGGTTTCATTGATCAGGTATACTTTCCTCTAAACAAATGTTGGAGACAAGTTGATGTACGCTAATCTACCGCTGCCTTGAAAACTTTGGCAGATAAACCTTCCGGTCCAACAACTTTGTTAAGCCCCATTTAGACGGTCATTTCAGTTTCAGTTTCAGTTGAGCTATCAGTTAAGCTTTCAGTTAAACTGATGCTATACAGTGCATTTAGACATCAGTCCAGTATTCAGTTGAGCTTTCAATTTACTCGTGAGTAACCGAATGTTAGAAGATTATTTCTACTAAAACTGACAACTGAACTGAAAACTTATGGGAATTCCATTAGTTTAAGTCTCAGTTTCAGTTTCAGTTAAACGCTTCAATTTTTGCATTTAGACATCAGTTTAACTGAAAGCTTAACAGAAACTGAAACTGAAATGACCGTCTAAATGGGGCTTTAGACTTCACTCACTTCATCTTGGTCAGTTGGACCGGACGGAAGTCTTGGCTTTCAACTTCCAGAGTAAATGGTTCATTCTGACTGACAGGGGAGTTTAAAAATACATGGAGTACGATCAATCAGTTTTTTCTTTCTGTCACTGATAAGGCAAAATATTTAGTTTACGCGGTAGCACTGTTTGGCAATAGCTTGAGAAAAAGAGAGACTAGAGAAATCGACATTTTTAGAAAGAAAAACAAAATTAGTTGTCTAACAATGGCCGCGTTCCACTGACCGCTAGATGACTAGCGGCATGTCAAACTCCATATAAAAAAACTGACATTTCAGCATTTGCGCTAGAGCTCTAGCACATTTTGTGAAATATCGGCCAATGTGTCAGTATTATAACGTGTTTTAACCATGATAAGAGATGTTACCTGTCCTTTTCTATTCATGTCTGTATATGGTACGAATGGTATGGCCCGCTGGGTGCTTTTTTTTAAATCCATCTTCTTGGGAAGCTTGGGTGATCAGTTAAAATTAAACCGCGTATGAGAACTTTTATGCAATACTAAGCACTAAAATGGGCCAATAACGATATCGGCTAATGTTAGTCTATATAAAAACAATAAGTAACGAAATAATCGACACCACCCTTAATCGAAAGATGTAGAAGGCTAAAATTGATCGTTGACCAGCCTTCGGGTACGCAAGAACAAGACCCATCTAGTCTAAGATCTAATGCGATGAGTCTCTTCCTTGCGTCGGGAATTTTAGGATTGAGCTCTTGAGATCACTCTTACTCTTATATTTATCGAAAAATCATGTTTACTGGAGGGGCTTGTGATGAGGCGGAATTGCCATATCTGAAGATTCGTAAGATTTATTTACACACACACAAAAGTGCTCAGTTTGGTGAGGCGAAATGAGGTTATACAGTGAACTATTAAACAAGAATTTTTGATTCAAATTCCATTAATATATTTTTTATTTAAAAAAAAAATCCATTATGTAGTTCCTTCTGAAGTACACAATCAAGTCTGCATTTGTATCTAAATCTGTTTTATTAAGGCAAAACTTGCTAAAAATTACACACACATTTTCATCCATCTAAGCATGATCCGTCCTACGATCATTACACGGTAATTATATGAAGCATTGCAATCTTACCAACTTCCAGATGGAATTTATTTCCTTAACAACTAAATGCCCTCGAGACGATTACGTAATTTAGGTAGCTACCATCTTGATGGACTGCACTCTTTAAGATGTAGGGATTAAGATGCCTTACTACGAATTACAATTTTATTGCATTTCTAGTATATTACCAATGAAATCGCAATTATTGAGCCTTCACTTCGAAATCTTCAGCGAATCCGTCACACACCCTTAAGTTAAACGAATGTTCTTTCATTCTTCTATTTGTGATGTTCAAATGGTTTTTGGTTTTTTTTTTTTTCAATTAAAACATGATTAGGCGGATTCACCGGCACTTCCGCGTACCGCTGGGGATTCTTAAAGTGATGGCACATGCAGTCACTAAAAACACAGGGTTCTTTTTTTTTAGGTTCGCTGAAAGGAAAAATTAGCATTCCAGAGTTATTTAAGCGAGGGATGCTTCTTCAATTAGTGAGGGACTTTAACCCGATCAAAAAAAAAAAAAAAACTCCCGAGGGGACTGACTTTCATCATCCCGAATTGGATTGCACCTACAGTCGTTCGACTAATCGGCAATTTATTTTTAAAAATGAGAAGTGTGCTGCAATGAAAGGAAATCAAGTTAAACCGAATAATTGATTCTACTTAGAAAAGCCTCTTATAAAATAAGGTTCAAGGAACATGACATTTCTGGTTGACCTATACTGTGGTACAATTGGAAAGTGAGGTGAAGGTTTTTTTCTAAATTTTATGCAATTTGAATGCGAACTTGTCAATCAACTTTGTGCTAAGTTTCTCTCCCGAGCAAATAAGGAGATTTTCAATAAGGTCTAAAGCTAAAGAAGCTCCAGATATACTCTACAGATTTTAAGCACGGACTCTCTCAAAA
This sequence comes from Cheilosia soror, assembly GCA_949372485.1. NCBI lineage: Eukaryota > Metazoa > Arthropoda > Insecta > Diptera > Syrphidae > Cheilosia > Cheilosia soror. Next base: position 7,412,687 of record OX443562.1, on the reverse strand, counting down.
AGGGGTGAAGATATTTTTGGCCTCATCGAGAGGAAACTGTAGTATCTGCACTGTGCGATGCCAACACTTGACTATATAAAATGTAAAACAATGAAAATAAAGTCGCACTATATAAAATGAAAATACGGAAAATAAAAGTGAATGGATAGAAAACTGGGGTCTAATCACGTAAGGCTAAAACGATCGAACGACGTCGTCTCGACGATACTTCTATTTCGTGTAACAACTAAAAAGCGATGATCGTCAAAACGATTGAACGATTATCGCTTTTTATTGCTTCATGTAAACAAATCAACTGTCAAATGGCGTCGTCGAAACGATTCGATTGAACGATAGCTATTTTTCAATCGTTTCATCATTCAGCATTCTTATGTATCTATTCCCTTCATATTTGTTAAACGGCATGACAGTTGACATCCTAGTTGTGTTCTTCTTGGAGGCGATATCATAGAATTGCATTCACAGCATCCACAGATACTCTTCTTCTTCTTTTTCTTCTTTTACAAACCTTATCAATATAATTTCTTGGGAACCAATGCTTATTTTCAAACGTATACATACTTTTCCACATAAAAAGGAACAAAACAAACAAAATAATATACGAATTTTATTAGTTTTCAGTTGTCACAGTTTGTTTACAGTCCTACTCAAACTGTTCAAAATGAAAACGACGAACGATTCGATTGAACGACGACACTGTGATGTTATATGAAGCAAACTAAAAACGAGGTCGTTATATTCAATCGTCTCAACGACGATCGTCTGATATATTACGCGATTAGAGCCCTGTAGATCAATCGGTTATTGAATATTGTGTCTCTACAGAAACGTTTTGGTAAGATATTCGGGTTGGTGATAAAATCTCCTTTTACAAAATCCTGTACTCCAAAAGACCCTAAGAGTAAATCCCCCATTTTTAGATTTGGTGTTATTAATTCTGCCGCCGCGACACCTTAAAATGGTGTTAAAAAGTGAGATACGTATGGAGAGGCATGCTGCCCCCCTGCAACCCCCCTGTGGTCACTGTAGGATTTGGAGTAGGAGCAAGATTGGGTATATCGTATATGCAAGGTTTAGTTTTCTTGTGGGAGTTTTTGGCATAGGGAATTTCGTCTAAGCTGAGTTGTACATATATTGACATTTAGTCAAAAAAAAATGGACTTCAACATTTCTACCCGCAGATTCATCGATCATAAAAGAGAGAGTCTAACTGGAGTTGCAATATTGGTACACCCTGAACTTTTAAGCCACCCAATCAATTGCGGTTCCATTAGACATGTTTTTGGGAATAAGTTTTGTTTGTTATCCTGGTTACCAACGACAATCGTAGAGTTCTGAAAGGAATATACGCCTGTTCCTGGCTTGAGGGTAGATACCGCGGAACTCCGAAGGTTTGGGAAAAATGGCAGCCAGGAACAAAAATTGCTTAGAAATGAGCATCAAAATTCAGAATACCAACCCGTAGTCAATTTCTGTGTAGAAAATTCTCATCTGGTACGGGTAGGTACCTAGCGGTTACCAAGGAATGTTACAACTACCACTTACTCTCACATTTGGGTACTCATAATTTCTATCAGAAATCGAGTGTGAATTTACAACCGAATGAAAAAAATTCTCGAATATCTTGCGCCATTATGGTGCGGAGTGCTGAAAGATAAGCAGGAAAAGAGAGCTGATAAAAGGATGCACTTCAAAAAGCCAATAGTGCTTTGGATAGAAAATTTTGTTCCTTACGTCCTTTATTACATTGCTGAGGAACATATCCTGCGATGGAAGTATACCTATAGAATATAGGCACATGTCAAAAACTGAGTCAAACCTTTCCTCTCTGATTGTTCTTAAGTAAGTTCAGTGAATGTTTTGGAGCCGAGCTCTGTATATGTATGCGAACAAAATCCAGGTCTTCATCTAAGCTATATGCTTTTCAGAAAGGGAGGACTAGCTTTGAGCTCAAGTACTGCTGGGTTTCCACTTGTCGATTTGAAATTGACAATTGACGTATTTTTATGCCAATTAAAAAACTGGCAAGTGGAAATAGCGATAAATTTCTTGTCAATGAATTGACTAACAGCGTTTGTCAATAACTGACAAAGAAACAACTGGACAAGTGGAAATAGCTAAATTGTCAAACAAAATGTCACTTTGTCTATAATTGACAGAGAAAATTTAATTGGCATCGAGTTCATAAGTTGGTCAATCAACTGACAAACGATTTTTTGCCAATAGTTGGCATAAGTGGAAATGAACTGACGTTGGTGTCGTTCAATGACATAAACGCGAGGGCTGTCAAACTTTGTCAATCAACCGACATGTGGAAACCCACCTTACCGCTTGTCTTTCTCAGACAGAAAAAAATGTCATATTTTATATAGTTCTCACTAATTGTGTAAAATTTAAATGCAAATAAATCAAATATATCATCTTCTGTCCCATATCCCCCCCCGATTGGTCACACTGTTCAATAAGCAATCGTCTTGCTCTAATTCTCTCACTCATCCACTAAAGTAGTACAAAACGCATGCGTCCCGTAGAGCTGCTGTTTAAATAGTTGCAACGAAGCTTCAACCACCGATTCCCCAGTAATTATCGATTGTGTCTGGAATGTTGACTGAATGGGTTGGCCGCGTCCCATCGATTAGATACCCCTTCACATTCACATACAGTTGCAGTTGCAGTTGTAGTAAAAGTTACAATTGCATTCGTTGTACTCGAATACAGCAACTTCCGCTTGATTGTTATGTTGGCCATTGGAATTCGTGTCGATCGATTAAATTCTATTACCGGGTCACCCGTGGCAGTAAAAATTAAACAGCCGCCAGCATATTATTGCTAAAGGATCAGAGAGTTAATAAAAATTAAATCAAACACATTAAAGTGTCAGTCCAGCATATAATTAAAAAATATATATCTTCAACCACTTGAAGTGAACTCAACCAATTTGATGGACTCTTTGACTCTAACAATGACCGAAAAGCCATCATCGCGGGATTTTCTGATTATGACGCTGCGTCATTATATCGTATAAGTAAACAGAAAAGAAGATAACTTGTCACTTGATTGTTTGCCTTTGGTGAAGATGAACATACACCCAACCGGCTTTAGCTCTTAATAATTTTTTTATATTCTATTTATTTATTTTTTTTTTTTGTTATTTCGACCGCGGGAATCGAAAATGCATTTAATTTTTCAACTCATGCTATGGCCACGGTCACACTCACTTCATTAAGTGTGATGTAATCGAGGGGCCAGTAACCGTGCGCTGGCCATACTAACAAACAATGGCCTAGGTAATGAACTTGAAAATTAGTACCAAGTTAATAGATTTATTATGCTGCGACTGTGACCCTTGAACCGCTCACGGGAAAGCCACAACAACTTTTATAAAATGAAGGGTCATTTCACCCAAGTCTTCAGAGAAGTGTTATTTAAATGATAATTAACATGGCCATTACCAGACAATGTGAGGACGGTTCAGTGCACTTGGCGGCATTTTCAGCCGCTCTACACGTGGTATTAAATTACCGAGAGCTACAGGCCGAGGCGTTTCCCTATTTTGGGAATTAATTTGGCTTTGAGATGGATTTACGAGCACGTGGTTAGTTCATAATATTGTCTGGAGCAATATTGGCTGTATTGGGCGATTTAGTGCTGGTTTTTGTTATGCACTGGCTGTAAGTTATGGGAGGGATGTTAGACAATGCGTATCTTTGGTAGATTGTTAGTGAGATTGCTCTATAAATTTATAGCTCATGAAGGAAGCCAGTAAATGCACCCTAACCCATGGGTTAGGTAAGTCGTATATACCACTTCTCCAAAAATAGGCCTAAATGGAAGGAGCAACCCCATCGAAAGTATAGACAGCTAAATAAAAAAAATCGCTATAGTTCCAATGCCTCTAATACGTAGACAATCTTCGATCAATATAGGACCCCGATCGACTTTTGGAATGCGAGGTTTTACCATGACTCAGGGAATTGGGGTCTTTGCAATGCTGGGCTAAATAGAGACAGAAAATAACGCAGTTACGAATTTACGTCTTAGGACTGAACGGAATAATATATAGCACGACAAAGGAGGGCATTGTCGTACGGAATGTTGCAATCAATCAAAGGGTACATCTGTCTGTCTGTCGACAGTAAGCCCGTTAGGATCGTACAGTATCCAAAGCTGGCTCCTTTGAAGTAACCCAAAGTAGTGAGCCGTAACGTACTTTTTTCGTTGTCTACTATGCAAATTTAGCGGCAAGGTGCAGAATTATGTCCTGCGCTGTCGTATATGGATGTGTTGTATGATAGTCCCACATAAGAAGGTGTAAGAACAGCAAGACTTACCTTGAAAGTGGAAAAATTAAGTTTATCGTGGATACACTCGCGGTTAGAAAGAAGGATTCAACTCCAAAGCGACAATACCAAATCCTAGAAAAGACCGATATAGTCCTGCTGATTAAGAGGCAGATCCCCACTATGTATAAAGTACCCGGTAGACGAGGCGTTGGAAGCTGGTATGGTGGCAATAGATCAATACTGTATCCCTCGAAATGCGACTTTTGGGCGCCCCACAAGACAGGCAGCTAATGCTCATGACCGTACACTTGACAACCACGAGGACTTCAATTTTTCAAAACTCCTTCTGTTATAGGACAAGCAAACTTTGGAACTCACTTCCTGTAGATATATTCCCAGAAGACTACAATTTGCAGCGATTGAAGTGCAGAACAAACATACATCTGCGAGCATCTCGGGGCGCTGATGAAGCGTTATAGGTTCGCCTTTCCCAGGAGAAGTATTTAAGGAAAAAATAGGGCTGACTACAGTTGCTCTTATAACTACTTGTTTTTAAGAGCCAAGCATGGAAAACTCTACAAAGGGGTCTTAAATCGGCTAATCGGACATATTTAGCTCAGCAAAAGATGGGATTGCCAAAACGCACCCTCTACGTTTATGGTTACGGCGAGTGGATTGAACTCGCACTCTAGCACCCGAGATTCCGAAGTTTGACCAATTTTTTCATTGATGCCGCTTCTGCAGACTTGCTTCTTTGATAGTCATGCTGGCTCGCAGGAATGGCAATGGTGGGGGAACATTTAGCTTAACGTGAACGTTAATCAATCTTGCAAGCAAGATCTTTTAACAGAAGTCATGAGTCTTAAGTATTTGCAAAGACCAAAGGTATAGACTTTCATACCACTAAGTATCGTATATTCGACAATTTCCCATTTACAGTCCAACGGTCTTAATCACATAGCGCTCGCATGAAGGCGAAAGGTTACTGCCTCAGAAAAATTCTACACCCCATTGACCCCAGTTGGTCACTGATGGTCACTTACATGCCGCGAGTATTCCTGAAGGCCACCGCGCGGTCATACCACTCCTCAGGTAGCCACTAATAAATTCTTCATCCTTTCGCTTTCATTTGTCCTTCCTGCTGTGATTTTTTTCCCGTCTTCCTTTTTCGCTACTACATAAATCCATCTCAGAGTCAGCAACAAAAAAAAAATCCTTTTTGTGTCAAATTGCAGAAGAAGATGCTCATAAAACGAAAATAACACTAATAACAAATATTTGCTTGTAATCCTTTCCAAACCCAAACACCACCAAACGACACAAAATGAGGAAAAGAAAAAAGATCTTCATGTTTGTAGGTTATTGCCCCAAAGGTGCTGTGTGCCTGATGCCTGCTTTGTCTTCCCAATCCTATTGGTGTGTCTTTTATTACATGTTTCTCTGTTTATCTTTATCTGTTGTTGATTCCTATCTGATGGCTGGGGATTCGAATAAAGAGCTCAACAAGGCAAACACAAAAAAAGAAATCGTTCTACCAAACGAATGCTCTATACACACCTTCAGCGCCACAAGTCCTATATGCCGACTCTCTATCGTTGTATCCATCTCTCTCGTTTATCTTTACATCTTTGTGTGTCTTAATAATCTGTCACAAGATGATAGTTGCCCTGGGGAGCATCTTCAAACTGCAAATCCACATCCTATCCTAAGCACCTCCAGAAAAATGATCGCAATTTACTCTGTCTCGTATATAGTATACAGAGGGCCGACCCAACAACGCAACGGTAGCTCGCCGCGCCGGTGTGACATGCAATCCATTTCTATTACAGAAATTAGCTTCACGCTTTCGATTAGTATATACTAACGCTGGCGCTGGCTGGCGCACCTGTATATTGATTCCTTCGAGGAGTAGGAGTAACCACAGTTAGAGATTGCGAAATCAATGCTCGCAAATCCGCAATGGATCTGTCTATAGAATCTCATTCACACTTCGGGCCTCGCGGCCAGGGAGCGAAAATGACAGGCAACATACCAACAACTGCGGATTTGCCATTCTTTTGTTGGTTCATTCATCTGTCTTGTATCTGCGGCAATAGAGGGAATCCAAACTGGGAAAATTAATGATATTTAATGAGCGGCAACCGATTGCTTCCTAGTTCACACCATGAATGGGTACACTTCACGTTTGTCACTGTGGTGGCAATCAGTGGTGGATGATAATGAGTGTTTTTATTAAATACTCAAAATATTGTCGTAGTAAATGGATGTAAACCGGCAAAGTGCAGTTTTTGCAGATTTCTTCTTTTCCGAGTAACAAAAATTTCGTAGGCCTGATGGGAAAGAACATTTTAAAAATGTTGGCAACGCGTTAAAACGATAAAATAATGAAATAATGTGTTGCCACGTAGTTTACAACCGTCAGTAATGTTCGTTTGATTCTTAAATAGATATAGCTTTCAAAAGTTACATCAGATCCGAGGTAGACAATTCAATAACCACCTTAAAGTTACAGCTGTCAGTTGTGACATTCGTAAATTTTATGTGGCCTTGCTTTATTATTGACGACATAAAATTTTGTTGTGCTTCCTCATGACTGAACCCATTTTTGCCGCTTCAGTCTCTGTTGTGTTCTGTCAATGATACGTGCATGCGAATAAAGGGTGATTTTTTAAGCGTTTGGTTTTCAAAATTAAAAGAAAACAACGAAAATTTGCAAAATCGAGCGATATTTTTATTATCGTCGATAAATTATTTCTTGCCATTTACTTTTTGAATATTATTTTATGCAAATGTTGACCGCGACTATGCTCCAAGTGCTCCATCCGGAATGTCCAATTTTGGCATACTTTATCTAACATATCGACTGGTATCTCACCAATAATACGAGTTATGTTGTCTTCCAAGGCGGCAATTGTTGCTGCCTTATCCGTATAGACGAGAGACTTCCAATATCCCCACAAAAAATAGTCCAGCGGCGTTAAATCGAACGATTTAGGCGGCCAATTCGAAGGTCCGCAACGTGAGATTAATGTCGTTTTCGGTTGATCCGGAAGCAATCCGAACGCTTCTGAAAGCATTCGATTGGCACTCAACTGACAGTTCTTTTACTGAAAAAAAGATAAATTCGCTTCTGGATTTGAGTTCAAAATCGCAGACAGTTCTTCCGGACGGTTCTGGACGACCAACCGAAAACGACATAATTCTTCGAAAAAATTGCATCTTCTTCGAGCATTTCTAAGGCCCATTGACCAAATGTTCGAAGTGGTGGAAGTTCGCCTGGATTCAGTTCTTACACCAGCTGTTTTTTGTATCTTTTTAGACCAAGATCCTTGCATAGAATTATTGTCCACGTGGTCGAATAACGCCGCGAACGGCGCCGGATGGACATTTCACGGTCTTCATTAATACTGGTTGATACGGCAGCAATATTCTCCTCTGTACGCAAACGAGTCAGTGCTTTAATGTTCAATAAAGTGAAATTGGTGCGAAATTTGACCACAATGGCTTGAGTAGGCCTCAGTAGGACGATTACGACGACCATAAAATGGACGAAGTGCTCTAACACACCATCACTTTTACTGAGCACGATTTTTGGTAATAAAATTCAAATTTGCAAACGTTGTTCGGGTGTAAGTCTATCCATGGAGAAATGGCAATGTTAATTGAGCATTTTTTACTTTGACACGTGTCACATATCCCTCGCGAACCGTCAACAAAATCAGACTGAAAAACCAAACATCAAAAAAAATAACCCTTTAGTTTGGAAAACTCAACAATTTTATCATATCAAGTATGATGTTGAAGATGTCACATTTGGCAGCACTTGTCAAACTCTTTATATTTGATATCAAATGTCATTCTATTTGTAACTTTGCGTTGCAGAAACATTTTACACTTGTTTTAGAAACGCATTTACACTCCACATGCATCCCATACTTTCACAACAACAAATCTATAAACGATTCCTTTCATTAACTTCTTAATAAATCTGAAACAACATTCCCAATTGACAGCTTATTTCCTATCCCACGGCTAAGTTTACATTCGATTTCCTGTCATTCGCACTACACATCGGATATCCTGCGTGATTACTTAGCACTATTTCAAATGCGAAATTCATAAAAATCATTCACACTACAAATCATTCAGTTAATCTAATTATTGGTAATTAGCTTAGCTTTTGCCACTACCGTGGGTTAATTGATTTCCACGCTCATCTTCTCAACCTCTCTTTTTCTTTTCTTTTTTTCTGTCTACGAAAATTAATATTTTTTTCTTAGATGGCAGCCGCTATTGCTGCTGTACCGTGATAATAATTGACGTTACATCATCAAATGCATTACATACATAATCATCGACGGCGTTATTATCTACAGAGGCGCATACACACGCAAGTTAGAACTAAAGTGATGCCAGGCTCTGATTTTAATTGATTATTGCCTGTTGAACTTCAATTTAAAATATCCAGCACATCCAACGGTTCGAAAAGATTTTGGTAGATCGATAAATGAGTGGCGCTGCATCAAATTAACACGATCGACAAGATTTGAATTAGTCCAGTTCACGCTTTAGTCTGGTTTGTGAGCACAGATTAAATGAGGTAACAGTATGTGCGACAAGTATGTGCTCATTTCATCCGAGATACGCAGCCATTATGTTGCAGATGAGAGATAAGATGTTACGGGAGAAATGTATAGTAAGTGGATAATAATTTTATGCAAAGTACATTTAGAGTCATTATTTTGGGTTGGTGATGAAATCTTCTTTTCCAAAATCCCTTTTCCAAAATGCTATGTGCTGAAATCCCTTATTCCAAAATACTCCATAAGAGAAAATCCCACATTTTTAGATTTGGTGTTATTAACTTTGTCGCCGCGACACATAAAAATTATGTTAAAGAGTGATATACGTATACGCAACCCCCTGCTTCTGGTCACTGTAGGATTTGGAATAGGTGCAAGGTTGGGTATATGCAAAGTTTTGTTTGCTTGTGGGAGATTTTGGCATAGGGGATTTCATCCCGGGAGATTTTTTTAAAAGAGAAGAAAGATAGATTATTGCTAATGAGGGATTTTGGATAACGTAGGGATCCCCATTATTTTTAATTAATTTTTTTTTCTGTTAGAAGCACTGGGGGATGAGAGTTCTATTGCATCATGCTTTTCCAATGAGAGGTGTTATTGTGAATGGCCCGCTATTTCGGTAGCGGTCACTTTTGAAGCTTTTATTCTTGACATTTAATAAGTAGAAACTAAGCCATTACTAAAAATGGAACGATACACGCTTCAACAACGCATTGAAATTATTAAAATTCACTACAAAAATGGTGAAAATCTTGCAGTCACAGTTCGCAAAACTAAAGCATTTTTTGGTCGTCGTGAAGCACCTGTAAGCGTGCTCGTGGTGGCCATTTGGCTGATAATGTTTTCCATTGTTTACGGCATACCTTCCTCTTTATTATGAAAAATGACATTTTTCTTTGAATACCAAAATAACACCTCTTATTGGAAAACCCTTTACATTTTGTAGCAAGTGTTCAAAAGTTGTATTGTAACCCGTCTCAGACTTGAAACTGAATCTGTCTTAAAATAACCCTGCAAAACTTTTCCACTTTCCCTACTCAACGAGCCAAGATTTATCTCATAAATGCACATAAAAAATTTGTTGATGTTGTTAAACTACAAGCTTCAAATATGCTGTAGGTACATATTTTGAACAACGCAAGTTTGTCTTTGTTGCTTCACGTTTTTCTTTTATTCATACAGTGAACTCTTGATACTTCAAATTACATAGGTTTTTGAAGTATGGAATTATAAAAACTGACAGTACTCCCCTACCTATGCGTCGTTTGTCTTGGCTGCACGGGTGCTTTCCCGAGTACGTCGGGATCTGCTCAAGATGCTCTGCTTGATTTACCTCCCCTTGATACCTATATCATGGGTGTTACTATCAAAGCAATCTACCGTCTCAGACGGGATCGTTTTTGGGATAATCCACACTGGGGTTTCGATGACCTTGCACGACATTAATCCTACGACCCTAGTTCCATGGATATGCCGTCTGATGCAATGATACCGGAACTTCGGCTGTTGTGCAAATTTAGAGTGGACTTTCCTTGCGTTCAGGACTTGCTTCAGCCAGAGTCTAAGCCTGGTTTGGGATGTAGTCGTATTATCACGGATGGCTCCAAAACTAGTAAAGGGTCCGATGCCGGTGTCTTCGTGGAAATCGACAACATTAGACTTGACTACTTGTTAGGCAAGCATGCCTCTGTTTTTCAAGCGGAGATCTATGCTATCCTAATGGCTGCCTAATATATTGTTAAGCAAAGATGACGGGGTCGAAGTATATGCGTCTTTAGCGACAGTCAAGCTTCGCTTAAGGCCTTGCTCAACCCCGTAACGCGTTCCAAAATAGTTCGGGAATGCAAGAACTCTTTGAACTCGGTCGTAAGGCTGAACTCTTTAATCCTTGTCTGGGTCCCAGGTCACACTGTCATTACTGGAAATGAGATATCCCATGAGATTGCTAAGCAAGGCTGAGAGGATAATTTCTCCTAACCAGAACCTGTGCTGGGTCTTCCTGCACAATCACTTCGAATTAACGAAAGGTACAAAATGCACATGCTTCATAAGGGACTTAAAAAACACTTATTTATAGAGGTTCAAATTATCGAGAGTTTACTGTAATATATGGCTAAAAGAATACGGGATGCAATAGAGACTATATCATGTAAATATTTGCTAAAATTAATCAAAATATATTGTAACCCCATTTTCTATAAAACCGTAACAAGGACAATTCAAGATTTCAAATGGCAGCCTTACTTTCCAACCCCACTGTACTAACAATTAGCTCCCATCACATTCAATTTGTTAAATTTCCATCTTCATGCTGCATGCCCAGCAACTATAAGCTGATATAGATTTATGCCCCGTAATGATGTGAGTGCATCTCCTTTCCACCAGCTAATTTTGAATGCGGCAAGTCCGACTCTTCCCACGAGTAGGTTATAATACAACTCTGCAATTACTACATCTTCATCAGTTTTTGTTATTGTAATTACTCACTTGACTGGCAGTATCAAATTGATTGAGTGGGGTGGAGATGCCTCCTGCCACGAAAGCAATGGAATCCATTCCATCGACGGCCATTTCCTGATTTGACTACCAGTTCAGCAAACCGCACTTCACCAGGAGTTTGTTTTATCAACTATTTGAATCTAGTTGCTGCGACTATAAGGTTGCAACATTTTATCCATGCATGTATATGTTGCCTCCTTCGCGAATGTGGACCTAGTTTGGAATTTATACTGAGTGGAAAAGAAAATGAGAATTTCCCGGTGGGACGAAGCAAATGGTTCAACTGAGATTATCATGGCACTTGACTTATTGCCCAGAGAGTACCTAAGTTGACCGATAGTGGTCGCAATGTAATAGATGTTGAAATGCAAATACATTGTACTACAGGATATATATGTACTTGTGATAGAGGGGGCAGAGATATATGTGTGTATGGAGATGGAGACTCCATTCGAGATGTACTATAATATATCGTGTGGTAAGTGTGAATTTTAGAACGTCTGGTTTTGTGTTGCTTTTTTTTTAAACATGATCCTCAGAAAGTTAGATTTATGTAGTAGATGGGGTAGATTAGAAAAGGCGAGGTTATTTGTTTTAAAAACTTGGGGCCTTTTAGCATTGCAAGATTCGTTGGTGGTCCATGACTATTTATGATAACAAGTAATTGCATGAACATGAAGTGTACCATGGAAATGGAATACATGTTTGTTCTGTTGCAGTCACACTTTCAGAGTTAAAGATGTGATATTCAAATTGACTAACAGATGGCGTTTATTTCAAATGCGTTTATTGCCATTTCTTTGGAACAGATTAACCGCAATAAATTTATAATACAGAACAGATAAATAAGATAAACTTGGCTACAAACTCACAGCTTATGTTTTTCGGACCTCTAGATTAATGGCTCCAATATGATCTCAAGAATAAAGCTACGATTACACGGCTATTTTTTTGAGTCATTTAAATCCCGCTGTGACGTCAGAAAAAAAAGTCGCAATAGAGCGACATTTAAGCTACGATTCGTCATTGAAAAAATGGCGATCACACGAAGTGACTATCATCGACATTTGTGTCCCAAAATCAAATGACGGACACTGCGAGTCATTTAGAATTTTCCGTTGGGATGCCATTGTCCTAGGCGTCATTGAAGAGCGATCACACGGCCATTTTTTTCCGCCATTTAAATGGCACTTAATTCATGTCATTTGGTGCGCCATTTTCCTAGATATTTACGCTGCCAAAAATGACGATCACACAGAGCGACATTTAAATGACTGCTTTGTGACGGTATTTTTACGTCAGAGCGTCATTTAAATGACTCGAAAAAATGGCCGTGTAATCGTAGCTTTAAACATTTTTTTTATTCAAAATAGGATCCTCCCAACTAATGCACAGCGAAGTCATCCATTGGCATTTCATACCCATCGAATTCATCTATTCAACTACGCCTTAGGACAACTAATTTTATCCATAAGAGGGGCTCCTAAGCTAGTCAATGTAGTCATTTGACTAAAACTATTTTCCATATAACTACTCGTAGGTAATAAAGTCAACTCATTTTATAAAGAAACAACTTTTTAAAATATTGAACGCTGCTGTTGCCAGCTTAACTTGTCACGTCAGTCCTTTACCCAAGCGAAATAGAAATTCGAATGCTTCAAATTGAACTATGCCTTTGTTTAATTTCTTATAATTATCAACTTGTTAGAGCTTTTGTTGAAAGTGACTTTGATCATACTTGGTTAGTAAAACAACACGTATCTAATTTATTTAAAAAATTTAAAAGGTATCTTCATCATCAAAGCTTTTATCTCTTATATATAGCTATCGCCTACCTTTCTAACCATTAGAAATTCTTCTTGTAACCACAGTCTCATACAATCAAATATCAAAACTATAAAAGAAATTAGCACAATTTATATATCATAATTATAAACAATTCTGTGCAGCGAGCCTTTATAATAAATTTGAAAATGTCTTCCAGCTATATACGAAAAGAAGACGCTTCATCCGATTTATATAATCATGGTTTCTATCTGCTGATTTAGATTCATAAATCATAAATTTTGATCGTGTCATTGAGACACTTCATTAAGTAACCGTAAAATTAAAATTGCCAATTTAATTTTGCTGCGGCATTATCAAAAAGAAGATAAATAATTCGCAACGTTCATCAGATGATGAACTTGATTGATGTGTCCAATGTTTTCTTCTCAAAATGGAAAGTGATTTCCATTTCCATTTTCAATTTCGATTTCGTTAATTAAATTAGATTATTTTCACTGATCGAGGTCGATCAACTTGGATCGTTTAATGAATTAATTGATTAATTTATTTCATTGTAAAATTAAAGTAAAACAATTCTTTTCTTGAGGACTTTTTAAAGGTGGGTTACATTTAGTTGGGAAAACAGACAAACCGTGTCTGAAAAAATCAAACAAAATCAAAACAAAACAAAACAATTCAAAAATCAGGACACATAGACGACGAAAAGGACAATGTACCGACTGATACGACGAAATACAGAACATCAAACAGCGACGATAACGAATAGATAATCCCATCGAATTTGGGCTCCAAATCCATCGACGCGTCTGCTTCGGACACGGAATTCAGAACTAAAGCCAAATCGATTGGACGGGGCAAAAAGTTCAGCCCCAGTGTCATAAAGTTCAAGCAGCTACGCGTAGCTAGACACAAATTGACATCAGTCCTAGCGAAACCAGAGAGCTCCTGGGATCAAAAGGACAGGGAGGCCATTCGATGGGCGGGCGCGATACTGAATGAAGGGGATAGTCAACCTGATGAGGGAGGACTCTCCCCTCTACCAGTGGCTGCAACCAACCGTCGGTTAGTCTAGCCGCAGTCACAGTTTCGGTCACCCTTCGTCGCTCTCTACTTTCGCAGTCTACTCTGATCTGTACCAGCCACCCTTTTTATTAACGGGAGTTAGACTGTTTCGGTCACCCCTTTGCTCTTCCCGAAGACTAACTACCAACTGGAGGAGCTGACTACATCAATCAACCTCATCTCGACAATTCGAGGACCCGTCAGAGGCAACAGACGGGGGGTTAGACCGAAGACAAATCGCGACCTCTCTTTCGGTACCAAGCAGTAGGACGGAGTGCTTCAATCGAGCTTTTCTGCTCAGCACCAACTCTGTCAGGTGGACTGATCGTCAAAAGAAATAAACGGGAGGCAGACTGCTACGGTTACCCCCATCCTTTTTCAACGGACAATCCATCCACCGACTTTTGGTCAAGCAGCAAAGCGGACTGGTTCAATCACCCACTTCTGCCACGCACCAGTCTCCCTTCTTAACGATGGTCTGAGGCAATAGGCAGGGGGTAGACTGTTACGGTCACCTGACCCGAAGACTAAGTTTGATTGCCTCAGTCATCATGAAAACCTCTGAACGAGGTAGAACACCCAAATTTGCGAGTGACAATAGAATACCCAAGGTAATGCTCGGGATCCCAGGTTCGATCCCCGGAAAAACACAAATTACATCTTAAGGTTTTTTCTACTGCGCCACCTCTCGCGATCGTCTGACAAACATCCGAGAGTATAACTGTCCTGAAAAAGCTTCTCAATTCAGCCGTTCGGACTCCGCATAAAATAGTAAGTTCCTTCCATTCG
Source organism: Cheilosia soror (assembly GCA_949372485.1). Lineage (NCBI taxonomy): Eukaryota > Metazoa > Arthropoda > Insecta > Diptera > Syrphidae > Cheilosia > Cheilosia soror. The sequence goes on along the minus strand of OX443562.1, from coordinate 7,397,683 downwards.
TCCCAAAAAAAAATAGAAACTCACACAAACGAATGGTTGCGGGAATCTAGGCCTAGGGTGTCTTCCGCCTGTTGCGCCATCTATGTATGTATGTATGTATGTAGGTAATGCTCGGCACAAAGAATCTTTTTATACATTACAATATTTATGACCCGCGACCCACTTAATGGACAAGCGGACCATTGAAAATGAATGAATGAATGAACAATATTTATGAAGTCATTTATGTCATTAATTTATAATTCAAATGCACCACATCGTTTGGCTCAAAGTGAACGCTCTCAAACTCATTTATTTTATTGTCCCAAATACTAGGCGTGGAGCGTGGTACTAATAATCATTTTTAGTGTCCAGGCTAAGTTTTAAGAAGTCACAATGGATAAAGTTATAGAAAAATACAGAGAAAATTATGTCTTGTGACAGTCAAATTAAATTCTATTTTTCGACTAAATACGACTTAAAATTTAACTGCAAATCCCGATGCTATCGAACGATCTTCAAACAATGCCTTCGTCATCCAAATTCCCTCGATATAACCTGAAATAACCCCAAGCCTTATAATGTATGAATTACCAAAGAAATTAGTACACATCTCTTTAGTCAATTTTGCGAAAGGTGCGATACTGCTATTGAATTCTATAAAACACGTGCTTCGATTTAATCACGATCATGGGCACAACTACCCACAAATTCGGTTGCATAAATCAATCAACTTGTATCGTCTTATGGACTTGTCATTAAATAACCATAAAAATTAAATTGGCAAATTTAATTTCCTTTGGCACGATCAAAAGAAGCCAATTCGCGCGTCATTTTATCAAACAAAGCTCAATAGTCTCTTGATTAATGTGTCCAATTTCCAGAGTGTTCCGTCCGGTCCAAAAATGAAAGTGATTCATGGCGGAATATTTTTTTAAAATTATGATATATTTTTCCGGGTGACATATACATTGTTGTAGCTCTTTTCATTGTGGCCAGCTTTTAACAAGAATAACCGTCAAAGAGGAAACGAATAAGTATAGGTATTTAAGCGATTAATGTTAAATGATTGAATAAAAACAAGTTAACAAATACAATAGTGGGTTTTATGGATTATGAGAGTTTTTCTATTCCGTGTTATAATAGATGAAAGCCTGATCATTGAATTAAATGTGTAAATACTGTCAAATTTCGAACTGGATTTGTGTGACTAATTAGTGTAATGGATGCATTTTAAGATATGCATCAAGCTAACGGAAATGGGAATTCTTTTAAATGAAAGTGATGGAAATGGAGAAGGGATTTGATTCTACAGATATTTTCACTAAACTGTCACAAAATCTACAGCTACCTCTTTTGGTTGTTCACGGCGCGCGGCGGTATGACGAAAATTGGAAACACTCAAATGTCATTTAACGATTTGAGTGGGTACATAAAGTTATTTTTGATTTGTGAAAATGTTGTGGCCGACAATAATACTCTGGATGGCTTCCTGAGAGCATGTAGAGATGTAGTATTTTTCTTGGATGCCAGCCAGAATCTTGTAACAGACTTTATACGTTACTAATCTCCTATTTTAACGCAGATTTGTAGGAAACTGGTCTGGTATTGAACTATATTTATAGTATCTATGAATAGGTATACTAGGTATATTTTAAATAAAACAAAATAAGGAACCAGGGGCGTAGCGAGGGGGGGGCGTGGGGGGCTTTTCAAGAGTCTATGAATCAACGAGCAATTTTCAAAAATCACGTCTTAGGTTTGGATTTTCATTATGTTTAGGTTTTAATCTTGTAAATGTATACCTAGATACAAGTCGGCATTTTCAACGGTTCCACGTGAACTTCTTAAAATTTAGCTAGTTTCGGTTCGATTTTAAAAAGGACTGTCGGCATCGGTGAATCTGCCGACTGAAATCCTTAAAATTTAGCGAGTAGCTTCGATTTTTTAGATTCGACGGTCGGCATCGGGGAATTTGCCGACTGAAATCCTTAAAACGTCGGCCTATTGATGTGGATTTCGAACTTTGACAATTCGCGGCAAGGATGTTTTCGTTGGCGGCAAAAGGTTTGGAAAACTAAATTTCGTTGTTTAAACTGTTTATAAACTTGTTTTTTTTTAATACAGCTGATGGCTGAAATACACGAACTGCTGCGGCCTAGAAAAGTATTCATGTGAGCGGACTGTCAAAACTTTCTAGTAATCGTTCGATTGTAGATTGCTCTCATGTGAATGATGGGTCCTTTAAGTGTTGGTCCTGTATGGCGCCTCCCATACAAACAAAAACAATCAAAATCTTATATCCCGAAGACCAATGAATTAAATTTACAGGTGATCTTAGGTCAAAATTGAACAAAGAGGCGTGGGACCTCCCATACAAAAAACATCTTCTATGGGGGGGGGGGGGTTGAAATTCGATGACTTTAGATATAACTCGATAACAGCTGGGAACATTTTCATGATTTCTATACAGTCGGCAAGTTCCTGAAATAAGTCGGCATTTCAATGAAATTCACCCTCCCAAGGCTCGAACCCTAGCTACGTAAGGAATTAAATATCCATGTCCTCTCTGTTGTAAATGCGGAGATGTAATGGAGTTCAAAACAGTTGTCTAAAGGCAGAAACAAGCTCATACCTAGCACTGCATTGAAAATCAACCAAAAATATTGCCACAGAAAAAATGTCTGTATATGTGCCTATGTGGGTTACAATAGGAGCAGCGTTAAAGTACGATTTTTTTTTTTTGAAGAACAGCGATGATATTTCATGAAAATATGGCCTCTAAAACAGGGTAGTCTAATTTCGAATTTACGCCATGTACACTGGTCTACTACTCCCCCTCCATCTCCAAATGAATGCCGACATCAAATTCTACATCTACATCCACTTCGAGGACAAGTATAAAATGTCTCAGGATCAAAGAGTTCATATACCCGCCATTAAACTGACCGACAATTAATTCACATACCTGTCCAGACATTCACCAACCATAAAAAATGTGACATCAGCTCCAAAGCCAAACTCCATATGTTCTCAATATCCCTCCATAATTTTTAATGACTCTCTTAGGTCAAGCTTGAAATAAAAAACCAACACCAACGCAGTTTGTTCCCATTTCCCAGAAAACCCATCTAATTAGGGTCCATTACAAAATATTAAAAGTGTCAATCAAAGAACAAATTGCTTCTCCTTTCACTTGGTTTCGGTGGAAACTGAACCACTCAAAGCGTTTCAACTTTGTGGCCACTTTGTTACAAGCCATACAAGTGGGTATCATGTATTTCATCATAAACTTTACAACGACCTCAAGTAGCCCAACATCAAGCGAGTCGTTGTTCTATCTACATGGCGCCCATGTCGCAACAACTCATAGTGCCAACACCAATCCTCACCTTCGTTGTTTGGCTGCTCTGACATCGACTTTCGCACCTCAGCTATAGCTATCGCCTCTATGGAACAGTGCAATGGGCCAATTTTTAGCGTGCGCGCCAACACACACAAACACACTCTCAGTTCACATGATTTACGCTTTTTAATTGCTGACCTTTGGGTGTTCGTGTTCGGCATATAGAAATGATGCGCGCAGCTGAACGTTTATGGCCACAGACCGAACCGATGGGATGTCCCGAGAGAACAATCTTTAACATTGTCCTGTTGGAGTATTCCCAACATTTCCGCTAATGAGATTTGTCAATAGCTGAGCTGTCCACTTCATTTGGGACTCATGTTCAGTGCGCAGATAAATGCATAAGGAAGCGGGGCTATCCGGCGCGCAGTGTCATTGCGATAGATGAGAATGGGATGGCTATTCGGTCCATAAATGGTGACCATTGATGGACTCCTGTTTGGCAAGTAAATTCATTGCTGCACTTAATGTATTCTATGTCTGTGTGGACTTTGTGTTGGTCTCAGGTTGGGCACAGATAACAAAGCGTATGTTCATGGAACTGGGGTTTTCAATTCACATCAAGACTGACAGATTGCTTCAAGGAGGTTTATCATTCGCAATGGGGTACAGTAGAGGCGTAGCAAAAGGGGTCTTGTTGGGTGAAGTAAGTGATTAGTATAGCAATTACTGACAATTTAAAGGATTTGTATAAATGCAGGGGCAAGGTTTTAATTCAAACATGCCATACTAAGTTCTATATGACAACAAACCCAAAAGAACCGATGGATATCCACTTAGGGGTATATGGTGCGCAAGCGTTTTTAAAAGTATTTAAAGCGAGTGGAAGTTTTCTTCGTGGACAACCACCATAATTCAGATTAACAATTCGGTAAAATTATAGAAGCTGGGCTATAGTGTCGACATACAGACTAAGCAGGAGAACTGAGAGTACTGCAAGGATAAGTTGTAAAAGACATCATTGCAAAATGGAGAAACGGCGTGACTTGGAGCCCTAAAGCCCAATTATACCTAAAATCTACAAACTCATTGCTTAGGGTCACTACCAAATACCCGAAAACTGAAGTAAGTAATAAGAAGTTAACCATTATATACGTTACCTACATGTATATCGCCTTGGATTCTGAGATGAACTCGCCAACGACCAAAATGTTCTTCCGAAGAACAAAATACGAATCGTATGGTTTGTTAAGCCCAATTCTACATCTTTAACAATAAAATTGATTGATTGATAAAACATTTTTTAATTTGCTTCCTGTAATCCGGGCTTGCATTTTTTTTTTATTTTGTAAATGTAAATAGACTAGTCGAACTCTGAACTATATTATGCCTTGCAAGTGATGCCAATGTTTTCCACTCATCCTCTTCAGGATTATATTCTACCACTGAATTGTGGACTTTGTTCTGATTGTCTAATCCTCTGCAAGCTATAAGTCGATCATTCCAAGAAACACATCTCATAGAACTTAACGCCAATCCCAAGCCTGGGTTTATCACCGTCCATGTATTTGTTGAAGGATCAAAGCGCTCAAGAGTTGTACTTTTTTGTCCGTTAAAATTACCGCCGACGGCATACAAATGACCGCCCACTCCAGCAATGCCAAAATATATAGATCTTTCATTTTTGTGTGGAAGTTGAGTCCATTTGTTTTCCGAAGGATTAAAGCATTCAATTGGAGAGGTGCCATTACCCACGGCGTATATTGATTCGCCGAGAACTGTCACACGATTACTTCCTGAGTGCATAGGAGCCAAATCTTGCCATTCAGATGTCTGGAAATCATACCTCTCCACCGAACATAACCTCTTGCCATTCGATTTTCCACCAACAACGTACAAATCGCCATTCAGTTCAGCCATCGCAGGAAGTTGGCGTGTTTGACTCATCGGAGGTAATTTAGTCCATTCCTTTGTTTGGAGGTCCAGGTACTCAACGACGTTTGTGCTACAATCACTTACCGAACCGCCAGTGACGAATAATTTCTTATCAATAGCCATTGCCCTATAATTGACCCTTTTTGTTGGTGGAGGTGGCAAATTTTCGCAGGACCAAATGTTTAATTCTGGATCAAAAGTCTGGAATTTCAAATTGTCGGTAGTTGCTCCACTCACAAAACCAAGCGTTTCTCTTTCCGTTCTATTTGCCTTCTTCCGTTGGGAGTGGCGTTTTGTTAATTTTGTCCGTGACAAGTGCGATTCCAGCCAACTGAATAGCAGCTCGAGGCACTCATAAGTCTTGCTAATTGAATGTCGGTTGCCGATGATGAAGTCCGGCGTCAAAAACGAGAAACGCACATGTGACAATAGGTCGATCATTAATTTCTCCCGATGTCCTTTGTCGTATTTCACCCAAGACACCACACTGTGGAACACCGTTTCCTCCGAGTTCACATACAGATCGTCACTAGAAATAAGTTCGCTCAATTGTTCCTCGGTGAGTTGCAGAAACTCGTCCTTTTTGCACACCTCATCAAAGCGCTGTAACGCAAATTCCAAAGCCTTCTTATGGAGTTCTGCGGATTGATGTTCTTTGGCCATTGACGCAATACTCAGCCAGTTAGCGACGTCGATAGTTTCTCCAATAAAATCAGAGCAGGCAACCTTCAATGTGCTCATTTTCAAGACATCCGCTGCTGTTAATATACGGGCGACGTTTTCACAGCGAAGTTCAATTGTGCCACTGTACATGAAGTCAACGACCAATTTGAGGGTTGCCCCATCGATACCCAATTCAATGACGTCCGATCTGGCTTCCTTCAACGTGCTACATAGCATTGCCAGAAAATAGTCACTCGATGCGGAGAGGACCGTACGATGAGCGTGCACCTTAATGCTGTCGGTCTTGGTTACCAAGGCAATGTCGAAAAACAGTTGATCCCGGTAAAAGGTCTGCAACTTTTTTGAGATATTACTTGCATGTTGGTCACACACGAAGATCTTGGACTTTGGCGGCATCTTGGAAATTCTAGAAACGCAAAATTGATCAGAAAATATTTGGCTAGCAGGATAACTTACTTATAATCGGCTAATGAAGTATTCTCCTTTAGTTTTGATCTAGAGTTGCTCAGGCGTTTCAGGTTTCCTTTATGAAATAATTTTAAACAAACGGAAACGTGCGATTCCGAGATGAATTGTGAGTGAACTAACAACTACCTGTGAGGATTCTCACTTTACATAGGTATTGGGAACATAAGAACGCTTCGATTTATTACTAAGTAATTAAGAAATGTCATCGTATAAGTGTGAAGCGTGTGTAAGCTGCATGCGCACAGGTATAAATCTGGCTTGTATTAGGCCTTCAATTATTCTTTTAGTACGCATTTATCTGATGGGCTGCTAAGGCTCATGTCAATCTTCAATGTCGATTAGGTAGAAAGTATTTAAGCATGTCGGAGGTAAGAAGTGAATTGCTACCTGTCGGGGTTACAAGTTTATTATCAAACGTAGTAACCCTCGCGTAGGTATATTATTAGTGGACTAAGAATTTAATAGTGTCAACCAGGACTTATCTTACGAAAACCAGTATCTGCAGTAGCTAGAATGATATTACACCGCTTGAAAGCAAGGCATACTTTATGCCGAATAAGTAGGGGTCCCTAGTACATCCTTCTGTGTTACTAACAATAACATCGTACGGATTGTTATGGGACATCGTGCTGAATCAACAGAGTGCTTATCTGGCTTGCCTTGTGTATCATCAAGGCTGCCGATGAGGTTTTATGTCTTGCGTAGAGAACGGTTATCGGAGAAATTTGAAACTCATAGCTTGTTTTTGGAAACTATTAACTTAGCTAGAGCATTGCCGAAGCTGAAGAGGTCGAAATGTAGATTCCTAGCAATGACTTCATCTACTACTCGTGCGTGAAATATATTTGTTTAAATAAATTTTTCCCCCCGAGGCAGTTGGAAAGCTTCTAAAAGACACTGATGACAGTCAACGCGTGCTCAGAGTAGTGTGAGATTTTTACTCACTAAAACCACCCCCCACAAATGTGTTTCGTACTGCAACTAAGTTAAAAAAAGCCTAAATAATAGGTACAGAAGTGGCCCAAGGACACTTCTAGAATTTTCACAACCATTGCACTTAAGACCTTCATGGTTTCATGCCACAAGAAAACGGCAGAGCAGATTTTATTTTCTTCTAGAGCTGTCTCTATTACGTCAGTTATCCGATGCACTTGATCGATCGTCGAGTGTTTAACTGTTTGCATCGGAACGCGAACTGGTGTGGTGGCCAGGTATAAGACGGTTTTCTTCTATAGCAGCTGGCATGCTGGTGCTGGCATATAAACAAACGAAGCTATGTCCACGGAGTGGCAAAATACGCTTGTCGTCTTTTGCAGCTGGGTATTGCCGCTTCGTGGACAGTAGTTCGTTTGTTTATATGGAAGCTGCAAGCAAGCGTACACCAAGATGCAAATTTCCGAGGTAAAATCAGATCACAACCTGGAGCTTTTTTGGGCTTAAGATTCTTTATTTCTTGCCCGAGCTCGGAGAGGGTAGCGTTTCTTACTATGTACACTATTTATAGATGTTCTGTTCGGCGCATTAATATTTCTATTTAGCGCTTCACCATCGAACGGCTTAAAAGTTTCTTCCAAATGGGCGGCGAAAACGTTTTTTTGCCAAGCCTCAGGGGTTATCTTAATAGGCGGCGCTGCGATCTTCGGCCTTTTAGTGGCTTTAATAGCCTTCCCAAGCGAGTAATTTGATTCTTATCCAGCTGTTAGGCTTTCAAAGTAGTTTCTGACTTTAGCCTTTAATCAATGTTGTTAGCAAGTTACACAGTCGATTTCAGTTCGCTTAATCTTGCGGGTCTCGAGTTTGTTGCCATCTTTTACGCGCTTTTGTTTTGTATTGATGGGTATTATAAAACAAATTCATGACATGCATATGACCTTTTCCCTGTCATTGTAAGTAAAGTGAGTATCTTCTGGGAGAAAAATGTTCAAAATTGCTCTGAGTTTGTGCGAATTTCTTCTCCTAGACCTAGACTTGCTGCCTCTTCTGTATAGGACAGGTCAATGTTCTGACTTATCATTGCACCATCATCAACAGACAACAAACATTGTCGTCGATCTTGTTAAAGTAGGTTACCACCAGTCGAGTGACATCTATTAGCGGCTCTCTACAATGTTATTCCATCAACAGAAGCTGCGGCAACTGTTTACCTAATAAAATACCGCACAAAATACTGCGTTTACACCGCAATTGCCATTGAAACGATTTTCTGCAATAGAATTCAATTAGATTACATTCTTCCATCCAACCATACCGCATCACTAATAATAATTACAAAAGATACAATGTATCGCTGCTGTGCTCCACTATTACTCGTTTATGATTATTATGATTGTTTAATGATAAATTAACGCTCATCGATGTATAATAGCCATACCCGGAGATGCAGCTGGCACGCACTGTGTCATTCGACTATTACAGTAGCTAGCCACTGGTGAAGTGGTGATGGCGATGGTGAAGTGGTGCCGCAGCCACTACTGTAGCGCGTACCTTGATTCCGTAATCGATTTACGAAACTGATATGAATCGAAAATAAGAGAGAGGAGAATAGGTACAAAACAAAAACAACAAAAAGAAACGAAGCGAAATCAAATCCGGGCTCGTGATTACTGACACAGATACACAAATGTGCATGGGGTTAAGGTTTGGAGATGAATCGTTTTTTTTTATCTACAAATCTTAACAAAATTCATACATACTCAGCCAACCAAAATGTAATTTATGTCATAGGTATGCAAGCAAAATACACCAAGTAGCTGTAGATACTTTCTAAACTTTGTCACAATCAGAAGTAAATCATCGAGCAGAATTATTGTCTGCGCGCAAAAATATAGTATCTCAAGACAAAAACACACAATAGATACTATCAAAGATACAGCAGATACTTATGGTATGTCTCTGAGCCATTTGCGGTTGACACCGATCTTGGTGTCTGAATGCCTTACCTACAATTTCATAATACAACCCGCCCTTTTATGGGACAGTGAAAAGCGTTTAATTAATGACTAACCGAGTATCTCTTTCACAGTTTTCCATGTGAAATTGATTTTTTTTCGACAGCGTCACACAGTTATTATATTTGCTACGATTAGCCGCCCCTCTCAAGCCCGTTACGGCATGTTAATTGATTTTGCATAACAATATGAAAAGGGGGAGCAAAACAACTGAAATCTTTTTCCTCTCTATCCAATGATGATGACGACGACTACGACGAGATGATGATGATGATGATAATATCTCTGAGAAGGATATCACATGACAGCCCATAGTCGTATACGACGGATAGAGGTAGCCAACAGTAGTAGTAGTAGTAGGTAAATGTCTCTGAAGAATATTGAATCTCTTTAATGACATCAATGAACTCCGCATATAGGGGAACTGGGACTGGGAAACGTCTATGCTGCGTGAGTGTTTGTATTTGTGTTTGTGTGTACATATTTAGTTTCGCATATCTTCACAGCGCCAGCGTAGCCGTAGCGTCGAACATGCACTAGCAGGCACGCAACGTTTCGTTTGCAAATTCCGTTTTTTCCCGTTTAATTTGATATTATGCCAATGCCAATGTCAGTGGCAGTTCTACTCTTCGGTTTGGCCATTTCGTCGTCACATGCAGTGCATAGGTACCTAGAATAGGCAGGCAGTCGTCGACGTTATTGTCAGTCGTTTGCAGAGTCGTCACAAGATGAATGGACAGACTATGGTGGCAGTGGATAGACATACATTACATACACACCATATTCATAAAATGCGTTTCATTAAGAGACAATGTAATGAAAAGATGGAGAAATATTTGCGTCATTCAAAGGATTTGGGTTATCCTCAATCCTGGTTTGGGGTTAATGCTATTTGTTTAATTGCTTGGAGCTGGTTTTGTTACCGAAACAATTATTGCTGGCTTGGATGTATTCCTGAGGTTCTGAAGCGACCTACAGATAATGTACAAGTAAACAGGTGTAGACTATGTCCAAATGATGAAGGCGTACGAAATAAAGCAAACAGACGCCTAGGGAGCTTCCGGGACCTTTTCGAGGAAATATGTGTTAATGACAATCGTGTTATGGAATTTGGGTTAAAACACTATGGAAGGCCGTGTACCCTTCACGTACTTATATTAACCTATTTTGGCATAGGTGAAGTGTAAGTAAAAGGGAATGGCGAGAGCTATAATGTGGTGTCACTCGATATACCAGGTGATGATGACACAATCTATGCTCCGAACTCGTTAAAGACTCTAGTAATAGCGCGTCTTTACAAGGTAAAGCAAACTGAGGAAGCTCAGATATCAGTGGTGTTGCCGAGGCTTTCTCTCATCATAATGTTCATCGATCCACCTCTCGCCTGCAACCACACGGAGCAACATAGAATAGAATAGTGCGTTGATTTTGGGACCATCGTGCCATTCCAAAATAAAGCAACTTAATGCCACTCAACAGATTTACCGCCCAAGTTCGTGGTTGTCCATGTCCATACCCTTGCTATCGTGGAAATACTCATTGTGAATGAATATGCACCATTAAATGGTTGTCGCAATTGACGGTAATTGGATGATGACAGAGTTACAGCGCCATAACCCACTAACATGAAGACCTTTTAAACAACGTAGCCATCCAGTATCCGAGCAATTATTTTCGTTCTATCAAAAAATCATGCCTTTTCAAGCAGATACAATGGCCGATACTCAACTTTTTGTACATACAACAGCAACAATAACTCTTTGGACAATTCCTTAAAGGATACCATCTATTCAAATCCAACACAACTTCTGACAAAACATTTGGTTGCGCAACAAGTTGTAATGGACAACAGACCACTAAATCGCTATGAAAGCATGAATAGACTTGGTGTAAAATTCAACTTGGGACAATTCCGATACAATCTCTAAAATGAGCCAGATGTACCCGACTTTCCATGAAGCATATTAGTTAGATGATCGAATATTGTTCCTACCATCAGCGGGGCCAATATTGACAGCGAACCGGGCCAAGAGGGGAACTTATAATTGTTCAAACTGTGGCACAGGCAGGTACACGCAATTGCGCAGAAATTATCAAAGCGTACCAGCAGACTTCAGTTATATACAGATAAATATAAATGTCTGGCCAAATAAATATTGCAAAAATCGGAGCGTACATAACTTCTCACGCATCAGTGAGTTAAATTATTTCAAAAACTTTGAAACTCGATTGAGCCGAAACTCAGCAACTAATTTAAAATTAAATACATTCCAGTCCAGCACACTGGCAGCAACTTCTTTGCAGACAAAAGTCCCATCCCTAACTAAGAAAGCAGCAGATAAAATCGGAACAGAACAACGTTGGACTTGAATTGAGATCTAACCATAAAACACTTTAAAGTTTTCTTAAATTATACTAGAGCCATATATATATTTTTTTTTTAATTTTTATTTCATAATTATAAAAAAATTGGATGTAACATTGCTCAAATCACAATCTGCAAGTGTAGCCAATGTCTTCCACTTATTATCTTCAGGATTATACTCTACAACTGAATTGTTGACTTGTTTCTGATTATTGACTCCGCTGCAAGCTATAAGTCGATTATTCCAAGAAACGGATAACAAAGCAAATAACCCTAGCTCCAAGCCCGGGCTTATCACATTCCATGTATTTGTCGAAGGATTAAATCGCTCAACAGTTTTACTTGCTTGGCCCTTAAGCCTACCGCCGACTGCGTACAAATGACCGCCAACTCCAGCAATGCTGAAGTATGTTGATCTTTCATTTTTGTGTGGAAGTTGAGTCCATTTGTTTTTAATGGGATTAAAGCATTCAATTGGAGAGGTGCCATTACCCACGGCGTATATTGATTCGCCGAAAACTGTTACTTTCACCCAACTGCTTTCTGAGGGCATAGGAGCCAATTCTTGCCATTCGCATGTGCGAAAATTATACCTTTCCACCGAACGTAACCAATTGTCGTCCGATTTTCCACCAACAACGTACAAATCGCCGTTTAGTTCAGCCATTCCAAGAAGTGCACGTGCTTGTCTCATTGGTGGTAAATTAGTCGATTTTTTTGTTTGAAGGTCCAGGCAATCAACGATGTTTGTGCTATGACCACTAACTTCACCCCCCGCGATGATTAATTTCTTATCAATAACCATTGCCCTATAATTGATCCTTTTTGTTGGTGGAGGGGGTAAATCTTCGCAGGACCAAATATTTGAGTCTGGATCAAAAGTCTGCAAATTTAAATTGTCCGTAGACATTCCACTCAGAAAACCAAGCATTTCTCTTTCCGTTATATTTCCCTTCTTCCGTTGGGAGTGGAGTTTTGTCAATTTTGTCCGTGGCAAGTGCGATTCCAGCCAACTGAATAGCAGCTCGAGGCACTCATAAGTCTTGCTAATTGAATGTCGGTTGGTGATGATGAAGTCCGGCGTCAAAAACGAGAAACGCACATGTGACAATAGGTCGATCATTAATTTCTCCCGACGTCCTTTGTCGTATTTCACCCACGACACCACACTGTGGAACACCGTTTCCTCCGAATTCACGTAAAGATCGTCACTCGAAATAAGTTCCCTCAATTGTTCCTCGGTGAGTTGAAGAAACTCGTCCTTTTTGCACACCTCCTCAAAGTGCTGTAGCGCAAATTCCAAAGCCTTCTTATGGAGTTCAGCGGATTGATGTTCTTTGGCCATTGACGCAATACTCAGGCAGTTAGTGGCGTCGATAGTTTCTCCAATAAAATCAGAGCAGGCAGCTTTCAGTGTGCTCATTTTCAAGATATCAGCTGCTGTTAATATTCGGGCGACGTTTTCACTGCGAAGTTCAATTGTGCCACTGTACATGAAGTCGACTACCAATTTGAGGGTTGCTCCATTGATACCCAATTCAATGACGTCCGATCTGGCTTCCTTCAACGTGCTACATAGCATTGCCAGAAAATAATCACTCGATGCGGAGAGGACCGTACGATGAGCGTGCACCTTAATACTGTCGGTCTTGGTTACCAAGGCAATGTCGAAAAACAGTTGATCCCTGTAAAAGGTCTGCAACTTTTTTGAGATATTACTGGCATGTTGGTCACACATGAAGATCTTGGACTTTGGCGGCATCGTACAAATAGCTAGATGTGTAGTTATGCAAGGATATGGTTGTTTGATATGTTTTCTACTCTTCAGTTATGAAGTTGCGTTGCTTAGATTTTTCGAGTTTTCTTTATTTCAAATGCTTAGACAAAGCGAAACGTACGATTCCGAGATGAACTGTTAACTAACTAGTGCTTACCTGTGAGGACTCTCAGTTTAAATATTATGCGAAAATGGGTTTCGGGTTTTTCATAAACACACACACGCACACATTGTCGAAAAATAAGTAATTAAGGAATTTCGTCCCACGATTGCCAGTAATTAAGGGAATTGTCATTCCGCGGTAGGTAGGTACTAATAATCATTTTTAGTGTCCAGGCTAACTTTTACAAGATTTCATGGCCATATAAAATTATCCATTGCGACCGTACAAATACATATACATATTTAAGTTGAAGATTAAGCATGGTTGTTGCTAAGCCCCATTATCATATGTGGCATGTGGCATATACTCAAAGTTTCATCAATCTACGACTATCATAAGCTAGACGTATAGTAATAGCTCTCAGTGACAGAGATCCATTTTTCGCTTTATTAGCATTTGGCTATCTAACATTCATCGACAGAGATAATTTTCGTTGGTCCGTAGGGATTAAGGATTTCTTTCTGGATGAGATGAAAATAAGCAAATTTCGAATTATTCAGAGAATACTTTTTGACCAGTACGATCGGTAGTATTGCTGAGTTTGTAAGAAGCTTTTATAAACATTGAAATATTTCCGTTTGAGGATCATGTCAGTCATATGTCATCTCTTAAATGTCTGCATTGATACTAAGAAAATATCTGTTGCATATTTCTACGTAAGCATTTTTCTGTTAGCTGTAACTCGTGCCAGAGTTACAGAACCACTAGACAATTGTCAAACCCCGTTGACATAACGTTTTGGAGAAATCTCTCAGTGGAAACACTTTGCATATGTGGTGATGCAACTACAAATGATTTGCTATTTAAATATAATCTTTTTCAAATCTATAAACATAATTATTCTTTGTTTAATGCCCATCGTTTAATTATACAAATCCGATAAGCGGTAGAGTAGATTGTTGTTTATAATAAGCTCGCACAGCTGAGACATTAAATATTGTTTAATTCATATTTACATATGCATATTGAGTGTGAGTGTGTGTGTGTATTTGGTAGTAAAAGATTAACCTACAAACATACTGGCTTCAATAATAATTTGCAAATTTGCTATTTCGGTTTCCCTTTCCACGTGAAGCACATAAATTTACCATTAATCATAAGACATCTGCACGCGAATACACCTACACGTTAAACGAAGATAGGTACCTGAGGCAGTACAGTTTCCATTTACCTAGCGGTAAAATAAAAAAATATATTTATTAGACATGAGTGTCCTCAACCATATAAGTCTTTTCTCAGAATTTGAATTTCAAAATTTAATTAGTAGGTAACTGAAGCGAAATGCGATTGCTGACAATTAGCAAAAAAAAAAAAAGTAATTAACTCAAAACAGTTGTCTTTAACAGAGTTACATTTCACTTGCTTTACCTATATATCCTCAAAACACGCAAATTCATGGACACCACTGGCTTGGGTAATGCGTTACAGGACTTCCGTTCTTTGCATTTTTATACCCTACTAGCGAACCCCTGCACACTTCGTAGTGCAAAATAGACAAATAAAAAAATCCGTTTCAAAATCATTTAAATCAGTGATAAATAGTTTTTATTGTAATGCTCCGTGGTACATATTTTTGGGTTTTCCAGGAATCGTATTGCGTAGAAAGTATTCTTGTCTATCAGGAAAATGCATAGCTATCAATGTTACAAATTTTACAAACTTTGGCTCCCATGACTGTCGAAAAATAGCGCCATACTCCTTTATATACCTAAAATTATCTGTCAATTTGAGCTTAATCGTTTCGGTGGTTTTCGATTTAAAATGTTATTTTGTATGGGCAGCAGCGTTGTTATATGATCTTAATTATCTTGTTTTCTAAGATATTGAGGTATTTTCCAGGTGAGAAGATATTCACTTAATTTTAATGGATTTTTTAAGATATGTAGAATTTTAATAAGATTTGTTAAGATATTAGCTTAGAAATAAAAAATTAATTGAAAAAGAACTCACTTCGAATACAATTGTCCTTTCTTCATATTTTTGGAATTAAAGATAGGTACCAATTTTTTTAGATTGCTCATTAAAAGTTCAATTAAATTTGCATAGTCTTAGCCCTCAAAATTTGTTGCCAAACATCGGCAATTTTGAGACAATTTTGATGTCTCAGTGGTTTTCGCGGAAAACTACGGTCGGTATTCAAAATACGTTTACCTTTTACCTATTCATTCATATCTCGAAAACGGTTTTACGATTTTTATGAAATTTTCCATAGAAATATAGGGTTCCAATCCAACTCACTTTTCAAAACTCGGTAGATTTAATATAAATATTAAAAAACAGAGCATATCTAAAATACCTTCAAAAACGCTGCAGAGGCACACCTAGTTTTTGACTAGAAAATAGGGTATTGCTTTCGAAATTTCTTTAGGTTTATTTATAACTGACATTTAAGATGAATTAAGATATCAAATCGAAAGTTGTAAGATCTATAAAAAATCTTTATAACAACACTGATGGGCAGTGTCATGCCCCTTTGTCCAATTTTGACCAATCTTCACCAGGAATACTCCTGGGCCAATACCTAGGATTGTGTGTAAATTTGAATTTAATCGATTGGGTGGTTTTCGAAATATAATATTTTAAATGCATTTTTTGTATGGGAGGTGCCACGCCCCTATAACTCATGAACCAATACACCTACAAAAACCATATATACTTACAAACCATGGTTTTAACGTCACCTATCATGGGAAATTTCCAGAATCAAAATTGGTTCACGCATTACAGAGAACATTGGCGACAAACACAATACAACTTATTTTTATATATATAGATTCACACCAAGCCGAAAACCAAGTTTTCGTCAAAAAAGTTTAGAAAACTCGTGGATGCATTCACACCGAACACCAACTCGTTTTTGTTTGACGTTTCAATTAGCTGTGAAACTAGCTATGAAATGTTTGTGGCGACGAGACTAGACTTTTATTTTAGTTACTAAACTTTGCTCGAATTGACATAATATACAAACAAACAAAATTATTTAAGCTACTTGATAGTCGTTAACTTATGGTTAAATGCAAAAAATAATTAACATAAGCAAGAATCAAAATCAAAACATCTGAAAACACCATTTAGTTGTGGCAGGTATAGTGCTGCCGTTTTAAAATTATAGAAAAACTGAATAATTTGCTCTTTATGGTGCAAACATTGACATACTATACATGGACTGCTAGCAGCCAATTTTTCTTTGAAGCAAAAATAAGCACTAGCTCTTTTGGTTCACGGCGGAGAGAAACGAAAACACTCAAATGTCATCGAGCAATTAGTGCGATTTGGTTTGTGTCGAGGTTTGTGTGCTGAGTGTGCCATACTGCCATCTGTTATAGATCGTTTGAAATAATTTGAATAAGTCGTTATTTTTGCGCAATTGCAATGTTACTACAATGGATGGCACTGTGTTATAAAAAATTAGCAAAGGCGCGCAGAGGTTGAAATCTCTTTCCTACTTATGCCGCACTGAACCAAAAGGGCTAGTGCTTATGTTTGCTTCATTTTTCCTCGCAGGTTTGTATGAAACTGACATTTCACTAGCACTCCATGTATATTACCTATGTCAATGGCTGCAAAGATAACAAGATATTTCACATTTGTAAACAAAAAACTAGAAGAAATGACAGCACTGAGGTTCTCACTCAGTCTCTCACATCCTGTCAGCAGTTTTGCTGAGCTCGCTGAATGTGGCAATTGCAAAAGGTGTGTCTGCTTCAACAACCCCACGATTGTACTCGTTTTCGTGGCGTTTTCATGGAAAACGACCTCAAGCAAACTCGTTCTGAAAACTGCAATATGTATGGGAAAACTTCTGTTTTCGATGAAGTTTTCGACTGTTTTCGCGAAAACCCAGTTTTCCACTTGGTGTGAATAGGGTATAACAGATCTACTACATTTTTTGAATACTTTTTCAATTGACTGCAACTACTACAACTGCCACTGCACTCAAAAATTCGATCACGTTTTGCCATTCTATGTACTTTTAAAAAGCAAATTTTTTCTATAGTGTGTGTTGTCACTACTGCCACAATGTGGTAGATCTACCACAATTTCTTTATTTTTTTTTCTAAAATTCGACCACGTTTTGTTATTCTACTGTTAAATATATTATAGTTCTATAAGGCGAGGCGCACTTTTGATGGATATTTTTTATCATTTGTGTCGTCATTAACATCTTCAGTCTACATTTTCATATCCCAGCAAAACAGGCAATTTCCATTTCGTTAGCTTCAAGTTCCCCGAAGAAGATTTTGTTCCTTAGTACCTAAGTTCATTTAAGAATTTCAAGCGATAGATTGACATGTGGCTTTCGGCGCACCAGACCAAATATGAGAAACGTACTCAAGTTTGGGGCAAATGAACGCCTTATATATTGAAGCTAGATCAAAAGGGGTAAAATATTTCTTGCACTGTTTGAGGCAACCTAGACATTTCGCAGCGTTCTTCAAGACTTGAAGTCGTTCTAACGACGTGTTTCATGGACACACACACCAAAAATGGAAAGTCTTTCGGTTTTTGAAGATGCAAGTGCCATTCATTGATAATGGTTGAAGGTTTGTGCTTTACTTTAGGGACAACAGGCGGCATTGAGTTTTGTGGAAGCATTAAACTCCACCCTCTTGCCTAAACCCCTTTTTATAAGGCTATCAAGGTCAGAATTTAATGAGCTTAACATACGTTGCCGTTCCACTTCTATGGTCGAAAAGTAAGGACTTGAGTCCTGGAATGAATATGAGAAGCTAAGGCTGCTATCATCAGCGAAGGAAAGAATTTGATTAGAAGTTGCAGACAAGAGATCATTGATAAGAATGAGAAAGAAAGTCGGAGACAGAACAGAGCCCTAAGAAACACCAAAAGAGCTTGATGCCAAATTCTGTCAAATGCTTTTGAAATATCAAGCGCAACAAACTTTATTTCACCAGAGTTGTGGTCAGACCTTAGAAAAAACGGACGTAAGTGGAAGTGCCATTGGTTCGGAAATGGGTGGAAGAAGAAGAACCGCCTTTATAGGGACGCGCTGGAGTAGTTTTTCACTTACTTAGAAAGAAAAGAAAGAGTCCAGAAGAATTGGACAGATGATTATATTAATACCAACTATGAGAGTTTTAGGAGAACTTATCCGATCAGCGATTGCTGGGATAGCACATTACCTTGCTGATTTTTCTATGACTTGTTTTAATGCAAAAAGTTTCTTCAAACAATTCTAATAGTGACTGCAAACAATGATGATTTTTTGAAAATTGCTAAAAATGACTATTTTAGCCACTTTTTCCTCCTTTTAATACGAAATTTTTCTGAGATCATCCCATTCAAAACATCATAAATAATATTAGCAAAGAGATTTTTGAAAAAAAATTAAAAATTATGAGCTTCGTGCAATTTTCTCAAGTCTAAATATTATGGTATGGTGGGCGCAGTAGCGCAGTGGTTAGTGTGTTGGACTACTGTGCGAGGGATCCCAGGTTCGATCCCCGGAAAAACACAAATTACATCTTAAAGTTTTTTTCTACTGCGCCACCTCTCGCGAACGTCTGACAAACATCCGAGAGTATGACTGTCATGAAAAAGCTTCTCAATTTAGCCGTTCGGACTCGGCATAAAATTGTAGGTCCCTTCCATTCGTCCCAAAAATAGAAACTCACACAAAACGAATGGTTGCGAGAAGCTAGGCCTTGGGTGTCACCCGCCTGTTGCGCCACCTATTTATTTATTTATTTTTTTTTTTTTAAATATTATGGTAAAAATGGATTCGTTGCACCCAATTCTCGATGACTCGGCCGGGGCCGCACATTTCGACCGATACGGCCGCTATTTCTCGTTCAATATTGGCTCTGAGATCCTCTAACGTCGCCGGCTTGTTGGCATAGACCAATGATTTAATGTAGCCCCATAAAAAAGTCTAGAGGCGTTAAGTCACACGATCTCGGCGGCCAATAGACGGGTCCGTTTCTCGAGATAATACGTTCACCGTACTAAGACTTCAATAACTCGATTGTTGCACCCACTGTGTGGCTTGTGGCACCGCCTTGTTGGAACCACATGTAACTGATGTCTAAGTCATGCAATCGCTGAAAGAAATAACGTTCCAACATGTCTCTGTAGCGAATACCATTTGCCATAAAGTGACGGTCATTTTCTTCTACGAAAAAATAAGGCCCAATGACGCCGCGGCACCGAACAGTGACTTTTTGCGAATGAAGTGTTGTTACATGAAGGGTTCTCACATTTCCAGTAACGCATATTTTGATTATTAACTAAACCGTTTAACCAAAAATTGACTTGTCTAACATTGACATTGACACTTCGGTAATCGATTTAAGGCTGCGTTCACACTGAAAATTTGAAGTTGTCAAGTCGCTAATGAAAAACCCTTTATATAAATAAGTCTTAGATCCAATCACTGAACTGAACATACTTGTGGAAAATCTTTAAAGGATGTCTGTTGCTTCTATGTTGAATGTGACAGAAATACAACTAAAAATCAAGGAAATTAGATAAACTCGACTAACTATTTCCTGTCATCTATACTTCAACACAAAAGCAAACTCTTGTATATTGCCTACATCTACATACAACAAAAATGTCGTTCCAAACTAGAAAAAAAAAATCCTGTTTCCAAATTAACCACAGTACTAGATCAAGATCATACATTCAGCTAATGACACTCGTTTTACCAGATAAATAGTTTCATAACTCAGTCAGTCATTTTCAACCGGAAATTAACAAATTGATTTTGTCACAGTCATTAAAATGTTTGAACAAAGCCTAGAACTTGACAACAATAATGCATACAACTAAAAAATTACATAAAAGGTTTTTCTTTACAGCCTCACCGACATTTTCTTTATGGCTACACAGACACAAAAATAAAAACTTCATAAAAAAATATGAAAAATGAGAGGAAAAGAAAAAAAATAAACTCACCAAAGTAATTCCAAGAATAAAATGACAAATCAGCTCCAAAAAAAAAAAAACAAATCTCCGAAATAGCCTTCCAAGTGGTTGTAAAATCTTTCGATTTACCAACAATTACCACAAGAAAAAAAATTAATAAACTCGATAAATCACTTTTTTCGTCACACAGAACGGAATTGAAATAATTTCTCTTTCGATTCTTTTCTTTCTAAATTCCTCTTTTTTTTTTTTGCCAATAATTTCACTTTAATTGCCGCGATGTGTACGTACTATTAAATCGCAACTATAAATAAATATAAAATATCACGCCCGATGATCACACGTTACACGAAGTCACATTCACTTTATGTTGTTGATCTAGAAGATTTACAATTTTTAATTTTTTTTTATGTTTGGTTTAGCTTTTTATTTTCTATTTCATCCGGCAATTGCAAGAAAACAATTAATTTCGTAATTTAATGATTCGGCATCTGAAAAGATGGAAAAAAGTAAAATTTTAATTTCATACAAGTGAATGCGTTGAAAAATAAATAAATATAGGAAGAAGCAGGAAAAGTTTGCAAAAAGAATTTCCCCAACCGTAGGCAGGTATGCGCCTAGCCTACAACATTGGGGCTATTACAAATCGTGATGCGTTTTAGTGGTGAAGTTGAGATTGTTCTTGTAAAGGTAGGCACCAACTACGCTGATGCCGTACGCCGCAGGCGCTTTGCAATAATTAACTCGGCGGAGAGTTTTGATCTAATTAGGCGGTGAAGTTATGGGCATCTTTTAGAATTTATTGAAAGCTCTTGATTTCCTGGATGCTATTGAATTGATCTTTTTTTTTTCTTCCTAGATGATGTACATTCCTAAGCGACTTCAACACGTGCTTTCCACAGAAGCCTTCATATCAAGTAGGTGAATGACAAACACCGTGAAGTTGAACAACATTCAGAGTGCCACCTACGGAAGATACATCCGATAAAAACCGACTTAATACACTTGAACTCTGTAATGCGCTTAAAAGCTTAATAAGTACGATAAGAATGAGAATTAATGATCCACTTAGAAGACGTACAAAATTTAATGAAGGAGCCCAATAAAAATACGCAAGTAACTTTGAAGAGCCGTTCATATAGAAAAGATGTAAGTGCTGATGGGGAACATTATAAGAGATAGAAAGTGAGTGACAAAGATATTTTTGTAGATGTTTGAACATTTTTAATTAATACTCCAATGTATGTATTTTATTAACATTGAATTTTTTAAGAAAGGAGAAAGGAACTGATTTTGAATAATGTTCGGACCATGGTTGTTATTATTTTGGCCTGATTTATAAAACAGTGTGGCACAGAACCAGATTATTTCAGCGAAGCTATTGGAAAGTATGTATAATCATGCTCATGCACATTAAAAAAAAAAGAACTGACGAATTATTAAAAGAAAAATGTCCTCGTCATGTTGAGAGGTAGCTCGTCTAAGCTTGTCATATTTTATGGGAATATAAGCCGACTTAGGGCCGTTTGCTGATACAAATCATAGAGATTTAAGTTTCACATAAATTCTTATGTGACAGTTTATCAATAAGTAACCCTTAAGCATTTAAGTAGAACCTAAATAGTTATGAATTGTATCAGCGAATGGCCCTTAGTGAACCCTTGAGAACCTACATAACAAATCGAATCGTTTAGTAAATAAAATAATTAGTTGACTCAAAAGGTCCGTAGCTTTTCTTTTGTGTGAATTTTTTTATTTTTGGGACGAATGGAAGGGACTTACAATTTTGTGCCGAGTCCAAACGACTGAATAAAGAAGCTTTCCATGACATTTATACTTTTGAATGTTTGTCAGATGTTCGCGAGAGGTGGCGCAGTGGAAAAAAAAACTTAAGATGTATAACTTTTGTGTTTTTCCGGCGATCGAACTTAAGACACCTCTCACAGTGTCCACACTAACGGCTCCCAGAAATTACGCCAGATTTTTTTTGGAAAAAATGCCTGAAAATGTTTAATACAAAGTCTGGCCTTTTTTCCTAGGAAGAAAAGTCAGAATTTTCTGGCTATCTTTCCGAAATTTCAAAGTTTTCTGGCGTTTTTTTCATTTCTGCAAATGGACATGTTTGAAAAAAATGCCCGAAACAATATTTTCTGAAAGAAAGAAAAAAGGTTCAGTTCCGAACATTAAACACAAAAAACCTCGCACCCACACCAAATCCTACAGTGACCCCAAGCAGGGGGGTTGCAGGGGGCAGCATGGTTTTTTGTATGTGAACTTTGATAATTTTCAAATAAATAATATTTTCTGACCTTTTGTTCCAAAATTAGTTTGGAAATTAGGCCAGAATACGAGTTGCCTATGTTTATTATCAGGCTTAATTTCCATTGTACTTTCTGGTGCTTTTTCCACATCTGTCTGGCATAATTTCCCAATTTTGGGCATATTTTCCAAACAAAATTCTGATATTTTTTTCCAAATTCGAAAACAAAAACATTTTCTGAAGAACATTTGATCAATTTGCCTTAGAAATGCTCGAAGAAGATCCCCTTTTTTTCTAAAGAATTCATCTCACGTTTTGGACCTGTGAATTTGCCACCTAAATCGTGCGATTTGATGCCGTTCGAATATTTTTTTGTGGGGATATGTGTGAAGTCTCTCGCCTATACCAAAGACGTCTATATGGAAGACAACATAACTCGTGTTATTATTGAGATACAAGTCGATGTGTTGGAAAATGTATGCCAAAATTGGATATTCCGGATGGACTACTTGAATCGTAATCGCTGTCAACATTTACACGAAATAATATTCGAAAGATAAATGCCAAAAATTGAAGAATAATTGGCAAGAATTTTCTCAATTTTAAAAACCAATTGCTTAAAAAATCACCCGCTTATATCTAAGGCCAAAATAAAAATATTGCTACTGATATACATTTGTTTAAATAAATTGTCTTCATCGATTGATGTTTTCACAGTTTCTGACAGTTAAAACGTTATGATTTGACTGAAGATCCATGCGATAAGAATGACACGATACAACTTATTGGCAACGCGATTGACATTGGCAGAGCAGAGCGTGCAGTCTCTGATGCATTTTAACATCGAGTCGGAAACTGTTAATATGTGTATAAAGTATAATCAAATACATTTCTGCTGTCAACCAGAATGAAGCACATCGCAATGGACAACTATTTTTGAAATACGAAAGCTTTCCATTATCAAGGCACTGGCATTAATTAAACGGCACCAACCTCAGTAGTTAAAAAAAGAATTTCATTTCGAGATAGGCAAGCCTTTGGCTATATGTTTGGGAATTAATTAAGCAAACGACACTAGCGCGGTAATTAAATGAAGAATAACCCTCGTAACTTCCAAGAAATACCCAATTAATGAGATCGAACGAGACCCTATAAAGCTTCTCATCACCTCTGTCTTGCTTTGCTTTATGGTCAAAGTCGTATAAAACTGTCATTAGAGTCTTTCAGTGGGGCGCAGTGGTTAGTGTGCTGTACTACTGTGCGAGGAATCCCAGGTTCGATCCCCGGAAAAACACAAATTACATCTTAAGGTTTTTTCTACTGTGCCACCTCACGCGAACGTCTGACAAACATCCGAGAGTATAACTGTGCTGAAAAAGTGTCTACCGCCTGTTGCGCCACCTATTTATTTATTTAGAGTCTTTCAGTAAAAAAGTTTTTCTTATAAGAAGATTCAATCCGAAATTCTTCCGAAAATGCGTCTACTGACACATAACTTGATGTATGACTTCCAATTAAGGCGTTCATCAATAAAGCCGAGATATTTAACCTCACTGGAGTATATTGAGGGCTGGGAACTGATCGGTATCAACTTGGCGATGCCCTGTTGTCGTAACTGTCTCATACAAATCAATTGTACTTATTTTACCTCCCCGTGGTAACTGGTAACCACCAGGAACTGGTCTCGCCCACCCGGGCTTGGCTTGCTAAACTTATAAGCGCGAGTGTTGAACACGAGAAAAATAGGAACACTATAATGTTCTGTCGCAATTGTCTGTCTGCTCGAGTCTCAGAAGTTTAAAATGAGCACCTCAGAGTTAGGACGTACGGCGGATGTATTTAGATGATTAACTCAACGGTGGCGCCAACGGTCAATATGGTAGGTACCTGAGCTTCGACATATTTGGAGCAAAGGTCATTTGGGCTGTTTTCAGCATTTGTCAGGGTGTTGAAATAAAGATGGTAGCGGATGAGCCCTGTATGGGCCAACGGCAGCGCTCATATCCCCGAAGCGGATTACTGATTCCAGGTATTCCCTACCACGGAAAAATCTGGCAGTTCAGAAGCAACTATGTACAAGCCTCGAGTATGGATGATCCAAATGTTGACAACCCCAGCAAACGAAATAAGGACAACCAACTTTGGATTTGTACGTGGAATGTTCGGACCTTCAACAGACCGCGTGCAGCCGAATAATTTGTGGAGACCCTGGATAGGTACAAAGCAGACATAACTGCCATTCAGGAAGTGCGATGGAATGGAGAAGGCACAAGAAGGATGAAAAACTGTGATATTTACTACGGCGAGTGCCGCAGGGAGCAAAATCAGCGGTTGTTTGGATGCGGATTTGTGATTAGAGGAAGACTTAGGCAAGAAGTCTTGGGCTTTCGCAACGTAAGCGAGCGCCTGGTCATAATCCGCATCAGGGTCAAATTCAAAAACATAACGCTGATTTGTGCTCACGCCCCCACAGAGGAGAAAGATAACTCAGCCAAGGAAGCATTCTACGATCTTCGTGACAAGACGTATGATAAGTGCCCTAAGTACACGTTAAGATTGTTCTTGGCTACTTTAACGCCAAAATTGATGCCTTTGATGGTGATAGGTTCAAGGTTAACCAGTATTCTTGCTCGCAATATGTCATAAAATGGTTTTGTTTGAGCTGATAGAGAGTCCTTAATTGGTGCGTCATACGTTTACGACTGATAAATAAGTGACAAAAGTTCAAGAATGATAATGCTAATATATCCTCATTTTGTTATTACAATAGTTCGATTGTATGATGAACTTGAACTCGTGTGGCACAAGTACAACTTACCGACAAACAAATGTAGTCTCTACTGATAAACACATTTATTAGGGACTTATCAACTTTTCTGTAAAATGTCCAATTAAGCGAAAATAAATAAATTTCAAAGTTAAAATTGTCACTGAAAATAAAAACAAAAAAGTTCAACAGCGAACTGAACAAATTCCACTAATAAATAAGAAAAACCATTTAAAAAAAAAAAAAAAAAACCACCAAAGAAACAAAACTACAAAATAAACATCACTAATGAACAACATGCCACTTCTCTTACCAAAACAAGAAAAATATCTTCCCGTCACTTAGAACACTAATTGTCTATAGTCTATCCCCACGTAGTTCTTGACCACCAGAAATACCACAAAAGCCTCACACATCAGCCATCAACCAACAAATATATATAGAACACAAATAGACAAAGACCACAAGAAGAATGAACAACCAAAATTAAATCCACAATTTAACAAGAAGAGGCTAAAATTCTTCTCCAGCCACAAAAGAACAACGAAATTAATTAGCCACTTAACAACAGGTATCTTAACGCGCATTGCACTTCCTAGGCAATGCATGGCGATGGCGAGCCACCGCTCGAACTCATTAGCCTGCAATGCTAAGCTGCTATTGCATTCTTCAATCCAGACCGCGCAAAAATGTCACGACACAGAAAACCAAACAAATCCAGAACAATTGCGGCAAATATGTATATACGAGTACGAACTACGAGTACACTCGTAGCTGCTACTGCTCTGTCTTGAAGGCAATTAATAAACCATCTGGGAAATTCTCTCAGCGCAAAAGACAATTCCTGTCCAATTTGAATGCAAAATTCCCCACCGAAGCATATATAGAGGGAAAATTAAAATAATTCCGCAATTAGACAAAAATTCGTAGAAGAAGAAGAGGACGATGCAAAATTGGATGCAGATGCAGATCCTCGTTATACACAGTCTCTTACCCCTTTCCCCTGCGAGATAATTATAATTACAACAAAAATTAGAGGAAAGAAAAAAGATTTATTGGAATTCATTTGAACACGGACGTGATTCTGTGTCTCACGCGCATATAATGTATCTCACCGAGAACACAACACGATTTGAATATTAATTCGTTGGGCACACTCCTTGCTCCGGCTTGACTTCAAAGCGAGAGAATCTCCTCATAGTACAAATCAACAAATTTTTTTTTTTTAAGTATCTATCTTTTTTTGGCAATTTTTGTTTTTTTTATTTTTGGGGGAACTCTCACTTTTTAAAATTTTTTATTTTTATTTTTTTATATCTTCTCTGATATAGATACTTTACCCGCGAATTGAATTTATGAATTTGTTTACTCCGATTCGAGTTGATAAGAGATCCACGCAACAAAATTGAGTGAAAGTTGTCAATCGTTAAAAAAAAAATATATCTAATTATTTTTCACTTATCTATCTTTTAGAGATAAAAAATTATCCTTTACACTGCTCGCGAATATCGCATACCAATCAATCAGATACAATTTGAATTTGATATGGTAAGTTTATCATTCACGACGACGGCGACGGAACGACTACAAGCACAGACGAGATGATGACGACGAGACGGTAACGAATGGACTGACTACTTTATTGGTGCAGCACTCGCGACTTACTGAAGCAACTGGAATACCATCCGTGTCCGCAATGGTACTGTTAGCCTGGTTTTGTGTATATACCCCCCCGAAAACTGGTGTGTGAGCTCGCGTGCAAGGTGGCACAACCAGAAGAAGATTGTGGTTCGAATCAGAGATTTGCCAACAAGAAGGCC
This sequence comes from Cheilosia soror, assembly GCA_949372485.1. Classification (NCBI taxonomy): domain Eukaryota; kingdom Metazoa; phylum Arthropoda; class Insecta; order Diptera; family Syrphidae; genus Cheilosia; species Cheilosia soror. The sequence continues at coordinate 7,370,286 of OX443562.1, read as the reverse complement.
AAGATGTAGTAGAAGAGTGCCAGTCGAAGAGATGTCGAATTCAAATTTCCCCAACTCATGTGTCGTGTCGTGTTCGTGTGTGCTGTGTGGATAGTGGATACCATGAGAGAAGAAACAGCTGTGCCGCCGGGTCTATACTATACTTATACTATATCGCCTCTCTTGGCTTTTGGTTGGCGGTTCTCTGGTACTGGTACCAACTTTCTTTCGAATTTCGAAGTTTTCGAATATCTTTGCAGCCAACTCCAATCCAACTGGTTGTCCATTCATAAAAACCGGCCAACGCGAGAGAGTGAGCTTTGAGGCAGCTTTGCGTTGAGTTGAGATGATCCCGCACTCGCACGAGGTCGTTGGGAACTTTGAGACGCTGTTGAGGGGACCTACTCGTACCTGTCAAATGTGTCGCCTATAAATATATTTTTTTGTTTTCTGTCTCTTAACGTCTCGCTTTGTTTTCTTTAGACTTTTTGTGCTGTCAATCATCTTTTGATGTTTTATGTATGACAGATTATTGTATTAGAAAGCAAAATCTACTTTTGGTGGTAAATATGGCATGAAGATCGGTGATTTGAGATGCTAGGCGCATGGAAAGTGACAACATGTTCAATGAAAGTCGCTGGAAAAGCAACGGCTAGTGACAATCAGGCGCGCAGGTTTTGCGAGTGAGAAATGTATAATTATTTACTGGTTACTGGTTACTGGTTTTACAGCGGGTTACAGTTTGTCCTTTTGTTGGTTTTGGGTTAGCTTCAGTGAGGATATGTTAAAGGGTGGCTTAAGATATTTTCCTGTAAGGGACTCACTCAGATCGAGAGTATAAATCAAGTTCGGTGTTGAACTCTTTTGTTTTTTATGCCTTTGTAAGCACGTATTATTAGTGTCAAACTATATTTGGTATATACGTTCCCTAATTCAATCAGCAAACTGTATATTTCTTTAAATTACAGCAAAAACTGTGAGAATTTTGTTTCACAACTGGGCGCCATTTGCAATTTGCAATTTGTTTAACAAACACTTGAGGCCCAAGAAAAAACCTCCTCTCTATAGATAGGAAGTGATACCATACTAAAGCTACTATTACACACACGTCAAAAATCGTGACAATTTTTGACAGAATATGGACGTCAAATTTTGTCCTAAATCTAAATGTAGACAAAATCTGCCATTATATTGACACCCTTCAAACTCGGGAGGTTGGCTTCACATTTGTTCTACGCTCGATGGTAGGTACCATTTCTAGGAAATAAGATGGTAGCGGTTCTACACATTAAGGGCGCCCTTAAAAATGTCCAAACATAGTTTATATCCAATACTCCGCAAGATGAAAGTTGATTACTTGATACATGTGCGCGTAGATATAAAACATGCTTAAGTAGGATAATTTTAGTCGTGCTGGGGAGTCTTCAAACCAAGACCCCAGTGTAAAAGGTTACACCAAAGGGAGGACTGTCTATCACACTACCTTAAATCTTAGTAGTTAACGAAGCACTTGCCTAGAATTATCAACATAATAATTGTAGATAGCAAAATTAGTTGAAAACTGAACATCGGCCAATATCTTCTTATCAGCAACAGGTGGGCCAAATACAAGTTTCTTTTTAAAAATGCAATAAAATAAACAAAATTAAATTTTTTCCATGAATTATGGCTTCATTAGTAAGAGCAAAGATTCCCATTAATTATGGAATACAACACCTCGTTCAAGTGGCTACCTCGGCTGGCTTCGCAGTAGCGCATTCTGTCACTCCAATTTTCCAAGACCTCTTTGATGGTTTCGGGCTTTGCTTACGGATTGCTTGAATGATATTGGAATTAAGTGCCTGAATCGTTTCCGGATTGTTATCACAACATCAGTCCTTCATGGTACCCCACAAAAAAAAAGTTCAAACGGGTCAAATCGCAGCTCCGAGGCGGCCAATTGACATCGCTAAGGCGGCTGGTAACACGATTTCGGAATTTGGAGCGCGAAAGATCGATTGTGGCATGGGATTTGTGGCATGGCGCGCCATCCTACATGAACCAGAGGTCGTCCAAATCAATGTCTTCAATTTCAGTAAAAAAAAAAGTCAGTCAACATGGCCCACCGTTGACCGAAACGTTGTTCCCAACCTCATTTTCGAAGAAAAATGGTGCAATGATGCCACCATTCCACAATTCCCACCAAACTGTCACTTTCTGTGAATGCATTGGCTTCTCGATAATAACGTGCGGGTTTTCCGAGCCCCGGATGCGGCAATTTTGTTTGTTAATGTAGCCGCCGAGATAAAATTGCGCCCCGTCAGAAAAGATGATTTTTCGGCCAAAATCGTTGTCCAATTCAAGCTGCTCTAAGGCCCAAACTGCGAAGCGATAACGAAGCAGATGGTCGTGCGCCTTCGGGGACGACGGGGACCATGAGTGTTGTCCACTAGCATACGAACTAGTCTCACGAACTTTTTGCACAATCTTGCGTACAGCTTCATTTCGGCCAAACCTTATTTTCAAAAACTCACTGGGCTACACAGCACTCACTTTGGAAATAAGTTTTCAATATTTCCCAACGTTGTTCAAACGTAAAGCGAATCATTTCGTTCCGCGGAAGTATGATACTGATTTTCTGTAACCTATGATTTAAAAAAAGTCTTAGATTGGTTTTATGATAAAAGTATCAAGGAAGTAAATCAAGCAGAGCATCCATAGCCAGCCATACTTACGCGAAAGCCCTCTCCATTCTAAAAATTTGTTACCATAGTCGTATAAATCGAAAGGACATTTTTGGCTGATAAATCCCACGCCTTGTTAAAATCATCTTTGTAGACTGCAGGGAAACTGAGAGCACTTTAAATGTCTTCGACTTGACATTGCCCAAAGAAATTTTTTATCTACATCAATCAATTCCAGGTATTTCGCATCATCGGAGATCTGGATAGTGACACCTATTAGCACTGGCTAAGATGACCGGTAACAATTATCCGTCCCGTGAAGAGAACAACCTCAGTTTTAGAAGGACATTACTACTACCTTCAGGCATCATCCGACACGAAGTTTGCATCATCAATGGATTTGCATAAAATTCCTCAAGATGTTCGCATTGGGTTCTTTTGCGGGGGTTTTGGCGAATCGCCGGTAATTGTTCAATCCACATTCACCGCGACGTTAACCATTTCGCATTAACATGACTGATGCATTGTTCGGTATTCTCAGACGAATTCGCCGCAGAATAAATTTATTCAAATTTATTGAATAACCCTCGAAGGCGTGAGTCTCTTAATATGGCTACGATACTTTATGGTTAATGCCAAAAGACACCGATTTACCCCTTAACAATGACAAACTACTGCAATTATCTAACTGCAACTATTCGGGTTCTCAAAATACCTACTTGGCAAAGCAATTAGATCAAGTATAGATGCCGTCTGCAAAATTTTGTGTATCTATAGCACATCTGAAATAATTTGCCAAAAATTTCAATGCCTCACCAATCACACCATTCCAATGGGACATTCTCAAACATATACACAGTTTCAATAATATCCCATTTAGAAATCCAATCCTCGACTAATGGACATTACCCCATTTCCCACCATCCATCTTTGGCAATTGATATATCGCGTAGCTTTATGCTTCCCAAATCAGTGATTGCGTCCACCAAACCCCATTAGGGGGCACAATATATGCAATAAAAGTCTCTTTACCGCATTCCGCGGGCATTGTTACCCCGAAATTGTACAAAAGTCCTTCACAACTACAACTACACACACCAATCGAACCATCTTTGGCCAGTTTTCGCCGATAGTACGTAACATAGTCAGGTAGGTATTGCGGGAAAATTCTCTTCACGAATACAAACGAATTCCCCTTGTAGATGCAAATTTAATTTATTTCCACGATTATGCATGCAATTTCTCAGCCTCGAATACGCTATTCAAGTGCAACGTTAGAAATTAATCACCGCCACATACGCTTTTGGCGTAGATAGATAGATACTTTGTATCTATATGTCTGTGCCATCGAGCGCATAATATGGTAGCTGAAGCTGCGAGGCTTTGCTGCGAAATATTTATTTTTTTTTTTTATTAACGGTAATCAAATGTGCCTATGTGTGTAGTTTATGTGTGTTTGAGTGGAAGTGTGAATGCAGTTGCATCAATGGAAATTATCTGCATATTCTAACGGTAAACGAAAGCGATAGTGAATTGCTAGACATTAGTTTCGCAATACCTAAGATCGAAGGAGAAGAAGTCAAAGACGACGACAACGAAGAAGAAAAAGAATCATTAGCGCACCTCACCGATGATAGTAGGTATGGTGTTGCATAAAATAATGAAGAGAGTTGAGATTTTTTTGATGGCAGATACACAGATACCTACTCACCACAAAGGGCATCTAATTGAATGAGAATATTAATATTAGTAATTGCCTCTGCAAATTCTCTAATTAAATCTTCTTGAGAGTTTTTTTTTTTTTTTTGGGACAAAGGGAAGGACGTACAAATGTTTAAAACCCTTAGGCCATATGACATCGAGATCATCGAATTCTATCGTCAGTTTTGACAGCTATTTGTGGGAGTAAACACCCCGAGTACTTACATTGTTGTATCGAAAAGAAAGAATGCAGATCGTTTCTAGGAGAAGGAAGAAGATGAAGCCATTGATGCATTTATATATTTATGTCTCGTATTAGTCTATAGCATGTGTGGCTTTTATTCTTGCAAATGTTGGCAAACCCAGTTGAAGATGTCTTTGATAGATCTTACTTTGATGGCGGTAAAGTCCGCGGTGGACCTGAACTTCAACCAACACGTCTCTCCAGGTAGCGTGATCTTTGACTTACCGCCTCCAGTTGTGCACTCCAAGTTGGTTGAGGTCCCCTTCCACTTACGCATGCCACCTAAGGAGAAGTCTTCCTTTACTGCGTTGTCCCCCAGGGTTGGAATCGAAGACTCTTCTGGCCGGAGATTTGGTATCCATTCACTCCAAATGTACTTTTCTGGTCAGGTCGATGTCGCTGTACAGCTCGTAGAGTTCGCTCTTAAATCTCCTCCTCCAAAGCCCGTCAACGTAAACGGAACCGAAAATCACTCGAAGAATTTTTCGTTCCAAATGACCGAGAAGATCTTCATTGGCCTTTGTTAACGTCCATGCTTCTGCGCCATGGAGCAGGACTGAGATGATGAGGGACCTATAGAGTCTCCTTAGTGTTTCTTGACAAGGCCTTAGTAGTCAGTTGTTTTCTTATGCCAAAGACCCATCAGCGGTTGGCAAGTGTAACTCTTCGTATTATTTCTGCTGTTATGTCATTATCAGAGTTTATAGCGGAGCCGAGGTAGATAACGCCCCCAACCACCTCAAAATTGTTGCTGTCTACCATGAGGTTCTATCACGTCGATGTTGTGTGTCCCTTCTTGTTTCTTGACAGCATGAAATTTGTTTTGCTCTCATTCACCTCTAAACCCACTTTTGCCGCTTCTGTGCTAAGAATCGCAAACGCATCAGTGACAGCTCGCTGCGTTTTGTCAATTATGTCAATGTCGTCAGCTTATGCAAGTAGTTCCACAAACTTTTGGAAAATTGTATCCCTAGTGTTGGCTTGGGAGTTTCGCAAAACTTTCTCAAATATGATGAGACACATGTCAGTGCATCTCCTTGTCTAAAACCTTTTTTGACATCAAAGATTTCGACGAGATTGTCGCCGACCTTTCTGGATCAGCAAGCGTTCTCCATCGTCAGTCTGCAAAATCTGACAAAGACATGGCTCTGTATAGCTTTGATAGATCGTAGACCACAAAATTTTGCAAAAGTCTATTGTTTGTTTTCGTCTGGTTGCCTCTTTACCTAATTTTGTTACCTTTTTCTGTATTGTTGTAGTTATTTTTGGCTGTTATATAGCAGATTACGTTTGAGATTCAAATAGAAGCACAGTTTATCACAGGGGTTCTATATTTTTAAGAAAAAACCTACAAAATCTAGCTAATCCTCAAACTTCAATTGGTGATTTTCGGACTGACCTATACCTTCAAGATATGGCGTATTTTTTTTGGCAAGTGAGTATAACAAAACCAAAAGTGAGTATAACAATTTTGCATGTAAAAGTAAAAGTGAGCTAGCTATAGATTCTCAAAAAAATACGCCTATAGATAGATTCAATAGTTCTCTAATTAAGCTACGAATCCGTTGGTTTTCTTTAGTCTTATCTATCTCTAGAGTTGCTTCAGCTGATATAGTCTTACCTGCAAGTTATTCAAGTCTCGTTCGATATTCAATATTTAAGACCTTCTCAGGTAGGTCTCTCACAAGTTATCAGTTAAAAAAAGCATTCCATTCCCATCAATTTGAAATAAACTGTTAAACAAGTCGACTTCAGTTGGATATAAAGGTGCTCTTGCATACCCACCATAGGCTGCAAAACTCTTCAGGAAATCATAAAAACAACCATCGTCTGTCCAGTGTCCACCGACAGATACAAAAACCATCTACAAATATAGTGTTTCTCTGACTGCTGTAGTCCATCATCCATTAAACCGAAGATTGAGTTAAACTTTTACTTTATTGCAAATCGTTTACCATCAGATGTCGCGCGCTGTGTTTCTCCGGCTCCCCTTGCTCCCTTAACCTGATTTACTTTTTCGCTCACAGACCGCATCAGCCGCTGTTATTATTGTTGTATCATCAATAAATTAATCACTTTAGCAATGATCCCATCAAAGAGGCACACAAAAAAAAAAAAAAAAGGAAAAGCCCAAGCCCACCAAGCCCCACCAAGAGAGAGAGTATCCAAAGTATCTGCAATTTTTCGCGACACAACCACACAACACAGCCCCGAGGAGAAAACTAAACAAATGGCGCAAAATGTTCAATTCGCTCTAATAATTGATAACTACCGGGCGAATGAATTGTGTTGTGTTTGTGTCGTTCGAATGGTTCGTTTCGTGCATCGATGTCATTTGGGGCGGGGAACAATATCTGAAGAAAATGCTGCTAATGTAGGATTTTCCTCGGCAATTGCCTTTTGCAGGAAAAATGGAAATTCATGATGTGCGCGCGGAATTTTCTATTTTCTCTGGAGGGTCACAGCGCACCGGCTATATAGTATACACCTTTAGATATATGTAGACTGCTTTGACAACATTGTCTTCAAAATAATTGATGTGCAACAGGCTGTGCTGCCAGTTTCACAGTGATGTGCCGTCATTATTGGCCACATTCACATGTTCAATATAATAATTAGCTCACAAATTGACAGAAGAATAAGGAGTGTCATGGAAGGTGGTGCCGTGCGTTTATTTATCGCATGGATTAGCGCGAACTTTGTGGAACCGGTAGAGGTGTTACACTTTGGCGGCGTATAGTTATGGGTTGTTGAGAGGATTTTGCGAAGAAATATTGCCGCTTTACAGTGGCTATAAATTGAAGGATAAAATATTGTTAGTGTATTTATGTATAGAGATAGAGAGTGAACGAAAGAGTTCAATGGCGAACTGGATTTTTAATTAAGTTCTGGACCTTGTTCATTCGTTGCTAAGCACTAATTGTTGTATGGTATTCTGGGAATTGTTCAGAGTTCGGTCATTGAATTGGTCGCCTTTTTGGGGTGTCATTTGGTTCCGGCTGTCACTTCCTTTTATAGAGTCGTTTCGAAATAATCAACTAATGGTTGTTGAATAGGGAAAAATATGGTCAGCACAACAAGGAGAGATATCCAAGAGTTATCAATCAATGGCAATCGGTTCAAGGGCGGCTTCGGAAAAGCTTGTGGAAAAGTGCAGATGGAACGTGATGATCTCGATTTTATATGGCTAAGGCTCTTCCTATGAAATTATACCAGGAGAAGCCTGTTTTCTGCTCGCCAAGCAAGATACCACACTATGGAACACCGTTTCCTCCGAGTTCACATACAGATCGTCACTCGAAATAAGTTCCCTTAGTTGTTCCTCGGTGAGTTGAAGAAACTCGTCCTTTCTGCACACCTCCTCAAAGTGCTGTAACGCAAACTCCAAAGCCTTCTTATGGAGTTTAGCGGATTGTTGTTGTTTGGCCATTGACGCAATACTCAGCCAGTTAGTGGCGTCGATAGTTTCTCCGAGCAGACAGCTTTCAGTCTGTTCATTTTCAAGACATCGGCTGCTGTTAATATACGGGCAACGTTCTCACAACGAAGCTCAATTGTACCACTGTACGCATGAAGTCGACGGTGGCATGAAATAAAGTCTTGTGCAAAAAGGTCCCAAACGTAATATTGGACTTTTTTTGGACTTTATTTCATTTTTAAAAGTGCAATAAAGTCATTGGACATTATTGCACTCAGCTACTTAAAAGAGAGACGAGCAGGGGGGTTGCAGGGCGGCCAGCATGCCCCCCATAGATATTCTACTGTTTATGCATTGTGGATTTTATTTCCACTTCGATTTGGACTTTATTGCACTTTTGTCGAAAAACAGTTGATCCCGGTAAAAGGTCTGCAACTTGTTTGAGATATTACTTGCATGTGGTCACACACGAATGTCAAGGACGTTGGCGGCATCTTGGAAATTCTAGAAACGCCACAGTAATCAGTAAATATTTGGCTAGCTACCAGGATAACTTACTTATTCTCGGATATTAAAGTATTTTGCTCAAGCGTTTCAGGTTTCCTTTTCTTTATGAAATACATAATTTTAAATAACGAGCAACGTGCGATTTCAGATGAACTGCGAACTAACTACCTGTGAGGATTCTCAGTTGATATATTGGGAACATATGAACGCTTCGATTATTACTATCCTCGAGCAATAAGTAATTAAGAAATGTGTGCAAACTGCTCAGTAGTGCACGTACAGGTATAAATCTGGCTTGTATCAGACTTTCAATTCTTTGTAATGTTCTTTTATTACGCATTTGCCGGATGGTCTGCTAAGGCTTTACATCCGTGAAGTGAATTGTTACCTGTCGGGGTTCAAAGTTTATTATCAGTTGAGCGTAGTAACCCTTGCTAAGGTATATATTAATAGCGAACTAAGCGTCTGATAAAGTGAACCAGGACGTGCGAAAATCATCAGTGCTTATTAAAATCGGCTGTAAATTAAAAACCTCGATTTGACAGAGCTACGCAATCAATTAAACCAAATTTATAAAATTCGAATAGTTCTATAGTTGACAAGTAAGACAGATTCTCTACCTGATGAGTGGAAAAATGATTGACTGTCAGGCTCCGTTCAGTAATTTCTGTCGAGTACGAAAAGTACCTCTTCAAACCCCAGAGTAAACAATTTGCAAAATTTTGCTGAAGTGCCGCTGAGGTTTGGGATTCTTTAATACAAAGAAGAGTTCTTAATGGATGGTCTCTACTTAAAAAAAAAAAAAATTTACAAGGTTTCCCGACACCTTTACTTGTACCATTCTATTTACAGCTTACATTTTGCTCAGGTCTTTTCACACACAGCAATTATACCTACCTACTTACTGTTCCGGGAAAGTAATTATCCCACTATTCTTCTTTGAAACGTGCCTAAACATGGGTTTGTCGGTGCAATAATTTGCTTTGTATGTATATGTGAAATCCCTGAAAACCAAAAGCAGAATCAAGGCGCTACATAAACTAAGCATCCTCACCGGTATTTGTCAGTTTACAATTCATCTCGGAATCGTACGTTTCGCTTTGTCTAAACATTTGAAATAAAGAAAGCCCGAAAAACCTAAGCAAGGCAACTTCAAAACTGAAGAGTAGATAACAATAACATATAAAACAACCATATCCTTGCATAACTACACATCTAGCTATTTGTCAACCCTCAAATTGGTAGTCGACTTCATATACAGTGGCACTATTGAGCTTCGCTGTGAAAACGTCGCCCGTATATTAACAGCAGCGGATGTCTTAAAAATGAGCACATTGAAGGTTGCCTGCTCTGATTTTATTGGAGAAACTATCGACGCCACTAACTGGCTGAGTATTGCGTTAATGGCCAAAGAACAACAATCCGCTGAACTCCATAAGAAGGCTTTGGAATTTGCGTTACAGCACTTTGAGGAGGTGTGCAAAAAGGACGAGTTTCTTCAACTCACCGAGGAACAACTAAGGGAACTTATTTCGAGTGACGATCTGTACGTGAATTCGGAGGAAACGGTGTTCCACAGTGTGGTGTCGTGGGTGAAATACGACAAAGGACATCGGGAGAAATTAATGATCGACCTATTGTCGCATGTGCGTTTCTCGTTTTTGACGCCGGACTTCATCATCACCAACCGACATTCAATCAGCAAGACTTATGAGTGCCTCGAGTTGCCATTCAGTTGGCTGGAAGCGCACTTGTCACGGACAAAATTGCCGAAACGGAAGAAGGCAAATATAACGGAAAGAGAAACGCTTGGTTTTGTAAGTGGAAAGTTTACCGACAATTTAAAACTGCAGACTTTGGATCCAGGATCAAACATTTGGTCCTGCGAAGATTTACCATCTCCACCAACAATAAGGACCAATTATAGGGCAATGGTTATTGATAAGAAATTAATCATCGCTGGGGGTCGTGTAATGCTAATACCGTTTGATCTTTATCGTAGCACAAACATCGTTGATTGCCTGGACCTTCAAACAAAGGAATGGACTCAATTACCTCCAATGAGGCAAGCACGTGAATTTCCTGCAATGGCTGAACTGAATGGCGATTTGTACGTTTTTGGTGGAAGATCGAATGGCAATTTGTTGCGTTCGGTAGAGAGGTATGATTTTCGCACAAACGAATGGCAAGAATTGGCTCCTACGAACTTATACCACGAATATGTGCAGGTAACACTTCTCGGCGGATTATTGTACGCCGTGGGTTGTTGCGCCCCTACTATTGAATGCTTTAATCCATTTGAAAATAAATGGACTCAACTTCCCCATAAAAATGAAATATCAATCGAGTTGAGCATTGCTGGAGTCGGCGGCCATTTGTATGCAGTCGGCGGTTTGCTTAAGACACAAAAAAGCACAACTGTTGAACGCTTTCATCCTTCAACAAATACATGGACGGTGATAAATCCAGGTTTAGAATTAGCGTTAAGTTCTGTGACTTGTGTTTCTTGGAATAATCGACTTGTAACTTGCATAGGATTCAGTAATGAGAACCAAGTCAACGATTCAGTTGAAGAGTACAGTCCTGAAGAGAATGAGTGGAAGACATTGGCTCCACTTTTAGATCATCATTTAAGAAAAATGTCATGCAGTCTTTTTACATTAATAAAATAAAAATTAAAAAAAATGTATGGCTCTAGTATAATTTAAGAAAAGTTTAAAGTGTTTTATTGTGTGATCTCAATTTAAGTTCAATGGTCTTCTGTTCCAATTTTTGGTGCTTTCATCATCATCATCATTTTCAATGATCCGCTTGTCCATTAAGTGGGTCGCGGGTGTAGGTTTCTCAAGTGCACCCTCCATAGCTCTCGATACTCCGCTATCGACTCTAAATCATCAAGGGCAATTCCCATACGGGTATAGGAGAGATTATGGACTTGATCTAACCATCTCATCCTTGGTCTACCTAGAGGACGCATACCCGATGGTACGTATTCCATAGCTCGTCGTGGAATCCTGGTCGGGGACATGCGTTTAACATGACCAAACCACCGAAGCACGGATCGCTCGACATTGAGTTCCTCACGTATTCTGGTATTTCTGATATGCGGTCTCTACGGGTCACACCAGCAATACTACGGAGAAATCTCATTTCGGCAGCTTGTATCCGCGATCTTATTCTTTCGGTCATTATCCAAACCTCATGACCATAGGTGAGTGTTGGAACAAACACCGAATAAAAGACTGACAACTTAGCTTTGACACCAAGTTCAGTCCTCCTAATAACAGAATGACCAAGCTCAAATTTGACCCAGCCTGACCAATCCTACAGGAAAACTCGGCATTTCTCCTTCCATCACTCGTGAATAAGACCCCGAGATACTTAACCTTCTCCACCTGTTTCAATGGGACTCCACTAACATGCCGAATGCATTGAACAGGCGTTCTAGAGACGACCATCACTTCAGATTTGTTCACATTTACTTTCATCTCAGCTTCAACACAAACGGCTACAAACCGGTCGAGTGCGCGCTGAAGTTCAGTCTGAGAGGATCCAAGGATGACCAAGTCATCAGCGAAGAGCAAATGACTTATCCTCAGATCTCCCACTTCGAACCGTTCCTCGCCAAGGCTGCGCTGTAACATCCAGTCCATATAAGTTATGAAAAGGAGAGGAGACAAGACGCACCCCTGACGAAGTCCAACGCCCACGGTGAAAGGTATTGATTTAACGCCGTTTACCCGAACACAGCTTTTACAGTTTGTGTAAAGAGATTGAATGGCTCTCAAGAGAGAACCGTCAACTCCATACTCCTGTAATACACTCCAGAGTTAACCTCGAGGAACTTGGTCATATGCTTTCTCCAAATCTACGAAGCATGCGTAAACAGGTGTAGCATACTCCCAAGCCTTTTTAAGTTCCATTCTGAGAGTGAATAACTGGTGGGTTGTGCTTCTGCAGGGACGAAAGCCGCTCTGCTCATCTCCTAATCGTGCCTCGACCAGAGCTCTGCAACGCGTTTCCAGCACCTTGGCAAAAACTTTTCCGGGGAGACTTAAAAGTGATATACCCCTGTAATTGGAGCAATCCCTTTTATCCCCTTTCTTGAAAAGAGGCACAATCATCCCAATCTGCCAATCGCTGGGAGTTTCGCCGCATTCCCAGGCCACTTTAATGACACGAGAGAGCCATTTAACTCCCTCTTCACGTAAGGCCTTGAGCATTTCTGGCCGGATTTCATCCACTCCGGCAGATTTGCCAGCTTTTAGCGATTTGATCGCAAAAGTGACTTCCTCTACCGTGGGACTATTTTCCGCCCTGCTTAAGGCGATGGATGTGTCATCCTCAATGCCCTGGATTGGATTGAGCAATTCGGAAAAGTGCTCGCTCCATCTGCGCAAGATGTCCTCCTCATTAGAAAGAAGTGTACCATCTTTGGATTTGACTCCTTCGATAATGTTCCACTTCCTTCCTCTTAGACGGCGGATGGTCTGCCAGAACACCTTGCTTGCAGATCTGTGATCACGGTCCAATTTTTCGCCGAACTCCTTCCAAGACTGTTCTTTGGCTGCTTTAACAGCCAATTTGCAAGTTCTTCGCGCCTCAATGTACCGGTTTCGAGAAGGAGAGTCCCTCAAGTGAAAACACACCTTGAAAGCCTTCTTCTTATTTCTGATAACTTCTTGAACTCCGGGCGTTTTAAACCACGCAGTTCTTTTCTCACCACCAGCCGCCACACCGAGCCGCTTCACTCCGCAAACATGTCCTGCAGAGGCAATAACTGCTGTTGAAAACAGCTGCCATTCTTCCTCTACATTCAATGGAACATTTGGAATTTGTTCAAACCTTGCAGATACCTGCCGTGCAAATTCCTCCCGTATCTCATCGTTCTGTAGCCCCTCCCACCGTATGCGCGTAACCATTCTTGGTTTACGCTTTGGCAGGATAGGTATTTGATCGTTGAGATACAATTTGCACAACACACAACACGAGGTGGTGCTCAGTTGACAGTTCAGCCCCTCTCAACACACGAACATCACAAACCATCCTTTTAATACACGATGGTACCACAAAGAAATCTATCAGCGATTTCTGCTGCAGACTTCGACGGTACCATGTGTATTTATGGATATCTTTGGGTGGAAAGAAAGTGTTCATAATGGACATTCCATTTGAACAACAAAAGTCCAACAACTTCTCTCCGTTCGCGTTCTGATCGGGGTCACCGTATTTCCCAATCGCGCTGCCCCATGTCGAGAAATCCGCACCCACGTGAGCATTGAAATCACCCATCAGGATATAAGAATCCATATCTGCAACCTTTTCAAGGGCTGCATCAACTTCATCTAAGAAAGCTGCGTACCCAGACTCCAGATTCGGTGCATACACCTGCACCAGAGCTAGGGTTGATCTTTCAAGTTTTAGCTTTAAGATCGCAACTCTCCCTCCTAATGGAATCCACTCCAATACTCTGCCTGACAACCTGGGACTTGTGAGTATCCGTAGCCGTTTCGGGTTAAACCCGGCCGACTGTCGAGCGTGACAAGCCGACCACCAGACGCTCGCAAACTGCCACCCTTCAGGCCTGGCTCCAAAGGGCGCCCTATTTTGACAGGCTTGGCAATATCCGATATAACTAGTTTTGGACTTTATTTCATTTTTAAAAGTGCAATAAAGTCATTGGACATTATTGCACTCAGCTACTTAAAAGAGAAACGAGCAGGGGGGTTGCAGGGCGGCCAGCATGCCCCCCATAGATATTCTACTGTTTATGCATTGTGGATTTTATTTCCACTTCGATTTGGACTTTATTGCACTTTTGTCGAAAAACAGTTGATCCTGGTAAAAGGTCTGCAACTTTTTTGAGATATTACTTGCATGTTGGTCACACACGAATGTCAAGGACGTTGGCGGCATCTTGGAAATTATAGAAACGCCACAGTAATCAGTAAATATTTGGCTAGCTACTAGGATAACTTACTTATTCTCGGCTGTGGAAGTATTTTCCTTCAGTTTTGATCTGATGTTACTTATGTGTTTATAGCTTCCTTTATGAAATAGTTTTAAACAACCAACGCGCAAAGTGCGATTACGGGATGAACTGCGAACTAACTACCTAACATATGAACGCTTCGATTATTACTATCCTCGAGCAATAAGTATCAGAGGCTTTCAATTGTTCTTTTATTACGCATTTGCCTGATGGGCTGTTAAGGCTCATGTCAATTAGGTAGAATATTGAAATATGTCGGTGTTAAGAAGTAAATTGTTACCTGGCGGGGTTTAAAGTTTATTATCATCTGAACGTAGAAACTCTGGCCTCGATTTGACAGAGTCCTTTTCTGATGAGTGAAAAAAAGATTGATTGTCAGCGTCCGGGAGAAGGTCAGTAATTTCCGTCGAGTACAAAAAATACCTACTTAAACCCCAGAGTAAACATTTTGAAGAAGAAGAGAAGACCTCTTCTTTGTCCTTTATGGCCCATCCATTTTCTTTTTACACATTTACACCTGTACTTGTACCATTCTATTTACAGCTTACATTTTACTCAGGTCTTTTCAGACACAGCAATTATACCTACCTACTTACTGTTCCGGGAAAGTAATTATCCCACTATTCTTCTTTGAAACGTGCCTAAACATGGGTTTGTCGGTGCAATAATTTGCTTTGTATGTATATGTGAAATCCCTGAAAACCAAAAGCAGAATCAAGGCGCTACATAAACTAAGCATCCTCACCGGTATTTGTCAGTTTACAATTCATCTCGGAATCGTACGTTTCGCTTTGTCTAAACATTTGAAATAAAGAAAGCCCGAAAAACCTAAGCAAGGCAACTTCAAAACTGAAGAGTAGATAACAATAACATATAAAACAACCATATCCTTGCATAACTACACATCTAGCTATTTGTCAACCCTCAAATTGGTAGTCGACTTCATATACAGTGGCACTATTGAGCTTCGCTGTGAAAACGTCGCCCGTATATTAACAGCAGCGGATGTCTTGAAAATGAGCACACTCAAAGTTGCCTGCTCTGATTTTATTGGAGAAACTATCGACGCCACTAACTGGCTGAGTATTGCGTCAATGGCCAAAGAACAACAATCCGCTAAACTCCAAAAGAAGGCTTTGGAGTTTGCGTTACAGCACTTTGAGGAGGTGTGCAAAAAGGACGAGTTTCTTCAACTCACCGAGGAGCAATTGAGCCAACTTATTTCTAGTGACGATCTGTACGTGAACTCGGAGGAAACGGTGTTCCACAGTGTGGTGTCGTGGGTGAAATACGACAAAGGACATCGGGAGAGTTCAATAATCGACCTATTGTCACATGTGCGTTTCTCGTTTTTGACGCCCAACTTTATCATCACCAACCGACATTCAATTAGCAAGACTTATGAGTGCCTCGAGTTGCTATTTAGTTGGCTGGAAGCGCACTTGTCACGGACAAAATTGCCGAAACGTCACTCTCAACGGAAGAAGCCAAATATAACGGAAAGAGAAACGCTTGGTTTTCTGAGTGGAATGTCTACCGACAATTTTAAACTGCACACTTTGGATCCAGGATCAAACATTTGGTCCTGCGAAGATTTACCATTTCCACCAACAAAAAGGACCAATTATAGGGCAATAGTTATTGATAAGAAATTAATCATCGCTGGGGGTGTAATCCTAATACCATATGATTTTGATAGTAGCACAAACATCGTTGATTGCCTGGACCTTCAGACAAAGGAATGGACTCAATTACCTCCAATGAGGCAAGCACGTGAATTTCCTGCAATGGCTGAACTGAATGGGGATTTGTACGTTGTTGGTGGAGAATTAAATGGCAATTTGTTGCGTTCGGTAGAGAGGTATGATTTTCGCACAAACGAATGGCAAGAATTGGCTGCTATGAACTTATACCACGAAAATGTGCAGGTAACACTTCTCGGGGGATTATTGTACGCCTGGGGTTGTGACACCCTTGCTATTGAATGCTTTAATCCATTCGAAAATAAATGGACTCAACTTCCCCATAAAAACGAAATACCAACATATTTTGGCATAGCTGGAGTTGGCGGTCATTTGTATGCAGTTGGGCGTTACCAAAACGAACAAAAAAGTACAACTGTTGAGCGCTTTCATCCTTTAACAAATACATGGGCGGTGATAAATCCAGGTTTAAAATTAGCGTTTAGTTCTGTGAGTTGTGTTTCTTGGAATAATCGACTTGTAACTTGCATAAGATTCGGTTATCATAAACAATTCAACTATTCAATTGTAGAGTACAGTCCTGAAGAGAATGAGTGGAAAACATTGGCTCCACTTGTAGATGATCGTTTCATATCATTTCTTTTTATATTAATAAAATAAAAATTAAAAAAAAAATGTATGGCTCTAGTATAATTTAAGAAAAGTTTAAAGTGTTTTATGGTGTGATCTCAATTTAAGTTCAATGGTCTTCTGTTCCAATTTTTGCTGCTTTCTTTGATTTTTATCTCCAAAGAAGTCGCTGCCAGTGTGCTGGACTGGAATCAAAGCCAAGTTCTCCAGTAAAGGCACTTGCCCTTTTTACAGGAACAAACTCAGGCTTTTTTCGACCACCCTCTAACTTCGGAAGGACTTCAAAAATCGCTAAAGCCGTTTACAGAGTAATCCTATCAATTTTTTTTTTAGTATTTACCCTTCTTAAACTAAGAACTTGACGTACATTTAGATCTCATTACTTTTTGTGTTGTTCTATATAAGAGGACTTGGCTCTTTTCTTTACATTTATGTTTTTGGTGTGATGTATAGGTACACGTGAGGTACTCAATGTCGCGTAGCTACTTTTCCAGACGGAACAGAACGATCTGTGCTTCTTCGGTGGTTTGGTTACGTTAGACGCATGTCCCCAACTCAGATTCCAAGATGTTCTATGGAATTCCTGCTATCAGACAGGCGTTCTCTAGCTACGCCCACGTTGAAATGGTTTGGTTAGATCAGGCCCATAGTCTCTCATTTACCCGTTTAGCGAACAACTTACACCCGCGATCATTTTATAGACAAGCGGGGCATTGAAAATGAATGAAATCAAATATCGCCAGCTAGATTGCAGTACTTTTTGATTCTCTAAACAATTATTATGCGGGATGAGTAAGTCAATAAACTGAACAGTTTATCTATGATCACCATAGACCAACATGTGATAATATCTTCAGTTTGAAAAAAATCGCTCTCAAAAGGTCTGTTGTTCAGTTAAATACATATTTCTAACTTGGCACAATGTTATACTGTTGTCTTGCATGTTTGTGGTAATTTTTTTTGTTGCAAATCCCATCCGTTTATTCATTAATTTCGCGAACACCTCCGCCTTCTCTGTGTTTCCTAATTAGAAGCCTGTTATCTACAATGGGAAGTCGACCATATCTAACATGTGTTTTTCCAGGAATCTCTTAGCCATCGCTCCTCCGTAAGAAAACCCGTTCCATTAAGATCTCTGATAATCTCGCCGCATAAATCGCGCACAGAACGCAGCAAGAAATTCCATCACAATCTTTCTCTCCGGTTGATCTTGCTGATGGTGATGTTGGTGGTGGTGGTGGTGGTGCTAGGATCAAATAGCCACCCAAACGCGTTCTATTGCAAGTAATTGCATCACACCATCCTGTTCCATAGAATCTATCACCGTCATTGTGGTGGTCATCGTCATCATCGTCATCATCATCATCATCACCATCGCCACCATCGTCGGTCGTCGTCGTCGTAGTCACAGTTGTTGGACTGCAATCGCCACCCCAAAAAAAAAAACCCAGAAGAGATACGACTATTACAAACAGATCTAGATCCAGAGCTAAAAATGTATACAAGACACTACGCCGAGTTATGTTTCAGATTTCACTCGCCTGGAAGCTCTCCAGACTACCTGATCCCAAGTAGATACCGCATTTCTTGCGATATCCACGCCATAGGTTAATCTTTGCTAATGTCTTCGACGTCGCGGCATCAGGAAAAATTAAATTTTAATTGAATTAATGAGGGGACGACAGCGCGACTCATCTGTGAAGGCTGTGCATAGAAGGCCTTTGGCTATATGGACGGGCTTATGTATTTGCGGACGTGTTCGTATGTGTGAAGGTGACCATAAGGAAGTTATAAAATTCCAATAAAACCAAAGAGACAGCATAGAGCGTGCAATAATTATCTTTATGTTTCGCAAGGTGGTTGGTTGTATGGCAGTGGTCTAGATTTAAATCCAATAAGTTCTTGTATAGGGCTGGTGGCCATAGGAGGACGCATATAATTTATGGGCTTCAACGGAAAACGCCTCGAGTTGAATTGATTAGCATGCGTAGAGAGGGTTTCTTAGCGAGGATTTATGACCAAGAAATGCGGTAGTAGATGCGTGTTTTACAAGGGTTCCATTTAGTTGTCAACAAATCCGTTGGCAAGATTGCATATAGATTGAGAGGTTAATTGGTGGAGTTTGTAATTTGAAACATTGTAAGCTGAACTTTAATTTTATTAGCAATGACGAGGTGTTATGTGAAATTGAGATGCAATACCAATTATATCATGTAGAACTTTTCATCGTCAACTGAACTTAACTTTGCTTTACGTCTCCCTGATGACCACTGTAACATGGGCAGGGGGAAATAAGACAGATAGATGGGGTAGCCTTAAAACGTATATACAGGATATACCAATAACCAGATTAAAGTTGGGAAAAAAATGCCGAGAACCAGACATAGTTATCCTGTGCCGAATTTCAAATCACAGTGATATTTCGGGGTAGTAGTTTAGGTTAGGTATGGTTAGGTTGAAGTGGCTGCTGGTCCCTTGTGGTACCACATGAATCCAGAAGAATTTCGTCCTACTCGTTGAACTAGTTTGAGCTTCTAATGAAGCATAGGAGACTACGAATGTCTAGGTTTGTTAGATCGTTTAGATCATTGCAATAAAAAGTTTCCGGTTTCGGGAGAGAGTACAGATAAAGAATAGTCTCCTCCTTCCCCTTTCGACCAAATAACTTCTACAAAAATCATTTGAGAATACACCATGCCTTGTTGCATGCCTGTCTATAAGGTATAGTGTCCCGTAATGACACCCACTCGTATTGTGGCGCTGATATGCCTTCTATCAAGAGAGATCAAATTCTTAGAACGTTTAAGATCTAGTTTTGGGTAAATCGTGCATGTCGTGCATCGAAATACATTTGTGCCGGCCGGCACCCAGCAGAGGTGAATATTGAACTGCTCCGTCATCTCTCTGAAAGATGTGCGACAGTCTAGGGCTGTAGTAGAGTTAGGTTAGGTTAGGTTAGAGGGGCAGTTTTGGTTTGGTTTTGGTTTGGCTTCGGATTTGGTTTCTATCAAAAGATGTTAGGATCTTTGACCTTTTAGTGTTAATTGCGGGCCACAAGCTACGAGTTATGTTCCAGCGTTCATTAGCCAAGTTTAATGTGACATTTTCAATGAAACCTCTTTATTAGGCTGTTCCCTGGCCCTGTCGTCAATTTAGGCTTCACCTTCACAGCTATAGTCGATGAGTCAGTAGCCTTCTCGAACTGCTTGACCTTCTTGGAATGCTTCTTCATCAGAGCCTTGTCTCTGTCAGAAAGCTCTGCTGTTCATTTTTTTTAGAAACTTCAACGAGCACTTGTAAGCGTCTCTGGTTTTTTGCTCGGAGGTTCTAGGAGTCTTCTTTTGATCGGTGGGAACGAGAGTGTCTTCTCGAAGTATGTTCTCTGTCTCGGAGTCTATGGATTCAATGTTACTAGACTGGGAGGAGAACATCTCCCCTAATGCAGTCATGTCCGGCCAAGGTCTCTCCGACAGAGTGGTAACTTCCAGGGTACCACTGGTTTCCTCCTGCCGATTTCATTTTGGTCTGTCAATTAGCGAACTGCCTTCAAACCCTTGACTATCAGTGTGATATTATATGAAAGTTGGGCCCTCCAGACTCCGTGGCCCTGCTGCCTCTAAAGAGACGAGTATGGATTTTCACTAACGTGCATTCCACCTGGAGTAGTCAAATCTTTTCGCTGTCTTTCCATGTTTAGTTTTCTTCGTATTAGTAAGTTCAGCTACAAGGATGCATTGCCCGGTCGATACCTCTAACCCCTAGGAGGTAAAACTAACACTTGAGAGTGAACCGATGAGAATCGCCATATCTAGAAGGCTTTCAGCTCCTCGAATCATCCCCCAATGACCTGCAGTAGAGTTAGTAGAGTTATAGTTGAGACTGATTCTAGGCACTTAATGGCAGCTTGACTCTCCAAAAGAAGATACGATAAAACTTCCTTTATTGTCATTATTTCCGCTTGAAATACGCTATATGGATCTGGAAGAAGGAAGGAGAGACTTAGTCTATCTGAGAAAACACCACCATCCACTGTTTTCGATCCAACTGTGAAGAATTGGATCGCTTCATCATCCAAGAATGCTTCCTCCTCACAGAATGACCAGCGATGGAGACTTGGAAGTTTTTATCAAACTGTAGTCGTGGTATGGTATAGTCGATGTTTCTTGGGAGAGTCTTGAATGGCTGCAGATGATGCCGTTTGTTTGCTAAAAATGTCAGATAAAATCGAACGTCAAGTTCTTCTTCTTTTTTGCCGTAGAGCTGGCGGCCAGATTTTGCAATAACTCATGGTCTGGTCTGCCTGCACCATCGATAGCAATGCATCGTTTTCTTGTAGTCGCCTCGTAATGACCAGCGCATCGGTGATGGAACTCCTAGTGGCACATTGGCGGCAACGCTGCTGTCTCTGTTCTTGTGCTTGCTGAAAGGCTAAGGGAAACGTGCTCGCGGCAATCATTTTGGGGTGTTGGTTTGTTTTCTCGTCAAGCTTGACGGGCATCATGTAGGTATGCGGCGACCGAAGTATAAAACTGTCGGTTCTATAAATAAGTATCGCGCACAATGCAATAAATGCACATTAAAGGTTGACCTACCTTCCTTCCTCCACTTTCTGTTACTTATCTCACCGAAGGCATTCCTTATTCCATTGGTTCTTGTTCCTGATTTATGGAAGTATCAGTCAATTCCAAGTTCAATCAACCATCTAGTGTGTGTCAACCTTAAACAAAAACAAAAATCCATCTTCCTTCTCCTACTTCAATCGAAACCTCACCAAACCTTTCAATGAGATCCTTTATACGAATTCAAAAGCAAAGTAAATCCACGCTCGTAAACATTCTAGTTTATTTGCTCCACACCGCCTACAACTGCCACTCACTGGCAATGCACATGTCGCACTCAGATTACCACACCAAATGATCCATCGGACATATACGACCCATACCTCAATGAGCGGTATTGACTTCCATCACATATTTCCAATGCAAAGTGCCATTGGCGCACGAAGAAGAGCCAAACACTGTGATGACGCTTCGGCTCGGGTGGTCTGCCAGCCTGCCGGTCAATGGCCGCATAATTGGTTGATGTATGCCGCCGAGGGAATACTCGCTGGGATGTCACATGATAACCATGATCTTCATCATATTGATGATGATGCGTGGTGGAATTCCTTCGGCAAATGATCCCAATAATCAATATCAAGATCACAGGAGTCATCCAATAAAACCTTATCTCTAGGGAATTTCACATTTCCACAGAGGGAAATCCTGAAATTTTAGAACTCTGACGAAAGACACCGCTGTGTGGTCGATGGCGGTATACTTAAAGAAATACCTCAAGATATGGTAAGAGCGGATGGTATTGAGAGTGAAACTGATGACACGAGTGCAGGTAGATGCACTTGGACATGTCGTGATGTCACAAAAGTGATTGTGGTTAATGTGCACACATTATTGGCAGATTGAGGGCGGTGTATATTGGAAGGAGGCTTGCTCCTTCCATGGAAATAACTTTGGTCCGACCTGTGATGTGTAGAGAAGAAGAAGTTGTAACTTTCCGCTTCATAGATAGCTTGACTTTGGGGGCGTTGATTCTGCGATGTTGGATATGTTGATGGGCTCCAGGAAGACCTGCTTTTGTCAAGCGAAAAAAGGGCGCCATGCAGATAATGGGAGAAATTTATACGAAAAGCCATTACTCCGTTCGAGGCTCAGGCTCAAATTGGACAAAAATTGAAATGGTTGCTTAGAAGATAGGAGCCCGACAAATCGGCAAAGCTTATAGGCTGAGCAATGCCTGGTATTGTCTACAAACACACGACTTCGTGTCGCACATGCCACTCAAACATTACTTCTACAAAATGTGATCTTCAATATTGACCACTCACCTACATTCGCACTGAACTGGTCGTCATAGAACCCCCACGTTTACAACTTATATTCGCAAGCGCAACAGTAGCTGCCTAGGTTTTGCCACAAGTAGGCAAAATGATATCACTCATCAAGTGAATCCGCGTGATTATATAATTAAGTCGGACGAAGACCGTGCCAAGACTTCGCCTCGCCCTCTCACCCACTCACGTCTTGCTGGCTTCTATCTGTCTGTGGCGTCAAGTTGAATGACATTATATACGGTCATGGTGACCATCTCCTTACATCATCGCATCGTCTTGTTGTCTTTAAAATTCCCCAAGTGCTCTCTTTTCGATAAGTACCGCGTAATGTAATCAACTTTACCATCGACAACGAAGAATAAACGAGACGACTGATCACTTAAGTATCTACGGGTCTGGTATCTGCAAATCAAATAGTAGAAACGCGAGACAAACAAACAAAACTCCCACTAGATGTAGCAGATTCTGGAGGTAATCCCAGGAATTCTTAATTTCCATGGATATACGACATTGTGTGACAGAAAGATGTGGCCGATGTGGGAAATTCGCATCGTGTTACAATTTTATTCACGACGCGCGGATCATCGTCAGAAAATGCTATAGATACACATGGGTGAGTGACCCCTATATATGTATCTAATTGGCCCGTAATGACACACACTCGCTATGAAAAACACACATTTCCATGATTTTTCACGAAATCCGTTAACTGATGGGTGGAGGATAATTCGAGAGTATGAAGTTGAAGTGTGGTCTTACCTTGCCTTGCCACCAGGCGAACGATGTTCTCTGTTTTGGTTTGATGAGTTCTAAATGACACTTGTGCAATGGTTGTGTAACAAGATATAATTATATGCCCAAGGAACGAGCGGAGATAAGTAATAAATAAAAGTAAAAGAGACCTAAAGAGCGACTTGTGGTGCGAAAACAATAGAAGACGATTACGAGAATAATACGCGAATTTATGGGAAAGGTCGTTACACTGTTCGCATAGGTAGGTAATGCGTGTTTTGCCGGTTCTTACTTAATCCTCGGCAACTGGCGACTGGGAAGTGCGAGAACGCCGATTTATGGTAATGAGCGGAATTAGAGTCTGGATCGAGATGAAATTTCACAAAGCTGCGGAAGTTCAAAAAGCGTGCGATAGACGTGGGACTTTGGGCCGAGTTTCGTTGAAAAAATTGGGAAATATTAAAATAAATAAATAGTTGGTTAGGTTTTTTTTATTTTTGGGCAGAATTGTACCTTCATATTTATGCTGAGTCCCAACGGCTGAATTGTGAAGCTTTTCCATGACATTTGTAAAGGGTGGGCCAAATACAAGTTTCTTTTTAAAAATGCAATAAAATGAACAAAATTCAATTTTTCCCCATGTATTATGGCTTTATTAGTAAGAGCAAACATTCCCATTAATAGTTGTGTTTTTATGAAACCTTCCCAGCCAGTTGTTGCCAGTAGTTGCCAATTGAGGCACATTTCATATGCTAATTAAAACAACAACCTGATGGCAACAACTCTTGATTTTCTCCCCAGTCGGAGAGCTGCTAGCTGCCAGCTGCCTAAATTCAATTCACGATGAACAAACAGGTGGCGCTGAAAGCAACAAGTGGCTTAGAATTTCCGTACAATTTGCTTAAATCATAATGGCGTTTTCATCTCATGCACATAACATTCCAGCGAAAAATGTCAGAATTTATCAAATATTTCTACCAAATGCATAATCTTTACATATAATAAAACTGTAGGCATTTTCGTTGTCAGTTAAAAACTCGAAAACTAATGTTTTCCATGAAACTTTTTTTAAAATGTTCCTTAAGACTGTGAGACTGGTATATCTAGGCTATGGCGTTTATAGCCACGTCCTTAGGAATAGTTTTTAGCCAAAATGCTAGCGCAAGGCGAGCACGGGTCAGCTAATTTTATACTAAAACTCAGCTGGTTGGCTTCATCTTGCGGGCAATTGTCCAAATGAACGGCTGGCTGGCGGGGTTTCAAAAAAACATGCCTAATTATGGAACACAACACATCGTTCAAGTGGCTGCCTCGGCTGGCTTCGCAGTAGCGCATTCTCTCACATTCCATTTTCCCCAACATTGTTGATAGTTTCGGGCTGTAGCTCAAGTCTGTTTGGATGATATTGGCCTTAAGTCCTTGAATCGTTTCCGGACATCCCCAAGACGGCTGGTAACACGATTTGGGATTTTGGTACGCAAAAGATCGATTGTGGCATGGCGCGCCATCCTGCATGAACCAGAGGTCGTCCAAATCCATGTCTTCAATTTCAGTAAAAAAAAAAGTCGGTTAACATGGCTCTGTAACGCCCACCATTGACCGAAACGTTGTTCCCAGCCTCATTTTCGAAGAAAAATGGTCCGCCAATCCACAACTGTCACTCTCTGTGGGTGCATTGGCTTTTCGACGCAATTTTGTTTGTTAAAGCAGCCGCCGCCGCGATGAAAATGTGCCTCGTCAGAAAAGATGATTTTTCGCCCAAAATCGTTGTCCAATTCAAGCTGCTCTAAGGCCCAAACTGCGAAGCGATAACGAAGCGGATAGTTATGCGCCTTCAATTCGAGATCTTTGTGCAGAATTCTCTTCAGGCTAGTGCGTGAAATTAGGTACACAATTTCGAAATCTTTGGTTGGAAGACTGTCCGGAGGGATAATGATGTTATGGAATTGTTTATCTATTGATCCATGCATAAAAATAAATGGAGAAGTTTTTTAACCTTTCAATATGCCAAGCTACATTTTCAAAACTATAGTTTGGATGGAGCCATAATTCTTCAAGTACTAGAGGGGAACTGAATGATTCGAAGGACGAAAAAGTTCCAAGAACAGATGGGATTCCCTCCGAATTTTGCCAATGAGGCACAGAGAAGCTATTGGATGAACGTACGTTCTTGTTCATAATATTAGCCGACAGAGTAGCTCCAAAACGTTTTAAAGAAGCGACGATCTTCCCCATCCATAAGAAAGCTTGTTAGTTGACTCCAACAAATCACGGTTCCAGCTTCTCATAAAATTGTCAACTTTAGAGTGTGTTTGATGCCCAATTGGCATCTTTACAGATAGATCTCTGGTGGATGTTGGAGCGGATTATACCTGGATCTGTCTAACATCCTACCTCTATGTTCAACCTGTCAATCTGAGCTTAGAAACGAAACTTACATGGAACAAATATTATTATATTACAGGTGTTGGATTACCTAGCATTGGACTAGCTGACAATAGTCCAAAAAAAGGGGCATGTTCTTATATAGCGCCCAAAATAACATGTTGATCCAAGAGACTTGAGGTCTTAAAATAGGTGGGTTCTATTAAACTGACAATGGATAGGGTGATCGAAGGTATGGAAGAAAATGAAAAAGCGGACGCTCCTGATCAATATGCTTCGCTCTCGAAATTCCTTAGTCCACTGTACTCGATAGAGGTGTGTGAAAATAAGCTTGATGGGCTGAACACCGGTAAGAAATGGAAAAATTTGGGCAAGCCAAAATGACAGTATGTATGCTCTTCCCATCGAGTAAGTTCAAAGCGTTAAACTAAATCACTCAAGTAGGTAGTTGGGAAACTCATAGGACATCGTACCTTTCTGTAGTACTTTCAGAAGATGGTTTATCTAGAAGATGATGCCTGAAGACCAACCCTTGAAGACGTAAACACGGTGGCACAGGCACATACGGATACGATGCATGTATCTAAAAACTTGTCTCACAGACTGAAAGGAGCTAAAGAGTAAGGTAATTGAGTTCAGATTGCGCTTGGACACTCAGAGAATGATCCAAAAAGACCACTAAAAGAAATCCTTAGAGATGATCCAACAAGATGGTCTGATTCGAATATCTTTCCCTTGGTTTAGTTCGGTGAACTCTATAAGCTTCAGTTCAGGTCAATAAAAGGTAAACTTGTCTCATTTTCCACTCGGGTAATTTTACTTAAAGGTCTTGTTGGCGGTACTCCTTGATGAACGGCAATTCTGTCTAATGTATATCTTGCGCAAAAGTTAAACTTTCTATAAAGACAATGCAAACAGGACTTCAGTGGCGCGTGCCCACCACAACTATTGTTTCAAGGGAGCAGCGAAGCATTTTGCCATATAAAACCATCTCGGTCCAATTGTTCCAATAAATGCAACGTCCCTCAGCCAACAGTGAAATATTCTTGTATAACTTTAGACATTTTCTTCTACAGAACTTGCTCTAGCTTTGCTAATCGCATTCCCCTCCGCATACAAACACACACACACGTCACTGTCAATGTGTCGCCCATGAACAATTTACAAGCAAATCCACCTCCACTGGACAAATATCCTCAGGGGCCAGCAACAATTTTCCCAGTTGCATCACACCATAGATACCATAGATGGTGGAGGAGCATTCCAAATATACGTTATACGCGACGATCGTAATCTCCATATGCCGATGAGATTATGCCAAAATCACTATCGTGCCACAATTTACAGACTCGCCAGCACCAGCAGCAACAGCACCGCAAGAGTCAAATCAGCCCAGGAAAACAATTCAAATGGACACACAACTGAGAGCAGTCCGGCAGACGAATATGGGTCCAAGTCCAAGTCCATGGCGCGCCACCAGTTCCCTCTCGAATCTCTCGACTCCCATCTACAGTTGAACTTGTCCGACGACGTTGTTGGCTACAGGTTGCTACAACTTCTTCTTCTTTCTCCGACCGGCATCGGTCGTCGCGCGTCACCATCGTCGACATTTCCTCCCATCTAACGCCCGGTGTGCCTTGGCATAGGTGAGGAGCTGTTCCAGCTGCCTCTGGGCCACTTATATGTAATTTGGAACAATAAAACAGTGCGAACTGTTGGCATTGGCACTTGAAAGAGTTCTCTCTCTCGCTGGGAATAATCATTTAGAAGCAAATCCGCCCAAATGCCTAAACCGCATCTGTATCCAACCGACGAACGGCCGACGCACCGTGTAACTAGCAAATCCAGAATAACCAGCAGCGACCGGGGAGAGAGAGACAGTGAGACATACCCGTCGTCGGTCGTTGCTGTCCCGAAGATGATGACGGTTTCCGGTTTTTGTTTCATTTTTCGGCCAACATCAGGCATCAATTTTGTACGATGGTCGAGATGCTGCGTTATACAAAAGCGTTAGCCAGCTACTTTTGCTGCCTGCTGCCACTGACAATGATGATGATGAGGCTGCTGCTGATGATGATACGGCTTGCACCAGCCAGCAGCAGGAGATGGTTGCGGTGGAATTCTTTGCGCTATAGCAAAATGCGTAATTGAAACTCAACCGTAGTTCCTTCTCTGTCCCGCTGTGCGGTTTCGGAATCCACTATATCCATCCACCCAGCCACCACATATGGGAGCACTCTTTCATATTGCATAAGCGTTGCTCCGGCGCGATTATATCATAATGGAGATGGACAAAACCTAGGCGCAGAACGAGAAAAAGAAGTCTTCTTGTGGCTCTTGCTCGCCGCGCGCGAGGTTCTGTTACTTTTCATATGGAACGTCTTGTGGTGTAGTTGCTTGAGAGATTTGTAAGAGACCCAGTTGCGGCTGCACTGAGCCATAGAAATGTGACGGAGATCGGGTAGAGATTTAAATGCGGTTTTGGGCAAAACAGGAAGAGAACTTGAAATTGAAGGATGAATCGACTATATGGACTGGTGTACGCTATAGTGTTTGGTTGTGTTGCATCAGGAATTTTGAGCTCTTCGACTCAACGCGATGGACGAGTTAATGGAAATTTATAGGAGGGACCCTCTAATTGTAAGTCTTTAGCACATGTGCTCGCGTGAGGCAGATGCTGTTTTGTTTGGTGTTAAGTAGGTCAGCGGAGATTTTGAGACATAGATGCAGATGCAAAAGCCATGATTCGGGTTTGGTATAGGAAGTGAGACGACATATCGATGTGATGTAACCCTCGTCGTGATCTTGTATATATGTGGATGTTTTGGAGACGACGAAAATGTTGTCGTTTGGATGCAGTTTCAACTTCATGAAGTATAGGTGTAGGCATTCCTCGGATATCCAACGATGAAAATGTTCGCAGTGATGCTATTATTTTACGACTACGAGAAACCTACTATTAGGAACAGGCACTTAGAGAGTTGGTGCAGCTGGAACTCATAAAAATGTCAACCCATATTGATAATGGAATAATTTTGAGCGGACTTGAGTTGAATTTTGCACATTTGAAAACAAAATTACTTACTTATCGGACTCTGATAATTCTTCGCCGGAGCTCCGGTGTGCTAGGGTGTCATTCGTGAAGTTCATGTTTACTCCGAGGTAGGTGAACTCCTTAACTAACTCGAAGTTGTTGCTGTCAATAGAGACGTTTTGTCCTAGGCGGTGGACAGATGCTTGTTTGTTTGTACTTAGTCTTGTCCTCATTTACTTCAAGGCCAACAGATTTCGCCTGTTCTTCAATCGCGGTGAACGCTTCTACCACGGCACGCTGGGAGCGACCGATGATGTCAATATAGTCCAGCAGCTGGACGGACCTGTTGAAGATAGTGCCTTCCGTGTTGATACCATCTGCTCCAGTACGAGATTGAAGAAGTCGCATGATAGCGCGTCTTCTTGCCGTAAGCATATGCCCCGATAGTTCTTGCAAGACATAGGATCGCCTTTTTTTGTACATGAGGCATTTGGAGCTGATAGTCCAGTCATCGGCCACCCATACTTGGTTGATGATTCGGTGCATGCTCCCTACCAAAGCATCACCACCGTATTTAAAGAGCTCCGCTGGTAAACCATCACAGACTGCGGCCTTGTTGTTGTTAAGCTTTTTTATAGCTAGGCCAACTTCTTCTATACTAGGTGGTGGAACTAGTACTTCCTTGACTGGACGTGGGTTCTCTTCTTGCCCCATTACTCTCTCTACATGATGCCCATTAGGCAGCTGCCTGAAATGCTGCTTAAGCACATGTACTATTTCCTGCGCGTCGATGACTAGGTTTCATTCGCTGTCTCAAAGAGCCAGCGATCCGGCTAGCCAGCCGCCAGTTACTGGGCTTTTTTTTAAAACCTCCGGATGTTATTACGATCGCGCGACTCTTCGATCTCCTTGAGCTGGGAAACTACGTAAGCCCTCTTCTTTCTACGCAGGGTTCTCTTTTCCTCCCTCCTCCTGGTTCGATACTCTTCTCTCGCTGCTCTTGTTTTGCGCTGCAGGTGCAGCGCTTTCTTGTGTACATCTTCTGTCACCTTTTTCCGGTACACGCATTCAACATCATACATAACATGGCTGGTCTGGTACCATAGTGTGGTTTCGGCTACCTCCTTGATGATGTCGCGATCCTAGCACCACCGATTGTTGGCGTTTCATACTCAGGCGCTCCCTGTAGGCTCTGACTACTCGAGGTGTGCTAAGATGTCCAACGTCGAATTTCTTCTTCTGGGCGGTTCGCAGCTTCTTCTCGTTGGACAGTCGAGCTCTGAATTTAACGGAGACAATCTATCGATGATCCATCTTTACGCTTAATATTATCTTACTTTTGTTTAAATGGTGCTTACAGTTAAAGTCGGGGGTGCATCGGTCTTAGAACCAACAACCAACAAGCCTCTCAAGCCAGCTCGTCCCCAGCTAGCTAATATCGCTCCGCAATTGTGCGCATAACATGAACGGGCTTTCTTCTATCGCCTTCTCCCTTAGTAGTGGACTCACAGACTCCTGGGACTGGTGCTTTGTCTATTCGTTCTACGCGACCTTAGATGGCTTGCCGCAATATTTTAGGACAACGTGGCTCAATAGCTTGTAATTCTCGTCATTGAAATATTAAGCTTCTGGATGTTTTCAGCAATCTAGATACGATTCTGGTCAACATCGAATTGGAAGACTCTTGCGGAAATTTAGAATAAACCTCATAAGGACCTTTGTCGACTTCAGGGTTCCATTTGCAATGCACATACATCGAGCTTAAAAACGGTCTTTCCATATAATTTAGACGCGCGTTGCCTTTTTCCACAGCAAGATGTTTAGAGAGTATGTTTTTCGCCGTTAACAGTTTTAGGTATTCAAGTAACCTTTCGGCATTGCTACGGAGTACGCTGGGCTAATAAATTTCATAGATTGGTACTGCCTCTTGAATTTGGTATAGTACTGAGCAAGGTTATAAATAATCTTCTAATTCTCTGATTATCATAAAATTCCGCTTGAAAGATGTTGGAACAGCTCTTTGGAACCTAGGCCCGCAGACTCCAACCCGGTAGGATAAAGATACCGTTGACAATCTTTAAATTTCTGGAGAAGTTGATTTCTAAAATCGGCATAATATCGAAAACATAGAATTCATGGAAGCTGCGATTTGTCTTCTGAATCTACTCAAATTTAAAATACGATTTGAAGGCCCAGCTAGTTTATAACTCCCAATTCGAATAAATATAAAGCCAGGGCCCAAGAGAATGAACGGTTTGTACAGACTGTCAAACAAAATAGAACCATGTCAACTATGGGAGACTCTGATTTTTGTGCTGATTAAGGAAACCCCTCATTACAGCTCAACATTTCAAGGTATGTCAAGTAAGGCAATCAAGACATATGGCAACGACACTGATATATAGAAGATCTTGTACTGATTCATGTCACCTATCAGCAACTCAGTGAGCCATCCTTGCCAAAAAGTACCCGTTTATAGTCTAATCGTCCACAGTTAAGAATCACTACAGGGCCCACCTCTAAGTGTGCTTCAAATCAGTTGCCTCTCCATTCAACTCTTGAATTCATCAAGAACTACATCCAACATGTCCATCTTCACTCAACCCATCTCGTAACTAAAGCAACAAGCAACATCATTTGACAATATTTCCTGAATTTCGAATAGAATCGGTGTCAGAATTGTACCCTGCGGCACACCAATTAGCATTTAAAAAGACCCACGTCCAATGACGATGTTCATTTTCACACCATCCATTCGATAACCATACCGTAACGATTGACAGCTGAATTACTTGTTATTATTCAGAACGGAATTGCTGTGTCTCCATAGTCAGTGTATTTACCGTGCAACGTGGGAATACGCTTGCCCCAAATAGTTGCCCCTGTCGAACGTATATCATCTTTTCGCGTTTAAACTAATTTCCTTCGTGTCACAGCTGACCAATTTTTTTTTTCCAGTCGAGGTGCAAACGAGATAGACGCTTCGTTTATAGCATTGAATAAACATCATCAACGCGATCAGCAGAAGCGCAGCCGCATCTCTCCAGCTATACCAGAGCTCTCCAGAATCTAAGAGCAAATAAATTTATCTATGTGTGCTCGTAATGTTATGATAAAATATGCGACCAGATCGCATGGCATACGTGATGCAATAACGGAATTCTCCTTAGCCTAGTGCAACAGGTTGCCAGTAGGAAAGAATGCATCATGTGGTCGGTGTTGGTCCCGTACTTCAGCGCACCCTGGGTTTTTTTTCCGCTTTGCGCTGTTTCCCTCGCGCCGTGTAGAAGTAAGAAAACCTATCTATCCCGATCCAGTCTATGGTGGTGGCTATGTTTGTATTGGTGACTGTGGTCGCAATGCAGAAGCCAGGAAAACCAGCTAAAGGTATGCTAGCCAACCTACCAAACACCTTAGTTCCCCATGCATCCGCATCGGTCTCGGGTATACGGAATCCGCACCTTGTCTGATGACGACCGACGGCGATGATTACTGGGGACGACTTCGGACGCATCTGGACGAATGCGCAAGCTGTATAAATATATGTTCTCCATGTCGTTTAGACAACACTACCGCATAGCCTGTGGACATTTTCCATAAGCAACCTGGAATCGGGTTGCTGCCATAGACACACAAGGGCCTTACGCGTAGGCCGCACGCATGTCTTCTCTCACGATATCGATTACTTGGAGTGCGCGAGGCTATTTTGGGCCGGAAATTTTCACAGTTTAACTTGGAGGATGGTAATCTAGCGTTAAACGCCTGGATACACTCGGCGCGATCCTAGATGGAGCACATCCGATGATGGAGGTGGCCGGCCGGGTTGTAGGTATATGCAGTTGGGCGGTCATCGCAATGCAAATGAGTTTTGGGCATGCGCGCCGCCGCCTCTGATTTATTTACTCTTCATCGTGGGCAAGATGGATAACCGCGATGTGCGGGTTAGCGAGTGTGTGGTGGGCAGGTGGTCGCCGCTACAGGATGCGGAAATAATTCGATAATGCACGGGCGATTAGCGCAGCATACGACTGGAAGCCATGTGAGGTAATTGTTTTATGTTTGCATACACGAGGTAGGTATAGGTAGCTGTGTACTTAGAGGTCTGGCAAATTGAAAGCACTGATGTAGAGGATGGACGGATTTTGTTTCCCATATGGAAAGGTAGGAACACAAATGTGTTTAGAGGGGGATAATGGGTGGATGAGCTTGGAAGGGGTTTTTTTTTTGTAGAGAGAGGTGCGTTCAGCCCTAATTATCTTTGGGGCATTGTAAGTCTTATCTTATAGCAGCGGTTCAAAGTGCTGCATAGGATTGCCAGAAAATAATCACTGGATGCGGAGAGGACCGTACGATATGAGCGTACACCTTAATGCCCAAAACACACGTGCATAATTCACTGCGCAGCAAGATTAGAACACACATGTTCTTATGTGGCGATACAAATGTAAACTCTGCACCCACCGCAGCACTGCAACTTGTCTCTATTTCTAAATCCACTGCAAAGCAGCGCAGTGAATAAAATTAAATAGACTTGGCAGCACCGAATTTTTAAATTCAGCTACTGATGCATACGAGGAAAAGAGAGACGGCAGCAAATTTTAGAAACGGGACAGTAAATCAGTAAATATTTTGGGCAGCTGTACTAGGATATGACTTTTGGATGGGTTTCCCTTCAGTTTTGACGTTGCTTAGATATTTCATTTATGGCAAATGCTTACAATCTGAGATGAACAGACAAGTCCCTTGAAAGATTACTACGTATATTAAGATTCTAAGGGCGGATTAGTCTCGATTCTATTTTAACCTTTTCATATACATACGCGGGGGTAATTAAGACACCGGTGCGCCTCTTAAAGAAGTGTATAGTTACTGTCTTCGAATAATAAGTAATTTATTCCAAAAACCCGGTATGCAGCTACCTGTTAATGCAACTGCAACAAATAAGGTTATGAAAAATCGCTCATCATTGCAATGTTTCCCAAAACACCCTTTTATTATTTTATTGCCCCTTAGCCCTTCAAACTCGATATTGAGACGTGTAGGTATATATATCCATTTTATAATTGATATATTCTGGTGTAGGTATCCCACGAAATCAATTATAATCTCCCATGATTCAGGGTCCAGGAAATCGTATGCCAAATATAATTTCCTCAACTCTGAAACGGTTGACCTAAAATCTAAATGATATAATGTACATAGAAAAATGTTGAAAGTCATTCCCTTTTATTACTCCAACAATAGGTAAGTTGAATACGGATAGCGTCATAGTGCGGTAGTTGTATATACGACACAGTTTTTCAATACTCAGCAAAGTGGAAGTCAAAACCATTTAAGTTTCTCGCGAACTGTAGCGTCAATGTGCCAATGAATTATTGGTGGTTTAAAATTAACGGTCATGTATGGCGTTTATTACAAGATGGCAACCATACTTGCGAGTGTCCATCCAAAGAGGGCGTTCATCACAGATAGTTGTCAAACTGTATTATTGTAAATAAGATGGCGACCCGACATCCTTTGCTCGCTGCTTTCTTTTCCTTCTTAGACCGCCACGAGTAAGGTCGCTTCTATAATATATATTATATAATACTATAATATTATATTTGCTATAAGTTTACGTTGCGCTGTAAGAGATATTTGTTTTAGATACTACATTATATTAAGGTACGTTAATCAGTTAAAATGATGACAAGATAATCAAAGTGTACTCCTTGTAGTTTCCCTATATTATAAGTGGCATATACGTCATATATGTTTGGTTTTGGTGCGGTGTGATAGCCAGCTATTCGTGAGTGCTCTGATGAAAGGGAATCTGTGGTGTAAAAACGGGGATCTCAAGAGTCCCACAGACACCGCTCTTAAAACAGCTCCCAGAGTCACAAAACGCTGCCACCCCCTGTGCCAAGCAAAATTCGCCACGCCAACCGAAGCCGTCATCAGGAGCATCGAGAGACGAAATATCAACCTCGTGTATTAGCGTACTGCTACAGAGAGACCTGCATCTTAACAGCAGAAAACCTCTCGTACGCGGAGGCTCACTCCGACTTCAGACATCTCAGTCAGGAAGGAGATCGCACGACCGCTAGTACCTAGTGCTGGTGGCCGCAAAACCGAAGCAATAGTGACTGTGTCAAATGTGTTTTATTTGCTAAATCCAGATTTATTAATTGCTTAAATAGCTACCTACCTAACGTTAAATTAAACTACTGTATTATATAACTTACTTGCCTATAATATTTTTGCCTGTTAGTATCTTAAATCTAACCTCTAAAAACCTAAAAATCTAAAATTGAATATCTAAAATCTAGAGTACATAATTTAAAATCTAACCTGTGGTACAAAGTGTGTGAAAATTATTTAAACCTAATTAGAATACCCTTGAAGTCATCGAGTGAAGCTGACCACCGCCCAGTCCTGACATGTCACGACGGAGATACCAGGTAAATTTTTGATTAATCATAATGAAATGATACCCACTTATATAATTTTTACATAAGTACCACCTGTAGTTACGTAAAATTAATTTTTTTTTTTATATATTGTTTTGAATTTGAGTAGTGCCAAGCGAGCACATTAGTTTTTTTTATTTAACATTTGATGAGTATGGAATTGAATCCGAGATCTCTCTTTTTTTTTTTTTTGTTTTTATTTGGAGGCAAATAAAGTAATTATGTGCTAAGAGTAAAATTTAAGAAGTCAAACCAGTTTTTCATTGCGTGACGCGGATCGGGACCAACTCAACGTGCAGATAATGCACAGTGCATTATCTCTTATCAGTAGGTAGACAAGAGAAAGTATCACTCCTTGCATGGTATCCACGCGGGCTAACCTAGACCGGGATGCTAGGCAAGAGAGCATAAGCAGGGGGAGGTAATGATTTTCGGAGTTTTCGGACAGCAAGAAGACAAGTGCTCTCATCAAAATTGCTTTAGTTGTTTCGTCGTGGTGGAGTTGTACTGACCTCCGGCAGAACATGCTACAGAACGTCTGACAAACATCCAATGAATATTTGTCCGGAAAAAGTTTCTCAATTCTGTTCTGTCGTTCGGACTCGGCATTCAATTTTAGGTCCATTCCATTCGGCAAATGGACCTCGGCAAATTAAAATTCGCTCACAAAATGGTTGTGAGAAGCCAGTCCTTGGACCTGTTGCGCCCTTAAGGCACCAAGTTACAAAGAACAGAAACAAAAACAGAACACACCCAGAAAAACATGGCTGCCGTGTATTTTGTCAAAAAAAACTATGCGCACTAAGAACATTTTTTTTCGTCTAGTAGTCGAATTTGCAACTCAAACTACCTAAAGAAGGCAGCCACAGAAATAAAATCAAAAAAGACTTGTTTACGTTCTGTCATCAAACAGCCATTTTGTCGCTAAATTATACCGCTGAAAAAAATGATTTCTATGCCTAATTCTGTTGCAAATGTATGGGATTGGGATTCTGTTACTGTTCTTTGTCACGTGGTGCTTTTAGTAAGCACCGTAGCACAAACTATGAGCATATTGCACAGTTTTTAGCATCTCTATTTCCAATCTCTGCCTTTGTGACCACATGAATAACTTTCGTTTTCCCCTTAATAACCTAGGAGCAGGCCAGTAGCTATGATAAAAGTACTTTCACATGCATCTCTCCAAAGGGACAACCACCATATCGCCCCAAGTGGAAAATCTGTACACGATCACGATCATATAATCTATTGCTGGTGCCACCTTCTTCTTGAAAAAGGCACCAAAGTTTCTTTCCACCTTTACTGGAGACGACCGAAGCGGCAACCGCCCTTGCACTCCATATATCGCACTGCAAGCTGCCAAGTCAAGTTCAAAGCCAGTCCATTATCGGGGTCATCGCGCACCTCATTTTTGCATTTTGCCAGAACGTTACTCCTGTTAAATGGCATCATTTCACCTCTTGACACCTTCAGACATCACTTCGGCATCACATCGCACTACCACCAGCACCACCACTCATCGCACCGGTATATGATGAAGAAGATGCTGAGGTTGAAATCATAATTTCGTCGGGATTTGAGGTAGTTGTTTTTTTTTTTGCCAACGACGATGAGGGAGAGCTTGGTTTTATTGCTTTTCTGCATGATCAGCCTTGGGCTTAGGAAGGAAGTCATCTATCTATCGCGTGATGTTGATGGTTTAGTTTCGTTAGCCTGAACTTTTGGCCTATCTCTCTCTCTCTCTCTGAGGTGGCAAGTGCAGGGGGTCATCGTGAAAGTGATTCTTCCTTCCAACAAACCAATTCCACTAATGATCCTTAGAATGGCTCCCCATATACACTCCAAATTGTATATTATTACGTGGCGCAATCAGTCTGTAATTTTAGCAGCGCTGTATAGAGGTGTAGGTATTGATGCCACCAGACAACCAGGCGGTCCATAGCCTCTGGCCCCGGTGGTTGGTTGGGTCTTTCTCTGTCTCTTATGCGGTGTCTGGATTCGAGGCTATCAATTCGAAATTGATTTGCAATTTTCCGATTTAAGTAATCCAACCGATTGATGATGGAAAAAAAAAACTGGTTGGCTACCACGGGGTGGCCACAATGGAATCGGCTTTGATTTGGTTAATTTGGGAATTGTTTAAACGCTTTTATAGGGAATTGTTGCGCTTCGGGTTTCTATATACCAAGACCATCGGTTCCAGGAGATACTATGAAAACGCCAGTGAAATACGGGACACTAAAAAAACAACAAAAATACCATAACGAGCGATAAATCGAATTACTTTACCGACACCATGGATATGCGACGTAATAAAATGCGTTGCCATAAAAGTCCACGCAGCGGGTAGTCCCTCTTAATCTCCCATACTACCCACGGGTATCAATCACTTCCCCTTTGCGTTTGCGAATTCTTTTCCAGATTCAAACAAAATTCGTATAACATGCACAAATTCGATTAAATGTCAAATGGGCGGCAAAGGTTCACTGGCATGGCCATCATCATCTCATTCAGTCACGTGGTCGTTAAATGAACTTGTATTGGTTGAGTGTTTGCCATTTTGAATCCGTAGACCGAAGTTGAACATCAGTAAAGGGCTGTTTCAAGTTTGATGATCAACAAATAAATAAGAAAGCAAGTAACCGCTCTGCTGCAACTAATTAAGACAAAACGGTCCTCCTCGAACATGCATCGTCTTCATCTGTACAGTAAAGGGATTTATATTTAACCAAATAGTTTGGGTAATGATCCTGAACTTGATCCCTACGATCGTATAACGACAGATTCATTAAATTTGGATTTCCGGTTCTAATCTTTAAGTCTCGCAGGCGCGCGCGCGCTGTAGATTGTTTTTAATGCCTTCTACATAACAGCACTGCAGCAAGTGACTTTCAAACGTCAAAAGGTAATTTCGCGGATACTTACCCTCACACTGGGGAGTTGAAAAGACTGCGAATGGATGATAGTTTCGACTTTGAATGCACGCAAGGTGACGGTTGTTATGACGTCGTTAATGATCGTATATGGTAATGGGTGACCGTACGCGGAAGTGCTGTTGCATAAGTGGAAGAACAGACATAATTGCAACACTTTATAGGAAAATAAAGATAACAAGGCAGGTAATTGAATAATGAACATATAGCTGGCAGATGCAATAGAGCAATAGATATTTTGCTTTGACTTGTGTGGTCCAACTGAGGTCATGTCCTAAATTTATACAAATTTATGTGAATTTATGTGTCATTTTATGTCATTCATTCACTCCATAGCACTCGATTCTCCGCCATCGACTCTGAATCATCAAGGGCAATCCCCATACGGGTAGAGGAGAGATTATGAACTTTATCTTACCATCTCATCCTGGGTCTACCTGGAGGACACTTGCTGATGGTACTGATTCCATTGCACGTCTTGGAATCCCGTCCCGGACATGACCAAACCACCAAAGCATGGACCGCTCTGTCCAGAGAAGTAGCTCCTCGATATTGAGTTCCTCACGTAGTCTGGTGTTTCGAATAGAGAGCGCCATCTGTTAGTGAAATAATAGTGCATACTAATTTAACGCTTTAATGCAGTAAATGTTGCTTGATGTCAGATGTGGATCGTGTTGAGCAACGATTTCTCAATCTACAGACTATCGTTTCCACGAGTTCGTAAATTTTTTTGGAATTTTTTGCTGGCTTGAGTTGTTTTAAGAACAACGTAATATGTGTGCCGAATCTTTTTGAAGCACGGCCTTAACCCAGCTTATGACAGTTTTCGTTCTCTTGCTACTGGCATTTTTTGATATTAAAGCTTCTGCTTCTATAACCGCTGTTGCTCGGCATCTGACGAAGAACGAAAACTCAAAGTTATTGCCGGTAGCAAAGCGATCCACGTACAATAGTGAATTCAACGATAAAATATCCTGCAGATGGGTTGGCCTGAGTTTCCCTTGGTTCGAAGATTATAGCTGTATAAGAAATGGTCCTGTGGGTGAGCCTGGCCTTTTATAGTTTTCCCTTTCAACGAGCGTAGGCATTTAAAACTCCATAAACAACCACATTTCATCAAGGACATGTGTCTGTAACCATGAGAAGTACTTTCTACAGATCAGATAATTCAAATCATAACAACAGACCATGGCCTAAATACAAAAAAAAAATCTGCCAAGAAATACAATTTTCAACAAGTTCCTTTCGTTGTCTACCCTTATACGTCTTACCCCACTTTACAAGTGTCATTGTCTCCTTCCAGTCCGAGTGACACTAACAACTTGACCGACATTTACATTTCGCGATATCACCTCTAACATCTGTCTCAGATAATCAGGCTCCTCACTAAAAACCAGGAACTTATCATCTCATAAACAATTAAGAGAACATTTCCAACCTCGCTCGGTCCCTCTAGCGCTGCAGGTACCTTTCGAGCGAAAACTTGAACAGTTCTTCGCTCCATGGAACAGTGCCAGTGCAACGATATCTTCATGACATTTAAAAACGTATAAACGGGAGGAGCAAGGATGGACAAAAAAAAAAAAACTAAACGAAACGAAAACCTGCCATCATCAGCCAGTGGAATATTTAAAAAGCAAATTCCATTCCACATGCAACTGCTCGCGCCTGTTGGACTAATAAGGATTGGAAACCATCTCGATTTCAATCTCTGTGCCTCTCTCTCTCTATCACTCTCCGCTCGGCTCCCGCTCCCGCCATGATAGGGATAAAAATCCAAACGACAAAAGAATGCCACCGAGCAGCTTCGCGCTGAGATAATCATCGCTTGCTCAAGAAGACACACATCTTCTGTGTTGGCTTCTTATCATCGTGTCGTTCAGGCGAACGCACTTTACCTGGGATGGGTTGTGTCGCGGTCCTCAGTCGCACCTGGACCTAGAAGTAGAATGCGAGTACAAGTACAAGTATCTGTAACTAAACTTGTGTTTGCCGTTTTTTTGTGCGCCACAAAGTTGTGTACCAGGTACACATGCGACTTGTTTGAGGTGTTTTTGCGACTATTTGTCACCGGCGTGTCACATTGTCAACCCGGAAATTCCATAACCAAACCTTAGTTTTATATGCCAAAAATGAAATTACCAAAAAAAGATACAACTCCCAGATACAGATGCACTCATCCAGATATACTAAAGATGGAGATGAAGTGGCAGATCGAACAGCGGCATTTCCATCTAAAAATAAATCACCGTTATGCAATCGAACGGACGGAACAGATAGATGTACCCATAGTCAGGTTTGCATGGCTCACATACACACAAAAACCTGGCTTGGTTATAGATCCAGTTGCGGTGGCGGAGGAAATAGTCAAAAACCATGCTAAGTTGCCTTGTTATAGACATGGGATTGCCACTACGCCACCAGTCTCCTCCTGTCAGGGATAAAGCAACGCTCGGCTGAGTCGTGACATTAATGAATCGTTTCACCTGCTTTCGGAATTAGATAAAGGAAAACAAAAACGGAACAGGATTACCCGTAAAAGTGGAAAGGCACCCAGTAGCCAGCCACCACAGTGGAGGTCGTTTTTATGCAACTTTTAGCTCTTGTTCGGTTACATCACCAAATGGTCGATGCTGCGAGTGCGAAACTTCAATGTCAATTCGAATGGCGCGTGTGTATACGGCGCGCGGGAGGAGTACGAGTATATCCCCGTGGGAGCAGCGACAGGAGGAAAACCTGCCATTTGATAGATACGAGTGGTGCACTGGTGGTACTCGTATAGTTGTTAAGAATTTTACGCTTTGTCATTTGTTATGCAATTTTGATTGCAGCGAGTACCGTGTAACTGGTTGACGGCAAAAATGGAAATTTATTTTTTCCACCGTATGACCAAAATGTTTACGGGTGCGTTTCTTTGTATAGCGGGGAATAGTTTGGCGTTTCTGCATTTGGGATGGCAGTTTAAATATTTGAATCTCCAATCTGTTTTATGTGAGCAACATTTTCAATGAGATGGACATTGGACAAAAAGACGCGAAGACCTGTAAAGGCGGAGGAGGAGATCACTATCGTTACTGGAGGATATGGAAAATCCACTTTTGCAGGTTATTGAACAACAAAGCCGATGAAATCTGCACACTTCAACCGATCACGGAGAAAACTCAAGAAGTCAAGAACAAGATCGACCCGCGTGAGGCTCACAGCTGTCACTGCCGTGTCTGAAAATACTGAGACAGAAATTTTGTAGGTACAAATAACATTGACCTAAGAAAGCAATTGATCAGTAAAGCCTTGTCAACTGTCCTGGAAAAGCTTTTCAGTTCAGCCGTTCGTAAAATTGTAGGACCCTTCCATTCGTTCAAAAAAAAAATCTCACACAAACAAAATGGCTGTGAGAAGTTAGGCCTAGGGTGCCTAAACGGACCTGTTGCGCCATCTATTTAATTATTTTATCCGCATATGGGCATCGCCTGTAGCGATGGCAATGAAAGATATCATATCGTTTTAAAAGTGCAAACGGACGGACACCCTTTGCAAGTCTGATGCTTGTCGATCCATATTTAGACGAATGCGTTGGACTCAGACTTTAATTTTAACTGATTCCACCGCAATCATTATAAGCACGGACATATAGCTACACGTACACATCACCTACGAACAATAATCTGCTCTTATCTCCCAAATCTTACTCCCTTATAAAGCGCTTTATACTCGTTCTCGTATATTTCTTCAACCTGTTCCCATTAAAACGGACATCGAACTATGTCGGATGGGCATAAAAATTGCGCAAAACTTTTTGTAGCCCTGCCATAAAATGCACGCAACCAGTTTCCAATGACCATTCTGGTGCCTTAACAACCCAGAAACAGATCATTAATTGACACAACAGCCACACAGAGGCTGAGAATAACTTCCTCAATCTCGTTCAATCAATCAGAGCCTGATCGCACAATTAAAAGAAAATTTAATAAAGCCAGCAAGTAAAACGGGCCGAAACAAAGGGAAGCAATAACTTACCATCACACACCATGAATCAGAACATGAATCAGAATCACATCGCTATAAGGAGGCAGACAAAAACCTGGCTATATGCACCAGAAGAGTCCAGTGGATCGGTGGAAATCCTTTGATATCGAACGTTGTTATGTCCGAAGCCAATGGTGTCGGCGCGCGCACTTCACTCTCGATTGAAATCGAATCAATCAAAGTTAACACTATAGTTGCAGTTAATTTTTATTTTTCACCGCCATGAAGTGAGATGACGCACAAGGAGGAAGGAAACGGCACACACATGATGCTATACATGAGAATGCAATTAAAATTAAGTTAACGATTCTCCATAAAACACAACGACGACACCATCTTGTGTCAAAAACTGCACTTTACGAACGCACTCGTGACTGATGACAGTTGCTGTGGTGGAAGTGAAATTTTTTTTTAATCTCTTTCTCTTACCGTGTGACACTGACAACAACGTATAGAAGCAGAAGACTGCTACAGAATCTCGGAAAACAAGAACGACCCGATGACAGTAATTGTCAGACAATTGTTTATGTATAGCTAAGCAGTTTTGTAATGGGGGACGTGCTGATGATTTGGTTGCCGGTAAGTGCGTCAGAGAAGGAAATGTTAAACTTTCCATAAACGCGATCTTAGGGAAACTAACTTGAACAGCATCGATCAAGAGTGTTCTTTGAGTTGTAGAGATGTAGTCTTCAGGGGCAGCGAGGGAAAGGGAGATTGTGGCCAATGAGGACCCCGGGTTGTACGGTGATGTATACGCATGCAAGTTAGATGCCTTGGCCCAACGAACGAGGTAACTATGATATCTGCAGCAGTACATATCTATTGATTGCATCCATCTATCCATTCTGTTGTCCAGGCAATTGGAGATGCACAGAGGAGCCTCTTTCAAATAGGAGGAGACTTTGTGTAAGCTCAACTTTGTTCGTTTGAGTTAAAGTGATTGCGCGAAGACGCACCGGAATTATGTGGGTTTAGCTGGTGTCAAACACAACGAAACCCCTGGTTCGACGACGAGTGCCGGCAAGCACATGCAGCGAAACAAGAGGCATACAAAGCGGCGGCGCTGCAACGAAGGACCAGAGCTGCTCGTGAGCTTTACGCGCAAAAAAGAAGAGAAAGA
Source organism: Cheilosia soror (assembly GCA_949372485.1). NCBI lineage: Eukaryota > Metazoa > Arthropoda > Insecta > Diptera > Syrphidae > Cheilosia > Cheilosia soror. Next base: position 7,326,880 of record OX443562.1, on the reverse strand, counting down.
ACACCGTCTTCTCAGGAGAAAAAATAAAGAGCACAAGAAGCGCGCGATCGAGGAAATAGAGACATTTTACAGCAGGAATGGGAACATGCCAAGGCTGCAGACCCCGAACCGAAGCCCACAAGGACGAACAAGGGAACATCGTAGTAGAATCGCAGTCGATGCGAAGGGCATGGAAGAACTAATTCTACAGGGCTGTGATGAATTAAATCTCGCTATCAGGCAGAATGAATCATTCAACCTGGACGATAAAGACCAACAATTCCGTCCTTAAGTCCAACAAAGCCTCTGGAGCATATGGCCTGACCGCCGTGCTATTCATAGCGACAGGCGATGACTTGGTTAGGAACATGCACCAACTCATCTGTAAAATATGGCCGGAGGGAAGTATGCCCGATGAATGGAACCTCAGCATTGTTTGTCCGATCCTCAACAAAGGAAACCCTCCTAACTGCGCCAACTACAGAGGTATTAGTTCTTCTTAACATCGCCTACAAGATCTTATCTGTCGTGTTGTGTGTACGCCTGAAGCCTTTCGTCAACAACCTGATTGGTCCCAGTGTGGCTTCAGGCCATGGAAAGTCTACCATCGACCAAATATTCACACTGCGGCAGATCTTGGAGAAAATCTATGAAGAATAGATTCTTTCTTGAAAGAATAGTGCAAAACTTGCAAATGCGCCACTAGCAGCTCGCAGCGATTTTCCGATAATGTCAATATCTTCAGCATACGCAAGCAGTTGAACAGGCTTCTCAAAAATATACATTAATTATAGCCTTTTCAATAAATTAGTATTGAAGTTTACCCTTACCGGCACCACTGCGCAAATATCCCATTTGCAAATCCAAGAAGACCATCCAACATAATATCGCGCGTATCTAGCTTCTTGTATATATAAAGAAAAATGTGTTCAGCCTCTTGGTCGACGTATCTTTTTTTGTATCCATAGCCATACTCCCTGGAGTAGATATTATTTTATTGTGTAGGGAATGCGAATTGAATTGGGAGTTGTGCCACACAGGCTTAGTGCCGCCACCGCCGTCGTATGTGGGTTTTGCTGAGCAAAGTGGCCTTCTTTGACATACACTGGACTGCATACAGCCCAAGGGAGGCATAGCCATCGCCATGGTGATGCAACGCGAAGGAACGCCAAGCAAAAACGTTTAAGTCGGTAGACGGATGGATATTCGCCGCAAGGAATTTCAAATTATTGTTACAGCTGATATGGGGTATGTTTCACTATATGAATATGGTTATGCAGTATGCATCTTCTCGGTTGTTCTGAGGCTGACTATTATGAGGTACTATACCTTAATGGTTATGCCATAGGTGGGGGGATCTGCATTTTTCTGAGGGAATTTCTATTGTGATTCGTTTTTGGAATAAAAGGCGAAGGGATCGATATGGATGCAATGACTTTCACTCCTACGTCTATGACCTTCCACGGCGACACATCAAGAAAATCCTGAATCTCCTCGGTACAGTCTTTAACATAACTGGCTGGTGCACTGTCAAAACATAAATCACTCTCATTCTCCCCGTATCGAGGAGAAATTGCAATTTCGCTGCAACGCGCAACAATGGTATTGGTATCTGAAGCTTGCACTCGTAAATCATTCGAATTTCATCGATCGAATTTTCTTCTTGGGCATTTCAATTGTTTCTCCGAGTCGGCATTTAATTGCCCATAAAAATGTTGCTCGCTGACTGACCAAAACAAACCGATACAAAACCGCGTATACACTTTTAATTTCATTTCATTTCCATATGACTAAGTACACAGGAGTAGTATCTACTATCTATGGCATGCGTTGCTGTATCTTTAGGTGCAATTATTCCGTTGACCTTAATTGGAGCGCGCTGCTGTATATCGTATAGAAAAGTTGGTGTTGCATGAAATGTGTAATTTTCGTTGTGCGGGGGAAAATTTACAATTTCTTTCACGGGCAGGTGTGAATTTCAGAGATTTTCCTTTCATTAGCCATAAGTTGTAAGCCATGCCTAGCCTAGTGTTGGAGTATTATAGCCACATATCATCATAATATTTATTCTGGGAGAACGCAATTATTTTTATTGCGTGGAAAGTTTCAGTTAAGGAGCTTCATGAAAGAGAAAACCTACAGAGATTCACGTATCTATACTTTTGCTTTCACGCCGAAGATTCACTTTTTTATCGCCATTTTGGTGGTAAAAAAAAAACAAAAATCATCAAAAAAACACTGATGTGAGATATGGAATAGGAGAGGTTTCCACTAGTTGATGGCGCACATCTTTTATAGGGTGGCCTGGTAATTAGTGGATTCGGTTGTCTGAAAGTTGTCAAAACAGACACGGAAATGAGTTTAATGACAGGAACAACAATTCACTGATGAGCATGAGATGACCTTCATTTGAAAGCCTGAAACTTTTATATAAAATCGTGGATCGATTCACAAAAAATCGAACAAAATTTATTTATTTTCTTAATAAAATTGACAGCAAACGCGAGAACGAGTAACGAATAACTCTAATCTGTAAAGATTTTATGCGCTGCTTCAAATGAAGGATTTTTGTCTGATATGTCGTCCTTATAGTGCACTTCACGTCAGCCGCGACAAGCCCATGTAGATATATCTCGTCGTTGGGTCTTCGATACAAAGTAAAGCGAATATTCTCTGCTTTTGTTTCAGCGGTATATCATTAGCAGAATCATTTTACCACCCGGTAGAACTTTTAAGGTCAAAACACACCACCGCTTAGCTTTCTATCGCAACACGTGTTTTTAAGTTTGTTCATGAACACCGAGTACAAACTCGCTATCGCTATCGCGGTGGTGTGTTTTAGCCTTTAAACGTTGCGCTTGCAGTAACGTCCCTTTTGGAGACTACGACGTCTCCAAATCAAAGTACTAGAGTGCTGACCAGTCACTAATATTCCAAAGAGTACTGAATGCAGCTATTAAGGACAATCATGCCCAAATGTCAACATAAAAAATAAAAATACAAAATTGTTTAAATTGTCACATAAAAGGAATTCATTATGTTTTATAGCGTTGTGCAATTAAAGGCGTATTTTTTGAGAATCTATAGCTAGCTCACTTTTACTTTTACATGCAAAACTTTTATAATCACTTTTGGTTTTGTGATACTCACTTCCCAAAAACATACGCCACAAGTCGTTTTATTTCGCCATTTTCTAACGTAAATTCTAACAGTTTGATCTTGACACAGCTTTGTCTGAGAATCAATTTCTTTGTCCGCGATTCTTTGCCTTGCCTCTGCCAGCGATTTTCTATTCTTTTTTAGAAACTCTTCGGTTCTCATATGAACAGCCCGTGAATAGATTCGACCAGCCGATTTTCTTGATCTTTTTTTTACTCCCAAGAAATCTGTCAATCTTTCAGCTTTTTTGCCCGAAGAGCTTCTAGCCTGTGCCCAAGCAGTTGTCGGATTGATTGTTAAGGCTAGTTCTTGGCTGCATGTGCCAATTTGACACCCAGCTGCATGCCTTTAAAAGATAAAATCATGTAGGCTTTATGTATAGAGTATATAGTGTCCGCATACCGTCAAACCCGTTTCATAACCAACCAGGGCCTTGCTGATATCACAAAAGGTTATAATGGATTTTTTAGAGAGTTGGTTATAAAACTGGCAAAACTGTTACTACAGATTGTCAATTTGACAGTTGAAAGTTGATTTTTGGTTAGTAGACAATGTTTTTTCATTTTACGATGAATAGATTAACGCCAGAAAAACGCGTGCAAATTGTGCAAGGTTACGTTAGGTGGTAATTATCAGTTACATGCGGAGTAATCCACTTAGACCAAGTTAGGCCTATTGCGAGACTACTCCTGGAACCAGTTTGGTTTCTGGAGGAATTTCCGTAATTCACTGATATCCGTTTCGGCAATATCTGCAAGCTCCCCGAAAAAGTACTCACCTAGAGTTTGTTTTCTATAATCGAGGATAGCGCTGGGCAGTTACATAGTGTAGGTGTTTTCTTCTCCTCCTCATCCATGCAACTGCGGCAAAAATCATTAGCGGCGACTCGAAGCCTGCTAGGCGTGTGCTTTTTGTCCTGCGTCGATTTATCCGATTCATCTCTCTCTACCGTATTATATCCAAGGGCAGAATGTGAAGCATGGTTTCCAGTGCTGCGGTTGGAGTTGTCAGGGCACAGACACAACAGGCCACTCTTTGGATTCTATAAAGTAGAGAGAGGTAGCTTATTTTGTCTATAGTGCTGGCCACCCAGATGATGATTCCGTACATGAGTTGTGGAAACTTGTTTTAAAAACTATGGTTCGGTTCGCCAAACTTATCGTCCGCTACGTCCATTTTACTGTCGACATAATCGTCCATCTGAGCAAGTTAATCGAAACACGATAAATTCGTTTTGATGAGGAGAATTCGAATGAGTCGATTCGCCATCGTGAACAGCTATTGGAGCTATGCCCATCCAGGTTTTACGGGAAGATCTTGCGGGAAAATATTGCTGAGTGCATAATTTCGCGTAATGGATCTGTGAACTAGCCTCCACGATCCTGTGATCTCACACCTTTAGATTACTTTCTTTGAGGGTACGTGAAGTCAATTGTCTATGTCGATAAACCAGAGACATTGGACGATTTGAAGGTCAACATTCGACGTGTTATTGCTGATATATGGTCCCAGTTGCTGAATAAAGCTATCGAAAATTGGACTTCACGATTGTGCTTCATTCGAACTAGCCGTTGCATATGCCCCAAATCATTTTTAAACTGTAATGGCCTAAAATTATCTATTAAATAAAGCTTATATTATTGACATTAACATTAGCTTAAAGTGTTTTATTTCATATTGAATTTGTATTCCTCTAAATAAGACATCCTTTGTATAGGGTGGCCACAGATCCTCCATCCACTGGAGGATATTTAAAATTTCAAATTGAAATTCGACTTCTAACCCGTCCATGAACGTGCTAAATAAAGGCGGGAGCTTAATTAAAATCAATTTCGAGAATATACAAAGTTATAATGGCAATTTCCTCTGCGGACTTTTATCAGCTAATCACAATCACCTCTGGAATTTCTATCCATCGCACTTGCCTGCCTTTAGATGACACCAGCAACCAGCAATAACTTAATCCCGACCTAACAAATCTTTCTATATTTACGGACTTGACTCACGATAACCACCTTCTATCACGCTCTCCGCATTCCGAACACAACCCAATTTGTTTTTATGGCGCACGCCTCAAAAAAAGAAAAACGAAAACCTTCTCCACCCGAATACTATATAGTTCAGTGGAACACCCTCACTAGACAGCATGGCTACATCACCGCATACCCGCCCTGCGCCCCCTGTGACAAAGACGACTCCACTATAGAAAATTGCATGTCCACGTCCATTACCACAGCGACAGTGACTGAATTTATTGTTTCTTCGTGACGCCTGCTACTACAACTACGACACGGCTGCTACCACATTCCTAGAGCGCAGCCTCCGGCGGCGGTCATAGAGGTGCGTCGGTCGTTCCACCGCGCAACAACCGCACATGTTCATCATCGAAAAACCAGAAGTGGACATGGCCATAAAGGAAGTACACAAAATCCACCTCCCGCCAAAAGGTTGCACATATTATTCCCAACATACACCAGCTTGTAACCCAGCCGACAGCGATCTTTGCCCAAAGTAGGTTGGTTGTTACAGCAAGGAGGCTTTTTTTTTACATTTTTGCGCGGAATTCAGATTTTTTTTTATTGTGTTTGGTTAATTTGTGGGTTCGCTTGCGTTTAGCGCAAATTATGTGGGTTCCCAATCCTGAATCCCAAAAGATCTCGTTAACTTTGGTGCGCGTTTGCATTGTCCGTGAAATTTCCTTCTTATCTTGTCGCGCGTGTGTGTCAGTGTTGTATGGCGTATGACCCGAAAACAGACCAACGGGATGTGTTTTAATGAAAACCCTGGACAAGTGACTATAATCGGTTCCTTATGACCGTTATAAAGTAAAGATCTCCCGTGATTGGTAGTTTATATACATTTTTGATGGGCCTTTTTTTTTTTTTTGACAATCTGCACCGTTGATCATGGAATTCTGACGTAGGCCTCATTACGTTCGTCTTGTGGCTTTGCGTTTCGATTATGTGGGTTAATCTCGTTTTCGTCGTTTTTTTTTTTTGGTAAACGCGTCAAATGATGATGGTTAATAATAAATAATTCGCGGCAGATATTACAATTTGTGTGCGACGGAAGATTAAGGCCAATTTTTGGTGGTTAACTGAAGAGAAATTATTTCTGATTGACTTGGAGAGAGCCAAAGAGATAGGGGTAAGGTATGACAATTAGGGTGCAAGAAAGGGCTTCAATTTTGATGATGGTAATTGTGTCATGGAATGAGGAAGTGATTGAAGATTGAAATAAAATTTCGTCTTAAGTGTGGGAACTCGATTGGAAAATCTGTCCGTTGAGCGATTTCATTTTGGAGATACAAGATATTATCAGTACAAATAGTTGGGAGGAACGCCCACTACGTGCGGATGGAATACATTTCTTATTCAACTCGAATGTACGAGTCTCTTAACTCTATTCAACCAAAGCGTTGGAAATTGTTGAAAATCGTTGCTTATCGCATTGATCAACAAGTAAATACGTTCTCATGTTTCTCGTTTGATACAGGTGTACCTACTTCGCATTGAACAATTTTTGGAATTTTTCCTTGGCGTCAGTTGTGTTGATGAAGAAAGCACTGTAGGTACATATCGATCAACTCATGCCGGTTCCATCGGTACTGTCGTTGCTGGGACAATCAGGGAGTCTTCTGTTAATTGCATTCAATGCGTTGTTCAACGTCCGATGATTGGTCTAGAATGGTCGTCCAACGCGTACATCAACTCGTTGCATAGAAACGGCAAAAACACAATTGGCCAACTTGAGCAACAGATTTGCTCACAGGAGATGACCAATTAGGTGTGCGAGTACATTTAACGATTGAATGAGTTGAACAACTAGATTTACAATAATATTCAACAAATCGAATGCGTTGATCAATGATGCACGTTGCGCACAATGCGTTCAACCCGATTATGTGAGAAATATTTATAGTCAAATTGGTCAACGCGAGCAATGTGGCGCACAAGGCGTAAAATGTGTTTAATCAATTAAAGGATTAAGTAGACAAATGAAAAAAGTCGGTTGAATCAGTCGCGCACGTCACGTAGTGAATGGCCGGCGTTAATCTTCCTACAAGGTGGCACAAAATTAGCTTGAACTTAGCTTTAAAAATGGTATTGATATTGACACTTCATTGCTTTATTGCTTCATTGATTCAACAACATACATTCCGTGAATAATATGGTTGTCGCTGAAATTGACAACTAGCTAGATGCTACGATGAGATAGGTCAAGCAGAATATCAATCGTTCGGTCGAGAATATCATAACGATGTACAAAAGATGAGGAAACGTCTACGAAGAATAAAGTTGCTACTTCTCCGAACGGAACGAGATAGCTTGCTTGACTCCTAATCGAATTCCAGGACGTATAGGATTACCTAGGTAAGCCCAGGATGAGATCGTTAGATCAATTTGTGACATACATATATATCTCCTCTGGTCTAGAGCTGGTGGCGGAAAATCGAGAGTTATCTAAAAAAAAACTATATATGTACGTAACGTACCTACGTTTGTATATATGAAATGGACTTTGAAACCACCAAACCGATTGAGTTGAAATTGTTAAGCCATCTTCGGTATTGGCCTGCGAGTGTTTCTGTTAAGTTTGGTCAACATCTGACTTGATGTAGAATGTATTGGACAAAGGGGCGTGGAACTTCCCATAGAAAATTTTTTATGTTTCTCGACACTCGTGGGAGTTAAATTATACAATTTGGAACATTGATGTGCACTGTCCGAAGAAAATACTTCGCGAAATGTGGGCCGGATTGGAAAATTGGGGCGCTGCCTTTGCATAATTGACAGAAGAGACATTTTAAAACTGAAAATGAAAAATCACCCCACAAATTTACATGAAATGCAACAACAACAGAAAATTGATTAAAATTCTGCGAATTGGGGTGACCATTCATATTTTGGGGTCTTTCTTCATTTTTCATTTTCATACGAAAACGTATGGGTTTACTGCAACCCCCCTGCTGTCACATTTGGGGCCTTATTTCATTTTCTTGGGCCTTATTTCCATTTTGAAATAAAGTCATTTAGGATCATTTTTCATTATGGAAAACAACCCCAATTTTGGGGTGATTTTTCATTCTTAGTTTGGGACCATTTTTCATTGGGGCCAAACTTCATGTAGCCGAAAATTTATATGTTACATAACTTTCTTAAGGTGTATTTTTATAAATTGATGTTGGAAGAGCTTTAGACAATAAAAAAACATTTTTTCAGACTATATTCGTATTGAATTTGCCCTGATTTTCTATTTAGTAAATTGTCTTGATTTAGAAGCCTTGAATTATTCATAAGGTAAAAAAAAGGCCCGCAACTTCGATGATCTATCTCAATAAAAGCTAATAAAAAATTAAGAAATAGAGCGCTACAGGTCTGTATAGGTACCCTTGGCCTAGCTTCTCACAACCATTCGTTTGTGTGAGTTTTTTATTTTTTGGGACGAATGGAAGGGACATACAATTTTATGCTGAGTCCGAACGACTGAATTGAGAAGCCTTTTCAGGAAAGTTATACTCTCGGATGTTTGTTAGACTTTCGGAAGAGGTGGCGCAGTAAAAAAAAACCTTAAGATGTACCTATAATTTTTGTATTTTTCCGGGGATCGATAGTCCAGCACAATAACCACTGAGCCACTGCGCCCACAATGTTAGTTTAAGCTGTGATAAAAATAACTGCCTCTCATCAATATTCACTTCATAGACGAAAAGATTTATCTTACATAGCTATGTGTAGTGTATCTCAAAATTGAAATGTCTCTATATCCATTTCTCTTACGCTGAACTCTACCATTTAATTACCATATTCTGAAAATTGACGTCAATTAGATTAGACTTCCCCTGCGCTCACATGCATGATACCAATTTTCAAACATAAATCCTACTAAACGGCTTCTCTTGACAAGATCGAAAGTCTTGAAGTTGGTAGCAGTATAATGCTATATCATAGTTGAAGGGCACCTGAACGTGATGCAATTCAAATGCAACACACCAACTGCTTCTTGGGGCATAATGCGCGTGGCAAATGAGCACCTATTCACGTGTTGTGGACTACTGCGCCGAGGCGCCACAAAGAGGTTTCGCTTTTATTTTCCAAGCAAAAGGTTGGCTTGCTACTTGAAACCCTCTATTGAATGGTGCACTTGAGTACGCGATATGAATATGATAACGCTCTTCTGTTCGTGGTCTTTTGAAGTGCCAGATTAAGAACGTTAGAAAGTGATCACACACTTGAGTGCGAAGGGGAATCGAATGCTCGCTATTGACCGTATAACGGGCCGGCATATGACACGTCAAAGGAAGTCATTAATCAATTAGTTAACCATTGTTGGTTGGTAAAGGATCTTGAGCTCTTGATCTAGTTTTTTTTTGTCTAAACTTCAAGATGATTGAATTCAAATGCATAGCAAACTTACAAGGGTTTAGACTTTATGGGGCTAGAATGGGAAACGGGTAAACCGAGTGTACCGAGTGCAGCTGCTGGCGATGAGAAAAGAGCGTGAAATTGGATCTGCGAGAAGCCAAAGCCACTCACACTTGCGGACAATAGACTGAATTTACGGAAAGCCGAAACGATTTATACGAGCTTGAAATGAGGTTATACACTTTCGAGTTCAAGGTTATGTTTGTCTCGTAGTTCATCAGATCTTCTATTGTGTGCCAAATGCTTGTCGTCTGCATACAATGTATGAGTACATTGCTTACGCAGATGCACTTACTCTTCAAAATCTACGACCAAACCGCAAAGATTCATTATTATACCGTAGCACGTCTCAAAATGCAGAGAAGACCCACTTTCCGACCGACACCAAAGCAAAACACTGCACCTAGACGACTAATTAAATTTGATTGCATATCCACGTTAATTTCTTCACACAAATCGACCAAACTGCATGCACATGCACAATCGCATCCATCCTATAGATGCACAGCCTCCTCTCAAGGAGATACATCTCAATCTGCAACGTGCCTACGACTCGATGCGTTTGGTTAAAGTCTTTATAAACGCGACACGCTGGTAACTCATTGATATGGCTGTTGACATGTAAACAAAACATAAACGCACGGCCCCCCCAACCACAATGGAAGTCGTCTTCTCCGATACCTATAGGCTCTCTGTGTCAGTTGAATCATAAACCTTGTTTGCGTGAATCATTATCATGGTTGTCATTGCCGCGCGAAAGCGCCATATTGACTTGACTGACTTTTGCTTGCAGCTCTGCAGAACAACTTTCGATCACTTTCTATAGGGCGGATCACCTCAATGCCCTTATGACTATGACTAACCTACCCGGTGTTAAGTAACGCACTCAACAGTTGTCCCGAATAAGATTTCAGGGCAAATTTCGTGATAAGCCACCACTTAATTAACGAAACGACTCATACCGTATGGTATACCACACCTCAACATCGTTGGTTGACCCAAAAACCGCCATGTTGTATGGATGTGTGTGGTCTATATGGTCAATACCGAGATCATCGTGTTAATTCGATTGGTAATGTTCGGTTGAAATGAGTTTCTGTCGAATGATGTGATGCACACGGGATGTGGGTTCTCGCATTGTCAGCAAGAAGAGGAGGCCAATGATATTCAACTTTTGGGTTTTATTCGATTTGCATAATTTTCAGCAAACGATAAATCTTTCGACAGAATTCCAGGGATGAGTCGACGTTTTGTTTGTTTTTGGGATTAATTGGAATGCCCACAACACAAAGCATTAATCATAAGGTTAAGTAACTTATAATGACCGACCCAGCTTTAGATCATATATGGGAAGGGGCTCAACCTAAAGAAATTAATTATCTAGCGACAGTTGTGGGTTTTTTAAAAATTCTCTTGCTATACAAGGTTAGACTTTCTATTTTCATGCGTTGATGGCGGAGCATCACCACTCTGAGGAATATTATTAGCATTTTGTTGGAGGCATTTTCGTTCATTTCGGTTACATTTTTTTTCATAAATCATTCTTATACAGTCCTTGGGGTTATACAAAGGGTTGTGCGCCTTCTAGCTAAGGGGTCGACTTTGGAGGGTCAATGTATCTACCTTGATCCAGAATAGCATAGACATACTATACATGGACTGCTAGTGAAATGTCAGTTTCATACAAACCTGCGAGGAAAAATGAAGCAAACATAAGCACTAACCCTTTTGGTTCAGTGCGGCGAAAGTGGGAAAGAGTTTTCAACCTCTGCGCGCCTTTGCTCTTTTTTTTGCATAGAACACAGTGCCATCCATTGTAGAAACATTGCAACTGCGCAAAAATAACGACTTATTCAAATTATTTCAAACGATGGCAGTATGGCACAGATGGCAGTATGGCACACTCAGCACACAAACCTCGACACTAACCAAATCGCACGAATTGCTCGATGACATTTGAGTGTTTTCGTTTCTCTCCGCCGTGAACCAAAAGAGCTAGTGCTTATTTTTGCTTCAACGAAAAATTGCCTGCTAGCAGTCCATGTATAGTATGTCAATGCAGAATAGAGTAACAGCTTGGAGAAGAATAACATGGCATGACTGTTTTGTATACCTTATATTCGCAGAAGCTCTAAGGCTTAAAAAAAATTCAGACAAATCTACGCTTATTGCTAGAATTTCTTTAATTGTCTTAATCTTTCTTATAAAAAGAAAAGAAACTGTAAATTTCTGTTTTTGTCAATCTGTTAAGTATATAGCGGTGTAAGAAACTATGCGCTGCGAACTTGACCTTCTCGTGAGCTTTGGTCACCGATTCAGCTACGAAAACTAAAAAGCCATCAGCCTCCTTAACAACGCGTACAAGTTTCTATCGGTCATTGAATGTCTAAAACCCTTCCTAAATAACATGATTGATCCCTACCACTGCCAATTAAATCTCCCCACTTCGACAGATCTTGGAAAAAATCCAAGAAGTTCAAATCGATACTCACCATCTCACCATCATCGATTTCAAAGCGGCCTATATAGAAATGACCTGTACACAGCTAAGTCTAGTTTTGTCATCACTTCAAAACTCATTTACCTGGGAAAGCTTCGCTGTCGCATCAAGCTCGGTAACGGTCTTTATCGAAACTTTTAATGTCAAAAAAGGAAACTCATTATCGTTGGCCTTAATGTGTTTGCAACAATCCAAACTGGATTAGTTCAAACTTACAAGCCGTTAAATAAGTTCCCTTTAGTCGACGCTCTCAACAGAAACTAAATAAAATACATCCCCTCAATTGGAGGCTCTGACTGCCTTGTCTACAAATTGTACAAATGGCTGTTAGCTTTAAAAAACATACAAATTACCGCGCACTTTCTGGACCAAGAACATACACAGCGACAGCACATGCAGAGGTGTCGCCCTTCTCAAAATTCATTACCACTTCCAACCGCACACAATCTCTTCTCTATACCGTTGATGGTGGGCAGAACTTCTAGAAATTCATTCCTGACCACAGAACCAAAGCCCACTTACCGTTACTACCATGAAAATTTATGCATTTCATTGACTACTTCAGGGGATATACGACCGCATCCCATCATATATGCACATGTGGGCTGCGCATGGTTGCAACGCGTAAAACTTTATGCGCATCGGGGTCGCAAGTTCAGTTGGTCGGAATAATTTCATAGCAAGTGGTCAGAGGAAGACATGTGATTCGCTTCGCATCCAAACCTATATAACGCGCACCGAGGTGGTACTAATCCCCACAAGTTTTAATGGAAACAAAATATGTATAATTTATTCCCCCGTCTTGATAATTCAATTAAATATGCCAAAATAAAACGGGATAGGCCGTTTTCAACAGAAAGAAACAAAAAAAATATTTTATTTAATCCAATCTGTCTGTCAGTTGCACATCCCACAGCGCACACTGCACAAAGACCGCAGATGATGATGGCTTTATGGTTACTGACCAACATAGCCGGCTGTGTGGAAAGTCTGCACGCAATTTGTGGATTAATTAAAGTTGAATTTGGTTTAATTAAAAATTTGAGATAAAAATGCATTCGGATGGCCGAAAAATTAGGTATGCCTTCGCGAAAGACCGTTTTGTACGCCGCCGCCGCTGCCGATCGGTATGCATCTAGCCAGTGAAGCTGAAATTTGCGCTCAGATTTGCGGTTGGCTTGAGACGCGATTGCGTTTTCAAAAATGTATTCCAATTTTGCGTGATTGCCTTTGAAAAATGTGTATACGGTCATTTGGTGGAGAAGAGCGGTGGATGGCTGAGTGTCATTGAACTTTGGCAAGCTACAGAGTGTCAGCCTAATGTTCTTTCTATACTATACACAGACACACAGCCGAATGTGTTCCTTTAACCCAATTAATAAACATTGTAAATTTCCAATCGCAGATTGCCCCATCAAGATCAAGTCAATGATGCATCAATGAATTGGGCCACCAATTTCAACAAACGACAAGCATCTACATCTTGGCAGCAGCGCCAGACCGAAACAAATTGAGCAAAACGTTCGCCAAGCTCACACACTCCGCCAGGAGAATAATCCAATTGAAGGTAATGGCAGATAATGGGAGACGCGATTGGCGCATCCCGATATCCAAATGCGGCTTAAACAGCCGCCTGACTTGACTGTGCGGTATAAATGCAACATGGGCTCCCTCTATGAAGTTCAAGAATTTTAATTTCGTGGACCTACATATCCCACAGATGCCCGTATTTGGTGAAGATTGTCATCGAGGTTCGAGGGTAGATAGAGGTTAGTTAGCGTGTGCATGGCACTCCTCTTTCAACAGAGATGACATATACACAAGCGCTGCGCATGCCCACCGAACGTCTTGACTGCATGGTGTCCTATACGCTCGTTGTGCATATGGTTGCAGCAGACTTCGCATTGATACTCCATATAGATATAGGAAAACCTTATTACGTCGCTCAGGCGGCGGCGCTGTGGATTTTCTCATGACCTTTGGAACTTAAATGTGGGTAACGCCTTAAGCCAAGACATGGTGATGGTGTATTGACCGCTCGCCAGACGGGTGTGATGCGGAGGCATCGCTAATGTCGCACAAAGTCGGCGATTGTTTGATGAACGGTTTGGGGCGTGTTCGAAAGTGTTGGAGAAATTGCGTTTCATACACTTGATTGGAAGTTCCATACTGGGTGTCAAGAGATGACTGAATTTTTCTTATTTTTCGATTTAACGAAAAGAATTTCAGCATCTTTAGCGTGTCTAATTAGGCTGTTGCTATTCGCGCTTCGTTCGGGGAACGACTACCCAACGAAACGTCGAAAGTCAAATGCGACAGGTTGGGGTATGTGGTTAGCTTTTCGCTCGCGACAATAGCTTTTAATTCTAGTACATCATTTTCGGACATCAACCTGTACGATTTGGGCCCAACTTAAGGCAACGTATTCGACTGACAGGTTGATAGAATACACAGTAGCTAATGAAAGGTGACCCATAAGCAACGCACGTGCCGGATGCGACGGATAAAATAGGTTTTCTTTCTACTTTTCTGTCAGTCGCATCCATTGACACTTGACAGATGACACAGCGTGAGAGAAAGAGGAAGCACTTTCATTGGTGGAAATACTGAGATAAAGAGAGAAACTGTCAAATGCTGCAGAAAACAACTTATGCTGGTCAACGTATGCGACAGATTCTCTGGGACTGTTCGGTCCGTGGAATACGTCAATCCGTCGACGCAACGGATGCGACGGATTCTATGGCCTTTATTCCCTAAAAAAATGTTTTTAATTAAAATATCATTAGACGTTACCCAGTCGTGTTTTGAAGGTATCGTACGTCAGTTAAACGTCAGTTTAATACAGATGAAACGGGCGAATAGCCACTTCGTTATAATTATGTGTGTAAATATGCGGCAGGGTATAGTTGAATCATGGGAGTACCTACAGTACCTCCCAGGATTTAGGTCACACCCAACCTCGATGTCAATGCTGCTGTGCTAATATGTGCTGTATGTCATTGAACACAGTGATTCTAAAGTGCGCAGTGTGGGTGTCAAATTTGCAGTTGATGTTGCTGTCTCATGAGACAACACATTTGCCAACACATTTGGTGAGTCAAAGATAAGTCACCCACCTACTTCTTTCAGCGCAAAAAACCCATAAAGTTGCATCATAATAAAGCTAACGTTCATTGTCAGTTAATGTCTCACCCAATGAGCCCAATTAATTAAGAAGTCACCATTTCTGTCGCCCGCCGCCAACGCGGCTACACTACGCTCCGCTACACATTACATAAGCCCGATCATGATTTCCAGCGAAAGTGAACAATAAACCATTCGTCAAGAATTACTGTTGTTGCCGCATTTGACTCCATTGATTGGGATACCCAACAAACGGCAGACAATTGCGCGAAATTATGTTCACATTATCAAATAATACGCGCGCTCACAGCGAACTCAATTATGCGACCCACTGAGTCCAGTCCCCCACTAAGCCTGAGCTTAGAAACATAACCGTTGTCACTGCCGCCGGTAGCCGCTTAATAAAACGATTGAATCACATATGCAAAAACAGACATCTGTTTGGCTGCCATGACAGCGTGTTTGTGTGTGTGTGTATGACATTGAGTAATGCGCTTACGACGCGCCACCGCACGCCAATTGTTGTAGGCTGTAGGCTTAATCATTTAGCATTTAGCAATCGCGCATCGCGGCGGGGGATTCCTCGTAAAATCGGCCGAATAACATATTTTTCCCGTCATCTGAATGGAATAAGTGTACCCGCGTGCATAAAGCAGTGAAAGTGATTTTCATCAGCTCACATTTTACTTCCTTCTGTTGCCTTGCCGCAGATGACACACGCAACGCACCACACACAATGACAATTGCGCAATATTATCATTATTATCATCTTAGTGGAGATTTAATTTTTTTTGACATATGGGAGTCAGACAATGGAAGTCTGTCTGCACTCGTGGGTGGGTCAGCAAGGTGTGTAAGTGTAATGCCAATGGGATATACCACACACTTTGTATGCATAACCTACTCCTTAAATGGTTGGTTTTCCTTGAATTACAAAGTGCGATTAGCCCATTGTTGTCTGACAGATGTCAACAATTGGCAAGTGAATTGAAGTTCATTTTGCGGTTTAGGGTTTTACTCTCCCAAAATGCATTATTCTTTTGTCGCAAAACAGATCTGAGCAGCGAACTGATGAAGGTTAGGTTTTCAGTTTTGCGCATTCCTACTTGGGGAAGACCAATTGATTCGCTTTATTATTATTCAGCGCTGACGCATTTATGAACAACAAATAACATTTATGTTAATATGTTGTGTGGAATTGTTATGCAAAATTTTTAAGCCGCCGTTTTGGCGGTAAATTAACAATTCTTGTTGGTTGGGTTACATCGTGTCAATTTTTGAAATACATACGTCATTTAGACGTCAGATTCTGTCCTAAAGTTGTGTGTAGGCAAAATTAGACGTCAGCATGTCAAAAATTTACACGATTTTTGACATAAATGTAATACATAGTAGCCTTACGGCAAGTGAATTGAAGAACAAGATGTGAAAGTTAAACAAATCAATTTGATGGTGCGATGATGATTCGGTTATTTGCATTTTTATTAGATGACACCGCATATACCTACGAAGTTATGCAATTTTCACTTTATTATGCTAACCAGGCCTTAATGAGATTCACACGAAATTGAAGGAAACTACTCATTTCATCGGAAGATAGTATGACTCCGCTTGTCTGTGAATTTGGTAAATTTGATCAAATCTAATTATTAAACTGATTCATAAGTATTTTGATCTTTCGCCGCTCGGACTCTGCATAAAATTGTAGGTCCCTTCCATTCGTATCACACAAACGAATGGTTGTGAAGTAGGTCTAAGGGCAGTTTCCCAAACAAGTTTTTTTAAACAAATTTTAGTATGTATTACCTTTTACATAGTTAGGAATATCCCTATCCACACGTATCTACGCGGTTGTAGGTATCACAACAAAAAATATTACTGTCCCCACCTACCTATCTTCTCATTTAATCTCTATTTATTAACGGAGGGGGATTAAGTCTGTACCTCTTTTTCCCATAGGTAATTTAGTCTACAAAAGTCCATAGTTCTTGTGTAAATATTTGCGAAATCCCGCAGTGCCATTTGGTTACATTCCAATTCAGCCTTCAAACGCTTTGTTCAGCAATTTTCACTAAGCAAATTGCAATAGTCTTACGCCTTCAGAAGCAACGAGGCGATACACGGAAATAACATCTAAATTAGTCGTCGCCAACGCGCACACAACCGCACCGTACACATCCCCAATACCAACACCTGTGTACAAATCTCTATCGTGTACATCTGCCATACCAGTTCGCTTTGCTATAGGTACCTACTTTATGATGCAACATCACCAAGTACCAAGAATCCTACGCTATACAAGGCTGTTGTACACGGCAACAACCTTGGGAGTAACTATCTACCTTAAGCAGCCGCATCTAAGGAGCCCGCTGTTCCGCGTGATTATCGGCTAACAACTCCATAGACTCCGCTTTAATAATAGATAACAACTCTTAGGTGCGCAGCGCAACAGAGCGCGTGCGTATTTGCCGCCCAGCCAGCCAGCATCAAGCGGATCCTTAAACAAATAATCATAACGAATTATTCGCTGCGAAGATATCTAAATCGTTTTCAATAATAATCGTTGGTGGTGCGGTGGAGTGCAGCAGCAGCAGCCACACTGCGATGCGACTGTGGCTTCTAGAGATGCCATGGCCATGGTGGAAAATGAAAATTGTCCATGTGACAGGTTGGTATAATTTACGCTCCGCAGACGATAGACATAAGGTCTGTCTACCGTGGCGTCATTAGATGTCTGTTGAGTTGATTTAACCAACAAGAGAGTAAGCAAGATAGCCGGAGACACAGATGCAGGAGGAAGGATGATGTTAAAGGTAATCCCTTGCCCTTCGTTTTATTTATTTTATTTTTTACGAAAAGAAGTTGAAATTACTCGTGCGAGAATTTGATTTTCATTTCATTTGGTTGCGCGCTTGCGCGATTCAGCGCGTCTCATACAATCACACTTAATCGTAATTTATGAGCAATTTATGTGGCAAAATACTGACAAATGTATGCGTCTAAATTAGTTAGCATTTGCCTTTTGGAGTTGTGACGAAACGACATAGTAGATGGCAAGGACTATCAAGAGTTAAATGGCTATTAACACTTTAATGTGTCTTCTACATTAAGGACCTATTTTTCAATCTTCAGATAAACAGTGTGTAGCTATCCAGGATGTAATTGATGCCAAGGATGCATATAAAGAAATATTGAGGTGTTATTTTTATGCGCCAATTTTGGTGCTGACAATTTTCGATTGATTTGCAATTGGACCTACAATTCTATGCGGAGTCCGAACGGCAGTATTGAGAAGCTTTTTCAGGACATTCATACTCTCGGATGTTTGTCAGACGTTCGCGAGAGGTGGCGCAGTAGAAAAAAAACCTTAAGATGTAATTTGTGTTTTTCCGGGGATCGAACCTGGGATTCCTGGCACAGTAGTCCAGCACACTAACCACTGCGCTACTGCGCCTACATATATAGCGTATTCTTATTTCTTCTCCATGGGAATTCGCATAACAACCCAAAAAATTGCATTCGTTGTCTACGATCTACGATAGATAGATCTCATCTCTTTCCGAAGCGTCGTCGCCTTATATAGTGCGTCTCAAATGACTGTTGACTGTGGCAGGCACGTAAACAAAGGGGTGCTTCGGCCGATTCCGCTCTAAGTGGTTTTATTTCCCTTTCAATATAACCAATTTTGCACATACTTCAAATCCGACAGTAAACCCAAGCAGGGGGGGTTTCAGGGGGGCACCATGCCCTCCCATACGTATATTAAACTGTTGAATGTGTACTAAATTCCCATAAGAAAGTGAATTTAGTTCTCACCTTACATGGGAACTAAGTCCACTTCACGAAAGTGGTTTTATGTGGAAACTGAGTCCCTCAGTGGATTTAGTTCCCGGGGACTTATTTCCATGCACCCAATTTCCAATTGCCTTGGTGTAGTTAGTGAAATAGCTAATTTCTTCCGCAACCATTCCAATGCAAATATAACTTTCAAAAATGTAATTAAAAACACGCACCAGAGAGCCGAAAAACTCGACTTATAAGCCTTTGTAAAACCAGATTCATTACGTATTATTTCCTTTGTAGAGCTCTTCAAATGCATCTCAATAAGTTCTGAAGAAATAACGAGCAGAACGTGGGCGATTTCTTCGAAAGCATCAACACTTTTGGCAGTGATCCAAAAAAGTGATTTCCTAGTAAGCATCATTGTATTCGAAAAAGTATTCAGTTTAACTCTGCCCTTATCAGTTTTCCTACAGAGCAAATTCTTAGATTCCGTTTCTGCAATCGACCGCACAAACGAAGTTCTGAATTCTCTTAAGAACATTAGAAAAAATGCAGAAGACTTTTTCAGAGAGGCTTTTCAATCCGCATACCATTCCCAACTTGCCGAGGACTTATTTGAAGTTAAATTAAGAGCTCCAATAACTTAATTGAAACAAACAAAGCATTCCAATCCAGAAACCTCTTCTACTGAAGCCTATTTTAGAGTGTCTAGGACAGATTCATGCTCAACGAATACGTTCTAGCATCGTTTCAAGAGTGAACGAAATGGAAATGCTAACATGTTACTTTGAAATTGCAATTTCGTTGTCACTCTTGTCAGCTGTGGAAGTTGAGTACATTCTTTGGTGCGAAAAAATATCGTCGTGTGATCCTTCTACCAAAGTTTTGAAATTGCTTGATATATATGTGACAAGACTTACTTTAGAGCTATAAACATCTTGCTTACGGTTTTGGCCACGCTTCCAGTGACCACAGCTAGTGTTGAAAGAACCTTTTCAACTATATAAATGGGATTACAACAGTGTTCCGAAGCGTTATGGAGAATGCAAGATTAAGCTCACTTCCTATGATATCTGTTCATTCGGATATTAATGTAGATTCAGATAAGGCTGCAGTTATAGCTATCAGTAAAACGCATCCGTAAAAAAATTGTTTCACTTTTTTAGAGCACTTAAATTTAATCGTTGAACCTTATCTTGGTCTTAAATAGTTGCTTTAGAATTATAAAACTAATTCGTCAAAAAATTAAGCAATTGATCTTTAAATTTTCTAAAAAAAGAGAATTTCTCCATTTTTCCGTACGAAAAACTTTTTCTGTTCAACTTCTCAACCAGTTTCACGAAGTATTCCACTGAATTCCTATGATGTGCTATTGTTAAATGTTTCAGTTTTGTTCTGTTTCGTGTTCTTACGGATACATTTTACTGATAGCTATAACTGAGGCCTAAGTTGATTGATCTCATGTCAAAAAAAAAAAATCAAGACGTCTTCTGCTTTGAAAAAATGTATGTAAAAAAATAATTTAAGTATGTTTGTTTAAGTAAATAAAATAATAAAAATTAATGAATTGGAATATATGTAGTTTTTTTGTTTAAAGAATTTCTCGTAAGATTTGGAAGCAAGCTCCCCCGGAAACAAAATCCTGCGCTATGGCACTGGACTATGGGCACATGATGATTTTCCACTCTGCCTTTATCTCTTCAATCCCATTTACAATTTGCACCCTAAGGAGCAGCTCCAAAGTGTTTCTTAAATATTATTACTATATGTTCAATCTTACGTATATTCTCGGCTCACATCCTTGTGCAAATTGTCACAATTTTCACATAGTTTCTTCAAGTCGTGATTGTTGGATAGAAATTTCCTTTTCAACTAAACCAATACACTTTCCAGTGCCACTATGGTCGCATCGCAATTGATTTTCATTTCACTTTCAGAACTGTCAAGCATCTCACACATAAATCTTGCCGCAGTTCATACCATTTTTGCTGCTCATTTCTCCATGTTCGTGACGCGTTATAATATAGCAGTAATAAGAGATCTCCAATAATAATAATGATTAGCTTGGACTTTTTTTTTTTTGCAATTAAAACTGAAATCCCCCAAATGGTAGCACAGCCGTCATCATCTTTCCCAATAGATTCTGCTACCGTTGCATCCATTCATCCCAGACAAATTTAAACCGGCCCATACCATTAAACTATCCATCAGGCAATAAGTCTCCCAGCAATCATCATTAATCATCCTGCTCACCAGCAGTGTCTTCGGTTGCTGCCGCCAGTATCCGCCATTTGTGGTGATGAGACTGCGCAGACTCGCCTCAAATGAAAGTGCACGAAAATTTCACTCCAAAAGCACCCAGCGAAATGAAAACAAAAAAAACAAAAGAAAAACAATACCGGCCCAAAATTAAATTGCGGATTCCTATAAATCAAAATCAATCGCAGAGAGCCGATGAGATGATGTGATGGGAAGGCCCGATTAATTAAAAAAAAAACACAAAACAGAACGAATTAATGCACGTGCCCAATTTATTGCCATGCGCTTTCTTTTGACGAGTATATACAAAATGAACAAATTTATGATGACTCAAGGCAAAGGTCAAACGGTCCTCAAATGGTACGCGGCGGCGCAGCGATCGTCTCCCTTGAGAGTCATCGTTTCGAAACCAAAAGCGGTCTGGTCTGGAGCTGCTGCACCTGCAAAGATGATTGACTGCGCAATGAATTCGCTGATGCATAGGAATGAATAATATTGAAAGAGGCGTCATCGTGATCGTCAGTTTGATCGTTAGCGTCAAACATGTTTGCCCATTAGGATCGAAGAGTTTATTGTTTGTTGCAAGTTTACCCTCAAAACATTTTTTTTTTTTTTGGTTTGGATACTAGGTAACTAGGTTAACGTGAACGTTTCAGTTTTTGCTGAGTTTTGTGTCAGAGGTGGCAGGTGAGTTGCGCATTTTGTTTGTGGTGACTTTTGTGGGACTTATTTCCCTGCACCAATTTTGTGACAGTGGTAGGGCCTGTATTTTCAATTCACATTCCTTCTCATCAGAATGCAAGTGCACGCAGAAGACTATCATAAAAACATGCAACCCTAGGGCAAATTAAAATCTCTTTATTCCCATCCCAATTACTGTTTAAAAACTTAAAATATTTACCAGAAAACACAAAGCCTGAACAAGGTCCCTAATTATATATACCGTTATCTCATATATGTACCACTTGCAACAAGATCCACTCCCCAAATGGATTTCATAAAATTTACAACATGTTTTTCTCATCCCACAGGAATAACCCTGATGATGATAATTTTGTACGTTGCAGTGCTGATGATTGCCCTCGGGGGAGCAAAAAACATTTTCGTTAATTCGTCAAAATTGCCAAAATGACAATAATTATATAGGACCCCAGTTCCAACGTAGACTGGATATAATATGTGATATATTTGTAAGAATAAGGATAAGTGCCTTTGGTTTTCGGGAATGCGAATACTTGCTGTTGCTTGTTGGCCAACTAAAGTATGTTTTCCTGGACTGAAATAAAGTGAATGCCAAGGAACAGGAATAAGGGAATACAAAATTTATCTCATCTCAACTTTGAAATCCCGTTTTCGATTATGTAATTATGTTATGTACCTACATACATTCTCCACTGAGGCGTAAGAAGATTGTGGTTAGAATTGGAGCACATGAATTAATTAAGAGATACATAATAAATTTAAAGCGTAAAATGAAAAAGGGTTCGAACAAAGACTGCATTCCTGAATTTTCTTTTTTTATTTTGGTTCCGTGGGAATATGGGTAAAATATGAGCATTATTTTTGTCACTTTGACAGAAACTGAGTTCCTTATTGCGTGGTTATTACATACCTACTCCTACTCCAATAACTGGTCCTCAAAGATAATGTGATTGTAGGCTTCTTCGGGGCGAAATATTCAAATCTATCTATTTTGCATAGACATACCGTTTGCCCAACAATGCTATATTAAGTGGATGAGTTAAAGGTTAACCACAATTGGATTATGTGAACTTAAGCTAAAGTGTCAAAAATTGTCGAAAAAATGTATATATGAGTTTCAATCAAATGCTTGAAATGGGCAGCTAATCCTATTATGATAATAATATAAAAATGCAATGTAAACCCACATTGGCTTAAGCTGGACTACTCCCATGGAAACTTGTCACGGTTCAACTGACTGACTTCAGTCCCCACGCGCTGTCAACATCTTCACACTTTCTGTCATACAGTAAAGAACGTTACGCTGACGTTCAAAATTGTAAAATGGTGAGAAAGAGATTAACAGAAGGTTTGATTAACGTGGTTCCTAGGGCACACTGGGTTAGCCCTCCTAACGCGTTTGATGTAGCAATGAATTCGCAGTTCGCGCTGACGATGAAAACTTGTGTTCGAAGTGAGCACTGGGGCTGGGGAGCCCTACTTCAGCACTACTACACTAGGTATTTAGTCAGGGCAAGAGTTCAGCGCAGTGGTTAGTGTGCTGGACTACTGTGCGAGGGATCCCAGGTTCGATCCCCAGAAAAACATAAATTACATCTTAAGGTTTTTTCTACTGCGCCACCTCTCGCGAACGTCTGATAAACATCCGAGAGTATGACTGTCCTGAAAACGCTTCTCAATTCAGCCGTTCGGACTCGGCACAAAAATTGTAGGTCCCTTCCATTCGTCCCAAAAATATGAACTCACACAAACGAATGGTTGCGAGAAGCTAGGCGCCTGTTGCGCCACCTATTTATTTATTTATTAATTTATTTATTTTTTTAAGAGTTCAGCGTTGGATTTTGCTTTCATTTTGTAGCTGTCATTAGGGTGAACTCTTGTCGTCGTTTTCGGTTGGTCGTCCAGAAGCGTCCGGAAGAATTCTCCGCGATTCTGAATTCAAATCCAGAAGCAAATTTCTCTTCTTTTCGGTAGAAGAACTGTCAGTTGAGTGCCAATCGAACGCTTTCCAGAAGCTGTCAAAGCTGCTGTATGCCAATCTTTCTCTTTAATTGAACTCATTTCCTCAAAATTCAATGAATTTCCGACAAAGAAGTGTTAGATTTAGATATCAATCACCAGTTAAAACAATATTGGTAAAGAATGCAGGGTTCGTTCTCTATGCATGAGCATTATCCATGATGTGTCTTTACAGAGTAAGTACCTATGCCTCCCTGTACCCTAAATAAACTAGGAAGATATACTTGAATGCCGGTAACCCTTTGGTAAGTCACAATGCCAAGCCTTGCTTGCGCTTTGAACAACTGACAACGTGAGCAACTGAATGCAGTCGATTCCTTAATAGCCATTTTAATGGCTGACGCCTATGAACCTAGTTATTAATATGTACTGCTTCCAAATGAACTTATGGTCCTAGAGCATAGCTTAGATAACTTTACAATTCGAAAGCAACCAATAAATGCATAGAAATATCCGTCCAGCCATTGACTTTTAGTGTGCACTCTTAAAAGACGGTTTTTCTAGTCCAACGCTTAACCTTTCCCACAGCGGCACTTCGTTTAAATTGCCTATTTACCCACTAACCCATTAATGCAGTACACTGCACTACGCCGTACCTAATTCCAGCCATTAGTTTCATCCACACCGACTAGACCAACTTGCAACCTTCGCAATGAAACATATTTTCAATATTTCCACGCCACATTCCAGTGCCAAGTGCATTTAACTAAAAGTCCAACACGATGCCTGCATAAATTAGCAGCGCCATACGGTGCTTTAGGCTGTGAGCTGCCGCACCGCTGCCAGACCAAATATGGCACACTTCACATTGAATTCGGACGATGCGCTGGCCAGCCGGCTGGGGGGCGCTCAAGAAAAAGGAAATAAATCCTAGGTACGGATCACAGCACATCGCCAAGGGGTCTTCCCCATCTAACGGCTCCGTAATTAATTGCATCAATTTCGCTTTGGGGTGCGCGCAAGCGCAGCGCAAGCAACAACTACAATACTATCCTGCACGCGCACTCAAAAGCATCGTCATCGCCATCATCATCATCACAAAACCATTTTCCTATCACATGAGCATTTGTCATTTCGCGCTCCAGCGACGGTGACGATGTTCTTCGAGGCAAGATGCTCCACCACTACCGCTTTGATGGGAGTGCACTATGTGCCGGCAGTTTGGTGGTCTTCGGTGGTCAGTTCTGGGTAATGCTATAGATTTGTTTTGTCCTTACCCGGCTGCGACTGCGCATTAGCACACCACAGATATTCGGAACTCCAAACGGACACGGACGCAAGAGTGCTACATGTGGTGATGACCCAAAGAGTGCGACCAACCGCTGTTTCCTGACGATTTGATAATTGGAAAATATTTATCTATGAAGCATGCTAATAAATTGATGAATTGTAGATGGCAGCAGAGGTCAGTGCTGGATGTGGTGCGGAAGCAATTTGTTTCGTAATGAATTTAACAGGTTTTGTTTCCTGATATTCATGACGTTATGATGACCCTACAATGAGCTGTGAGATTACAGGGATTTCAAAGAAAGGGCTTAGATTTTAGTTTTCTCTATGTAATTATGTACTCTAGCCTAACATCTAGGTAGGTATTCGATACTGGCTTTCGTTGGTGATTTTGTGCGGAGATGTAGGAGAGATTATTAAATTCGGATGCTGTAACGATACGCAATGCAATGGGGCATGCGCATGACCGCATGTCGCATGTTCATGTAGCTCGGAACTTTTGTTCACAAGTTTGACAGCTGGCCGAATGCTTATTGTTTGTTATTGGCGTATTATATTGACCATGTGAGCAGTTTTTCAGTTTATGTAGCTATGCGGATAATTTAATGTTACCTTTTTACCTTCAAGATTTTTTGTGTGTTAAACACTTGTCCCTTCCATATAATACGTGTTTAATAAAATAAGCAGTCACTCACTAATTAATTTACGCTGCATTTTTCCGCTTTCCGCAAGACTCCGTAGGTTCTCAAATATACCATTAGGCGTATTTTTTTGAGAATCTATAGCTAGCTCACATTTACTTTTACATGCAAAACTTGTATACTCATTTTTGGTTTTGTTATACTCACTTCCCAAAAAAATACGCCTATTGAAGTTCTTATAAAATGTCCAATACAACTAAAGCTAAGCACACACGATTGTCAGATCTTACAGTGAAAAATGTGTCCCAAATGTCTTACAACCGTCTGAACTTAAAATGTTGTCTAACAATATTGTCAGAAAAGTCATTTTCAGACCATTGTAAGGACCTACCATCTGACAATGAAATTGTAATGTCGTTTTCGGTTGGTCGTCCAGAACCGTCCGGAAGAACTCTCCGCGATTCTGAATTCAAAACCAGAAGCAAATTTCTTCTTTTCAGTAGAAGAACTGTCAGTTGAGTGCCAATCTAACGCTTTCAGAAACGTTCGGATTGCTTCCGGACGGTCCTGGACAACCAACCGAAAACGACATAAGACTTTGTGACAAAATCCTTTTGAACGCACAATTTTGTATTGTAAGGTACCTTGGCTGTAAGCTCATTGTCAGTCATTGTCAGACCATTGACAGATCTGACAATATTTTTAAGATCTGACAATCGTGTGTACTAAGCTTAAAATATTAATTTTTCGTCATTCTCTATTTATATTTTCCATTGAATTATTTATATCGTTCGTAGATAACCTAACAAACTCCGTAGGTTTTCAAATGTACCGAAATGTTCTATGCTGGGATTCGAAAAGATAAAACACTTCTGACTTAAAGTGAACAAATCACTTTTATTTACAAGACAAATTGACTTAAAATCACTTAAAAACAAGACTTTTTGGGCCAAAATCGGTCTCCAATTACCATAAATTATTTTAAAAATTATTAAAAAATATAACACTTCCTTCAATTGTATAACACTCTATAAAAAACTTTTATTTATTAGTGTACCATAGCTAATCAAGCAACAAAAAAGCTTCCACAGACCAAAGCTCAGTCAGCTGGAAAAATGACAGACAGCAAACTTCAAAATGCTCTCCGTTTTAACAAGGTCATTTGGTAGTAGAATTTCACAGACGAATTTCTTGGCACACCGATTTATCACTGCAAATTTTGAAAAATTCACTAATAAATATGTCGAAAACAGCTTTGGTAATCCTTGCTCCAGGTGCGGAAGAAATGGAGTTTGTCATTTCAGCCGATGTCTTGCGCAGGGCTGGGGTAAGTGTGAAGAAAAATATTCCATCAATTTGACTTCATAACTTGTCGTTTTATAGATAGCTGTCACAGTTGCCGGTTTAAAGGATGCTTCGCCGGTAAAATGCTCCAGGGATATTGTTATTACCCCCGATGCCACATTAGATGATTCCAAGGGTGTAAGTAGTTAGCATTTGAAAGACAAACTCGAAAAACAACTTGCTTGCATATTATTTTGTTCGGAGTGTCTATTCGCCCGTTCATTTTGACAGATTTTGTACTGAACTGACGTTTACCGATTTTCGGGACACGACTACGTAATCAACGTAACGTCATCGTATTTTCAATAAAAACTCTTTTATAAAGATAAAAGTTGATCCTAAACGTACGGCATAATGTCCGAAAATGATTATACTGGAGTTTAGAGTCCTTGCCGCGAGCGTAGCGAGCCACATACCCCAACTTGACGCAATATAAACTTTGACATTTCGTTACGTAGTCGTGTCCCGAACAACGGGCGAATAGCAACAGCCTATTTTGTTTTAGAAAAACTTTGATGTTGTCATTCTGCCCGGAGGTCTTGGTGGTTCGAAGGCAATGGCCGAATCACCATTAGTTGGCGAGATTCTAAAGAGGCAAGAATCCGAAGGACGTTTAATTGCAGCCATTTGTGCTGCACCAACCGCATTGGCCTCGCATGACATATTCGCCGGCAAAAGTTTGACATCATATCCATCGGTGAAGGGTCAATTGGAATCAAAATACAAGTAAGAGCAAAGTAGAAGTACAAATGTTGTATGTATGTAGTTCAGTTATGTAATTAAATACATTTTAAAGGTATGTAGATGATCAAAAGGTTGTCCAAGATGGTAATCTAATTACCAGCCGTGGACCTGGTACAGCATTTGATTTTGCCCTCAAAATCGCAGAGGTTTTAGTCGGTGATGGAAAAGCTGGTGAAGTAGCAAAGGGAATGCTATTAAATTAAAAGGCGACGTTGCCGTATATTGATTGCTATGAATTTCAAATTATAACTAAAATGTTTTGTAAAACAAATATGGGTAAATAAAGCGAGGAGATAGATGAATCTCTTACAATTAAAGTTGTTAAATTAATTGATAAATGAGCTCTTATACTGCAGTAGTGCCAAGGCAGATCACAAACAGGAAATTAAAGTTGGGGCTGGGACAAAGACGGAGAGCGTATGTTGCAAAAGCTGTTGCAATTAGTTTGCATCCTTGTAAGTCAAACATTCGGCAGTAGTCTGAAGAAATACTAGTAGTAGCCGTATGTCTTATATCTCGACTCTTCTCAACTCGTTATGAAGAAACATGTGCAGACAGTCGTTTTCTGACCTTAAAATATGGCTTATAAGGAGCAACGTGGGTGGTGGTGGGTTCGCTCTTCCCCCCGCGAAGCGCCTATAGTGAAATAATAGAGATAGAGGAGATGAAAGACGCACACAGGAACTGCGTAAGTTGCACTCTCTTTCTTTTGATCTGGATGGTGGGAATCAGTTAGTGGATCCATCTGCATTTTGCCCTTCTTCTGCGTAAAAAAGACCTCATACCGGTTGGCTATTCGTCTAAGGCAAGTCCTTTGCATTTCGCTGGCGAGAATGAGGAATGAGTGCTTAATCAAAT
This sequence comes from Cheilosia soror, assembly GCA_949372485.1. Classification (NCBI taxonomy): domain Eukaryota; kingdom Metazoa; phylum Arthropoda; class Insecta; order Diptera; family Syrphidae; genus Cheilosia; species Cheilosia soror. The sequence goes on along the minus strand of OX443562.1, from coordinate 7,298,117 downwards.
TGTTCCAAATCAGCTACTGCTCTTATTGCGCAAACGGTACACTACCAAGAACTTCATTCTTTTTTCCTTCTGTCCATAGCTTAGAAGTATTGAGCTGCCCACTCTGACTCTGCCCACAGCTGACTCTAGGAGTACTGGACGTGTTTTTTAAAGCTTAACCTGATTTCGACCCGAATATTTGCATGTTCCACAGTCTTTTCGGCTGCATATCGAGATAGCTTGGGTCTTGTGGTCAAGGTAATTTTTAATTATGGCGACTACTTCATCCCAAAATTATTCGCAGATCTCCGTCTCAGTATTTTTTATTTTTTGTGTTTGTCACGTTAGGAAACACTTCATTGGAACATTCAGACGCAACTGTTCCATTGCACTACAAAGAAGCAAATCAGTTTTACCCATTTTACTGGAATTTCTTCAACTTTCAGAGAAAGCCGAGAATGCAATTCAACGATAATAAGCTTGCAGTATCAGCATTCACCACATCAGCGCCAAAAATATGCCACCTGATCCGAGCAAAAGGAGGACAATAACAAAGAAAATGATCCGAAGTATCGTCGCCCTTTCTACAAACGTCGCAGACAGTGGTATCACTCAAGCCTAGTGCGCTAAGATGCAAAAGTCGAGTGTCCGGTAAGAGCGCCAATAAGTATTCTGCAGTCATTTCTACTGAGGCAGTAGGAATGCCGCCGACTTCTTACTGACTTTCGGGAGCATGCGTTTAGTCTGCCCACATCCCGTAGAGCCTTGCCATAAACAATTGTGTTCGTTTAAGACCCAGTCGTCAATGGAAGGCCTGACAGAGCACGCAGGAAGACCCAGCACAGGTTCTGCTCCCGAGAAAATTTCCTCTGAGCCTTGCTTAGCAATGAAATCGTCAAAAGCATTAATATACGGAAGATCGAAAGTATTACAGATTACGAATTTAAAAGCCGAACCGAAAGCAATTTCGAAAAGGATTGCCTTTCGGAACGAAATAGAGAGTAGTGCCCAGGGTTGAGCAAGGCCTTAAGCGAAGCTTGACTGTCGCTACAGACGCAGAGACTCCGACTTCGCCACCAATTCTTAACAATATATTCGCAACCATTAGAATAGCATAGATCTCCGCTTGAAAAACAGAGGCATGCTTGTCTAACGAGTGGTAAAGTCTAATGTTGTCAATTTCCATGAAGACACCAGCACCTGTGTGAAAATCCGTGAAATATGACTACATCCCAAACCAGACTCTGGCTGAACCAGTCCTGAACGCAAGGAAAGTTTACTCTAAATTTGCATAACAGCCGAAGTTCCGAGGGCTTATTCCCAAATGCGCGGCGGATCGCTTTTCATGGCGGATTTGTATTTTTGTATTCTTGTGACGGGAAAAAGTTGTCAAACTCTTGGGAAAATAAATGGAAAATTGGAAGTCTAATTGGAAAAAACTGGAAAGCACAGTTCGCATTTGAGAATAAGCAAAAGCGAAGACGGTCGAAGACGAAGTATCGCTTTCAATACGATCCGCCGCGCATTTGGGTGTCATGCATTCATATCCAATCCATGCAACTTGGGTAGTAGGACAGGTGTCGCGCAAGGTCTCCGCCATACTCGTACATTATATTCCACAGCAGAGGTAGCTTGTGCCCCAGTACCCCTTGTGGTACTTACGATTTGATGCCCAAATGAGTAAATCTATTTATGAACTGCAGCAAATCCAATGCGAAGATGTGATGTGTAATATAACCTCCGTCACTTTGACTCAATACCAAAACACGTGCAGCAACTAAATTTTAAGTTTACTTTTTAATATTTATTTTCGTTTAATTTTAACATGCTTATTATTTATTTGTTTTTTGTTTTGTTGTTGGTTGGTTTTGTTTTTTTTTTTTTCTTTTTTTTTTTTTGTTTATATATTTTTATTCGCTTACAAATTATTGTTATAATTAATTATTATTTTATATTCTGTATATATATAAAAAATATCAAAAAATGTTTTTATCGGAACTATGGAGTCTAGGTTTGCTTTGTTTGTTTTGAATTATCTTTTTTGTTTTGTTCTTTATGTGTATTATTTATTTAAACAAAACAAAACTAATTATATTATTTGTATGCATATAATAGATGTAGTTTTAAACAAAAGGAAATAATTTATGAAACTGAACTCTTACATACATATACAATAAATGTTTATAGGTATTTTATAAAATAATAAGATAAAGAAGAACAAAAAAAAATATTCACACGAGTCGTACAAACAAAAGGAAACAAATTTATTTTGTTGTATATATATGGATGCCTTGTTTGATTTATATTTCATAAACAGTTTGTTTTATTGTTATATTTATGGGTATATTATATATTACAGTAAAAAATAATAGTACGTTATAGTAAATTGTTTTATTTTGTTTGCGATCAATTGTAACAAATTACATTTACTGTTTAGATTTTATCGATTTATTTTTTCGTGTTTATATAATTTGTTTGTGTTTTATTTTTATTTTTTTAGCGTTAAAGCGCACTAGTGGCTTCTTATTATTTATTAAAGTTTTTTTTTATTTATTTTTTTCTTTGTTTTATTATTAAATATAGAGTATAAAATATAGGTATTTAGCTTGTAATTTTTTTTTTGTATTTTCTTTTTTTTTAACTTAATTTTACATATTTTTTTGTTTATTATAACTTTTATCTGGTTTTGCTGTTTATTTTTGTTTAGGGATCTAAGTTCTATTGCATCGACGTAAGTCCTGTTGAACTACTGATGTGGGCTGATGTGCCTAATGTAGATGCCATATCTTGATAGCTGAACTGTAAATAAAGAAGAGAAATGGTGGTGAGGACATATTTGGGATAGGGGTAGAGAGAGATTTTAATAATTTATGAACGATTACTGCGTGAATGAACTTGAAAACCCGAGAGAATGGCAATAAACAAAAACACCTCGTTCATTCATTCATTTTCAATGGCCCGCTAATCCATTAAGTGGGTCGCGGGTGTAGGTTGCTCAAGTGGACCCTCCATAGCTCTCGATCCTCCGCCATCGAATCTGAATCATCAAGGGTAAATCCCCATACGGGTAGAGGAGAGATTGTGAGCACCAAGCACCGAATAGGAAAACCTCCGACGTAGCACGAAACAACATCATGTCATATCAATGCGTCGTCGCATTTTAATTATTCTTTTCAGAAGACGGATATCTCGAATGTAATTTTAGCCTTCGACGGAGAATGCGTTGGGGACAATTCCCCGCTCCGACGGATACCTCGCTAGGGCCATTTACTTAGCAGTACATTTTCGATGATTTGATGCTCTTTTCCTTGAATTATGCAAACTAATATTGTTACCAAAACATCGATCTTTTGCGCTGACGGGAAAGTCCGCCGGGCAAATTCGTTGAGGAAAACCTCAACAAGTGCTGCTGAGGAAACACATATAAAAACTAAAGCGTAAAAGAAGAGGTCTCAGCAAGTATAACAAAGTCAAAAGTCGACATCAGCAAAGATCACATAACATGGATGCAATGGGCTAGAAAAAACTGTGCAATGTACTTAGCACTTTGAACGTTCGATTATGGAACACAAACTTATCTTTGCTAAAATTTAAAGCGAGACACATTTGTAGATACCTTTCAAACGCATTACTTAAACTGATGATAACACTGTACTACACCAAGGACTGAACAAAGAAGTAAAGTCCTATTTTCGTCAAGTGCCAAATAGTTTACGTCGCTTCTCATCACCATCCAATCTATGTAAAGGATCTGTCAAACAGAGCGCGTTTTAACGCCGCGTTTCACCGCTGCGTTCTATTGCCGCGTTGGAATATACTGCGATTCATATCTCCTGTCATACAGAGCGCGTTTTCAACGCGGCGTTGAACTCCCAACAGCGTTTAAACGCGGAGGTGAAACGCGCTCTTGTAAAAAATTACAGATTATTCTCTGACGCGGAGCGGTGTGTCATTTTTGTAGTTTCAAATGGAAAATTTAAACTTAACGCCCCGTAAAATAATCTAACCGCGGCGTTAATAACGCATTCTGTTTGACGAAACCTTAAAAGGAAAAAAAATAAACTTACTTGTGGGAAAAGAGGTTCTTCTTGAATAGCGCCCAGCGGTCCGGTTGGATCAGGTGGTGTCAGCTCAACACTTTCGCCGGTAAACTCTGAATCGAAATATCTTGTATCGGTATCCGATGTGACCAGAGGCTTGAACGGTGGTGGAATCTACGGAGAAAAATTAATTTAAGTCAATAAAATCATTCCTATCTAGTTTATACTGCGACTCACCTTCTTTTGTACTAACTCAGTCCAATTAATACTCGAAAAGAACGCATGCGCTTGAATCTCTCTCACATCGTCTTGGCCACCGCCCAGTCGTCTATTTGGGTCCTTGGCCAGCAAGCCACTCAGAAGACTCTTTGCCTCTTCGGATATCGTTCGTGGGAATCGCACATCCTCTAACAGAATCAGCGTGAAGAGAACATCATGATCACGATTGTAGAATGGAAGACGTCCACATATCTAAATATATAGCGAAACAACAAAACAGAATAATGAACCAACCCTTATGACAAACACCTCGCATGCTCACCATTTCATACATAACCACACCGGTGCCCCACCAATCGACTGCATGTCCATAATCGTTGTCCTCTAGCACTTCGGGCGCCAAATACTCTGGCGTACCGCAGAACGTTTTCGTTGTGCGTCCATATGTGATGTCTTCCTTGCACAGGCCAAAGTCAGCAATTTTAATGTGACCATCCTTGTCCAACAGAAGATTCTCTAGCTTCAAGTCGCGATAAATGATTCCCTGCGAATGCAGGTAACCCAAGGCTGAGATTATTTCGGCTCCATAGAAACGAGTGCGTTCCTCGGTGAAGACACGCTCGCGACTTAGATGGAAGAAGAGTTCACCGCCATTCACGTACTGCATCACGAAACAGAGGCGATCATTGGTTTGAAACGAATATTTTAGTGACTGCAAATGGAAAAGATAGAGAAAACAATTAGCACGTTGCATACACACCGTATATATTTGATATGTACTTACAATTAAAAAAGGATGATTTGTCGTTTGGAGGACTCGACTCTCGGTTAGAGTGTGCGCCACCTCGTCCTTTCGTATGATGACTTCTTTTTTGAGAATTTTAATCGCATATAGCTTCGCTGTTGACTTCTCACGACAGAGGATCACTTTGCCGAAGGTGCCCTTGCCAAGAACTTTTAAGAACTCGAAATTTTCCAGTGTCTGTGTGTGGAAAGATGAATTCATTAACACCGCTTCGAGTTCTTTGGGGAGTTTTGTATTGCCGTTGCTACTTACGACTTTCTTTTTGCCGCTGATCTTCCCCGTGGATGTGCCTTGAACGGAGAATTTCTCCGATAGTTCGACCTCGGCTATGGACGCCATATCGACGTCTGTCATGTCTGTTGAGGTGGACGGTGACATAGCTGTCTCACCCATTTCACTCAAACGACTAGCCACCGTTCTGTGAAAAGAAACAAAATCAAATTAACTCATGTACATAAAGAAAAATAAAAAACAGTTCACCTAGGTGATCTACATGGTCTACAACGTCCTGCATAAAATGTCAGCTACTTGTCGAAGAGGATTTATGTTGATGTGTTATTTGATTTGGGTGTCTATTTTACCAGAAATCGGAAGTAGAGAAGATTTGGGTCTATTGTTATTAAACGAAAGGATCTCAGGTGGAGTTCAACTTTCCATAAGGAATCTAACTATCAAATTTGCGACCATGACGTTACGCCCCAACGCAGTACTTGTGTGAGGATTAGACGAGACTGAATAGAAACATAGTTATGGGGATGGAACATATAATTGAGAATTCCAACCGCAATACAATTGCCTTACACATGATCATTTGACACAGAAGAAAGAGCCTACTAATTGCCAGAAAATACATAGTGGACTTCGTGTCATGGTCCAAACACAACAGGCCACCGTTTATTAGAAAGACATAGATATTCCGCGAGGCTAGAAACCTGCCAGTGATTTTTGTCGCAGTTGTAAAGAAGAAAAAGGAGAGAGGTAAAACGACCTTTCACTATGTATCTGCCAGACCGTCCTCGATAAGAAAATAAACTCTAGGGGCTTCTTCTAGGAACTCATAGATATTGCGGATGCAAATATCAGTAAAACACGGAAATTTTTCCAAAATGAAAATGGATTCAAAAGTAGCGGTAGCGTAAGCACTGCATCTCATTTGGTATGAGCTCAAGTGAGTAAATATTCCACCGATGAATCGTCCACTCCTTCACAAGAATACTCTATTTAATATTCGATGACGTGTGAAACTTCGAAGATGATACTTTCAATAGTTGACGCCGAATAATTTTAGCCAACACTTTTAGACGACACCTTCTGAAATGCTCACCTCTCATCAATTGCCGCTCTTGATTCAAATAAACGATCTTCTGGACCCACTATTGGCGGCATATTATATCAACATCATCAGCAGGATATCTAATTACAAACCAACATTACTAAACAAGAACTCACCTGATGGCATCGGTCCACTCTTGACGATCGCTCTCCTTCTCCACATGGAAAGTTCTCTCAATCACAGTGGTCCACTGTAGGCCGCGTATGATGAATGTGTATGGCTTTGGTCTATCAACTGTCATTATTTGGCATCCTTTTACTGTGAAGTTATTCAAACGTTCCGGCATCGTATTCGAGTCCGGCTGATTTCTGTAGCCCATTAGAGTGCCATCATCTCGCAGGACAAAGTATCGTGTGCGCCATGTCTTAATGTGTTCGCCGCGTTTATATAGCCAACCCTCCTTGACGATGGCAGCTTGTGTCGAACCGAATGTCGTCGACATCTTAATGGGCGGTACAAAGTATGATGATAGAAATGCTACTGAAGGGAATCCTGCAGGCGGCGGTGCTGCTGCTACTGCTGCTGCTGCTGTAGATAAAGGTGCCGGGGCAGAATTATTATTGGGGCTCGTGGCCGCTGCTGCCACGTACTGTGACCGTGAGAACAACGTCTTGGCGGTTATAGCTGCCTAAGGTGTCGTTACCCGTGTTGTCTGCTTAAAAAATCGCAACTGAAACGAGAAAACAAAAGAAAACGTTTAAAGAATGGCTAACGTAATAATTATAGGGAAATACACTAAACAGGACGAGCGCGATAGGTAGAAAAGTGCACACCGTGCCAGCTAATTAGTTACCAAAAGCAATAAACCGAAGTAATCAAACCAAAAAGAATGAATAGCGTACCTAGCCAAAGACGGAGCATAACGAAATGTGTTTTGAAACTTCAATTAGAATGCATTCGCGAACATATCGCGCGAAAACAAGACAAAAACATCTCCTTACTGTATGTATAGTATGTGTTGTGTATGGCCGAGGGCTAGTGCGGCGAACTTTGAAACAAAGTGCTACCCGTATACAGATAAGTGCACACTCTGCAATGACGGGGGCTGCTCGTGGCTTTCCGCTGTGTCATCGGGTATTGTTTTGTGTCATCATCAGCGGACTATATACTCGTGCACTATATTATTGTTGTTTACTATTGTAATTATCTTTTGTTTTCGATGTTTTTCGCTATCGGCCATCCGACCGATGGTCATTCTAGGAGGACGCGAACTGGGCCGACAAACATTAAACGCTCATCATTTAGAGGGAGATGTATCTTTATTGTTATTATTTTTTTTTTGTCAGCTTCGAACTGTTTGTTTTCAACATTGAACTTTGATCCGCAAATGCAGTACAGTGCGTGATGATTCATTGATGGTCAAACCAAGGAGTAATGGTCGCAATTCGAATATTTGCTGATTAATTAGTCATTCGACGACTTTAAATGGAATTAAGAGTGATTTGTTTTGGGGGTAATGAAGTGATTTTTGGGTTTCGATTGTGAGTAATCGAACGATAATCACGCGCTAAAAAATAACAGGTAATTCAACCTGTGATTCCCTACGAACATTTTTCCAGGAAAACAAAATATCGACGGGCGCCAATGCGATAGCTTGAACTTGTTGGTGTATGGGCCTTCTGAGAAACTGATATGCACACCTTAAATAACCAGTAAGTGTTATCGTAACTGAAAGGCTTGTTATTTGTGGCAACGATTTCGAGTTACTGGAAATTCTTCGATATTAATAGTCCATGGGTTAAACTGCTCCCTGTGTCCATCGTTATTTATAGATCAACAAAATATTTTGATAAGGCTAAGTTCGTCAAACACATCAATGGAACGCGTTCACCGTTTATCTGTGTAGAGGATGATGCGTCACAACTTATGCACATAAATGATAAATGGACACGAAGTCAAGTCGAAGAAGCGAAAGGAACCAGATTTACACTTGGCTAAAATTCTGTTTAACTTTCATTTACTGCGCTGATGCTTCAGCAGTGGGAAATGCCAAGCTTGATTTGATGGGTGCCTATTGACCAGTGGCTCGCAATTATGGGCGTCGGTCGGTAAAGCGACGTTTGCACGTATTCCGCCGCAATAAGGTTATTTGGTGTAGCTCTGTTGTAAGTTGGGCAAATCTTCATGGAAAATACACGATTTGTCAGATTTTTTTTAAATAGCCTCTGCTTTTGAGGTTATGTGCAAAAAAAAATTCTATGTTCACGTATAAACGGTTTGGGTAAACGGCGTTAAATCAATACCTTCCACAGTGGGCGTTGGACTTAGCCAGGGGTGCGTCATGTCTCCTCTCTTTTTCATAACCTATATGGATTGGATGTTACAGCGCAGTCTTGGCGAAGAACGTTTCGAATTGGGAGATCTGAGTATAAGCGGTACATTGAAAATGAATGAAAATGAATGTTCACGTATTCTAGGCTGATGATAGACTACTTCTGCATTTTTGATACGCAAAGAGCGATTTAGACCGACTTTTTCATTCCTATTTGAGTATTTCAAATTCTTAAATAACAATAGGTAAGGTATACCTATGATGGTTATTATAGTTAATTCCGCTCTGGATGGGAATAGAACTATTTTTGGAAGCTATGTAAATGTTGGTCTTGTTGTAGTCAGTGGTTGAGCTATACATAATGAAGAAAAGCAATTTCCTATAACATTTACAGTTCTGTTGGAGTACGATTGGTAATGAAAATGTATTCCAAATGTCATTGGTATCCAGGGGAAACGTACTTCCAAGACAAGCTTCAGAGGAGATCCGGAACCACTCGACATGTATGCAATTAAAGAGTTCTATTAACGAGTGGGATTTGCGAGAACACCTAAATAGGGTACTACAGCAAGAAATTGTAGCAGGTGACCAGAAGTAAGATAAACCTGACGAAGATCCCCTAGAGAAAGCTTCAATATTTTGAACAATCAGTGAACAAATCCATTCAAAAACCAAGTTAACCAACAACTTCTCCTTCTAAAATGACAATTTTAAAATTCCGGAGCCGCACCACAACTGTATTTGCTTCTTAAATTAGCGTGAACCAATCAAAAGGTAAACAACAAATCCAATGAATGGGCGTCGCAGAGTTCCATGAATTTCCATCTCATAACCTATACAAATTGCCACGATCAAAAATACGTATTCGTGAAGATAAAACATATAAATTCCAATTTTCTAAAAAGCAAACGGCAACTTTTTAGCTCCCCTGTAATAGCGCCCCGCATAAACACAACCATAATAAATGCATTAACTGAAAAACAAGTGCAATAAAAGCAAAACACGCGTTGACGGTCTTATACAAACACACGGCCGCCGCCGCCGTTGCAAATTTCGTTCAAAACAAGTATGATGAGTCATTTGTTATTCCCGTAACGAATTCGCGCGAAAACTTGCGTTGAACGCCCTGCAGAATTACTAACTCTATTTGTAGATAGATAATAACAATAGGGGACATGCGCGGCGCGTGCATTACCTACAGTTACAACCAACACTCATCTGACGTATTATACGCAGGTCGAAAAAGTTGGAAAAAAAATGATTTGACAACTTTGACTGTTTTGGAATCTAGCACAAAATGCCTACCATACCCCGCCTGACCGCGCACGGTTAAATGTTGATGTTTATTCGGGGGGAGGCAATTGGAGTGCATTTGGGTGTCTGCTGCGACCCACAATTGTTTACCTAATTATATTTGCAAAAACTTACTCATTGGAGGCGATATATCTTAAGTGACCTTATTTGAGGATGATGTCAGGAGGTGATTGAGTACTTGAAACACAGCATGGCCACGTAAATATTCGAAAAATGTTTTTTTTTTCTCTGCTGCCGTCAACAAGGCTTGGCAGGTCTTTTTTGGCTTTTATTCATAAATTCAGAGCAACATTTTTCTGTTTGAGATACAACCAACGATTATGACTTCTAGAAGGACAGCTGATAGTCCACGAGTTTGATCGCGTTGGCATTGTTTGCAACTGACATAAATCAATTATTTATTACGTGATTGTTTTGTCAGGTGATTATCGTGCGATGTTTTCGCCTAAAGTAGGTCGTTGAGTTTTATTGTAGATTTTTTTTTTCGCATGCTTTCATTTGGCTTCATTTAAGCAGCGTTCACATGAGAGCGAATTGTGTCTGTTCCCAAATATTTGTAGACTTTGACGATATTACGAAAAGACCACCCTGTTTCTATTAGCTTGACAACTGATGTCAGATTGACAAAAATTTGCGAATATAACAAGTAAGTTTAGAAAGATGATAATAAAATGACAACACAAGACGGGAAGTCATTTTGTTTTAAATATTCTCAATTGTTCACTATAATGTAAACCTTCCTCCAGGCTGCGGCTGTCTCCGTGATGCTACGATTACACGGCCATTTTTTTCCGCCATTTAAATGGCACTTAATTAATGCAATTGGTGCGCCATTTTCCTAGTCATTTAAATGACGCTGCCAAAAATGGCGATCACACAGAGCGACATTTAAATGACTGCTTTGTGACGGGATTTTTATGTCAGAGCGCCATTAAAATGACTCAAAAAAAAAATGGCCATGTATTCGTAGCTTAAGTCGTATTTACGAAGACAGCCGCAGCCTATAAAACTTCGTATCGTCCAAAAATGTTAACCAGGAAATCTAAAATGTCATATAAAGATCCTAAATCATAAATATTATAACAAAAACCAACTAATAATAAGTTTTTAATCTTCTTCATCTAACATTCTTCTACTAGATTGGAGTTTAAGACTCTTCGGGACAAAGTATGTCCTAGCCATTTTAGACGATCGATTCGGGTGGGTTTTTAAGCGTTTGATTCTTAAAATTGAAAAAAACAAAAAAAAAATTGAGGCAACTTTTTATTAGGTTAGGCCCTAGTTATAGCTATCATTGAAATGCATCATTGGAACAAATCAGTGGAATGGTGGTTTTATTTTTTTGACAAGTCGGTTATAGCAATCATTGAAAAATTCCTGTCAGTGAAAGAACCTGTCAGTGACTTTTCAACAAACGAGTATAGCTTTTGAGGTTAGAGTTGATCATTGAAAGCAAAACTGACAGCTAGGAATAGAAAGAGAATCGAACACATCAGTGAAACGATTGGGTTCCAAATTGGAAAAACGAGAATCAGCTGTTCATTGAAATCGATTTCGATCAGTGAAATAATAAAATTGAATTTAAAGAAAAGTTTTAGTCAGAATTAAGTAATTTCTTTCGTAAAAAAATTCCACAATTGATTACCTTTATTTTGATACCAATTAAAGCCAATATTGTTTGATTAATCGTCTTAAAATCGGAAAACAAAATTTTCAATGATGCATTTCAATTATAGCTATAACTAGGGCCTTAGATAAATAAATTCTTGCCATATACTTTTTGAATTATTATTTCGAGTAAATGTTGACCGCGAACACGCTTAAAGTGGTCCATCCGGAAGGTGTAATGTTGGCATACTTTTTCCACATATCAACTGGTATCTCACCAATAACACGAGTTATGTTGTCTTCCAAAGCGGCAATAATTTTTGGCTTATCCGTATAGACGAGAGAGTTCACCTATTCCCAGAAAAAATAATTCAGCGGCGTCAAATCGCACGGTCTAGACGGCCAATTCACAGGTCCAAAACGTGAGATGAATTGCTCAACAAATTCGCCTCGCAATATGTCCATGGATTGGGGGACACATTTTTTACTGAGCACGATTTTCGAAAATAAAATTTAATACACAATTTGCAAATGTTGTTCGGGCGTTAGGCTACCCATGGTGAAATTGCTATACTAACTGAGCATTTTTTACTTTGACACGTGTACTGTCAAAAAACACGAACATGTCCTGTCAAAAAACTGCCAAAAAATCAGGCTGAAAAATCAAACGGCAAAAAAATCACCCAAGATTGGAATGATGAGGGACTTATGTCAGTCCTCTTGGTCTTTCTTAACTAGGCCTTACTACTCAATTGCTTTCTTAGACCAAAGAAACACCGGTGTTAACGCAGCTGAATTTACACTCTGTGCATATGAGATATTGTGTCAGCGTGTGAAAGGTTGCCAAAATCATGAAAATATGCAACAAAACATTTTGGTTTTAAAAATGTGAACAAATCAATCGAACTGGGTTAATGGAACAACAAAATACACAACTAAACAAAGAAACAAAAAATGCAATATCACCGACAGAGCGCCAGTTGACTATACTATAGAGATAGCTAAGGCTAAAAGAGCTTAACGCCAAAAAGGCCATGACACGGATTTCGCTTTTCAAAAGGATTTCTTTTCTTTATTTTTTGTTGTTGTTGCTGCTGTCTTTCGATGCAATAATTTGGCAAAAGATAAACGAATTTCGATTTTGTTTGTTGTTGGTATTCCTCCTAAGTGGCGTTTGTGAATAGTTTGCAATTGTAATTTCTTCTTTTAGCCAACAGAAAAAAAATACAAAATTGGCAACAGCTATAAAACAGAGTCATTGAACGATGAAAAATGAACCAGATCGTCTGTGCTGTTGTTAAGGAGTAGTGATGATGTAGTCTTTGGTCGAAATTCATAGATACATTGTATACGTATAACGATTTAGATGTCAGGTTGGACAACTCGCTCCCTAATGGGTTTCGTTTGCGTCTCGCCGTCATAAGACATGACGCGGGTGACACATTTCCCCAACACATCGAATGCAAAGAACTATACAAACAACAAACATCGTTTCGCATTTCGCAAAATACGCGCATCAGCGAGAAAGTGTAGATGTCACCATAATAATGCGTTAAAAAAATAAAAATAAATAAAAATAATCCACCAAAGGCATACCTTCGTCATGGGAAGCAAGACATTGACGTCAAGTAGAGACATAGCACGTTTCAATACAGATGGCCATGTCGTGATTTGCGATCGTAACTACTTTCAAATGTGTGGCATATTCGAGTGCGATGATCTCAAGGGAATTTTAGCCGGAAATTTAGTCGCGTTGATGGTGTATATTGTATTTAGCATTAGTGCGGACAACGACGTCCATTTTACCGGCTAATGGAAACAAGTTTCCACGGATTTCATTTGGCTGACTGATGCTTCCCGTGTGACCTACATTTTTTTATGGTCCCACATGAGTGACCCGATGGAGAGGAAATGTCAGTGAAAAGTAATGAATCTAGTTTTTGCCACACGACAACGTATTGTTCAGTATAGAAGATCATTTTCGAATGACAAATATTAAACCTTAAACTGAACAAAAAAAATACAAAATCCGATGATAGAGCACGAGTCCATGTAAAGGGTGTGCCATGATTCACGCAAAATTTTAAATTTAGCACGATTTAATAGTACAGTGATGCCAACGTAAAAAACATGACAATGTGACAGCTGACAGTTTGGGGTTAGTTAAAAATGGAGCGCTATATGAAAAAACAACGCATAATGAAGTTTTGTCAGCTACAGTCTGCAATTTTCGAAGAAAGTGATGAAGCTAATTTTCATATTGATGGCTTTGTCAAAATTGTCGCATTTTGGTCAAAATTGACGCATTTGCGGTTCAGAAAACCCACGAGTAATTATTGAGAAACAAATGCATCAACAACGTGTGACTGTTTGGTGCTGACTTTGGGCTGGAGCCACTGTCGGACAATTCTTCTTCGAAAATGCGGCTGATCAGGGAGTAACAATTAATGGTGTTCGTTATCGTGACATGATAACCCAGTTTTTAGTGCCTAAATTACAAGATATGGATGTGACCAACATGTGGTTTCAACAAGACGGTTCCAGAGAAACAATTCAATTACTGCATGAGTCATTTCCTAATCGTATAATCGGCCGTTTTCGCGATCAGAATTGGCCATCCAGATCTTGAGATTTAACGCCATTGAACTTTTTTCTTTGGGGGTTTTTGAAGTCAAAGGTCTGTGCAAACAAGCCCACGCAACGACCACCAACGCTTTGAAAGAGGAAATTGGGAGATGTGTTAATAAAGTTTAGCCACATTTATGCGAAACGGTCATAGAAAATTTCAATAAGAGAGTGCGTACTTGCCAGCAAAGCCATGGCTGCCATTTATCCGATGTACTATTCCATACATTACCCCAACCTCAATTCAAAATCTGTATTTTCTATCAAAATTACATTTTCCGTGAATTATGGGACACCCTTTAGTTATACACTATCAACATTTCGAAATTTTGTAATCGGTTTATTGGCAAATGAAGTTGAGAAGTCAAAAATAACAACAGCGTGCCAAGTTTTATTGCAGAAGAACTATGTCTTTAAATCGTGCCTTGTGCCATGTGCGATTTCACCCAAAATCCATGCAGACCAATTGTGGCTCAAAATCTAAACGAAACATCTATCAAACTGCAATAAACTATCAGCTTGGCAGCATTGTGCCTCAAGAGTAATGCTACATCGATGAACATTTTTCATTATATGTAAATTTATTTGAGAATAAAAGTTCACTGCAAGTAATGCCAAATTCAAAACGTTTCTGTGACAATTTGCGACAAACACCAGTCGTGTCATTTTTTATATTTACTTTAAAATCTATTTGATATTTAAAGCGTTGACCTAATTATTGTATAACTCTTGAAAACACGCGCCACTCCAGAATGAGTAGACAAAATATATGCGTGACGTATAGATATGATTTATAATTTAAACAAACGTGTTGACGTTTTTCTTTACAAATATTTCGTAAATTTAGTTGCTGAATCATCATCATATGAGTAGTAAAAAAAAAAACATTTCATAAGAACACGAGCGACAATTTGCAACGAACCGCACGTGCAATTATTTTCGTTCTATCGAAAAATTCTGCTTTTCCAAGTTTAAGCGGTCACAATGGCCGATACGCAACCTTCTGTACATAGAACACTAACAAAAAATGCCTTCTTTGCAAAGCCAATACAGTTTCTAACAAAATTCAATTTTTGTATCTACATATTTAAAGCTGCTTCTACGAATGGCTCCCTTAAAATTAGCTCCTACAGCTGGAACCGTTCAGTCTTCTTCGCATTGCCCAACGACTTAAAATATCTCACAGAATGTAGTTCGGTGGCTTAGTATCACACAATCGTGGAGGCCACAGCTCCATTTCTGGAGATTACGTTGTTGGTCGCAGTAGCGCAGTGGTTAGTGTAGGGATTCCAGGTTCGATCCCAGGAAACACAAATTTTAAATTTTAAGGTTTTTTCTACTGCGTCACCTCTCGCGAACGTCTGACAAATATCCGAGAGTATATGACTGTCCTGAAAAAGCTTTTCAATTCAGCCGCTCGGACTCGGCATAAAATTGTAGGTCACTTCCATTCGTCCCAAAAATAGAAACTCACACAAACGAATGGTTGCGAGAAGCTAGGCCTAGGATGCCTTGCCTACCTGCCTGTTGCGCAACCTATTTATTTATTTTTTTTATGTTTTAATCAAACATTCCGTGAAAATCTATATAGGTTTCATCACTCTCCAGTCTCCAGACAGTCTACATGTGGGGTTTGGTGAGACTCCAGTTCGGTAAGGATGTTTTTTTCATAAGGCCATGGCCAGTAATTTGTCAGGATTCTTAGGTTATTTTATCCAGGTTAGTAAAATAGGATTTCCTGGGGGAAAATTTTGGAAACAACTGTTTGGTGATAAGCTCCAAATGTAATTCCTAACACATCCCTTATTGACACCACAGAAGGGTTAAAGTCGTCCCGACTTTAGCCAGTGAGTCTGCTGTTTCGTTTCCAGCAAAGCCACTGTGGACTGGAATCCAGTGTAGTATGACTAGGTTTTTCTTTGCAAGTTCGTAAATGCCCGGATGACAGATGAGTCCAGAGTTTTAAGAGCAGCTTCGCTGTATGAGAAAATAAATATAGTTTTACCACGTGTATTAGAACTTAAGGCAAGAACTTCAGCCTGGAATATGGACGAGTGTTTGCTTAGGCTGACTGAAAGGTTCTTATGAGGCGATTCTCCATAAATGCCAGATCCAGTCGCTGAATCCATCTTGGAACCGCCTGTATACCAGACTAGGTCAAGTCGGGATGGAATAGGTTTGTGTATTTTTCCCAATCTTCCCTTGGAGGAATGATGATAGAGAAGTTTTTAAGGTGCCTGTCCATTTGAGAGTTAAAATGCTGCGAGCAGCTCTCAAGCAGCTCTCGAGAGCAAACTCTGTCTGAGCAAATGCTGTCCACTATGAATATGTATGTCCACTTGCGAGTTTGCTCTCGAGAGCTGCTTGAGAGCTGCTCGCAGCATTTTTACTCTCAAATGGACGGGCACCTTTATGGAAACCCTATTCCGTTAGCATGTCATCTAGAAACATGCTGAATGCTCTTTCGGACTCCATAACGTCGATCAGAGACAGGTGACCTCCATTGTAGGAATAGGGGTCGATGTTGTTCGAATGGAATAGACGATGAATACTCAGTCTTGCTTCCATTTGAATGTGTAATAGGCCTATGATGACATTCAGTGCAGTGGTCGGGGTGAAACATAGACAACTCGCCATGCAGTTTCCGATTATACGTTCTTTGGTATCATCCCATTTAAACAAAATATCCTGCAGACCATGGATCTGTACTGGCAGCCAGTGACCAAGACGGCAAAATGCGACAATTTTGAGAGAGATTTATCAGTGAACAAGGGATGACATTTGTAGGCGTAAAAAAAACTTAGGCCATAGGTACCCGATACCGTCTATGGTAGTTCCAAACAAAAACGGACTCACGGAAGATTGCAAATGCCTATTCTCACATGTTAGGAGGTATCATATGATATGGAGACATCGACGGAAAATCCCCCTTTTAGAAAATCATTAAAACTGTTTTAAATAAGGATTATGGCCCTTAACTGAGTTAACCATTGCAAAAGCTAATAGTTAAAAGAAACACAATCAGCAGTAAACGTTCACAGTTCACTTTTTCACAATGCGATACAATTAAATGAGGTCAATCCCTTGTACTATCTAAAGCAAAAACAAAAACAATTCAAATTGATGAATGAACAGCTAGATATCCACCCAGAAGGGGTTACAAACGCGTAATTATTACGACCGCAATAAACCCACATTTTCTCCCTTATCTACTGAATAAAAGTATCACGCGAAACAACGAAAAAAAAAAAACAGTACTTATTTGCACACGACATAACACATACCTACGTCAAATAAAAAAGCAACAATAAATCGATACATCCCACCCCCTCTTCTGTCACTTTCAACCATCAATGGGCCGATTTAATTAACGATAAACGATTAATAATTAACTTATTAACCACAATTACATTTCGCCACAGTCAGCAGTCGGTAGATAACCCGCCAACGAATAGTATCCTCGTTAAAAATTCAATTGAAGTAAAAGTGATTACCTATTCTTTATGTGCCTGATCACACAAGTCACGATCGCAATTAAACGGCCGGCCGGCGCGGCGCTGCAATAAACTGGACGTCACTGAACTGCACAGAAACGTCACCCGGCAGGCAGCCCCAGATATTTACGCTTTCGAAATACGATACGCGCGATGTGCAGAAAAAAAATGTTTGCATAGCGCCAGGAAATGGCGACAATAAACAAACAATATACAGATTTTAAGTCAGCTTAATTTAGCGGTAGAAGTTGTTGGCCAGCGCTAGGACAACGATTTTTTTTTCTTGTAGACTAAAATGTTGACAGCTAGATAACAAAATTGTGACCTGTCAAAGAAACTAACATGCCAAAACGATCCCCCAAACCGATGTCCCAAATCAAAGAGCATATCTATAGAGTGATGTTTATAATATTTTATTACTTTTGTAATTGTTGTTGTTCTTCTACGTGAACGATCTATTTTTATTCTTACCACCCCTTGATAACGCAGCCCTAACCTAATACGAATGGTATATGTAGAATGTAGGTTCTATCTGTTCTCTTCCTCCATTTTATCTTTATCACAATCATGTTGTTTCGTTTTTTTTTTTTTTTTGTATTTTTGCACTACCAAAGTTTTTAATCATTTATTTCGTGTGAACGAATGTATATGTGAATATTTTTCGCAAAACAAAAACAAAAAAAAAAAAAAACGAATGTGTTGGGGTTTTTCGTGCGAAAAAGTTTTACGAGTACATATACACATGCGAAAATATAAATGAAACAGCAAAAGCGAAAGAGGAAATTCTTAATGAATAAAATGGTGGGGGACTGTGCAGAATTTAGCTGGCGCAAAGGGGAAAGGCGAGTGAACGGAAGAAGGCGGCAACGCGTGGAGGACTGACGTAGAATATTGTTGTTATTGTAAGCAGGGTGAAACATCGCCAACGGCGGCGCCATTAAATGCATTTTTGTTGCCTTTTTGTGTGCTTCTTTGCCGTTGTTGGTGTCGTTTATTTGTTGTTGTTGTTGTTGTTATGTCGTTGATTATTTTTAGTGATTTGTGTTGTTTTACGTTTCTTCTTCTTCTTTTATTTATTTATTTTTTTTTTTTGTTGAGCTTTGTTTAGTTTAAAATTTTCATAGTCAGTAGCAGCAACCATTAACAGAAAATGCAATCACATACACACAGATAAACGAATGAAGTTTGAAGCGCCAACAAGGGATCGCTTGGATATGATGCAGCCATTTGACCACAGGTAAAATAAAAAATACCTACCTACTTTGGCCAGTAGAAAGGACTTTAATGGGTTAAGTGTATGTTGTAGGTCGTCGACCTGTATAAGAATACCTACGTAATTAAATTACTCATATTTTTATGATGAATAGAGTTGTCGAAATTGCTTCCAGCCATGCTGATAAATTGGCAACTCAAGCAGTAGAACAAAGTAAAACAAAATGAAAAGAAGAAGTAAAACTGTATTCCGCGATGAATTCAAGTTTTTACGTTGTTAACTAATAACAAAGAAATTCGTTGAACCGTTTAAACTGTCTTTTTTGTTGGGCATTTTTGATGAGAATGGATAGAGGATGCCTAAATAAATCGATTGCGTTCGATTAAAACCCTGTGCGCCTTTGGACATAGCGTAAATTTTTGCCCCCATACAAAATTCTCTCCAAAATTTAGCTGCGCTAAATTTAAGCGAATCTATTTAGCCGAGCGGTAAGCTGCTTCAAGCTTAATACCCTGTTCAAGCTAAATTTTAGCTCCCATACAAAATTCTCTCCAAAATTTAGATGAACTAAATTTAAGCGAAACCATTTAGCCGAGCGGTACGCTGCTTCAGCTAAAAAATCAAACTTTCATTTCAGACTGTACTGGATGTATCTGCCACAATTTAGCGCGCCCATTAATGGCTCGGCACATTTTTTCAAGCTAAATTTTGACAGGTCTATTGGTTTTTTTCCTGTTGTTATTTTGCGTTGCCGAAAAATAAATAAGGATGAGTTTTTTCAATGAATACCTCGATGAGAAATCCTTTCAAAGTAAAAATGTTGAGATCAAGGAAAAGCAGACAAGGAGAAAAGAAAGTGCAACGAAAATATAACACTTTTTCGCGTCGATGAAGTTTTGAAGGAAGTTATTTTCAACGAACAGGCTGTTTTCTGTGACACTTATATCCACAGCTCACTCTATGTCAGAATTTAGCTAGGATTTTAGCTAATGTTTGGAGAGAAAACTTGGAGAGCAGCTAAAACTTAGTTTCGCTCAAGCAGCGTAATACTAAGCTCAATCATTAACTCAACAATATGGCCACGTTATCATTATAGACCAATCAAAAGATTTATATCAAATACTGTCATATTTAAAGGAGAACCGCGTAATTATGATTGGATGGGTGTTATCCAGCACAAGGTAAAAAATTTTCTATTTTACTGGAATTTTATATCGTGTCAAATTGACGTCTTCCATTGAATGAATTTTAATGCGTTTGATTAAAGAATTTTTATACACATTTGGCACTACATACCATGCGGTTGACCCTTAGCAACTTAAGGCTCCGTGCGTACTAAGTACATAGAATGTTAACAAAACCAACATCAATTACTAATTTAAAGTTTTGTAGGTCCTTATAGAAATGCGCTGACAACGAATTTCTAAACATGCAACTTATTGGCATATAACCGCAACAGCGCACACCATTGAACAAATTCTTATGTTTGATATCACATATCACAAAGGAAATATTCATGGGCCTAAGGCATCTATTTTTGTCGTCCAAAAGCCAAAACACACAAAGAAACAATAATGCTCCAGCTAGGAGGGTCTTCGAATCCCAGCCCACAGGTTCGAGAAGGCATGGAAAACCGAACCTTCGTTTCAAAGACCAAGCCATGGCGGATGCCAGAGCCCTTGGTCTGAACAACTGGAACAGAGTGCCCGGGATCGTAGATGGAAGGCTTCAGTGTCTTAAGCAGAGACTCTTCTCGGGTTGCGATAAGTAAGTAAGTAAGGAATATCTTTGAATAAAAGAGTGCCTTCAACCGACACAATAAAAAAAAAACCGAAATTTCTTTAAATCCAATTAATTTTCGAATCAACTACCAAACATTTCGGTTGCATAAACATTTTATTCGGAAAACCATTTAGAGCGGCATTCCAATTTATTAGGGAATGCATCCTCCGAGTGCATTCAGCGCACGTAACTTTCAAGTGCAAACACGAAAAATTACTATGGGCGTCTATTTATTTGTTTCGAATGTTAAAAACTATTTATTTTTGTGTTACTCTTTCTTCTTTAATTTAAGAGGGTGGGGGGTAAACTCAACCGCCCACATTTGTCATTATTTATAATACGAAATAATTTAAATGATAGCTTCTGTCAAGTTTGGAATTTTATAACCCACTTTTCTCTAATTAACTAAGTACGTGCATAATATCCATTAAGGGAAACTTGACAATAGAATTGTTCATCAAGCGTAAAGAATATCTACACATAATGACCATTCACGAATAAGACCAATCATTAATATTATACGACAGATGATATTTCTGGACAATCTGTCAATGAATTAACATTTGCCTTTGAATCGCCCTTTACAGCCAAAAATTGTGTCAAAGCTAGACATAATTACTTATTATGAAATAAGTACATTATATAATTTAAACTATCATAAAAACAACTCAAATAATTATCTGTATAATGACATTCAGTTGACAATAATTATTGTGGAATTCAATTATAAATAAAAATGTTACAAATGCGTGTAATTGAATATGCATAATTTCAATTTGTAAGTTATGCAATACGGTACGTAGGTTTACTTTGACAGAGCAACATCAATAGTAATAATTTTTCACGCGTCAATGCAAAAATTTGTTGACTGCTTTCAAATGCAAATGCGCTATGAAGTATTCTTGTTGTTTCTTTTATCAACACCTTTGCAAACACTCTTGACGTTTTGAAATGTGTACGTCAGTGCTGCGTTAGCGTACACTTGTTTCTATTATTAAACCCAATGTAAATAACAAAATCTATCCACAACGTGACTAAGAGAAAAATCAAATTTCACAAAATCCAAATATTCCAGACAGTTTTTCCCTGCTTGAAAGGGTTCCATATGAATGTATATCACTACGTCACAGACTGGGTGGTAAATCCGAAAGTAGGTAACCACAATATCCAAGGATATTTTGACACACTTTTGTAATAAAAATATGATTAAATTGGCAAACCTTGACAGTTTGTTGGTAGAAAATTCGTTCATGTTGTTTGTTGTGACTGTGTTGTCAAGTCAGCGGCACTATTGAACATGATACATCCACGTGATGTAGAAATTTCTTCCTGGGATACCTACACACTTGATTTGAGAGTTTGAGACAAATGCGTGGCGGGGCGGCATCGACTGTAGATAACAACAACAATGATAAAAAAAAAAATGTCGACGCACGTCCGCTAAATAGCGTCTATTCGTTGTGTCTTCGCTTTTCGGCTTTTCTCATATTTCACCAGAAACTGTAATGTCTGTCCTAGATTTGTTTGTTTTCAGTTTTCAACGTGTGCTTTTCTATCTTGGGCTATTCAAACATATTTATTTATATATACCTATATATATATTTCTTTTGTAGCAACCAATACATATTATGCAAAAAAAAATTCACCAAAGAAGATAGATGAAGCAAAATGGCAAAACATATCAATCGTTGTTTGGTGGATTGCGTTGTGGTGTGGTTGCGGACGTAGTGTGGTGTCTTTTCATTGTTGTTAGATTTTTCGTTAGGCGCTGGTTATAGCCATCAGTTAAGTGCATACGTAAAAACAGGAAACAGAACAAAACTGGAACATTTTACGCAAGCATTTCAATGGAATGATTTGGTGGAATTGACTGAGAGTTTGATCTGGAAATGTAAAGGGTGTCCCATAATTCACGCAAAATTTTAATTTAGCGCAATAGTACAGTGATGCCAACGCAAAAAAAAGATGACAATGTGACAGCTGACATTTCGGGGTTAAGCTAAGTACGCTGCTCGAACTAAATTTTAGCGGCCCTCCAATTTTTCTCTCCAAACATCAGCTAAAACCCTAGTTAAATTGTGACATAGAGTGCGTTGTGGATAGAAGTGTCACAAAACAGCTGTTCGTTGAAAATAAATTTCTTCAAAAATTCATCGACGCGAAAATGTGTTACATTTCCGTTGCACATTCTTTTTTCCTTGTCTGCTGTTCTTTAATATCAAATTTATCACTTTCAAAGGATTACTCATAGACGTATATTCATTGAAAAGCCTTATCCTTGTTTTCTTTTTCGCAACACAAACACACAACAGAAAACCACCACCATGATCTGTCAAAATTTAGCTTGAAAAAATGTGCCGAGCCATTAATGAGCGCGCTAAGTTGTGACAGATACATGCAGTACAGTCTGAAACGAAAATTTGATTTTTTAGCTGAAGCAGCGTACCACTCGGCTAAATGGATTCGCTTAAATTTAGCTCAGCTAAATTTTGGAGACAATTTTGTATGGGAGCTAAAATTTAGCTCGAGCAGCGTACTATGCTTTAGTTAAAAATGAATGTATGAAAGAACAACGCATTTTTATTGTTCATTAAATATAATGAAGATTTGTCAGCTACAGTCCGCAGTTTTCGAACAAAGTTCATTCATTAATTTTCATATAGTCCGCTTTTCCATTAAGTGGGTCGCGGGTGTAGGTTGCTCAAGTGGACCCTCCATAGCTCTCGATCCTCCGCCATCGACTCCAAATCATCGAACAAAGTTATGAAGCTCATTTTCATCTTGATGGCTTCGTTAATCGTCAAAATTGTAGCATTTGGGGTTCAGAAAACCCACGAGTAGTGGGTTAGTTAGTGCAGAGTTTGGGCTGGAGGAATTATCGGACCATTCTTCTTTGAAAATGCTGCTAATCAGGCAGTAACAATTAATGGTGTTCGTTATCGTGACATGATAACCCAGTTTTTAGTGCCTAAATTACAAGATAAAAAGTCACCAAGATGTGGTTTCAACAAGACGGTTCCAGACAAACAATTCAACTACTGCATGAGACATTTCCTAATCGTGTAATCGGCCGTTTTTGTGATCAGAATTGGCCATTCAGATCTTGCGATTGAACGCCCTTGGACTTTTTTCTTTTAGGTTTTTTGAAGTCAAAGGTCTATGCAAACAAGCCCACGACCACCAACGCCTTGAAAAATGAAATTGGGAGGTGTGTTAATAAAATTCAGCCACATTTATGCGAAATGGTCACAGAAAATTTCAATAAAAGAGTGCGTACTTGCCAGCAAAGCCATGGCTGCCATTTATCCGATGTGATACCTGGGCTGCATTCCAGATTCGACTATTTTAACTAAATTAACAACGATTGTTTATTTAGTTACTTTTTGGAATCTGGGACAGCTATTGTTACTAATGTCATGTAGTATGAATTAATTTAGTTAACTTCCCCTCCTTCGAACTGTCACAGCTTGTCAACGCTGTAGTTAAAATAGTCAAACCTGGAATGCAGCCCTGTAGGTATACACTTATACAGTTATGTATACCCACTCCATGAATCAATAAAAAATTTAATTTAGAAATCTGTATTTTCTATCAAAATTACATTTTGCGTGAATTACAAATTACATAAATTCTTTGGCTGTTGCTATTCGCACGTTGTTCGGGACAGGACTACGTAACGAAATGTCAAAGTTTATATTGCGTCAAGTTGGGGTATGTGGCTCGCTACGCTCGCGGCAAGGACTCTAAACTCCAGTATAATCATTTTCGGACATTATGCCGTACGTTTTGGATCCAACTTTTCTGTTTATAAAGAGTTTTTAATGAAAATAGGATTACGTTACGTTCATTACGTAGTCGTGTCCCGAAAATCGGTAAACGTCAGTTCAGTACAAAATCTGTCAAAATGAACGTGCGAATAGCCACTTCGAAATTCTTTTTCTGACCAATTTTATTGTACGTTTAATTTTTTAAAATTTTTTTGATTGATAACATTCAGGCACAAAGATTGTGCAAAACATTCCAGTTTAAGTGGTCCAAAAAAAGCAAAACAAATTTTCGAAAAGGATTCATTTCTAGGAGCTCCTTTTCCTGGTACATAAGCAATGACCAAAATACCTATGGCGTTAAAATCATTTTAGGCGTTTTCAACCACAAATTAGGGCAGGGAAACACATGTCAACCAATTTGTCAACACTGCAATCGACGCAAGGCACGCTTTCTGAAATGTCCGAACCTTCTGAGTGGCCAACATTGATTCGGATCACTTTGTGCTGAGTTTTAGACGATCATAATCACAAAAGAAGATAGCTGCTAGCTAAAGGAAAAAAGGACAATAGTTTTACCAAAAGGTTTCGCACATAAACATTACACACCCATAGATTCTTTAACGACGAGGATGATCAGCGTTTCGTTCTTAGGCAGAGAATAGTCAATATTTTCATCCACATAATCAAATCGAAGTGAGGATACAAATCTCCACACTTAAACGGATCCTGGAAGAAATCCAAAAAGTAGAAATCGATAGTCAAAATGTTTTCATCGATTTCTAATACGCTTATTGACACATAGACGAGACTGCCATGTCTAGTTTTAATTCTTGTAAAGTCCCTTTAACTGTAGGATAAAATATATGTAATTTCCCATCAGTGGAACCCGTGGGGCAGATAACAACCACAATATTATCCCTTCTTCTGATTTTTGCGATCGTTTTCATGTGACAGCTGACAGATTTTAAAGGCGTTACATTGGACTATCGTTTAAATAATTGTCCCTGCAATTTCCTACTGTCATTCTATTTCGTTTTGTGTTCATCTGTTCATTAATAAAATTTGATGGATAGTCTTTTAGACTCCGAAAGAACTCCATTACGAATGTCAATTAAATTCATTCACTAAACTTGATGTTTCTTCAAAGGCGATCAAAGAGTTACCCGATCACTGAATTGTCTAAATCTATGCGCTTTAGGTTAAATTGGAAAAACGATATATAATTTAAACGAGATCATTTTTTTCGGACTATTTTTCGGCGACTTTTGAACTTATTTCGACCCCGAGGTGGATTGAATAAAGAGTTAAAAATAACCTTACTTTGGAATCAAAAAGGTAATTTTCCCCGATTAATAAATATATGTGTAGTGTCTGGTCTGTTGTTACCAATTATAATTTTTTTTTTCGTTGACTAAATTAGCCAACAACTAATTGAAGCCATTTCGGTCAACTCAAGCCAAATTAACGAGAAAACTATAATCGCTGGTTTGTGAATGTGATTTGTGTTTATTTTTAGTTATCTGCTCAGTTTCAGTTATCGTTAGAGCCATGAGAACTTTAACGGAATTAGTCAATAAAGGCAGACAAAGATTTGAGAAGGAAGTACCTGGTTTTATGGAATCTAGCCTCACCGTATCGACTAGAAGGAAAAGGGATAAAAACTAATTTTGTAACCTCCTCAAAACAATAAAAGAATTTATTTAATGGATTATGTATCACCAAATTTAGTCAACTTTTATTTATTTATCGTGCTTTCTTTTATTAAAATAAAATATAAATTTTTTTGTTTTTTTACGTTTCAGAAATACGGAAAATGTCGTCTCTCATAGTCCACACCCTAAGCCCCTTTTTCTGAGTTTTTAGGCACTTTTTCAATCATTGCGACTGACGATTGTCAATTTGAGCAAGAAAATTGACGTGTAAAATATACAGAACCTGGGGACTATGTGCAAACGTCAACTCTGAACATTTTCTTGTCGCGGCAAAATTCAGAGCTCGACTGTCCAACGAGAAGAACCTGCGAACCGCCCAGAAGAAGAAATTCGACGTTGGACGTCTTAGCACACCTGGAGTAGCCAGAGCCTACAGCGAGCGCCTGAGTATAAAACTCTCCTCTGTGCACTCACCTACCACATACGCCAACAATCAATGGTGCCAGTATCGCGACATCATCAAGGAGGTAGCCGAAACCACTGTAGGGTACCAGCCACCCCAGAGAAAGAGCCCGTAAAGTATGATGCGCAGCAACGTGCAGTTTAGAAGCAGCTCCTCCGATCTATTTCAGACTTGCACCGTATTTTGGCAAGGAGACGCGCTATTATGCGACTTCTTCAATCTAGTACCGGAACAGATAGTGCGCAGAGCAGGTTACAACACGGAAGGCACTATCTTCAACAGATTCGTCTAGCTGCTGGGCTATGCGGATGATATTGACACCATCGGTCGCTTCCAGTGTGCCGTGATAGAACAGGCGAAGTCCGTTGACCTTGAAATACCTAAATGAGGACAAGACTAAGTACATGCTATCAACAAACAAACAAGCATCTGTCCACCGCCTAGGACAAAACGTCACTAGGCGGTGACAGCTTCGAGGTAGTTAAGGAGTTCACCTACCTCGGAGTAAACATGAACTCCACGAATTGAGATCCGGCGAAGAATTACCCGTTGCTACTTCGATTTGGCAAAACAACAGGATTCAAAACTCCTGACTCGAAGGACGAAATTTGTGCTCTACAAAGCCCTTATCCTGCCTTTCTGCTTTATGGCGCCGAGTGCTGGACGATAAGCAAAAAGGGAGAGCTGATACTGGGCTCCTTCGAAAGAAAAATACTTCGGCGGATTTTTGGTCCTGTGTGCGAGGAGGGCGAATGGATGAGAATATACAACCGCGAACTCTATGAGATGTACCAAGATGTGGATGTAGGCCAAAAAGCCAAAACACGTCGACTGCACTGGCTCGGCCACATCGAGCGAATGGACAATAATGCCATAGCTAAGAGGATCTTCGAATCCCAGCCCACAGGTTCGAGAAGACAAGGACGACCGAACCACCGTTTTAAAGACCAAGCCATCGCGGATGCTAGAGTGCTTGGTCTCGCTTGTTGCTCGAAAATGTCTTTGAAACCCTTATGTTCACAGCTTCCAGAACCTGGGTCATGGTCAAACAATGTGCTGAATTCACAATTAAAAAACGAACAACACGTAAAGGCCGATGATCCATATTTTTGATATGGCACACTATTGAGTGACCCTGTTCTAATTAAAAAGGTCTTTGATAAAGTTTCTGATAATTTTGTCCACTACAGAAACGGAATCAACTGAGGTAAAAATCTGCTTCGTCGGAAAAGAAGGAGTAAGGATGTAACCATCTTCTCACGTTTGTCGTCGCATCTAACCGGCCTAGATTTGATTTTTATAAAATATAATTGCCTCTAAAGAATTTGATAAAATTTCACAGACACAATATTGAGGGCAATTCCATCGGCTGCAATTTAACTGGAGATTCTACAAAACCAACATTCAAAGTCCTTAAATGTTCATGACTTCATGAGACTATCTTTACATGACAGTAGAAAATCATATACGGGTAGCAAAGCTATTATTCTTAAAGAGGTAGGTCATCAAACACTTGTAACTTGTAGATAATCCATAACATGGTTGCGCAAATTCAAAAAACTTTGTATTCTATGTTGAGATTAATATTATTAATTTGATTGTAAAGCAAATTGTTAAAAATACCAAATTTGACACTAAATCGACACTTCCAAACACAGTTTTACTTATGTATACCTATCACTTACTTGAAAGCTCGTATTTAAGTAGATAAAACAATAATCTTTAGAAAAAATCCAAATTTCATTAAGGTTTTGATAAATTTAAGGACCATACACGAGTTAACCTATTCACTATCGCGATCGGTAACAAATGACTCGAATGTGTCACACAAGAGGCCCATCTACGTTACAATATCGACTCCTTCATTATCCGTTTAGGAAGGACATATATGACGTTTTATGTAATTTAAAACAAAAGAAATCAGGTAACAATAACAACAGCAGGAACTCGCTACCTCAATATCCACGTCGAAGAGCCCAAACAAGCTCTCTATACGCCTATAAGCGTAGTTCCGTTATTCATTCCAATATATTATCCTTTTTGGTTTTTCTATTTCTCTTGACTGCGCAAAATAGTTATTGTGCGTTGGTTTGGCGCAAATACAAAATGGAGATAAGCAGCAGTGTAGAAAGGCGATTTACACCTTCACATATGCATGCAAAAAGGAGGAGATTAAAAATACGACTACCAGGATAGACAAAGACACGAAACAGTATAAAACGAAAATAACCAAGTTCAATATTCCGGCGCAATTTTCCAGGAAAAACATGACTTAACTCTTGTACCTGCGTCATTGTTATTGGATGGTAATCTGTTTTATGACGGATGTTTTAAAAATATCACGAAATTACACCGACACTTATTTGGAACGCTAGGATTATATTATATATTTTGTCAGGAAAGGATTTCCAGAAAACATGTCCCTTGTATGCTACATAAATGTATGTATGCTGACGGACAATGTATTATACCGGTACCTTTAAAAATATGTACGGCAAATGAATTGCAATTCTGCTCTAATTTAAATTAAATGGCGACAGGTAAATATATGAAATGTAAGGGGTTGCCTACAGAGACAAATTACCTCGCTTAAAAGGGAAAATTCAATACTGGTTTTCGAAAACAATTTACGTTCACAAATCTGACTTTTGAAGAGAACCGCCGTTTGCGCTTAATCGCACTATAGAATAAAATGTAGGTACTAGTTTTTATGTAATTTGTTTAGTGCTATTAATGGAGACCCTACACTCACATCGAATCTACAATCGTTGGTGCACATCAGACAAGTCGCTGACATTTGCTTGTTCTATAAGTACTTCCATGGTAGATGTTTCGAGGAACTCAAAGCCATTATCCCTCGAAATGCAACTTTTGGGCGCCTCACAAGACAGGCAGCTAATTCTCAGGACCATACAGTACACTTGACAACCGCGAGGACAACAATTTTCCAAAACTCCTTCTGTTACAGGACCAGCGTCACGAAGTTTTTGATGAGCAATTCGTCTGTTATTTTGGCACAACGTGAATTTAATGGTCGCCCGGCTTCCATTGGTCGTTGAACTCAGCGTTTAGCCGTACGATTCCGACAAGAATATCACCATCGTAGTGAAGATGCCGTAGAGGCTAGGTCGGCTTTTTTTTTTAGAACGCCACTAAGATTGGATAAATTGGGGCTGTATGATACATGGGTCCAGTCGACGTTTCCGCAGGACGCAGCAGCAGCGGATACTGGACAAGTGACAACCTGGAACAATCCTGTTCCTCTGATATTGTGTTTTAGCAATTTTCATTGGATTGCAAGATTACCTGATTTGACCTAGATTTCTTTCTATGGATTTGTTAAAAGTCAGCAACAAACTCTGACAGATCTTAGCTGATTTGACCTAGATTTCTTTCTATGGATTTGTTAAAAGTCAGCAACAAACTCTTACAGATCTTAAGGGGGACATCATTCAAAATGCCATAAAAAGAGCAGGAGACGTGCCGCTTAAGTTTTAGAGACACCAATAAAAAAAAATTGAGTTTAAAAAACAAAAATAAACACAAACGACAGCAAAGAAAAACTTGAAGGTAACCAAAAACAGATTTTATATGGCTAGAGCTTAGTTTTGTTCATTCATTCATTAATTTTCAAATGGTCCGCTTGTACATTAAGTGGGTCGCAGGTGAAGGTTGCTCAAGTGGACCCTCCATAGCTTTCGATCCTCCGCCATCGACGCCAAATCATCAAGGGCAATGCCCATACGGGTAGAGGAGAGATTATGGACTTGATCTAACCATCTCATCCTAGGTCTACCTAGAGGACGACTGCCTGATGGTACGGATTCCATAGCACGTCGTGTTTAAAATATTAATTTCTGATTAAAATGTAACAAGCCTTCTTCAACGTTTAATTCTAAAATAGATCAATTGGACTCCGTCCGATTCAAAGAAACAACCATTCCAGGGATATATTTTTACAAACAATCTACTTTATGTAGTACACATTTCCAATTTAATTGCACATGTACCTACATACCATTATTAACAAAACCAGCATTATTTAGACTCCATGTCAAACATCACATTTTTGAAAAGGAGTGGCATAAGAAAAAAAAACCTTCAGATGTCATTGAACTCAGTGAATAACATAGAAAATGACTTCATGTTGATGCAGATATTTCAAAGCGAATCGTTGACCTCATTCGGTTTCGGTACAACTCTCACTCCGAACAGTTGCCTTCGTAAATAACAAAAGCACATCTGAGAATGACTGATGCAATAGACTGCAACTCTCGCTCAACATAGCTAATGTTGTCCAATCCGTAGCGTAGGTACCTCAACAAAATTATATTCTTTTATTTTGAAATTTTCAGACTTTTTTTTTTATATGTATAAAGTGACAGCACTGTCTGACTGTCCCTGTTTCGGGCTTAAATGTTGTGGAAGTTTCGTTAGTCATCGCGCTCCTCGCGAACTCATACTCATACAATGGAAAATAATATAAAGCAAAACCGAAACGCATACAACGGCAACATACCAGGCGCACAAACATTAAAAATATGTGTGTAGCAATTTCCGTCTAGACGTCTGAACCATTAAGCATTTTTGGTCGCCACTTTGATCCTATTTTGCTTGTTTTTGAATTTATTTTTAAAAAAGAATTTCGCTTGCCAAAAGAAATTAGCGAAAAATGTTATTTTTGAAACATACAGAGGCGCTACAACAAAACACCGCCAGACACATGAGACATTTCAGTTTCAGGCTTTTTCAGATTTCAGTGCGTTTTTCTTTATTTTCATTTTTTTTTTTTTTTTTTTGTACTCGTTTTACCTTTTTTTTTCTTCTCTTTCACTCGTTGGCGGCGGCTACGGCAACGGCTGCTGTGGCGGCTCGGCTACTCTACTACCACTCTCTATCCGCTCTTGTTAGTTGTTTCTTCTTCTTCAATGAAATTTTTGAAGGCGATATTGTAAAAATTAAAAAAAAAATTAAGCACAGCAGACCACTGGATCTTTTTTTTTTTTATATTCACTTGCGAAATGATTTTCTTCTTCCTCTGGTCATACCACACACTTACACACACTTTAAGTTGTTACGCGGACAATTTGTATGGAAGGAAAAAATTAACAAGAATCACGTTAATAAATCACGTTCACTGTTCGAATTCACGAAAAAATTAGAAAAATATGTAATTAGATAAAAAAAAATAGAATTCCAACCGCTCGGCGTTCTTTTTTCTGCGCAATTTACTATTTTTTTTTTTTTTCGTTTTCTTTCATACGTTTTTGTTTCGTTTTCACTGACGAGATTGAGTGCGTAAACACAGATTTCTATTCGGATAACTATTTCAGCGATTATTAAACGCAAATGGACAATACACTGAACCAATGCGTAATTGGCGTAACAAAATTAGAATAAATCGCTTTAAAAACAGAAGATATCTTTGGAGTGCACACAAATATTACATGTAGTATAGCAGACCGCAGTCGCCATTTTCAAATTAATAAGAAAAATTTTTTGACGTTGTTTTTCTTGGATTGTGTTTTGATGGTGTTGCGTTGGTTATGCTGAAAGCAGTCCGAACCTACCACACCACACCGTTTTCGGCGATGACAATTGCTGTATAAGCGCGGTAGTGAATGAATTCAATGCATCCATTTGGATGTTGAACATACAACGATTACTGGCTGAACACAATGTGATGCATATGTGGCGCTCTATGCAAGTAGTGTAGGTACAAGCCCACACTCACACACTACAAACTAAATAGACCGACGGATTTAAAAAAAAAATTATTTTTCGCGCTGTCTAAAATAATTCATCTGTGAAAATGCTATTCGCAAACGTACGCGAGTCAATTTACTTGATTCAGACAGAAATACTTTTCCGCATCCAGCTTGGCCTTTTTCTTTTGGCCTAAAACTTAGTACGCTGCTCTAGCGAAACTAAATTTTAGCTGCTCTCCAATTTTTCTCTCCAAACATTAGCTAAATTTTGACACAAATTGCGATGAGTCACAGAAAACAGCTGTTCATTGAAAATAGATTCCTTCAAAAATTCATCGACGCGAAAAAGTGTTTCTTTCTTTTTGACTTGTCTGCTATTCCTTGATTTCAAATTTATCACTTTCAAAGTATCCCTAAACGAGATATTCATTGCAAAATCTTATCCTTATTTACTTTTCCGCAACACAACAGAAAAAAACCAACATGATCTGTCAAAATTTAGCTTTAAAAAATGTGCCGAACGCGCTAAATTGTGACAAATACATGCAGTACAGTCTGAAATAAAAATTTGATATTTTAGCTGAAGCAGCGTATCGTTCGGCTAAATGGATTCGCTTAAATTTAGCTTAGCTAAATTTTGGAAAGAATTTTGTTTGGGGGCTAAAATTTAGCTCGAGCAGTGTACTGAGCTTAAAATGGAAATCGATTCATTACCTAGTGTTTTTGAATTGTGCTTTTAATACGGCAGTAGCCCTTGTACTGAAATACTTGAATATACAGAAGAACGTTGCTCATAAAAGCTGTTAGAGATCTGTAATGGTAATTTCTCTTTACTCAATATAATTATTGTAATTTTCAATTTAAATTAATTATTCTTAGTCCGAATTTTAAACGATTTATTTCCCTTCTCATGTTTTGTTATTTATGTCAGGATATTTATCTGTCTTTCTCTTCTCTACGGTACTGGGCCACATATTCCTTACCATGAAAGTCGTGTCGGGCGAGACAGATAGTTTTTAGATAAGTTTAGAAAAGAAGGGCAGATTACACCGAAAATTCCTTTTCTCTTCTACTCACTTACAATCGATCTGTGGCCCAGTGGCCCAGCACTAAGATTGTAAATAAACGTCCAAAACTACATAATAACTCTTCGGTTGAATTGGTAGTGAGATAAATCAACCTTTTTTTTTCAGAATCGGTCATTCCTGTACTAATAATAGATTGTCACTTATGCAGTTGCTAAATCGCTCTTGCTTTGCCCAATAAAAAATCAGTTGGCTGTTGGTTTCTTGATTGCAATTTCTTTATCGAAATATATAAAATGGTTCCCGACTGAAAAGAAGCAAATAATTGAAATTTGAATTTTGAAAATAGATTTAATTAATACACCATATTTATTTGAAATTATCACACATAAATCTACTCCAATGATATTAATTTATAGTAAAACGGAATTTACTGTGCAGCTTGGCAGCACTTATTTCCATGGCCACCAATCTCGCAAAACAAATTCAGCAGTTTTCTATATTTTGATTTTTTGTTTGTACCGGGCTGTGATGTAGAAAATCATTTTATTTTATTATTTCTATAAAAAACTAAATACCTGTACATTTTATTGCTGAGAGAATCCATGCAGAATGGTAATTATCATAAAGTTGTAATTGTAATAATTCTAACCTTAGTTTATTGAATAGAACAAACAATAACGAAAACAAATATTCGTTACAGATTTATTTCACCCGTTTTGACATTTTATACATTCGAAAATTATAGGGCACACTCGTAATAATTGGTATTTAATATTTTTAGGAATTTTTGAATAATATTAACTCAACTGGCAGCAGAAGATTATCCTTTATTGCCGAATGGTATCAAGAGGAAGCTGGCATAATACGTTCATTTTTGATATCCTTTTATCCGGGTGATCAATCTCTGGAAGTGGTAAGTGGAAGAAAATCTACGAAACAAACTTGTTTAATTATAAATTTATGTTTAGTTTGAGCAAAGATCAAAGAAGACATTTTTACGTCGAACCAAAATGCCTGATATTACAGTAAAAGACTTGTTTATCGGTTCGAAAATCAGTGTCTTTGGTCGACAATTTGATATTGTCGACTATGGTGATGATGTGACAAAAAATAGTTTAGCAAAATTTCGAACTCGAACATTTATGCTCTTGAAACACAATATTGTACCGCGACTAGGGCAAATACTGTCGCGTCTTTTAGAAAGTGACGTTCGCATTAGTGAAGGTATAATGGTGAGATTTTCTCCCGAGATGGCCAGAAAGTTCTTGGGCGAAGAAAACAAGGGTGATGTCAAAATGGCGTAGGTGTTATGAATGTTATCTATGTGATATTTTAATGATTAGCTTGATTCATCTGTTTAAAGTGTGCTAATGAATGAGCTATTGGCCGGACCATCAATAGGGTTTATCTTGATTGCCGATAATGTTATGGAAAAGTTAAAAGCCTGTCAAGATCAAACAAAAGAGTCCTATGGAACGGACGTTAATCCGTCTATGAGGCAGTTATTCGAAGAAGAAGATTTTCGAAACGGTATATACTGCTCTCAGTCGGATAATGATGCCAATCGGGAGATAGATTTTTTCTTCAGTTCAAAGAGTGGTTTAAGCCTTACCACCACCTGTCATAACACAACACTGGCTGTGATAAAGCCGCACGCAATTAAAGAGGGTAACTATTAGTTTGATAAGTTGAGCGGTTTCTTTATTTGCGACAACATTTTCAGGTAAATTGGGCGAAATCATATCGGAAATCACAAATCGTGGCTTCAAGATCAACGCCCTTAAGATGCAGCTATTGGAGCGGGTGAATTGTGAAGAGTTCTACGAAGTTTACCGCGGAATACTACCTGAGTATATTGTAAGCACTTTTCTAACCTCCTTGTACAAGTTTACATCAGTTTCGTCTATTTAAATTAAGCAAATGGTAGCCCAACTCGCCAGCGGCGTGTGTATGGCTCTAGAAATCGCCAACAAGGACGATTCCAAAGATTCCTATAAGGATTTCCGAGAATTTTGTGGACCTATGGATCCAGTAAGTAAATTGTTTTTAATTTAAAAGCTTTTAATGCCAAAATAACTTTTTTTTTGTAGGAAGTGGCTAAACTACTGCGCCCGACTTCGCTTCGTGCCAAATTTGGCACCAACAAGGTTATGAATGCAATACACTGCACCGATCTGCAAGAGGATACCGCTTTGGAGGTCCAGTACTTTTTTAAAATCATTGTAGACACGTAAAAATATTTTTTTTTTTTATTTGTGGTTTTATTTCTACAAATTCCGTCCTTATAGTCTTAATAAAACAGATTCCATCATCTATCACATATTTTCGTTGATTAAGCTGTTGCTACTTAAATTCTTTACGATCTGGTTGGTGTCGGTTGGTTGATACAAATTTTCCTCCGATGGTGCTCGTTGCTCGAGTAGGTATTCGTAGGCTAGCAAAGCGAATACGATTATGCAGATTATCATCAGGACTGCATAGAAGAAGTACTCGGCACTCTGAGGGGCGAAATAAATTTCAGATATGATTTTGAACAAATTTCTGGTTGATGAATGGCAAACCTGTGATTGGAAAATGTCGATTTCGGTTATCAAAACCACAATGAGATTTCCGAAAGCATTGTTGAGGAACCAAGCCGCTGTAACAACGGACTTCATCGACAGAGGAGCCTGAAGTGATTAGAAAATTTATGTTAAAATTACTCTGGCGTATTGAATCAGAATGAACGAATTTTGTATATGCCTCTACCTGAGAGGATCTTACTTGAGTAAAAGCAAACTGCAAGCCCGGTATCGATAGAAACAGCTCGCCCATCATGAGTAGCACAAATTGCGGCACTTGCCAAACGATATTAATCGATTTAGCTGGTTCCGTCTGTAAAGAAAATCCAAATAATCTTCAATTTGCTGGAGCTTCTGATAGACGTCTTCAACTTACGTAGATGTACTCCTGCAGAACACCCGCACAAATGAATGAAAATGCTGAGCACACCCCTCCAACGGTGACGCTTTGCAGTGCATTCAATTCAATTCTGCAACGCTTTAAGATCGGCGCCAATATATACGACCATAATGGTATTAAAATGAAAAGAAACACCGGTCCCATTGCTTTGGCTTGATCAGCTTGTATAGTCACTGCTCCAATGGTTGTGTTCATCTGTGTTGCCTGAAAAGTCCAACTCGAGTCTTGT
Source organism: Cheilosia soror (assembly GCA_949372485.1). Classification (NCBI taxonomy): domain Eukaryota; kingdom Metazoa; phylum Arthropoda; class Insecta; order Diptera; family Syrphidae; genus Cheilosia; species Cheilosia soror. The sequence continues at coordinate 7,261,625 of OX443562.1, read as the reverse complement.
TGCGCTAACAGAGCAAAGTATATCGGCAGTGGTATAAATAATTTCGATAGCTAAATGCAAGAGAAATGTTAAAAAAGGCATTAAAACGATATGCAAACAACAAACCTTCAGAACCTTTGAAACATCGCAAACAAACGTTTCGTCATACCGGCCAATAGAATGTTGTAACCAGTAAGTTTTTCGAGGACTGCCACGTGTCCATTTAGTAACCAAAGCATGTCTAATGCATCCATAAAACTTTACGAGTATATTCTCTTCGGACAGCTTCTCTGGTCTGTAGTACATCTTACCAAGTGTGAAGAAAACTAAAAAAATTAAATTTCAAAAGCCGGACATATAAAATTTCTAGTAACTTACACCACGATGCCAAAAACGATGACCCAAGGGTTCCGAACACAGCTGGATAACATCCCGCCTTACTAAAACATGTTGTGTTGGCTCTGATCATTGGTGGGAAGATTTTACTCAGGAATATCCCAAAATAATACGCAAAATAGTAGAGAGAGAAATATTCCGCCAACAGATGGCTCTGTTCGGGAACCTTAAATTGCAACGCTCCGAGTGAGGTGATACACGCTCGAATTGATCCATTTCCAATTGAGATGAGAAGTAGAGATATGGAAACTAGAACTCTGCAAAACATTTTACCAAGTGTGAGAAATATGTACACTCAAAATTTAGGAGAACTCTTACGTGGCCGATACTCCAAATGATGGAAATGAGGTAAGTATCATGAAACCCCATCCAAACGCGTAAATGGAACAGAATAATGATACAGTCCGAACATTTCCTAAATAACTGTCGGCTATGATAGCTCCAAATATTGGACAAAACTGTCCGAAAAAGTTGAAAACGTGCAGCATTATAGTAGCCATATTTTCACTGAAGAATAAGTCATCCCGCAGGAAAAGCGCTAAAATGGCTGGGGAAGACAATAACAAGGTTTAGATTCATCAATCTCATGTTGCAATTTATGTACACGAGTTGGTGTCTAGTTGGTGGATGCTGTCATAGTGAAACCACGTTGCTTTTTTCTTTGGCCAGATAAGAAATATAATAGAACCACAATAAAAATATAGTATCGTTCCGGTCTATTGGATATGTTTACTACTACTACTATTTCACATACATATTTCTCGACAATATAATACGCTGTATTTTCATCACGCACAAAGTTATCATCGTGATTCACGCTCTCTGCGTACACTGTCCTTGAATAAGGTACACAAATACAAACTGATAACGAAACTCAGATTTAAAGTTGTTCAACCGCCATCTTTGTGACAAGATTAATTGATTTGCTACTCACTTCGAATTCCATTGGCGGAGAAAGCTTCGAAAAATTTCGTTACCAAAACGAATACTACAGCAACCGGATATCTGTAGCTAGGTGGTGGCAGGAATTGTGTCAGATCATAGCGAGTATCCTTTTTGCTGCCAATACCACCGACCAATGGCGCAGCTGCAACATGGAAAATTGCACTGATTTAGAAACACAATCACCAAACACTGTCTACTCACTCTCTTCACAGTCGGTAGACGTTGTGCCCAACATGTTTTCCTATCTTGGATATTTGTTTCACTTTTTTGAATCACTAATCAGAATCACCATGGAGAATCAGCAGGGATAGTTGTAACAGTTTAAGAAAACAAAGTCAGAGCTTAGGGGAGGACAAGGCTGCAATATTCCGAACAGTGTCAGATAAACATTGTTACGGCTATATCGTCTTCACAAGAACATTCCCCTAGGCAGACTGATAAGACAGCTTATTTCGCTAAGCTGTGGAGTATTACACCTTGCAAGTTGTGTTTCTTCCTATTTCGGTGCGTTCTCGTTTCGTGTGTACAATCTTGCAGCTTTATCTTTGAGTAAATATAAACACATAAACAATACGTTTTTCTTCTTTTTTTTCAATCGTATTGTGCACAAATGCAAACCAAGTAAAACACGAGAAGAAACAAATGGAAGATAACCGATGAAAAAAAGATGCTTTCGCATATAGAAAACAAATCACCGTGTGTATGAAATTTGAGATTTCTTGCACAGATCAGATGCACTGATGTGCGCCTGTAAACAAAAAGACTTTAAAAGTAAAGCAATGCAAAGCAGTGCTGTCGATCATAATGCATTATAATTTGTTGTAATAGTAAATGCAACCATATTTTTTGAAATTCCCTCGCCTGCTTCGTGATTCTATAAACAAATGCCTAGGAAATAAATGCGGTACAGTAGAGTGTCGATTATCCGAACTAATTGCGACCGAGGATGGTTCGGATAAACTGGCATGCGATTGGGATTCCGATCGATTGCCTTCGAGTCAAACTGTGTACCGGAATGGATTTCTTTGTTGATATAATAAACCAAATAACATTAATGAAGAAATACCTAAATGAAGTCAATTAAGCTAACCTCTCTCACTAGTTATATGCAATGATGTGGCAATCAAATTCAATTTGGTCGTCTTTAAGTCCCAAACAGCAATAATTGTGTTAAAGTTGACCGTTGACACTTTAAAAATCAAAATGAATTATCTCAATTGAACGATCTCAAGCTGAGAAAATCATCTTGCCTTTTTCATGAAAGAATTGCAATAATTAAAGAAATTACAAAATTTGGCCTATCCTCTCTTCAGCATTGTTCCTATCGTCAATGCCCCACACCAAGAACAACCCTCATCCAATACAGACTAACCAAATTTCTTAAGTCTTCCAACTTTATTTGTGAAAAAATATATATAAAAAAAAATATTATTTAAAACTAAAATAAGTCCAAACTTTCCTCCTTTGGTACTGACGCTTTGTGTGAATCTTCTTCAGTTTGTATTGTGATTGTTGCCACCGTCGGCTTAAATTCCGGAACTGTATGAAACTGATGTTCTGACAAATTCTCATAACTTGCAACGCCTAAATAAGTTGGATGCACTGGAGTCAATTGACAGTATGTAGGTGTTTCTGCTTTGCAATTATTAGAAGAGGTTTTAGCTTTTTGAATAACATTCATTATTTCCATTTTGGTTGGAAATTTTAGATCATCGGAGATTTTCTTCAATTCTGGCAACAATGAAAGCAGAAACATGCGATCTTCGTCCGCCTCTGATAGTTTTTCATTATCCTCTCTTGCTTTTATTGATTTGCATAGTGCATTGATTAATTCGTCGTTGCCAGAACAAGATTCTTGTTTTCTTTTTCTATTTAGCCTCGTTGAGGATGAGGATTCTTGATGCGGAAAGTTTAACGGATTTTTCATGGTAGACGAGGCTTCAAAATTTTCCTGATCTAATGGATTTCTAATTGTTGGCTGATGTTGCAGCAGGTTCGAAGCTTCTTGTTTTAAATTCTTAGCATTAGTTGAATTGTGTACAGTTGTCTTTAAGAACAACATATTCTCATAGTAGACATAGGGACTTTTGCGCACTGAATCCAAGCCATTTGCTGAATTTCTAATCCGCCGAACTTCCCTAGCAAAGCTGTCACGTATATTCTTCCACTTTTTCTGAAGATTTAGACCTGGAAAGAAAAATAAGGACCAATATTCAAAAGGGATTTTCTTCATTTATACAGGGTTTTTAAATAAGAGCGCTACAAAAGTTTTTTTTAAATAAAACAAAAACGGTTTTGGATATCAATGAAATTCTTTATTCCTGTGAAAGTACGTTCGATGCCATTATGTATGGAACCCGATTTCTTTTGCATGGCCACCACGGGCACGCTTGCAGAAGTCCAGACGCTGAACCCAATTTTCGACGGTTTTCAAGCATAAATCGGCCGATACTGCTGCAATTTCACGTTCGATATTCGTACGAAGTTCATCATTTGGGCTTTCTTCAACTGAAGCCTCAGCGGCAGCAATATTCTCGACACTACGGGCACTTCACTGGCACGGGAACATTTTGTGCTGTGCCTGTGGATTCAAATTTTTCCACTAGACGCTCAATTGTTGATCTGCTAGGACGATTATGACGACCATAAATTGGACGTAGCGCTCTTAACGTTGAGGCCACTGACTCCGAATTTAGGTAGTGAATTTTAATAATTTCGACTCGTTGTTGGCTCGTAGGTATATCTTTCCATCATGAAATGGCAAACCTTACTGAAGACAAAAGAGCGGCAAGAAATTCGGCGTCGTTTGCTGTCCCGTCCCTGTCGCTCTACTTTTGTAGCGGCGTCCCTATTGAAAAACCCTGCACAATTAAAATAAATTGTGCGGCAAATAAGGTATTCATTCAGTTAAAACACGAGTTTTAAACTGCAACGGATAACAAAAAAAAAAAAATGGAGGCAGTGTATATGGCCATCATTAGAATTTTTATTACCTAGAAATCGCCACTTAAATTATCAAAATGTCAGAAAGAATAGAATCTAAATTCATGTTAAAAATATACAAATAAATATTTTGTTAATTTTGCAAGCGAGCATTTTTTCGAACGGTCGAATTTTATTCACAATCACAATCCACAACATTGCAACGCATTCCACAAGTTCAGTCGGTCGTACTTCCTGTTTACTATGTACATAGGTATGTAGGTATTAAATTGTTTAGAATGCAAATTTGTATTGTTTAACTCCAAGAAAGAAATTGCAATAAAAGTCAACAAAATCGTTGGAGAACATTCGAGACCGAGAGTAGGGTAGGTAAATGTAACATTAATTTTCCCTTGAATCAAACGCGTGAACTACTTAGCGGACTATTGTGACTCAGGCCTCAGAAGGTGGTGTGTATTTTTGTAGGTAGGTACGTATTCGCTGAATTTTAAAGTGGGAAACAAAAAATTAATAATCCCAAAAGTCGAAAAAGAGGTGGATTTTGGCTGTAGGCTGAAGTGAAGATAGGTACCTTACCTACCCCAGTTTACTCTTAAATGTAAGGGACACATAGACTTAACTATTATTTCAAATTATTGTCAATTCACATCCTGTCAATTAAAATTTTCGAAGCACTATTTTTTCTACTTCTATTTTAGATAGGTAGGTACCTATTTACTTACTTCAACAGTTTCCAATTATAAAATTTAATTTAGGAGAAGCTTAAAACAAGTAGGTACCGATATCAAGTCGAACTACCCTGCGCAATCGAATCGAACTCCGGCGACGACACCCGGAGATATGAAATAAAACTGCGCGACTGATGGAGGCAACTTAAGTCAACTACAAGAAGATCTTTCTCGTTACTCTTGGCGAACCAAAATTTATTTGTTGCAATATTAATTATACGAAACTCGAATGTTCAAGAGATCTCTTAAATTGTTTCAACTTAATTGCGGCGATCGCAAAAAAACATGCTCCTGCACTGTTGGTGGTGTTTCTTTTTTTTTTTTTTCTTTATTTGTTTACACTACGTTATAGGTGGAATGTGTGTATGTACTTCCAAAAAAACACATGTACTATGAGATACATAATAAGGGGATATAGTTGGTGCATAAATTCTAAAAATATCATACAAAACATAAACAAAAATATTCTTTATCTCTACACTCTACCCTACCGGTACCCACCACCAACTCCACAAGTCCACACGACAGGAGCCACCAGATGTCAATTTTCAATGGGCGTTTTCTACCTTAATAAACAATTTCCAAGTAAACTCGAAACAGTACCTACTTATGTATAGTTAGATAGTTGATTGTTGATATTGATACTGAATACAAATACAAAATTAAATAATCAAGTACAAAAGTAAAGATATTCCACTTACGCAATTCTTTTTTATCTTTCTCCGTTGAATCTGCTTCACTAAAGAGATTTGCGACTTCTCTCCAAAGTGCTCTCTTGAAGTCGCGATTACTGTATTCTTTGAGAGACATATCCCAAAGCGCCGGGCGTTTTTCAATTTCAGAAATAAATTCTCGTGTATTGGTGTAATTCATTTTTCAAAGAAAATGTGTTTTCAGTTCAGTTAATCGCACAAAATTGAACAGCGTTTTCTAATAACCGCGCACGTCTGGTCGCTATACAAATCGCATAAACACTGTCGGGACGGTTCACAGTTGCGGTTGCTTTGGTACTTGCTGTTGCTGTCGCCCCGATTGTCTGGCAGTTGGTTTCGGTTACAGTTACAGTGAAGTGAATACATACAAAATACATACTGTTCGTTGGTCGCTGGCGACAAGCTGGTGGTCGCGTTGCATACAAAGAAGCCATAATGTGATGATGTATGTTTTATCTACCTACTACTACATACTATGCAGGCGGGCAATAAGGCAAACAGAACAGAATACAGAAGGAACAAATAAAAAACAAAAAAAAAAACTCAAACCCCGAGTGTGAGTGAATTGAGCAAGTATTTTTGTTGGAAATATTTTTTTGTGCACGCGGCCAACAAACGCGCAGCTAGCAGCACAATTCAACTTTTTTATCGTACGGTTTGTGGTTATTTGGCTTCATGATGGGTTGCCATAGAATGTTATTCAAGTTTAGTTTAAAAACCTTTTTGCATCTTTGCATCTTCGTATAAAAAATTATGAACTATGAAATGCAGAGCGTGCACTTCAATTATGGGTTCTGTAATGTGAAATCAATAAAAGAGGGGTAACATAGTTCAGCTTCACATAAATAATAAGTTAAAGTATTTAATTATAATACCTACCTACCTATTCGCTTGATATCTGTTAAAATACTGTTTTGCAATTAAAATTTGCAAATAATGAATGATGCGTTGCCAACTCTTCATTTCATTCTTTGATGCAAATAATTTGTTCGGTAGGTAATCCTTGATAGAGATACTGACGGGGACGAAAGAAACAGCTAATTAAGCTTTACTCTTTCATATCTAGTTAGGTATGTACACAGTTAAAGATGAATATCTAGTCGAAAGTAACTTTAAGCTTTTAGCTGATAGCGGGTGTTTCCTTCAAACAGGTTACATTCATTAATAGGTTTCGAAGGGTGGCTACATGGACATTTCGTCCAATTTTCATAATTATTGTAGGTAGGTAGGTATGTTTATGGATAGGTTCTCAAGAAAGATGTTGTGATCTAATCGTCAAGATGATTATTGTAGTTTAAAAAGCCTTTGCCACAGGGAAATCCATCCACCCGATAATTAATGTTAATGCCATGTCCGAAGGATGCCTTCAAGTTGTCTCATAGTTCGAATATGATCTATACAACTGTACCCGACCCCTCCCACAAGCACAAGGCGTAGGTATTTACTTTCGCAGATTAAATGAAATTTCCAATATGTACCTACCTACTATAGGTACTAGACACTGCGGCACTGCTGATATTAATAACAATAAAAAGCGAGATCCAGTTTAATTATAGGTATTTTCCATTATGCTACTTCATCATCACATGCCCTAAGCCCTAGAGCTAGAGTGCATCTATAGCATCAGTTCTATGTATTATTATTAAAAATTGCAAGAAAGAACACATAATTTTTCAAAAAAAAGAATTATTTTATTCGTTCGCTTCGTTTGAAACAACAGTCATCAGTCATCACTTACAGATTTTTCTTAATTTTGTTGTTGCTTTGTTAGCAAAAGAAAATTGAACGTACTTCCTGTAGATATGAGATGGAAAAATGATTGAAAGCGAGTGTGGTACCCAAATAATAATTAAAAAACAATGCATCTTTTGCGCTACCACTCGACCCAATTTAGACTAATTTTTTCGCTTCGAAAAAGCTCTTCAAGTGTCGCATTTGCCAGAATCCCATCACTACCAAGACAATTGTTTGTGCCAGTGACCACCATAACACCCGTGAGTTGGTGCTCTCGCTCGTGTGCCTGAAGCGTTCTTCCCTGTATCGTTGGTAGTTTTGCTCCTTGGTGATTTGGTCAACTTGATCCAAGAGCTGACGGATACGCAGTTGCAACTCGGACAGTTTTTCCTTTTGTGCGACATTGGCATAATCAATGGCATGCTCTCCTACTTGAATATCCAAATGGACGCGTAGCTGTGATCCACTGAACCAGGCAGTACTGTTGGAGAACATGCAAATGACATGCTCGCCCGGTGTATGCGATGTGAATGAGATGCGACCCTCCGAACTGTAGACACGAGATAAAATCAACTTATCGTCACTATCGCGCACCTCAACATGCATTCCAATATTTGGCGATGAAGGCATGAATCCATTTGAACGAGGATCATAGAGTTCCACCTTGTAATTTACTAGAAAAGGATTAATTCTTAGTAAAATTGAAAAATTCGAAAATGTTATTAGACTGCTTACCAATGACAGTGGTCTCATCGGGCACTTCCTCGATAAAACATTTCCTTTCTGTTTCCGCGATATGGAAATACAAACCGAAGACCGAATTTATGGTACAGAGTAGAAACACAACATGTGCAATGTATTTGTACATATTTTATTCTTTGTTGCGGTGGTTTATTTGCGAAAAAATGAAATTATTTTCTTGTATTTTAGAATTGCCGACACGTCATGAGAAATTTCGATGCTAAACGGATGAATGGGGAATGAATTCATTTTGACAGTTCTCAAAGTTTCGTTGAGTTGGATGAATTCTAGTTATGTTTGTGACAACGACCAATGGGTACATGATGGGAAGTAACAACATTAGAAATACATATTAAAGATATTGCTTACTCTATGGGAACAATAATGTATTAACAATTATTATTAGGTACTACCATTTAGGCAAATAAAGTCATTTAAAAAATATATGATTTGTATTTTTAAAGCCGGCTCTACATTGCTATTTGTTGGTGCACAAGAAAGTACTCGAAAAAATCTGCTATAGCGAGGTATTCTTTCGAACATCTTTTCGGAACTTTGTTCCGACAAATATGTAACACACTCTGGGGTTCAGTGCGATCAAGTGCGTTTTACTGATATTTTTGACATAAATTGTGACAGGAATTGGTTCCGGAATTTGTTTACGATTTGTAATGAAGTGTTGATAATGTAAGCAATAAAGAGAGAAACATTTTGGCAAAATAATTGGGTTTTTCAACAGGGACGCTACAAAAGTAGAGCGACAGGGACAGCAAACGACGCCGAATTTCTTGCCGCTCTTTTGACATTTCTCTTCACTAAACTAAGGTTTGCCATTTCATGATGGAAAGATATACGAGCCAACAACGAGTCGAAATTATTAAAATTTACTACCGAAATTCGGAGTCAGTGGCCTCAACGTTAAGAGCGCTACGTCCAATTTATGGTCGTCATAATCGTCCTAGCAGATCAACAATTGAGCGTCTAGTGGAAAAATTTGAATCCACAGGCACAGTACAAAATGTGTTGATGAACTTCATACGATTATCGAGCGTGAAATTGCAGCAGTATCGGCCGATTTATGCTTGAAAACCGTCGAAAATTGGCGTCTTTCAGCGTCTGGACTTCTGCAAGCGTGCCCGTGGTGGCCATGCAAAAGAAATCGAGTTCCATACATAATGGCATCGAACGTACTTTCACAGGAATAAAGAATTTCATTGATATCCAAAACCGTTTTTGTTTTATTTAAAAAAACGTTTGTAGCGCTCTTATTAAAAAACCCTGTAGATCAACGTTGTACATTTACAATTACATTTTCTCATGTACCTACTGAGTCAGCGAATAGTCTTCTGTGCGACAGAGGTTTAATGAAGGATTTTCTATTACTTACTCAAAATACTGTGAGGTAGGCTAGGTAAATGTCAGCATTTTTCTCAAAAAGGTGGTGATCACTATCTGTACAGTACATGGCTATCATCAACAAGGCTTACAGTAGTGAATGCCCAAACTCCAAAATTTTCCAACTTCAGTATTAGAACTATAACTTCAGTTCTGTAAGGTTCTACTTAAAAAATATACCGAAAGGAGGAAAAGACCGCAACATCGGTATTATTTTGGCAAAGCTGTAAATACCGAATTCAGATACCGAACCGACAAGTCGGGTTTACCAATTGCAAATATTAGACTTGTTTTTCATTTTTATATCTTTTCCAGATGCACCCTGTAAGAACTTAACGAACATCGATTAGTTAACTGACCAGTCTAGTGACGTTTCAAAAATTTGTTGACGTTTCACAGAAATAAAAGAAATCCACTTCCACTCCTCTAGAGCCCTATTTGTTGTAAAGAAAATGGATTTAATTCTTTTAATTGCCATTGCCACTGCTCTCCTAGTGGTCATAATAACACTTTACTTCTTCCAGAAAAAATCTGACAAACCAGGTAATTGCAACATTTTTCATGTGTCCTTTGCATCTAATTATGAACTTCAAAACAGTTGGACAAGCAGAACAACAACGAAATCGAGCAGCAGCTCCTGCTCGTCCAGTAGAAGGTATTCCACGACGTGCACAAATAGCTCGTAATCAGCGTAACCGTTTGCGTAACAATGCAGCAGCATCTGCCGCACAAGATGAACAAGATGATGACGACCAAGAAGCCGCAGAAGGACCAGTTGCTGCCCATGTTATGACCGATGAGAAGATAGGAGCCAAGAAACGTGCTAAACTCGAGGCAAAGGCAGAAAAACGAATTTACCGCGAACAAGAGTTGAAGGCTAGAGAGGAAAAAAAAGTTCGCGAAGAAAAGCTAGAAGAAGAACGCAAGAAGCTGGACGAAAAGGAAGCCGAAGAGGAACGCAAACTCGCTGAAGCCGAACGCTTGGCTAGAGAAGAACGGGAACGCAAAGAACACGAGGAGTACCTGAAGCTGAAGGCGGCTTTCAGCGTTGAAGAGGAGGGCTTCGAAGAAGGAGAATACGACGAAAAGGATAATCTGCTGGCAGATTTTATTCAGTACATTAAAGACAATAAAGTTGTTGTGTTGGAGGACTTGGCAACTCAATTCAAACTGAAGACTCAACAGGCAATCGATAGGATCACTGAACTGCAAACTAATGGCACCATCACTGGAGTGATTGACGATCGAGGAAAATTCATTTACATTTCCGAGGAAGAGCTGAAAGAGGTGGCCAAGTTCATCAGGCAACGTGGCCGAGTGTCAATCGCTGAGCTGGCTGAGTGTAGCAACAATTTAATCAACTTGACTCCAGTTAGCAATTAAGAAGTGATAATCTTTAGCTTGTTAGTTTCAGTTTATATTTTTCATTGTAAATCTTAGATTTATGTATATAAAAGAGTAACATTGGATAAAAGCAATCGTTTTAATCCATATCGTCATCGTCGTCGTCCATATCCATCTCATCTTCATCGTCGTCTTCGTCTTCACTTGTTTCGTCGGGATCGTGCACTTGCGACTGACACTTGGGACATTCACAGAGGAAGATGTAGTTTTCTTTGAGAACCTGTCGACGAAATGTATAAGTGTAAGAAATTTTAATTAAAAATTTAACAGGTCGCCGTCGCACCTTTTGCCGTGAATGTCTACTTCTCTCAAGTTGACAGTCGTCTAGATATGATATACAAATCTCATCTCCCGGTTGGATGGCGCTTATTGCTTTTAGGACAACAATGTCGTTCGAGTAGGGGAAGCTGGACTGTGCATTTGGTATACAACTGTGATTAATCTTACTCTGGAGCTGATAGAGACCAGAACCTTCATTGTTGAGAAACTCGCCAGCGACTGTAGGTAATAAAGTTTCTGGTTAGATGGTGGCATGACGGTCTCATGAATTTATAGCAAAGCTTAAGGAATCTGTCGGGAATTTGCGCTTTGATTTATTTTAGTAGGGGAAAATAAAGGTACACCATCTTTACTGTTATGGCTGCCAAGTATGTATAACCTCTTCGATCCGTCTAAGCAATTCTTAAAATCTAACATGTGGTACTTACATTCCCCAACTTTGTTGTACAACTCGTCAATATAGGTGTCGAGCTCCTGCTTGGCAGGCTCTGCCAATGGCAGTTCGGAAACCTTTTTCACCCACTCAGCTAAAGGGCTCGTTGCAATTCCTTGGCTATTTGTTCCAATCAATGCCATGAGCGATTTGAAAGCCTCAGGCGTGGCAAACTGAAAATAACTCCAACTAGTTTAAAACTGTTTTATAGAGCCATTCAAAAATTGCTTACAACAGCAAACTCCTCAGTATTGAATGCATTGCAGAAAGCCACAAACAACTGTTCCATTTGAGTCTCAAAGTTCTCCCCTAGGATTTTATGGTAGATTTTCTGCTCAGCATTAACGGTTGTGCTTTGAAACGACTGCAACGTTTCGATGAACTCTTGTTTGTTGTTGCTCTGTTCATACATCGCCATTAGACGTACAATGAGCATTATTGTACCTGTTTCTGGAGGATAGTGCATTTTTCTAAGAGAGAAATAAATCATAATCCAGTCTTTACGATTCGATTTAAGATTTCTACTCACTTCCATATCTCCTTAAGTATGTTGATTGGATGGGTATCATCGCCGCTGAAAGGACCCATACACGCTACTTTGTGGTACTTTTTGAACGCTTCCATGCGACAATCTTCGGAGCAGTACCGTATTTTACATTTTGGACAAAAGGTAAATTGTACAAGCCAATTCGCAGTGGGACAGTGCTCAGGAAACGGCACAACCAAAGATGGATTATTCGCCAATCGGCGTACATTCTCCACTGTAGTTTCTAAAGGACGCATGCAGTGGTCGCAGGCAGCATAGCCGTATGCTGTATTCCATGCGAACTGACATGACACCAGTGGCTCTTCTTCGAAAATTGTATCGCCCGGCTGGAAGGCTCTTAATGCAACCATCGACCGACCCTATGAATATTCGATGACATTTTGCAAGACGTTGGGAGTTAAGTGGATGCTTTCAGTTGGCTCTACCTACCTTTCCGGGAAGGACTTTCACTTCAAAGGAGTTCATCTTACAGGATCACTCGCCTAGTGTTTATTAAAGTGGACGAATTTCTTAAAACAAACGAAATTTCGTTGTTCTTTCGTTACCGCAACCGCAACCTCGTGTGATAAACAACGCAGAAGTGTCAACAGGCAGAAATTTGACGTTGTTAAAAATCTTGGAAATGAAATGAAAATTGAAACAATTTTCACAGGGTGATCGGAGAAATTATATTTATTTTATAAAAATCGTTATTTAGTTTTGCATTGCAGATGTGTGGTCAGTCCCCCACCGTAAAATAGACTTTGAAAAAAATCGAGGTAGCAGTAAAATCGATTTTGAAAAAAATCGAGATCGCATGTGGGGGACCACAGTAAAATTAATTTTGAAAAAAATCGAGATAGCATGTGGGGGACCACAGGAAAATCGATTTTAAAAAAAATGGAGATCGCATGTGGGGGACCACAGGAAAATCGATTTTGAAAAAAATGGAGATCGCATGTGGGGGACCACAGTAAAATTGATTTTGAAAAAAATCGAGATCGCATGTGGGGGACCACAGTAAAATTGATTTTGAAAAAAATTGAAATAGCATGTGGGGGACCACAGTAAAATTGATTTTGAAAAAAATTGAAATAGCATGGGACCACAGGAAAATCGATTTTGAAAAAAATGGAGATCGCATGTGGGGGACCACAGTAAAATCGATTTTGAAAAAAATGGAGATAGCATGTGGGGGACCACAGGAAAATCGATTTTGAAAAAAATGGAGATCGCATGTGGGGGACCACAGGAAAATCGATTATCGCATGTGGGGGACCACAGGAAAATCGATTTTGAAAAAAATTGAAATAGCATGTGGGGGACCACAGTAAAATCGATTTGAAAAAAATGGAGATAGCATGTGGGGGACCACAGTAAAATTGATTTTGAAAAAAATCGAGATCGCATGTGGGGGACCACAGTAAAATTGATTTTGAAAAAAATTGAAATAGCATGTGGGGGACCACAGGAAAATCGATTTTGAAAAAAATGGAGATAGCATGTGGGGGGCCACAGGAAAATCGATTTGAAAAAAATGGAGATAGCATGTGGGGGACCACAGTAAAATTGATTTTGAAAAAAACGAGATCGCATGTGGGGGACCACAGGAAAATCGATTTTGAAAAAAATGGAGATAGCATGTGGGGGACCAGTCGATTTTAGCTAAAATTTCAACTTTATTTACTTTTATCAAAATAAAGAAGAACTCATGCGACATTATTCTGCTCTGCAAGAAAAGTTAACGATCAACTTTAAATCTGATATTGATGGAGATTTGTTTGGAAAAAGCAATAAATGTCGAAATAATCAAATATCTACAGACCACCGAATAATAAGCGACAGGCAATACGGATTTCGTAGCCGTCGTTCCACTAGAGACCTGTTAAGCTACGTAACGCACTTATGGAGGCAAGCAATTGAACAACTCGGCGACCAGAGCCGTAGCCTTGGACATATCAAAGGCATTTGACCGAGTCTGGCATAGCGTCTTATGAATTACCACAACAACCCCCTCTAAATGATGATCTGAACAAAATCTTGAAGTGGGGAAAAGACAACTTGGTTGTATTTAAGGCAAACAAGACACAGCTCACAACATTTTCTAGGGAAAATGCATGCTGAGGAAACAGTTCCTCAGATCCAAATGGACGACCATCCAATCCATCCCAAGGACTCAATGCACCTTCTAGGAGTCACAGTCAATGCAGGAATTACATGGCAGGACCATATACCCTATATAGCAAGATCGGAGTCCGCTGAGTAGAGCTGGGACAATACCCCAGAACGAAATCAGGACAAAGTTGCGATATCTATTACTCTACTTAATATGTTGTCTAGTCCTGAATGTTACTGTTTGGGATGGGGATAAGGAGTGGCGTTTTGTGTTGGGGATGAAATAGGTTCTATATCTATATAGAGAAAATGTGATGGAATATTTGGAGTATGATAGGTGTTTAGTAGATGGTGTATTAGGTTTTGCTGGTTGAATAAGTACTAGGGAAAGTGTGTACAGAAGGACGATTTTGGTGGGGTGGAATATCGTATGAACATTTTTTCTTTAATATAAAATATCTACTACTGATTGTTGGATGGGTGGGTATGCGAGTACGACGATTTTGGTGCGTAGGTTTTATTGATCAGGGTAAAATGTGAAATATGTATAAAAGAGGTACTTTAGCCCTAAGCAACTTCTCATTCTTTACAAAGCACAGGTTAGACCAGGCCTGGAATACTCACTCCTATCGAGGAAACCGCCGGGGGGAATTATTAAATCCACAAAGTGAACAGTTCCCCGTGTGGGCAATGTAAATGAGTTTCACTGTGTTTGGATTTGGAGAAGTTTCCGTTTCCGACGGATACATAGCTAGGCCCGAATGTATTTCACTCCAAGCGACATTGTAAAGAAAACAGAAATAAAACAACCTGATATAATATTTTAACATTTCCTTTTCTTTTTATTTTAATTTCATCAATATTTGATTTCTATTTTTCATCAGATGTAGTATTTTTGTTTATTTAATATAATATTTCTTGTCAGTAATATCACCTAATTTTAGGAAAGAGAAAATGTAATACATATACATATATATATATATAGTTTTTGTATTTTTTTTTCGTTTATTTTTATATAATAAAATATTTTAAACTTTACTTTCTAAAACTTAATCCATAAAATTTCATTCCTTATACATATTTTTAGTTTTATATAATAATTCACTTTCATGTCTGCCGTTTTAAAATACACGTTTTATTATTCATCTTTGTTAAATAAAATTATCTCCATTTATTCATATTCAATTAAAATTTATTTTCGTTTACTACTTATAAGTTAATTGTATATTTATGATTAATATAACTTTTAACAATAATTATTAGTTTTTATTTTCATCTTTTTATAATTGCATTTAACAGGATAACCTTTTTGTTGTTGTTTCATGTTTGTATATTAGTAAAATGAAAATTGTCTGTCTTACTAAAAATTAAAGTAATAAGCACAAAACAATAATTAAAAGTTAGTATTAAATAAAGGAAAAAAAAATACGAAAATAAAAATTAAACAAAAAATATTAAAATTTAATATCACTCCATTATAGAATAATTACAGTTACACTTACAATATTCATTTTCGAATCTTTGCTTTTTTTTTGTTTTTTTTTCATTTTTACTATTATGTATGTACTTATTTTATTTATTATTTTGGTTTTATAGTGTATATATGTTTAGAAAAAATAATTTAAGCGGTAGCTTATTTAATTATTATTTATATTTGTTTTTTGTTTATCGTGATTTTGTTTTTAATTTAATTTAAGCTTTATTGTTTTATAAAAATTCTCTTTTGTATAATATTGATATTTTTAGTAAGAAGTAAATTAAATTTTTTTTTCTTTTTTTAAATTATTTATGGAAAAATAGATGTGTATGTGTTTTTGTTGTATTTTAAAGCGTATAAGGATACGATGGGATATTGGAGAACGTATTCCTTGTTTTTCTTTTGTTTATAAAGCATTTCAAAAGTTCTATAATGATATTATGTATGTATGTTGCTGGTAGAAAAAAATATCCCATTTAAATTGGTGTTTGATTATAAGAGAAATATTCAAAATTGCTTGTTTTCTCGTTCGTACCGCAAGAGGGCAAGTTGCTGTCGGTTCTCAGCAGTTCAGAGCACTTGGTAAGGCCATTTTACAACTGGTGTGTGGGAAAACTTTAGTTGTCAAAATATTTGCCAACTACTGTCAAACGAAGAATAATTGTTGATAATAAATAAAAAAAATTCAATTGGTCTAACTAAAGAAACTGTCTCCGTTTTCACAATTAAAGTTTGACTTGGGCATGTAAAACTGTCACAAATTATGATTGCAATTATTTTCTTTCGGCTACATATCCGTATAAAGTACTTGTATACGCCATTTTTCTTAAGGCTCTTAAATATTAAAAGTCAATCGCGCATCTTCATTATTACATGCAACTAACGGTTATGTTTGTCCAATCGTTTTGTGACAGCACGTTTAAAAGTATAAAAATAAATTTAAACAATTTGTTCTTTGCAGAAAGGCAACTTTTTAAGTATCATTCTCGTTGTACCTACATGCCAACGTGCTCTGTCAAAAAACAAATGTCAAACACTTATTTATCATTCAATGACAGAGTTGATGTCCCAATATTTATTGAAACTAAACGCCAAGCGGGAGTTAAACAAATTGTACAATTGGAAAATCAATAATAAATGTAAAAACAAGTTTCATTCTTCACTTTTGACAGAAACAAAATATAACTTACATTATACCTAATAAACAATTTTGACATTTTGTTTTTTCCCATTACTAAGAGCATTACAACATAGGAAATATTCCCCTTACTCGCTTACAAGTGCCACTTCTCTGGCCGTTGGTACCGCATTATTAAGCGTCGCTTGATTCAAACTTGCCGTATCTCCATCACCTGACAATGATCCTGATGACAATCGGCTTGTATCCTTTTTTATAATCACTTCATCGTCCAATTCATCTTCGATTAGACGCGGCTGTGAGTTCTTTTGGTTGTTTTTGGAATTCACGCTAGATGTTTCGTCGTCGGCCTCATCTTCAGCAACATCACCATCACCGTTCGTAGTTTCTTCGATGTCATTGTTATTATTGTTGACGCTATCTTCGGTTTTGTTGTTATCCAAAACTTCTTCTTCGACAATGTCTTCGATTAGTGATCGGCTTCCCGAGCCGGAATGTGACTTTTCGACTGTCACCTCATCTTCTTCGGATGATTTGCTTTGATGAATCGGATCGGAGGCACGTAGTGATTGCTCTGATCCACCGACTCCTTCGCCGCTAGGTCTTAGAACTAAATAGAGTAGAATGTCCGACAAGGATATGATACCAATGACTTTTTGATTCTCATCGGTAACAACCAATCGGTGCACTTCGGCGCGTACGATGCGCTCCATAACGGTGTAGAGGGTCTCGTCGAGGTTGCATTTTTGAACGCCTTCGAACCATTCGTTGCGGTGTTCGTTTGCCTTGCGCAGAGATACGTCTAAGTCGTTGTAGGTTTTTTCAGCCGCTAGATTCTGAAAAGCAATGGAAATCAATTTGTTAGCCCAAATTTGTTATTGTAAGCACAAACAAAAATATCGAAACGCACACGAATGTGCGCTAAGAAGTTTGCATTTTCAAATTGGCAATGAAAGGCAGAACAATTTTCTTAAAAATGTGAATAAATACTTACAATCACATCGAACTTCGCATAAATATCCACCAATCTTCCTTCGGCATCTACTAATGGCAACGCTGATACTCTCCTCTCGACAAATTTCTTTAAGGCCATTATTATACTAGTACTTTCATCCGCAGTCTCAATATTATCATATGTGCCAATTTTTAAATCTCTCAATTTCTTTTGCATATACGATGGCTTTGGTAGTTCATTAATCTGCAAAAGGAAGACGTTATGCCATTAAAAACACTCTCAACAAAATTCATGTACTGCTAAAACTTACATATAAAAACAGGAACCTAAGGATTCTCTTATGTGTCAATATGTACAAAACATTTCCTGTCATTGGATCAATAACCGGTAATCGATGAATTCGGTTATGTATTAAAATTTTTATAGCATCATATAGCGATGCATCAGGTCCGATACTAACTAAAGGCATTACTTGGTTGTGGAGAACACCTGCAAAATAAAATAATAATAATTATCATTATCATCAATACTTTTAGTAGCAGTAATGTACATAATTTTTTATTGATTTAAAACATGTTTAATGTTACCTATCAAACAGGTTGTTTTGTGTAAAATATAAAGAAAGAAATAAACTCACTTCTCCATGTATCTAACTTGTGCTCCTCCAATTGATCCATCGAAGAATTCGGCGACGTATAATACATTTGTAGGATTTTGATGAAATCTGTTATGGTTAACATTCCGATAAATTGTTGTTTCTGTGAATCCCATAGTGGAGCTGCTCTAACACCATTATATACTAGGGCATAGAATGCCTTCTTCACCAACAGTTGAGTATCGAAGACAACTAATTTAGCAGAGGTCGGTATCAAATCATAGCACTTATGGAAACGGAAAAATTTAACAAATATTTGTGATTCGTCCTCTTCTGTAAAAGAAAAAAAAATATCCAAAATAAAGTTAAACAATTTAATATTTTATATAATGTATCTTTTTTAAAATATATTAAAGCAACACCACCATTATAAAAGAGGATATATCCGATTTCGAACTGTCAGCCGAATATTAATCATAAAGTAAAAAGTGTATTCCATTTGAATACATCTAGTACAATTTTACGTCTTCAAAAGAAATTAAATAAATCCACCTGAAATGTCAGTTCACCTTTTTTCAGCAACTTGGCTAAAAACCGTTTCCATCCATCAGACACTTGTTCGAATTCTTTTATACTCTCTATCGGATATCTATCCGCATCCCACCAAGATTCCTTTGATATGGCAAGATGGTCTTCCTTCCCACCACTGAGAACCAACCGTCCAGCATGATTAGAATAGAAGTGCAGTTGTAACATGTGGTGTCGTTGGCAACAATGAAATTTTGATTACTTCTATTGGTGGCTTCGACCACTCTATCACGATCAAAAATTTCACAAATTTTCCGACGCATCACCAAATTGGACACAAACTGATCGACACACTTTTCTGTCGTTGATTATTTTTCTTTTTTTCAAAAAATTTTATTATAATATATATAATGATTTATCAGTTTTTGCTAAAAAAAAAAAAAACAAACATTTTGCGAAGTCAGTTAACGCTCAATTTCGCCACAGCTGTTTGTGAGTCTAAAATTTTGACATTGACATTGTAAAATTGCTTGCAAAGCAAATGTTAATATTAACAGAAGAAGTTCTAAAAATAAAACCAAAATGTATGGCACATATTTTAATTAATAGTCGACATGTATTCAAATGTAAAATGAACATATTTCATGGTAAATTCATTCTCAGCGCAAACGACAAAAGAATTTGATTAATGCACATACACACCGGGGCGCTAAGTCGCAACAGATGGCAAAATGACAAATGCAATTTGAAAGCGAAAAATTAGCTTGGGTCGAGAGGAATCGATTTTGCAATGACCTGTCGTCGGAATTGTTTTATTTATTTTTTTTTAAACAAATTTGAACAAATTAATAAAAATATTTCACAATGGAAATTGCAAATGTTTGAGCTGTCAAATGGAAGATTGATATTTTGCCGGACTTTTTGTTACAAAAATATATAAATATGAAAGTGGGTATATACCGAATACAAAGTCAACAAAAATGTATGCTATAGATGTCATGGTAGATTAACCTTAAATTTGGCAAACAAAAAGGATTTAAAAACTAATGATGACGCTACACCAGGTGGGAATTAACTATTTAATTAAATTGAGGAAATTTAGCGATAAATTAAATTTGTACCGCCCCTTAAATTTGGGAAACATGTTAAATGTCTGAGAGAATTTAAAAAAATATATATAATTTAGAGGTTAGGGTAAATTCGTATAAATTAAATGGATTGCATCTAAGAATTTTGATTTATTTTCATGTTGCAACAAAGTGGAGGGGACTGTGTAGTGTACAGATATAATCAGTGGTAGCTTCCATTTTAGAACTTTTGACAGGATTTTGAAATGTCAATATAATGTCGCCCAAAAGGATTTAATTGATGTATACCTTAAGATAAAGACGTATTTAAATCACATTATATTATGAGATTATTTTAAATATTAATACAAGCTTCGGAAATGGGAGCACGAGTAGATTCCGATTTCAATAGTCAATGCACTCGAATCGATCGTTTTGCATAAGTATCAACTACTGTAAGCGACTGATTGAATTGAGACAGTTACAACCAAGTTTTACGCTATAAGTTCAACGCTAGTTCTGAACTATAGACTTAAGGACCATTCACATGGGAGCGAACGAACGAATTGATGAAATACGAACAAACCACTTTTTATGCATTTATAAACAGAAAATTGAACATTTTACTACTCCAAGATGAGGATAATTAATTATTCCATCAACATTTATTAAGAAAACAAGTTAGTTTATTAACAGTTTAAAAAACGAAATTTTTAAATCCAAATTTTTGTCCGCGAACGAAAAACACCCTGGCGCGAATTGTCAGTCTATTCACAATCCACATCATTTAAATCGCGTTCCACAAAGTAGCGAATAAAAAATTCGTTCGAACTTAACCTTATTCCAAGAGGAGGATATATTGGAATAATAAAATGTGGAATTTTCTGTTTATAAATGCATAAAAAGTGGTTTATTCGCATTTCATCAATTCGTTCGTTCGCTCTCATGTAAATGGTCCTTTTAGGTGGGTTTCCACATGTCGGTTGATTGACAAAGTTTGACAGCTCTCGCGTTTATGTCATTGAACGACACCACCGTCAGTTCATTTTCACTTATGTCAATTATTGGCAAAAAATCGTTTGTCAGTTGATTGACCAACATATGAACTCAATGCCAATTAATTTTCACTGTCAATTATAGACAGTCCACTTGTCCAGTGGTTTCTTTGTCAGTTATTGACAAACGCTGTTAGTCAATTAATTGACAAACAATTTTTCGCTATTTCCACTTGCCAATTGTTTAATTGGCATAAAAATACGTCAATTGTCAATTTTAAATCGACAAGTGGAAACCCAGCATTTGTGGTAACTAATCGTGGGGTTCAGTGTTCAAAAACTAAAAACTCGTATGTTTTACTTGTTGCCATGTTCGATTCTGAAGCATTTTAAAATGTCTAGTCAAAAATAATTCTTTAAACTGTAATTTTCTAATAATCCAGAGGAATGACAGCCCAAACACAGAAACTGCTTCTCAGCCAAAGATAAAATGCTTTAGCAAGAATAATTTTTATTTTTTACAATTTATTTTATTCTAGGTTAGGTTTGAGTAGTTTTCGAAAAAAAAAAACTTCAAAAATGGACTTTGGTGACTGCAATTCTAGTTCACATTGTTTCGCATTGATGGGGGTTATTTAACATAACACCAGCTAAACCAATGATGTGCAAAACAAAATCCTGAACTACTTGCATTTGAACTGCATGAAATATCTGTGTTTTCTTTTAATTTGTAAGTTCAGAAGATTGCATTCAAACTAATTCGTGAGATTTACACTGGTATACAGTTGGATTTGGTGGATTGTCAATGAAAAAGCAATGTTCTAATTCGCACCCTATGTACATACATAGCTTAGTCCTTAGGCTTGAACTGAATGAACGAACTAAGGTCACAATAACTTTTTAGTACAAACAAATTTCACAAATTTTGTAAAATTTAAGGTGGATAAATTTATACGGCGCAATAACACTCCGTCTCAGGTGTCAGTGGACAAAATTTACTAAAGGGATTGAAACTAAATTGATCGCTCTCTCAAAAGAACTGCTTTAGGGGGTTTATCCAAAAATTTCCCAGAACCTGCTTAAAAACTTCTTCAGACTTGTGTAATGTGTAAACGGTCGATACTTATGAATGTGTCTATTAACTGGTTCGACGAAGAAGAGTGGAATTCCAAATTTATGTATTATGAAAACGCATAGGACTCTTCGACTATAAAGAACTATTTATTTAGAATCGTATTAAAAACTTAGAATCTAACAGTTTGCGGCAAGAATGCTGTACTACAATATACAACATACTCACATCATATATCCAAATGGGGCTTAATTATTCAATTCAACCTTGGTGGACACTCCACTCTGTCTAAACAAAAGAGTAAAGTGCTGCAAACAACAACATTACTGCCCGCATAAAAACATCGCTCATAAATAAGAATAAAATGTTGAAATAAACATTCGAGCTAATAAATCAGAGCAAATGTTTACAACTATTCAAAGCAATCGATTAAAAAACTATTTCGCCCAACGAATTTTGTAAATACTAAAACTTTAGTGAACAATAAATTCCAAACAATACAAAAAATATACTTTGGAAGTTCCGGTTGCGTGGCCATTATTCATCGTATAAATAAACATGTACCAAAAAACACCGCCCCCAATGGGCACTAGAGGAAGAAATTCGCAACACCGAACGGATGGACAGTGTCTGCCCCTGTACAAAAATTGGCGATCAACAAATTACTCAATTGTTTTGGACTACAGAGAATCGCGCCTTCTTAGCTATGCCTCCACATTATGTCAAAAAAAAAAAAGAACGTGCGACCGCTAATTTCATATCAATCAATATCTTCTAGGTCCCTATATTCAGCTAGAGCATCGCCCACGCGTTTAGCATACAAAACACGAAAATATTCAGTTAAAAATGCAATTTGGCAGAAATACACTACACAGAGCGCACCAATACCCCGTTGCGACCCCCTTCCCTAAACAAATGAAATTTAAATAAATTTCCTTTCTTTCTGATTTATTTTTTTTTTCTGTATTTTTAATTTAACGGGCAGTCGAAGCAGAACACAAAGTGGATAAATTTACATTTTTCGCAAACGGATTTTATTTTTTTAATTAAGCGTTAACTGGGCTAAGAAGAATTTTATCGAAAATATAATTTTCTTTCATTGAAAACACTTTAATTTCGACTAATTGGTCGATTTAGATACGAGGAGATTAATGAACGAATTTCGCGTAACGATATAATTTGTTTATTGTTGTTTTTGTTTACGGGGGTGTGTCACCCTATTGAGAGTTTACAAACACAAGCAATGTGCGCATCTGATGACGATAACAGATGGCGCTAGCCTTGTATAGGTATTGATGACCTTTTTTTTGTTTGCAAAGGTTTGACTTTTTTTTTTTTTTAAAACACACTTTTTGAAACTACGCAAAGACCGACGCGACGAGATGTTTTTTTGTTTTTTTCTGTTTCATTCGATGTTGTGTTTCGTTAATTTAGTTTTTTTTTCGAATTTGTTTATAACAACTTATTTATGCATCAATTTTCTAATTTAGAAGACTAAATCGCTCGAAATTTTATCACAAACTGAGCAGAGCAATGAAATAAATTTTCTTCAAAGTGAAAAAGAATAAGGAAAATCGGTCCGACACGACGACGGACGGGACGAATTCTGTGGTGGACTCTATGTGAAGAGGAGAGTGTGAGGAGCGCTGCCCCAATATCAGAGTAAAATAAAAAAAAAATATTTGAATTTAAATATCGTATCTCACTGAATAGTGGATGTGGATTTAGATTTAGAACAGTGGAGGTAAAAAGTTGTAGTACAAACAGGTGTGTGTATGTAACAATATGCAGTAGTTTTTGGGTTGGAGTCTCTAATTGAATATCCGAATTTATTACCTGTCAATCATCAAAAGACTAGTAGGTATAGTATGTATCTACTCTTGTTGATTTTCCAAGTGTTTTCTCGTAGCCATATATTAATTTTTGGGGTCAATCTTTATATTCTCATAACAGTTCTTTTGGTTTTATTTTCGTGAATGACATCTGAATGGCTGAATTGAGAAACCTTCCCAGATATGTTATTTTCATGTTTAGGTACATTGAATAATGAATATATTAAAAAGTAAAATACTTCGCGAAATATTCATACAAATCACATAATTTGCCAAACATTTTCAAGATTCATAAATCACGTAGGTATTTGTCATAGGTAGCGGTCCATGCAAAAATTCAGCACAAACAGAACAACAATTCTGTCAATGTCATAATAAATCTCTTTTCGTTCAATGGGAACACCTAGTGAGATTTGTAAACGTTTTTGATAAGTCTTGTCAGTGAATATAATAGTAAATATTATGCTCTCATATTTTTGACAGATGTCAGGTAATACTGTAAAAGCAAGGCGTAATTTGACGTAAACAATCTGAGCATTATGGTAAGCAATCTTGTAAAAACAGTTTGGAAATACACTGCATGACGTAGATGCAATTTGCTGCTCTGAACGAAAGGAGAAATCTGGGATAATGTCACGTAAGCTCTGACATTATGATGAAATTTGACATTGACAACAGATTTTTGAAAATGTCAAAAAAATACAACAAATGCAGTGATGACACTACTAAGGTGGTGTTTAAAATTCGCGTGTGGACCAGTGACTAATTTTGAACTACGATTAAATAAAAAAAACATTTTCTTAAGACTAATTTACCCCAGTGTATCACCGCAATCACATTTGTCTATCAGATAAAGAAAAAAATTAAAAAAAATAAAAATTCTTCTCTCTCTCAAAAGAGATCTCTACTTCTCACGATTTAGCCCGCAGGTATAAAAATAACAACAAAATACAAAACAACTACACTCAAATTTATATGTTGTTCTTTTTAAAACAACAGAAATAAAATGGCATACAAAATGAGAAAAAGAAACTGAAAATTCAAATAAGACAGACATTAACCCTTGACTACGAACGGACAGGGTACAATTTCTTCTCTAAATTTGACAAGATGCCAAAGAATTTTCGAAAAAAATTAAAACAAGAAGGTAACCGCTCACTTTTTTACCGGTGTAAATTATCTTTAGTGTCTTCTCATTTATAAAAACAGAATCATTCGATAGATATCCGAAAGACGCTGTTCAGCTTTCAATTTCGAAAATATAAACAAAATAGTGAATTGAGATTTTTTTTTTTCGTTGTTTGTTCATTTTTGGTTTATTTTGAAAATAATTAGCCAGAAGTGATGTGTATCTATCGTATAGGATATACTAGCATACTTTTATTTTCATGGTGATGTGCCAATTAATCACTTTTGCAATTGTCACCTTCCCACGCCTATGGCAAGACTACAGGCGAGAGTGATTTGTGCTATAGAGGTGCCTGGTTATGGTTACACACCATTTCAATTATCTTTACGCAAATCAATTAAAAAAGGTATTAACATCCTAAGATGGACAGATTGGTTATTTTACATGACATGTTGATCTATAAACACTCTCTTTTGGCAACTGACATTTATTGAAATATAAACGAAAATTCGTTTTTGCGATTCCAGCACAGCGCTTTGAATATGTCAGCGTTCATACAACTTGAGCTTAGTTCAGCATGATTGAGGGCGTTCAAGAATCTAGTTCAGTAAGTCTGACAGCTATCTAACTTCATTTTGCTAAGTTTTCATTGGGTCGAACTGCTCACGTGAACGGTTTTCTCAGTTGACGTTTATGTCCGCAACACCGACAAATCAAGTCAAGAATTTCTCGACTTACTACAAAGTTGACATCTATTTGTGCTAACATGTTCCGGAGAACTCAGTTTTGATATTTCTATTGGGTCATCGGAGATTATGGGAGAGCGCAGTTTGACATTTCGATGTTTAGAACACCAATCAGAAGCTCAGAACCTGGAAAAAAAAATACAATTGTCAATAAGTGACATACCGACAATTCAAGTTAGTTTTAGCGTTCCAGGCAAATTTTAATCCAGGCAATTCAAGTCGACTTACGATGAGTAGATGCTTGAATGCGGCCATTGGGTTATGAGCATTGGAAATGACAAGCGTTCATAACTAATAAAGCTAACACGAGTATGGAGTTCAGTAACTACGCACTTTAAAGATATCAGCGTTTTTAGTACTTATGATAAAAGCGCTTTCAGCAATTTCGTTTGCAGGAAAACGCTTTGAAAATGTTCGAAATCTTAGTACCTACCTTGTCAATGTGCATCTGTCACTTTTAGATTTTCATCATTGAACTTGTAGCTTTCCCTGATCTCCTAAACTTACAATAATAACTTTTATTTCACGAATTATAAACACCAGTGCAAATTGTATACATTTTAGACCTAAAGTCTAGGTTTTTCTTGATTTCTATGGGCCGCCATTTTTGATTGGGCGATTTGGCAATGAATTCTAAGTACATACATCTCAGCCTTTGATATAAGAAATTGTTTATATAATTAAAACTGCAGTCTGTGTATGTCAACTGCTTAGGCATTCGTACGCGACCTTAATTAGCATGCAAACGTGGTAAGACGAAATTATATGTAAATTAGCGCAGTGATTGGAAAAATGCCAACGCCAACATATTGCAGAAATAACTGCATCAGGCGGACTACATATATGTACATACACATAATTACGATACGTATTACCGGTAAATTCTGTTTAAATAAACAATCGAAAGACTACCTTTAGAGATACGCTATCCAGCAAATAATAGAAAAGCAGTGACTTAATACTCAATCCTACTCACGTATCAAATACGTGTTTGTACAAAAATATTAAAAAGGATTTACTGTCGGTACAAAATGTACATAATACAAATTTGCCAAAGGTATACAGTAAGCGTCAAAAGTAAGTGAACATCAATGATTCTTTTTTGAAGTTTTAGGATCTTGAAACAGGCTTGAAAAACCACGAAAAAGATTATTATCGATATAACAAAACGTATTTAATTTTGACAGCTTGAAATACTTTACAATTATTTAAAAAAATGCTTGCACACTAGACTTGAACTTGACTAGACTTGAATAAAATGACTGTCATATAGTAAAAATATTCTCAATTCTGCCGGTATCCCTTCAATTCACGTTATTACCTACCCCGATTTAGCTGTTCATATATTTTTTGACCCAACGATTTTCTATAATACTACGAAATTGTGTTTGAAAATTATTGTTCGAAATTGATATTGACAATATTTATCGAACAAAACTAACGACAAGTAGTGTCATCATAAATATTTCACAAGCAAATCATTCATTTCAATTATAATCGATGATTCACTTTATTCTGATTTGTCATTGCCATGATCCAAGTGTCGACTTAGTTCAATGTAAACACAAAGCAGTACCTATAAAGAAGAACTGATTCTGAGGCAACAGCAAGGTGAAGGATGAACTTTAATTTAAGCGCCATTGAAATTCTGCAATAGGTACACAATTAGTCACCTCGCACACAGATCCTATACAATGCGGTTTCCTCAATGTAAAAACGTGATCTGTCAAATTCAGACAGCTTCACAAGTGAATCCTTCATTTGATGCCAACAAAATGAAACTCCTCTCAAACACGTGTGCTACATAGTCTATCTGTTATTCCTTTGAACTATTAAGTTGCTGCAGAACTTAAACTCATGAACTTATGGCATACAAAATCCATCGACCAAGACAAGATGGATAGGATATGTATACATTTTTTGGCTTCTCTGCTAATTTCTATAAATAAACCAATAATGACTTTAAATAAATACAAAAACGATAAAAATCGTCCCAAAAACTGAGGGAATCGATTCTTTTGCAAGAAATAAACATTTGAAGTCACACAATCCTGAAAAATGACCGTCTTTGATTTTAATCGCAGTCTTAACAATAAATATTACTCAATTATTTATTTTCGTGTTTTCTCTAGAGACACTGTGACTTTTTATCCGCAATAAGTGTGGATTAATTGGCTCAATGCCCGACATTGTTATTTATTACAAATAACTGGCGTATAGTCTGTATTTAACTTCTAAGAAAAGAAAATCAAAGAAATTCCTAACAACAGTAACAGGAGATAAATAAATTTTTCTAAAGTTGGGTGGTGTTAACAAATTTATATTTTTAAATTGGGTTTATTTCGAAAAGTAAATTTCACTTACCTAAATCGGATAAATTAACTTTTTCAAGGAACGGATCTGCAACAGGTAACTGAAAATAGAAATAGAAATAAAAAACGCTATAAGTACGTACATAATTGTGAAAATTAATTTAGCATTACTGGCAAAATTATTTCGCTCATAAATTACTTTGAAGATAAATGTCAATTTTCTCTAACACACATCGTAAATCTTCCACTCATACACACATTAAACTATAAGCTTGAATTTAAGTGATGACAGTATTTTCGAAGAAAAATTCTATTGGATACATATTTGTATAATTAAAATAGAATAATGCATTTAATGCCATAAACGTGGCTGATATAGTTTTCATTTGTTGCATGTTAAATGACGTAGAATATGTTATACAAAAGAACGACGAAGTTAGGTACATGTGTGCATTGACCATTTTTGTAGAATTACAACAAGTTGTATGCAATCAATTGGATATTAATAAATATGAGTAAGCACTGTTTTTTTGTTATCCTTTTATGGGAACATATAAACAAGACAAGTTTAACAATCCAATTAAATGTGTCAATTTGAAGACATTCGATGTTAGGTTATGTGTGCGAAGAGAAAAGTTGACCGTACCATAAAATTTATAATTTAAGGCGTATAATTGTTAAAATGTTAAATAAATAATGAAATACATATAAAAACTGTCAGTCGAGTTGGGGAACAAATACAATCAAAATGTAGAAAGAAGTGCTAATTGTAATAAAGCTCTTCGTATAATTAAATTAAAGAACAAACCATGAATGTTGTAAAAATAGACAAATTGGCAATTGTAGGCGACGCAGTAAATATTTCTAATGAATAGAATAAACTCTAGACCCACAATTATAACGGCAGACTGGTTTTTATTATGTACTAGCTTTGTTGTCATGTGTTGAAGCGCGTTTCACTTTTCGTTACGCTCCTATTATCCAAAATATCCATTTTTTTAATGAGCGACGAATTCAGTTTACTACAAAATTAGTTTCTTTTATCTAGTCTAAGCAACAGTGGGGTACGTGTAGATCTGGACTGGTATGTCCGGAATATGATCGAACTAAGAGCAATACTAAATTTAATTCAACCGCAATACACAACTTAGTCAGCACAACAAGATCATGTTGGCTGAAGACACAGTGAGCATCAAAAGTAAGTAAACAAAACATCAATGCACTTTAAAATTTTCTTTAGGGTTTTGAAAAGGTTCTTAAAAACCAGTGATCTGTAAAAAGTTTCATAAGGAAATAACAATAACTAAACGTATTTCATTTCGACAGAATAAAATAGATACTTTATAGATATATATTTAAAAAAAATTGTTTCCAAACTACACTTTTGTGTATCATCATACTGTGTGCATTTATACAAAGTAACTTAACAAGTGATTGTATGATTTTGTCTAGACAAATTTGGTCGGGAGAACTGCGATCCGCAAATCATAGATTTATATTTGCAGTGAAAGGGCCGACCCCTGTTGACACCAGCATTTAATACTGGAGTTTGCATTTTTGGCGGCCTCGCTTGATTAAGCAGTCGTTATTAAGCAATTAATTCTTAGGCCCAATGCACACGGAGCAACTGAAAAAAACTGATCAGTTATTCGAATTGGCAACTGGTTTACTTTGAGTCATATGGCGTATTTTTTTGGGAAGTGAGTATAACAAAACCAAAAATGAAAATAACAATTTTGCTCGTAAAACCAAAAGTGAGTACATATAACAAAACCAAAAGCGAGTATACAAGTTTTACATGATTTGGGTCTCGGGTTGCCTATTGATTTCAGTTTCTAAGTTTGTCCAAGATGAGCGAACAACAGACGAACCTGTTGCTGGTGGGGAAGGTTGAAAAACATGACGACACTGAACAAACTAGAGATTGTGGATTGTTGATGAGTTTCCTCGTGCTTTTTAAGTCACCACTGAGTCTCTTACTGGTCTGTAACACGAGTTGCCAACCGGTTTAGTTTTTTTCCAGTTGCTCCGTGTGCATTGGCTTTAGACTTAGGCAACATTTAGTGTCATAACCAAAGGTTCTTTCTCTCGTCTAAATGAAGACCTCACATGAATCAAACTAATAAATTTGTTCCACAGTGAAGTTAGTAATTACAACAAAATTAGCCATATTCCGAAAGTTGCCACTTTGTACATACTATTACAGTGATTGCCACTAATTTGTTGTCAGTCTTTAATCACAATCCCGATTCAAAATTTTATCATCTTGCATTGCATAATTTATCTACACAAGTAGTACTTCGTTATACGATCAATCTTTGAATAGCGAATTACTGTACACAGTCTAATAGTTTAAAAATATCTATGACGTTTCGAATTCCCAAGTCACAAATATGACGCGTATTTTTTTTTAGACAACGTTAATTGTTTATTACTGTTAACCAATTATTTATTCCATAAAGAGTACTACAAATGTATTTTTAATAAACCAAAACAAAACGTTGTCACACTTCTCTCCTTAAGGAGAAATGACAATTAAACTGCCAGTGACACCACTCGTATGACTATGGAGTCAAATTTCGAGAATACGCAAATACATTTCGTTTGTTTGTTCCCTTAATTTATTTTATTTGTAGCCATCGTCAATACTTGAAAAACAATTTAAGAATTTGAATAGTGTACCACCAAAGGGGTGTGTTTCTTATTAAATGTGCTAAACGATTACCATTTCACAACGAAAAATCTGCCACACATCATGTACATAGTATAGCCAAAAATTTAACCAAGGGGTCCAAAAGTCATCTGAGTGAAAACTGTGAAACTCATCCGCGATAAGAGTAAAATATTATCATGCGATTTAAAATCCAGTGTTTCTAGGTACAACAATTGTATTGTTGGGGGGGATCACTAATTTTGCGGACTTACTACCCCCACCTGTTTTGACTATAACGTGGAATAGGAATTCTCGTGTACGAAGTCCATGCACTATAGCGATGAGTTGTAGTAATGATGAAATTCAAATGAAAGTTTCTGACGGATGGTTATTTTTTTTCTATACGATTCAAAGATCGCGTGTATTTTAACGCGTATGTTCTTCCAACGGGTATGGGTCTAATTAGATTAGGCGTGTGTTTATTTTCGTGTTCTTTGTTGTTGAGTTTGATTAGCGGTAGAAAATTAAAATTGGATTGTCAATGTATTTTTAAAATCAGAGTTTAAATAGATTGTATAGAGATTAGATACTGTATAGATGTAAGCTTTTGTAGTTTAGTTTGCGTATAATGTACCCATTGACATACTTGTACATGGACTGCTAGTGAAATGTCAGTTTTATACAAAGCTGCGAAGAAAAATGAAGCATAAGCACTAGCCCTTCTGGTTCAGTGCGGCGGAAGTAGGATAGAGGTTTCAACCTCTGCTCGTCAGTGCCATCCATTGTAGAAACATTGCAACTGCGAAACAATAACGACTTATTCAAATTATTTCAAACGTTCTATAACAGATGGCACACTCAAACAAAATCGCACGAATTGCTCGATGACATTATTGAGTGCTTCCGTTTCTCTCCGCCGTGAACCAAAAGAGCTAGTGCTTATTTTTGATTCAAAGAAAAATTGACTGCTAGCAGTCCATGTATAATTATGTCAATGAACGTACCTATACCTACCTACGACACATTTTTTTAACGTGTGCCTTGCCTAGAGGTAATGGAATGCTTGTAGGTTATTATTATTAGAAACGTTAGTATTTTATCTTGAATAACCAATAGCCAGACATCAAATTTTTAATCTTCGATTTTTTATTACGCGAAATAACGAAATATTCACGAAATTGATTTTGGAAACAAGTGTCCGTTGTTAGTAATAGGTACAAATGTACTAGGTGCGTCTCTAAAAAAATGTCCATATGTATGTAATTATATTTAAAAGGTTATACGCGTTGCTGATCCGGTTGTCAGTCAGTAGAATACTATTTGTAAATTTTGTTTTCGTGCTTTCAGTAATGTATTTCGTAATAATTAACCCAAAAAATATAATATATAGCTGAGATGCTGTTGCAGAAAAAAGGGGATTAGATTGGGAAAAAAAGTTGCACCCAGATATAAGGAAACGCCAGAAGATGCTGTACAGCGTTGCGTATGGATGAAAGTCACTGTTTTGGTGCGGTTTTAATTCCGGTGTGGCGTCATTGGGCCGTTGCTTTTTTTTAGTCGGAGAAATGACGGTCACGTTACGGTAAATGGTATTGGCTACACAGACATGTTGGAACGTTATTTCTTTGAGCAATTGCATGAATTGGACATCAGAGATATGTGGTTCCAACAAGACGGTGCCACAAGCTACACAGCGGTTGCAACAATCGAGTTATTGAAGTCTCAGTTCGGTGAACGTGTTATCTCGAGAAACGGACCGACCCGTCTATGTGATACAGTTTTAATACCTAAAGGCTCAAGATTGATAGGCAGTTATTCATTTGACTCGAATGTTGCTAAATCTCGTGTAAATATAAACGCCTTTTGCATTTTATACAAAAAAGGAGTTGTCAAGTCCTTAATGAAAGACCCTTTATCAACTTAAAGACTGTCAAAGCTCGATCTCTTAAGCGGTAATGCAATTTTTCACAAATATATTACTCACTGTAGAGGCTGATATTTTAAATTTTTGTTCAAATCCATCATTTTTATCAATTGTATATCCCACTCGTAAGTTATAAATTTATCTGGCATATGTCAGTACTATATAGAATACTAGAATGTAGCAATACTAGCCTTATTTTAAGAGAACACATTTTAGGTTTTAGACTTAAGACTGTCAATACTCCTCAATTTAATTAAGATCTTTAGGCTAATGTCACACGAGCTTAAAAATTCGCCACGCTCTCAATTTCCCGCACACTTTGCTTTAAAAAAAAAGGCCTAATCAGCTGCTTTCACATGGCAAATAGTTCTTAAAATAAAAGTAATTTTTATGAAATTTTATAGATTTTTCGAATATCGTTGTAATAATCTTCTTTTATATACATAATTTATTAATTACAAAATAAAAATAACCTCTCCTTGGCTGATTCTACGAAAGAAATAAAAGTATAGTAGTAGGTATATTTAGATTTCGAGTTTTGAGTGACTCTCATAATTTAGTTGTCGCATGCGTTTTGCTATCTTATCTTATAGTGATCTAATTGAATAGCCTGCAAATATTTTCAGGTTTTTAGTCCAGTACGTCATAAATGCCTGTCAACTTTCGAACGTACATAGTACTTTGTTTTGTAAAGAAACCGCGTTGTTCTCTCCCCCCTACTTAAAGATGTAAGATTGAAGATTTAATTCAAGAGCTGTTGTCAAGCCATCTTTATAGATTTGTTTCATTTTAAGACTATTATAAAATCCAGGTGACTGTGAATCAGTGATAATGTGTTCCAGTTTTTAAGTGGAAGGTTACGTAGCATACAATCCGAGCGCACTGATTTCGTAACCAAACATCAAACAAAAGATTTGGTAACAAAAAGAAAGTAGATAGTAATATTTGAAAAGTGAATTTTGTAATTTTAAATTAAACCATGCCAAACAGGTAGAAATGTCAAAAGCCTTTAGAACGTTTTCTATTGTTGTTGTCAACAACGTCTAAAATATTCACAAAACCCTGTGTGCATTAAAAATATTCACAAAGTGCATCTGAATAGTCATAAAGACAGAAATGACTGAAAAAAAAAAATTGAGTGATTAACCCACGACGTACTGACAGTTAATTGCTTAAATATGTCAAAAGGGAACCTTAAAACAACGTCACATCACAAATGCAATGTGTAGTGTATGCAAACATAATAATAGATCGTGACAACTAATGATTAGCGGTTAATTGCAGTCGTCTATATCCACGTGTTGTCATAACGAAATCCATGCACTCAGCTGCATATGATATATCAAACTTCAACTGTAGTAATCCGTGGGGTTTTTTCGCAACATTGCAACCGGGTTTTACCTCTTACGGATTATCCAGTTTTGATCAGGTTGGTCTAGCTATATCTGTAGCACTAACTGACTGTTACTTGCGCTGATAATATTTTAATTCTATATAGGCATGTACTACCTACACCCTAGATGTGTTGTGCAGTGATACCAAATATAGCAAATTTAGAATATTTTAGCATATTTTAAAATTAGCGAAATGTTTCTCTCTTCCCGATAATCCGGTTCATATTGGGTTAATCTGGTACAATTTCTGGGAACTGACAGTTAATTATGACAATTTTATTAAGAAACTATAGCAGTCCTATTCGCATGCAATTTTCTGTTCGTGTGGAAAATCTTGTGTGAGAGAAAGTTGCAGCTGCATGCTTTGTTTCACAATCGTGCACTAACTTCACTTGGCCTCGGTTGATTTTATAACTTCAAAGAAGTATGAATACAAAACGCTTTAGCAAACATGACTCTACTTTTACCCAGACAATCAGAGGCACGTACATTAAATTATAATAGTCGGCAGTTTTCAATAAGCCTTGACCTTTCACAATTTGCTGCGTCGATCACAAGATACAAGAACTGACACATGCTTTCTGTCACGTAAAATGTGTGATCCCAAAACCGGTTTAAAATGACATAAATCATCAGATTATAATTTCGAGTAACAATGAAATTCAAATATATGTTTTTATTTTTTTGCAACTTACAAACTGCTCCCTCTTTCGCATCAATAAACACTCTTGTGCCGATAACACCGTCAACTGATTTGAGTACGACGAATGATTATGATGATTATGACTCAGACGAGAATGCGGGCTAACCCCAAGGGAGTTTCCCAAACTATGATTCTTTCTATTCCTTTCGAGGATTTCTTTTTGTGTATATGTGATTCTACCCGGTGACGAATCTTTACTTCGATATACAGGCGATGTGTGCAACGAACGCGATCTTCTTTGACGCGGTGTAATCTCAGAAATTGGAACATGTTCCACAATTATTTCCGGCATGTGCACAGTTTTCGAAAGCATTGACAGTTTCGAAGATTGCGGCGCCGGATCTATTAGGGAATACCGACGAAACATTTTCTTTCAAAATGTTGGCACTTGAGGTAAAATAACACAATACGGCGACGCAACGATACACTTCATGAGACGTACGTCTTATCATCAGCGAAATTCAAATGAAACTGGTTTCACTTGGCGAATAATGAAAGCCATTGGGTCGAGTCGAGTCCAATCCATGTGTGGAGTTTCACTGAGTTGAGTCTTTTGCTTTACGCGATGATGACAAAGAAACAACTGACTGAAACCAAATGTCAGTGTAAAAAGTAAAGAGCGACAAAAACTAGACAAACTAGTACTAAAAAGGAAAATATGACTAACGTCTGAAAAGAGTGGGTTAGCTGGGCGCATTGTGCAACTATAGTTGGAGAGTTCGTTGAACTATATGGTGGAAGTGCAAAATAAACGGCCAATTAAAAATAAAATCGTATAGGTACCTAATGTAGATTTGCATAATTATATTCATTAGAAATGCACGGATTTAATTTTTTGTGTGCTTTTTTATTTAACCATTTTTGGCTGGAAAGTTTGTATGTAGGATCAAGGTGGTGGTCATTTGCATAGACCTATTGGAAAGTATAAATAGCGATTAATTAACCGGCTACGCACTAATCAAATTCAGTGCTCTGCTGGCGAATATTGTGACGGCCTATTTAAATTAGCATAATTTTGAGGTTAAAATCTGGTCATTTGGTCACGGATCCAGTATGGAAAACATGTCGTTAGCGAGGTAAGCAAAAATGAATTGACATCTCTCTAGAAGCATGACGGTCACATGGGTGCAGTTAAACAGATGATTTTATCTGTTTTTCAAATGAAATTTGATCTGGTTTAATCAGAACTGTCACGCTCTCATAGATATAAGTACAGAGTAAAAATCCGGATTAAGCGAGGCGATGCAATTTTAACTTTACAAATAAACATTCAATCCATTTTGATAATAATGTATTCCATGTTTGTTAACAGTATCTACATTTTCTCTCCCATTTTTTAAACAATTTTATTCGCATTAAATAAGTATTTGTCGAAAAAAGAAAAATTGTGTTAATTTGCAAATTTTTATCAATGAATGACAGTTTTAAATTGACCATGTTTCTGATCTGGCAACTCTTTTAACGAAATAAGAAAACTATTTATTTTCCTATATAGGAGGGCTTAATATGCACCCTTCATCATTGACATTTTGATTATGCAAACATAAAAAATTGCATTTTTGACAGCTTGTCATAATATTTCAACAATACCTAATAGCTGAAGTGTGCATTGATATGTCATGCCACACAAGTTATACCACTCGAATTGGATAGCGCAAACATCAAAGATCTATAATGTATGTATTTCCAAAGTAAAACATACCAACTGTCATGACGACATAATTCTGATTGCATGATAATCATAAAAATTAAATTTTAACACATTAGTGTCACTTTAAAATATTTTATTTCAGTAAATTTTTTAACTTTGACTGTCTCGTAAATTGATATTTTTAGTTAAATATTCAAAAAAAAGTTTGACAACTTGACAAAAATCTAGATATTGATGATTGTTTTCAATTTATTTTTATTTTTATATGAGCTATGAAAACAATTAAAAATGTCTAAATTCTATACCTGTCAAAAAAAAAACAATCGTAGATATATTTACAAGGATTTCTAAATTATGTATCTATGTTTACTTCAAAGTAGATAAAAAAAAACATAACGCAAAGAAACTAAAACAAATACCTTTGTACTTGTATGATAATTACAAATACAATAGGTGCCCACTTCAGGATGTTCCCCTTATGATTCATGACAGTCAATGTATTTAAGCGAATAAAGTGTCACTAAAAATAACACCAAATAAACAAATCACCGTCACGCTACTGTTTTTGGAAGCTTTCAATTGTACTTTCAACTGGATTGTATTACCTTTTACCGATTTGAGCGTCGTGCTGCGGTGAGCTTTGGCAATTGTACTCTGAGTAAGTGAACACATAAACCCCATCAAGTTTTATTTCCAATGAAGTTCCATAAAAGCGATTATTGCTTTGTGGAAGTTTGATTTGAAATGCAATTCAATTATTGTTAGTTGTGAGCTTAGAAAAGCTATTGGAAGTATGACAATAGTGTAAACAGTTTTTGTTTTTGGCATAGGTCAGTATGAAAGTTAACATCAGCTTTTTGGGAAAAAGATATCAAGTCTTGCCTTTCATGCAAAACATTGAATAAAAACAAATATTCAGAACGATTTGAGTAACCCTAAGACTAGGGTAGCGATGATGACAATGACGCAACGAACTGTGTTGTTCATACAGGAAAGAACACCTATTGGATGGCAGGCAACTTTTGGGCCTGTTTCACCCCTTGCAGATTAACTTACTTATTATCAAAGATCATCATCATTAATGCGGCTGATATCGGTTTATGTAGTCGAACCATGTCATTCCAGATAATGTAGTATTGATTTTATGTTGGCGAATGTACTAGATTCTGCTTGGTTTTATGCCCAAAACACATGTGCAGAAATTCTGAACGCAAGCAGTACTGCAGATGAAACAGATGTGCAGAATTCAATTTGCATCGGTTGCTGTCAATGCGGGGAAAAATACGAGACTGCAACACAGACGACAAATAATTCCCGTCTCTCTTTTCCTCGTATGCATCTGTAGCTGAATTAAAAAATTCGATGCTGCCAAGCATATTTAATTTAGTTCTCAGCGTTGCTTTAGAAATTTAGATTTTGGAAAATGAATGAATGATTTTAGTGCATTTAGAAGTAGAGACAAATTGCAATGCTGCGGTGGGTGCAGAATTTCCATAATATATCGCCACATAAGAACATGTGTAGTATTCTAATCTTGCTGCACAGTGAATTCTGAACGTGTGTTTTGGGCATTAGAACTGGAAAATTATTCTTTTTAGAGATCAGTCATTTGTAAGACGAAAACGAGTAGCTGCTATCACATATGTCCAAAATTATGTCAATTTTTGTATACACAACTTTAGGACGGAATCTAACGTCATTTTGTCGTCAGCATGTCAAAAATTTACACAATTTTTGATATTTGCAATAGTAGCTTTAATGTCTGCACAAACCAACGCGAAAATGCGAAAGCGGGAGCGAATTTCTCGCCGGAAACGGTGGGATATACCGCCATCGCCATGTATTTATTTCCCACTCCTAGTGGCGTCCACGCATACAGTATTGTGATAAAAGGTCAACGACGCGACATGCCAATAAAGCAGGCTATGTTATAAGGAGCAGCCTTTTTTTAGCCATAAAAATATTAATTCATCCCCTTAATTGAATTTTATTATGATCAATACAGACGACATTAAAACATACAATTTGATGAAACTTTTTGGGATCCAAACCAAGAGTGAAATCAAGAGATTCGTATAAACATAAAAGGCTCTTGAATTATGGTTATTACTCTGGAGAAAGAAACATTCCATATACCTACTTAATAAAATTAAAACAAATATCATTTGTTGCATGAGAAATAGGGGCAATTACGGCTAATAGTCTTGTAAATTTGGGGGTGAACTGGGGTTTATTCTGTTTTAGAACGATAATGAAACTATACGCAAGGACATGGCTTTAGTAACACCCAATTGCGTGATAAATTTTCATTAACACGATTTAATCCTTGGCGATATTCCTATACCTTTATTGTTTGGGGACTATTGTCTGTATTAAAAGTAGTAGTAAGTATAGTATGTATCTACCTCTTGGTGTCTTTCTAGTTTCAGGTGAATTTTGTCATAAAAGAGTAGTATCGTATCGTGCAAGGATTTTGAATCTGCCGAAAGGTTTTATTAAGATAATTGTGGTTTGCTGCGCTCGTTCTAAACAAACAAAGAAGAAAACGTGTAGATAATGGTTTGAAACTAAGATAATGGTTTGAAACTAAGATATCTTCAGTTCCGCAATTTCTCAACAGATGTCCGACAAACAAATTCTAATAGAATTGTTGTGATATTTGGGTTTTGCTCGAAAACCTACTCATTTAGTATAGTTGTAACGATATGACAAAGACGTAAGCTCACAATTCATTCCATTTAACTCGTTATAGGCAAACACTTAAGCACTGCTCTATAGACAGACATTTTTGCGACTTATTTGAAAATGTAAGTGCTTTTCTTTCCGACCCCCAACAACTACATAATTTAATTATTATTTATCACAGCAATTCAAGGTAAATTTGTTTTGGAAATGGTTCTCGAACCCTTTATCGAATTTCGATAGTAATCATTTGAAAACCCATCCCACTGTGATTCATATTAATCTCCGGTCCCTTTACGAGGCTCCTCAAACATTTACCAGTCTTTCCATCCGCATGACAACCATCAATCGGCGACCAAACAAAACCATCATCGATCAGTTAGTAATCTTATCTGACAGGCGTCAGCGATGAAGGTCGTTACACAGTTTTTGTTTACGTTCCTCAATCGTATTTTCCGCACCCACTTCCAAGGTCACTAATTTTATCAACTACATGCACTACGATAAGATCAAATGAAATATTTGCCACTTACCCCTCTTGAGTCTCTAAACAGAATGGCTGCATGATATGGATCTAGTGTACCATCACCTCTTAAACCGCGACTAGCTCCAAGTGATGCACGTCGCTTCTCCAAGTCGGCAGATGCACGTCGCATATGAGCACCTAAACGACAAAAAATTACAGAATTAAAAAAATGAATATTTATTTTGGGCGAAAAAAAAAACTTGTCCATCAAATATAATTTCAAAACCAAGCAAGTACCAAGAATACGCAAATAAAAATCAAAACATCTACAGACGCCAATGTTGCTAAAATCTAAATTACCCATAACTCTCCACCTTGGCCCTTTTACGTTGTGTTTACCTTCTTTGACAATACGCTCGTACACTTTGTACGTAGCCTCACAGTCATTCAAAATCTTATTCCGACTCAGCGTATTGGCGTCAAGACTTTTCGATCGCGTTCGGAAATTCTCCTGCGCATCATTCATCGGTGATGTGCACGCACTGTTTGTGTCATGGGATTTTCTTGGCCAGATATGTACCTTCTTGCCAAGCTGCTTTAACATCTCTTGAATTGAATGATGATGATGGTGGTGATGATGATGATGGGGTTTGTGCGACTTCGGTGATGAGGAATTCTCCTCGCCGCTGATACTTTTGGCAAAACTACTGTTGTCGAAGCGATGACGATAGCCGGGACCACTGCCGCCATCTACCGCTGCTGATCCTTTGTACTCGTCCAGTGAATAGGCAACACCGACACGATGAAAGATGGAATTAATTGAAGGATGTTCGTCGCGACGCGACTGGCAGGCACCCGTGTGGGTGAAATACTGATGGTCACCGTGATTCTCGTAAATATCGTCGAGATCATGTGGAAAGAAACCGGCCTGTGTCGGTGGGGAACCGTAGCCTTCCCCTGTGGATCTGCGGAAACTCTAAACCAAAAATACAAATTAGACAAGGACTATACAATCGGGTATTGCTTTACATACATTGTAAAATCCTGGACTGGCACATCGTTCAAAGAAGTTTCGCCGTGATGACGGCGTTCGTCGAATACTACTGCCATAGCTGTCATAGGATCCGCGACAGTAGGATGTGTTTGTTGATGGCGAGTTACGGAAATGACTGATGCCATAATCGGGCACTGGCTGTGGCGGTGATGAGAGCTTATCGGGTCCCTTATCTAGATGTGACAAGAAAGATTACATTCCCACTCAGGAAGCGGTTGGGTGAAAAGAGAGAAATCTGTTCCTTTGATTGGACTTTTGTAGTATACCTGCCTAACACGGATTAGAAACAAAAAAAAAGTACGGAAACAGATAGACGTAGGTTTTTGAAAGTTGCTACGGTTTGGCTTT
Source organism: Cheilosia soror (assembly GCA_949372485.1). Lineage (NCBI taxonomy): Eukaryota > Metazoa > Arthropoda > Insecta > Diptera > Syrphidae > Cheilosia > Cheilosia soror. The sequence goes on along the minus strand of OX443562.1, from coordinate 7,220,573 downwards.
AGCGGTGTCAAAATTACTCGAATTTTTTACGAATAAAATTTGATTTCTTTTCGCCTATACAAAAATACGTGAACATAACTATTATTTTCTGCAATAACTTTTTGAACAAGCCCATCTCAAATCACTGTCAAAATTGACACATTTTCAAAATTACTCAAATTAATGCTGAATACCTCAGCTCCCTTTCATAGTAGAGTACAAAATTAATATTGGACTGACATTTCATTTTACATTCAATAATTTTTGACATGTGGCCAAATATATTTGTGCGAAAAATTCTAGCGCATTTGTCATTTCATTTAATTTCAACATGAATTTGACCTAATATTGAAATCCTCTTGATTTATAGAGTACTGCACACAACTCTAGTTACAGGTCTGTTCAAATAGTTTTATCTAGTAAAATGTCAAATCTTCAAAATAGAAATATGTATATCACAACAATAATAATGTCAACTGTTTTATTTGACATGTCAAAATGCAGAAAAAATTAAAAAAAATTTTTTTTTTAATAATTGACAGTAAAAGTCATGCAAAAATTATAAAACCTACAATCCATTTTGTACGAAAAAAGAAAATGTTTCTAACTTTGATATATTTGACGTATGTCCAACGCGCGGATTGTATGACCTTGCATACATTGAGTGGTGTAAACACACTCCTCTCATAACTGAAAAACTAAACTTTAAAGATCACTACACACCAGTGACAAAACTAGACATCGATTTCAAAATGAAAGCAAACTAACTGACATATTTGTAAACAAAATCGCTTATTGAAATTGAGCACCAAAATACCTCATGCATTCATTTCGCATTTAGGTCTATGTCAAATGAGATATTCCATCGCTTTTCACTTTCAATTTGACACATTTATTATAGATCAAATCAAAAGTGACACAACGTCAAACAAGCTGTCACATCAAAAGTAATACGTCACAGATTTCTCCCTTATATTTTTGCGTCGATTTAATACTCACCCTGTGACCAATTTGGCGACTTTGAAGACTTCGATGATGACGAAGATGAACCCGAACCCAAACTATTCAGTCTTACTGGGCCGTCATCATTCGAGTCACTTCTCTGCATGCCGTTATTATCGTAACTGTAACTTTCTGTACTGAGCTGCTTCTCGACAGCGTGCTGCCGATAGAGATGCGTTATTCCATGCATATTACTATCGAGTTTTTTTTTCAATTTAATTCAACTTTTGACACTTAACTCTTTATAATTCACTTGTCAACTTCACACTGACAGAGTCACATTTTCTAAATTTTAAATTTACTTAATCACTGTATATAATTTGTTAAAAATTCTCTTTTAATTCAAATCTAAACAATATTATTGCCAATTAAATGCATGCGAATCCTAAATCGGAGTGTGCACAAATCCGCAACCGAACGATATCGACAATGACAACGAATACTCGCGTTGACAGTTGATGATGTGTGTAGACTGCAGTTGGGGGGTTGAATGGCCTGAAAGTAAGTCAAAGTTGTATAAAGGGGGAGACAATAATAATAAAAGCGAGATACGAACGCAGAGAGGAGCAACAAAAAACGATTTTTTTTCTATTTCAATTTGTTCTTGCTCTTGGTGGTGTATAGTAGTAGTGCAGCAAATCTAAATGCAAGTGCATTCAGTTTTTAATTTTGCTCCCCAGCAGGCAGCACTTTGTTTACATTATTAGTTTGATTACAGAGGAGACATCACATTTTCGTTTGGCAGTTGTTTGTTTTTGTACGGCACTATTATGAATTCAATTGAATTTACAAGTTTCTGGCAAATGACGGATGCTTTAGTTTTTTCGGAATTTCGACAGTTCGCGGACAACATTGATGATGGTGACATTTTGAAATAGTTTTCATCGAAATAAACATTTTAGCGATTAACATTTTGAGGGACAGCAGAGAATGATTTAAAATAACAAACAAGTACACCGTGGTGACATTTAATTATAAATAAAATTTATTTCGTCAGGCTGTGTATGTGATTAAGTGTATTACGCAGTGAAATTCAATTATCAATACGACATTTTTATCGTAAAATATTAAATGAACAATTATTTTTCTGTTGCAAATCATTTAAATGGTAAAAAGGTTTGCTACGCATTTTGTCAGTCAAATCGAATGACCTAGTACATATCTTCCTTCAAGGTTTTCACAGACTTTTATTGCGATTTGCATTTCATGTTGTCCCTTGACGTTTTTGAGTTATGACTATGAGGACAATCGGGAGGAAATTATGTTGGAAGATGAAAATTGTACACAAAGACGTAGAATGTATTTCATTAGCTGTGTATATTAATCTGTGATTTTTCTTTATCCGCTATCGCTTATCGTCGTACTTTTTCTGTCATTTCAAAACACTGAGTGCAAGTTGCAATGTCGTAAATATACAATAATTGTGGCTTAACCCATAGAAAAGACATGACAATTTACACAATATTCCTTATAATCACAAAATTCCTTTCAAATTCCAGATAATATCTTTAGCGTTCCGTATCTAACCTCAATTCCAGCCAAGCATTATAAATTGCGATAGCAAAATATCATAGGAGAATTATGTAGTTGTATATGATTAAATTTGTGTCATTGAACTGACAGTAGGTATCCTTCTGCTTGATTTAAGAAAACAAAATAATTTTATATTCAATGGATACGAATATATGAATAAGATGGAAAGAAATTCTGAAAAATGTTTCTTTAGGGACCTTTTATTGCGGGAATTAGGTGTATTTTCCAAGAAATTAGAGATATATGTAGGTACTTGAGGGTATGAAATAAATTTATGTTAGTGACGCTTGCTTTATTTTGAAAGAAATTCAAAGATTATTATTTATTAAAATACCTTTCACATAATAATATGAATGAATGAATTGATTTCGTTTCCTAACCCCAAATGTCAAATCAATATTTACTTTGACAAGTTTCTTATATTACAATATCTCCCTGAATAATGAGAAATATTGAGTTTATCAGGATGTCATGAATAAAATTCCAATTTCCGTAATAAAATCTGACTCATTTCTATCCAAGGACAAATCGAAAGAACAGCAATACTTCCAGTACCGAAGGACAACAAAGAATACGGGTTTCTTTCAATACACATCTCTTCTTCGGAGGTGGTATGAGTCGGTGTTTGACATCGGATACAACCAGCGCCACATCCTTGTGGACTAATTCAAGGTAGTGTCCTTTATGGGTTACTGTTTGTGTTTTTGTCATGCTAGAATCCTTTGGTACTTAGTTAATGACTTAAATCCCACTTAATCTTCTTGAAATTCCAGCAAACGAAATGCTCCATTGTTTGCTGAAGAGATATATATCTTAAGTTTGACAGAGGCCAATGACAGTGGCATGAGGGAAGAAGCGCAATGAGGACAACGATGATGGCATAAAGAGACATTTTGGCTTAAGGATATACGATCAATAAAAATGTTCGTCATTTAGTTCAATGATGTACGTGGTTAAAATCAAAAGGGCGGGGTAGTTGAAGTGGCAAAAAGTGTGTCCTCTTTAAGGATACATATATACAGGAGTGTGTATTGTAATAACCGACTTTTTTTTTCTTTTGTTTGGCGTTGGCGTATATTAAGAGCAATTTGGCGACATAATGAGTTCGAGCAAATGTGGAACTTTTCCATTGTTGTTTGAACAGTATCCAGAAAGAGTCTCGAGACAGTTGTTGTGGATTTTTTTTAAGGATAATTATAAGATGGAAACATACATTTTTGTCTACGGATTGATTGTGAGTGGGAAAAAAAACTACACTCTCGTCCTGATTACGACAAGAACTCGTAGGGGTATTTATAGAAAGAACACAATTTCACTATTCTAGGTCAAAGTACTTTCCGTAGTCTGTGAATGTGGAACGCCCATCAGAGACTCGTGCTTAATTGTAAGACGTTTCAATGCTTGATTGAATAATCACCCCTATTCCCGAAGGCGTTTGTCGCATACGACTCATGTTTCGTGTCGTTGTAAAACGATGTTCAATTTTTTTTTTTAACTTCTGTTAACAATTTTATTTTTTTTCTATCTGTTCACCAACATTTCAATTCTTTTGTCTCAAAAAAGTTAAAAACATCTACTAAAAAACAAAGTGAAATTCGAGTCGTTTGGTTGGTGCACCAAATAACAGATTTTATATCTGTGGATGTTTTTCTTTAATTCATTGAAATCATGTCGGATATGAAATTTTAGCTTCTACTTCTTTTTGAAATTTTAGCCCATTAGTTTAAATATATGCAGCTCCAACATGCCTAATTTACAAAACTTGAATCGAATCAGGTCAAAGTACTGACAGATAACAAGTGCTGCCAACTCTGTTTCGAAATATGACCCTACTGTATTTGCAATGGGACAAAAGCAAATTTTTTATGAATTGTAATAGATTATACAAAATATATTATACAAAAAAGGTTCGTTACAATACCGGAATTATTTTAGAATGGCTACTATAAGTGCTGCAAACCTTCGTTAAATATGTTTTAGTTACTCACGTTTCTAGAAAATTTTGATTGACACAAAGTTACACTTCATTCGCAATAGGTAACTCCAAAATGTTACGCACCTGTGTCAAGTCGTTGGTCTTACAGAATGAGAGCTGTCAATAGGTACATCCACCCGAAAATAGTACTGCCAACTCAGAAAATAGTACTGCCAACTCATTGCGTAACATTTCGATATAGCATTTCGTTTGTAAAGTAAAACAAAGCTATTCGCTTCTGAATCACAAATGATGGAAATCTTGCCAAATAATGAATTTAGACTCATAAATGAGTCGCAAATTAAATAGCTATTCAATACAGCCGTTCATATTAGGCATAAAATTATAGGTTCCTTCCATTCGTTAAAAAAATAAAAATTCACACAAAATGGTACAAGTTAGCACCTAGAGCCAACTGCCAACTCTTTACTTATATTTAAACGATTTAAATCAGAATCATCTATATCTGTCGCTAAAATACTTTCTCTTTACTCGACTTTAGACTACATTGTGATTGTAATAGAATATTTATTTTTATTCTAACAGCTTAGTCCATTCTGTCATAATGCATTATTATTATTATTTTTTAATTCTATCAGCTTACGTACTCCGCAAGTTGACATTTCGATGGTAAATACAAGGAAAGTGAGATAAGTACTTAAGCAACGTAAGACCAATTTTAAACGCATTTATTTGCACTGTAGATTTAAGGTTTTATTGAATGTTATCACATAGCGATTACGATCTGTTTCAAAAACTGGTGTATGCGTCATTTTTAATCTTAAAAATTGTGGACTAAATTATTATAAGAGAGGGAACTACGGACGTTCAAATTGCAAAGATAAGAAGTCCGTATCCAATGGCAAGGTAGTAAGCATTTTCAATGTTAGTTCAATATTTGCTTAAAAAAAACTGACGTCAATTTTACCATTCTGAGATTTAGATTTATGGACATGTAATTCAAACGGGGTTTAAGAATAAATTTATATTCTAGCCAATCTAGTTAAATCTGCCCTTGAAATACATATTTGGAAGCATTTAAGAAAAAAAACACTGCATTTCTGACAGCAGCTGGTTTTGTAGTGAATGAAAGGCTGATACAAAATACAATGAAACGGAACGGAACGGAAAAATGTTTCTTTTCTGTAAACTGGTTATTTTGCGTTACAGGCCCTATGGTTACCAATATTTGTTTCTTTAATTTTGTAGTGCCAAAAATGACACTCTTGCCGTCTCCATGAACAATTTATAGTTAGTCGAAATTAGAGCAGTATGAATTTGGTAAAAAATGACAAAACGTGCTGGGAAACTACGAGTAAAACATGTACCGGAACAATCACAAAATGCTGATAATGAAGCAGTCTACGTTTTGAATAGTATAATCAGAAAATGCAGCCGTGTCAATATTTCCCCCCACTAAGATAACAATTCACAAATCCGTCATACCGACCACTCTCCCTTTTAATTATTTTCACTCATTGTTGTTACAAGCCATCAACCTCGCCTCGAATTCATATATGCAAGCATGAGCGTTATCTCAGAAAAAGGTCACCCGTGTCAGTGAAGTAAATGAATTGCACAAATTATCGCATTCAAAAACGAGTGTTGCGTCCCGTGAACACGATGTACCTTATCAGTTAATTTGCATAAAACGCCGCTGATAACACTTCTTGCGTATACAATATACACATGTATGCAAAATACCGATATACTAAACGGCCAAGGCCATTTCTCATTCATTTCAGACAGTCGAGCACTATCTCAATCACCTTGGATTCAATCAGCATTTTTCGAGCTCCCAGAACCACTTGGTGTAGTTCGGTGTTACTATGTATGTTTACATAATGTAATTAAGTGTCTCACTAATTAGCCATTAAAATGGAATATGACCCGCAGCGGCGAGTAGACGACACTCGCCGGCACCAATGGCAGTTTTCGAGTTTTCGTTTTTATTTTTTTATTTACATTTGATTAAGGTCGCCTTGATGGTTTTGTTTACGTGCGGAAGTTGTATATGGAAAACTTTGTGTTTTATGGTATGCCTGATCGACGTCACGTAGGCGATAACAGCATCTGTTGGTATTTGCTCAAATTTTCAACTGAGAATGGGTGTACAGCGTTGTTATTAGGTCGAAAACGGGTGGTTTTTGAAAGTTTTTCCCAAATTCATTAGAAAATCCCTACGGGCGAGAGGGGTTTAATGGCCTCCGTGACCTAGATGGGTTTAATGGAATGATATAGTATATGTTTATAGAAACACTTTTTAGGGGAGCTTTTCTCTCAAAAACACTTGAAAAACACAGACGGAAAAATTGCGCGAATCATTTGATAAACGCTGTTTGCAAGAATCGTTTTCTTCCGCCACACACACTCTGTTTAGGTAGGAAAATTCCGAGAGACTAGCACGTGCTTTTTTGTCGAAAAGTCTACTACCTAGATTTGAATGCAATGACGACAGTGCCCTGCGGAAAAACACGCGCATTATTAAAAGCTTTTGAGAAGAAAACTCAAAAAATGTATATAGACAAAAATGAGAGTAAAATTCAGACAGAATTTCTTTGCCACAAAAAAAGAAACACACTTATCGCATCTATCCATATCCCAGTGATAATATTTTGAGGTTGATTTTAAGAATTCAATAATTTCCTTCGTTTGCCTTGTGTGAACGTGTGTGTAGGTGGGAAATCTGTCGTATTATTGGGGCGGCCAAATCATGTGAGAGAAATAAATTTCTCGGCAATTTCATTTGGGTTAGAGAATGTTTCGTGACAATTTGATTGAATTTTTTTTTTATTACTAAACTGACCATGTGGACAATATAATAAAGTCTCCAATTAGATTTGCAATAAAAACGTTGTTAAAGACTAAAGGAATGATGCTAAAATGGATTTCAAAGAGAAATGGTGTCCAATTTCGATGCGGGGTGAGTTGTGACAGTGATTTATGGAATACAAGAATAACAGGGGAAAACAAATTCGATAAGGTGACAATGATCGATTGTAGGTCACGTTTAGTAAATATAAGGAAGAGTAACGAATGATTGTTGTAAATCATAAGAAAAGTAAGTAAGTGACGAGATGAGGGTCGGTAAGGTTTTTGAAATTTTAAACAAGCACATAATTGAGGAATATTTTTCGTGTACATAGTGTTTGGATAAAAAAAAGGATATTATTTTTAATGGGAAAATTAATAAAGCCGCCAGTTTTGATTAACGTTAGCTTCAGAACTAGTGGAAAACCTATTTTTTTTTAATGTCTGCCTAAGAAACCACACCAAGAAATCAAATATCAAGCGTGTTATGTAGGAACGCGAGAATACACTTCATTATCTTTGTCACTTCGCGGGACTTTCTTGCATATACCACGCCCTCTTTGTTCCAACGTTAGTAGGTTATGGTTTGTGTATAGACTAAAAAAAATCATTATGAGAAAAATCCTCGTAGACAAATTAAATCCACCAGTCATTTACGACCAACGTTTAATTACTTTTTCCCACAAAAATCACGTCGGGTATAGATCAAACTTTGTACAACTTTCCCACGCCCATTTTATACTTACAACTGCGACAAATGAACTGCAAACTAAAGCATCTATCAGATCACCACTGTTTTAGGGGCGCGTGATTTTCTTTGCGCGCGGACATCATCTATAAATTTGGACGAAATTTCCATGGGGTGAGTTGCCCTAATTGTCTTATGAGTTCAATAGGTATACTGTACATAATATGTTTATAGATGAGTTGCGATCACAACAAATAAATATTCACAAAAAGTGCTAGCACTCATTTTGTTGATAGCTGTGTTTGTTGGAAACAATTCTAAGGACGTCAGAGAAGCCAAATATTTAAAATTCATACATGAACATGAAATAAAAAGACGTGAGAGGAAAATACAGACAAAACTCAGCCGCCAGCCGGCTTCCAAGCACTTCAGATATCCAACAAAATATGTACTAGATTTGACATTGATGAAAATTACTTCAATTTATCATCTAAGCATATACACACAAATATTTGCCTGGCTTGAACCACATTAACCGACGGATTATTCATATTTACCCACTCGCCTGACAGGTCTGCCGGCGTACCGGTATAGTTCCACCCTCTCCGCCATTTACGTACTTAACCAACCACAAAACGTTCAAATTATCATCTTGGCGACAAATGTTTTTTTTTTGTAGATAATTTGACATTTATATGATAATTGATTTACATTATGGTTCATCATATTATGGTCGTTTTATTCAATTTAAAAAAAAAAAAATTCTTAGACTACCACAAATTATTTTGAAAGTCAATTTGCGACCCTTAAATTGAGTAACAATATTAAACGCATTGTATTTAACAGAGAAGATACATTCCTTAGGGCTCCCAGTCTCTGTGCAAATTTTGGGATATTAATTTTTGCAGAAAAAAGCGCGAAAATGTAATTTAGTCTTTTTTTTTATTATTACACTTATTCACTGGGGCGTATGAGTGTTTTATTTTTCTGAAACAATTTAGGAGGAGGAAGCACGCAAAGGATTTGGAAGTTGCCCGGGAGATACATTTCGTTGTGCTTACTTACTTACTTACTTACTTACTCAAAAATCCAAAGGCTCATCTTAAAAAACCGACCCGCGTATTGTATACTCTAGAGCTGATGCTGCTGTAAATATTGGTTCTCTAAATATTTTTCGTAAACAATTTTTGTTCATTTTTGATAAGGAGCGCATGACACTGAATGTTTGTATGTGAAAGTGTTTTGTCAGAAATTAGGCATCTGAATGGATGACAAGAGAGAAGGAAAGAAAATGAAAGCGTATTCGCATTTTGTGAATGATCCATACTTACAGGAAAAAAAAGGACCAATTCGTTGGGTCTATTGTTGTGTATAGTATTTTTCCAAGGACAGTATGCACTTAATGTTGCTTTTGATTGGTATTTGTGACACGTTTTTGAATATATTTCTGCTGGGAGAGTCTCCGTTGTGTTTGCGATGAAGTGATATTGATATTGCTTTGATTTGTTGGGTTTGCATGTGGTATGTTGGATGTACGGTTAGGCAATGGGATGTTAGAACGTTGGGTAGGTCTAGTTTAATGGATTTGCTGATTGGAAGTGACTAGAGGGGGGCGAATATTAAGTGTATGAAACGAAAAGAGTCAATCGTAAATCATAACAATCCGGGGGCTATAATTCTCTTGAGAACGAAAAGTTGGCTCGGAAAGAAAACAAATGAATCTATCGTTTGGGCAATGTGCTCGAATTGAAATCGAAATCATAAAACAAACCTACCTACTCTACACTTATCTATTGGAATTTGAAGTTTCTATACACATAAACGAATGCTGCAAACTAAAGGGTTTGTGTACTAGCTGATATGTAGAATGTAGATGGAGATGGAATCTGGGTCCCCTCGCACAGTAGACCAGTGCACTAACCACTGAGCTACTGCGCCCAAATCGGATGATTGCTGTTGTATCTAAAAAAAAAACTAATTGCAAACGATAATTTGTCTATCAGCTTGGTCTGAATTTTTCGCTAGTCAAATACAGTAAAACCTGTCAAGTTGGCCAGTGTAATAGCACAAAAAAAAATGCATACAAATGTTCCACCAAATACCTCCGTATGTTGGCCACCTGCCTATCTTGGAACTTGACCACATATTTATATATTTTATAACTTTCGTACTAAATAACCTACGAAAAATCATGAAAACCAACATTTTTATAAATTAATATCTTCTACTTTTCAAATTGCTTTTGTGAAAAAAAAAACAGTTTCTTTTGTGGATTTTGTTGTTGTTTTTAATAGTGGTCTTAATAAACTAATAATACGGATAAAAGCGTAATTTTTTGTAATATGTATTGTATATTAAAAAAAATGGGTAGGGACCTACCCTTATAAGTTGACCATCTCTCTAAATTGGCCAAAAATGCCTGCACTTGCCAACTTACGCAGGTTTCACTGTACCATTTTTTTTTTTAATTTTTAAATCTTGATCTTGATGTCAATACAATGGATTGTATTTTTTATTTCTCGCAATTTCGCAGAAATATTGTCTTTATTTAAAAATAAAACCAACTAATATATGAATAGGAATTTGGTCTAGCACCAGCTGTCCAAAATTTTTGGTGTCACATTTAAACAGAAATAAATCTGCTAAATTATACAATTTCAGAGATAATATAATAAACCCCATGCGATTATGGTATCGGAGTGGTAGTTATCTAATTTAAAGTACACAAATAACAGAACAAAAATAAATAATTTCTGATAAAAAAATATATTTACTATCTTGCAACCATTTTAATATGTTTTTTTTAAGGAATTCAGGTCATGTTCAAAAGTGACGGTAAAATAGGATTAGATAATTTTAACTTGTAAAGTTAGATGTAAGAAAATTTGACTTGTAGATTTGGGGATAACAAAAAAAGAGAAGAAAACTGCAAGAAATTTCTACAACTTCTTATTCAACTGATATAAAATTTGAATAATTATGTATAACTCTAAAGATCTTCCTTTTTTATGCCTCTTATCTTCCACTAACTCGAATATAAAACTTAGCATGTGGTAAACACTTTGCAGGGACAATTTTTTACGGTGGCAAATATTGATTGATAGTCCACTTGAGTCACCGTTCATTGAAGAAACGTTTAATCCCAAGTAATGCAGATATGTAAATAAAATTGACAGTGACGGATCGATTAAATACGCACATTTTTAAATGTAAATTATATGGCGTGATACGTCGCAATTTACCCCCAATTTGTTTACCTATGTTTATTTTTTGGTCTCACGACCCTTGACACTGGGTCAATGTTAAATCGTTAGTTCAAATTTTTCATGTCAACATTGGGTATTTCTCATTTAGGAAAAGTAAACGCTGCCAAACTAATAATTAAAAAGAAATAAATTCATAAAAGTATCAAGAGTATACCATAAAGACTTGTTAAGAAAAAAATCGCCCTATTTCTCTCTAATTGAATGACAATTTTCTGTGTAACTTTAATAACATAAAAATACCCAAACACTTTTCCGAATTCGAAGCGTGTCCAACGAGCAATAATTATTTCTATTTTAATATCGAGTAAATAAGTTTACCTCACAGTTTTATTCGCATTCTGATTCCTCCCTTACTCTCGACCTACTTTGAGTTCGATGTAAACAATTGCAACATTCATTTGTTCTTTTATTTTAACAACAATCAAGACAAATGCGTCAGCAAAATGCCAATCAACAAGTTACCCCATACCCCATATATGCCATATAACATATACAATACACTTTACTTAATTTAAGGTGTGAAGTCGGTACGTTCTCACTCCCTGACCGGGCGGCCATCACCACTAACCTTGAACGTGATTATCATTACATGACCAGGTGAATTGATTTTAAAAACAAAATACCGCTTACGAATCTATATAGTATATTTATAATTGAAATCAAACAATTTAGCGAAATTGGAAACCAAAAACTAAGAAAACCAAAACAATACTCGTAATATACTTGGCAACATTGTAATGCGAATTTACTGTAAAACGCCTGAACTAAGCAAATCCTAAGAATAAAAACAAAACACCATAGCAAATAAATTTAAAATCAATTACGATGTATATGTTTTTGTGTATATATAGAGATGAACTTGAAAATTTACGACAAGTAGTGAAAATATTATTTCGCCGGAATAAAATTTGATTTGAAATAGAACAAGCAAACGCCGACAATAACGATGACAAAGTATCTGACAAATTTGGCAGCGAACAAGATGATGATCTCAGTTTTCCAATTCGCTCGATTCGATGTGGAAAACAACACATCGTCTTTTGTGGGTAAAATATTGAATTGTCAGCTGGTTTTCTGGAGCTGTCAGAAGAGCTCTTGGGATAGACACGTCAGCTGAAATACATAATAAATGACACATTCTCAATTTGAAAAAAAGGCAGCCATGATGGGATTGAAAGGATGTTTAAGTGATGAGGTGGAGACTGATGCAACAAAAGAAAAGGAAATTTATTGATTTTTCACTGCTACTTGGGGGTGCTCAATGTTTAATGCCCAAAACACGAGTGAAGAAATTCTGAATACTTCACTGAAAGCAGAATTAAATCGGGCAAACATGAAAAATACGAGAGTGCAACACAGACGACAAATAATTCCCGTCTCTCTTTTCCTCGTATGCATCAGTAGCTGAATTTAAAAATTCGATGCTGCCAAGTCTATTTAATTTAATTCACTGCCTTGCTATGCAGTGGATTTAGAAATGGAGACATGTTGCAGTGTTGCGGTGGGTGCAGAATTTACATTTGTATTACCACATAAGAACATGTGTATTGTGTATTCTAATCTTGCTGCACAGTGAATTCTGTACGTGTGTTTTGGGCATAATGCTAATTGCCCTGAATGAGAAAAAGGCGGTAAACGATTGGTGAGTCATAAAATCTGTGTTGTCCTGTAATTAATGGAATATGTTTCTTATATGGGGAGTCTGACTGTATCTAATATTTATTTAGGAATTTGAAATAAAGTGCCGAAGGGTTGAATCGTTACAATGGAATTTGCAAATGTAACTCAATAGAAATGCGATAGATCCTGGAAAAAAAAGCAAAGAAGTCCAAATCGATATTGACCATCTATTTATGGACTTCAAAGCCGCATTATGACAACATTTATAGAGACTGCTATACAGAACCATGTCTAGTTATGGCATTTCTGCCAAAATTCTGCTGCTCCAGGAAACAATTTCACCGAGACCTTTGATGTGAAAAAAGGATTTAGAAAAGGTGATACGCTGTCATGTGACTTTTTCAACATCATACGCCAACGCCAGAGTTACAATTTATCAAAAGTGTGTGCAACGCTGGTGCATTTGCAAGTATTAGCACAGAAGCGGCAAAAATGGGGTTAGTGGTGAATGAGGGCAAAACAAAATACAATTCTGCCAACAAAAAGGGACAGACAACATCGACGATTCGGACTGAACGTCACGATCGACAGCTACAACTTTGAGGTGGTTAGAGACTTCGTCTACCTATCGGCTCTGCTAAGAACTCTGAACACAACAAAAATTAGGCGAAGAGATACTCTTGCCAACCAGTGTTTCTTTGGCCTTAGAAGGTAACTGATTAGTAAGCCTCGTCAAAAAACATTGAGTGTCAAAATATTCAGTATAGTTTGCAGTTTCATTATGGAGCGATTGACACCTCCCGACTGTTTAGCAATTATTTAGAAATATTTTTACAACTCGAGCTCAGTTGTGGGTGTTCAACATTTTTTTGACCCAAAGAATTACTTATAGGTGGTCGGCCTTCAGTCCTAAAAAAATTGGAGCTTACCCGATCGCCGGACATGTAAACAAGGCAGATATGGTCATTAGAACGATACCTGCATTGTCCAAGCTTCAAAGTAAAACAAAAACAAAATTAACGTGGCAAATCCATTTAGAACTAAATTCAATCAATCTTAACGAAACACTCTTATTGTCATTCTATACATAAACAACACATGTCGCAAACTAGGTCAAAACGTTGACAAAAAATTCTCTCTCTTATTCCGAAAAAAAAACTTTGTTTCCTCTTACCTATTTAACTTCCGCGTATTATTTCGTACTTTTCGAGAACATTTTCGTTAAATTAGTCGACAAATCCCCACCACTGCAACAAACTGTCTTGTCATTTCTCTGAGACAAAAATTGTATTTTAAATTTGTTTATCGCGACAAATATTAATACCTTTATGTTTTGTTAAGAAAAAAATTAAAATAATATTCAGTTGATCAAAAACAGCAGATAAAATTCCAAAATTACATCTTGGAATGCAGCCAAATCGTGTTTAACCCAACGCAACGTGCTGCCAAGTAAACACAAAAGTCAGAAACAATACGCAAACTTGCGAAAGAATGATTCGTACAAATCAAGAGAAGAGGTGGGTCTCTGGCTGGGTATAGAATTTTTGTATATAAAACGCGCCACACAAAAGTTTATTTGTTTTGATCAAAAGAGCACGGTTAAACAGTGAATCTAAAAATAGATGAATGAAACTCTGATGCAGTTTTATTTGTTTTTTATTTGAAAAGGAGGAAGTGGCAAAACGTTTTTGAACTTGAATTTTAAATTGTAATTTGGTGCAGTTGTGAAAAGATTATGTATCAAGTTGAAAATGGTTTTGAAGACAGAGAAGTATTATTTTCAGTGAAAATAATTTTAAGTAGCAGTCAAGAAAGAAGGATTAATGATGAAAATAGCTTTTTGAAAAATATATAAAGAAAATCAACAAGGAAATGCGAAAAAGTTAATGAACTTTGAAAATCTTGAGTTCAGAACCAGATTTATAAGTTTAAACGTTGTATCAAAATGGCTGCAGATGATTCGCTGATTAGCGTTCTCCAAATGGAGTGCAACTTGGTGACTCTAAAGAGATATAAACAATGTCAAAGAAACTAAGGTAGATAGTTATGGCCTTTAAATGCTGTGTGGAGCAGTAAGGATCACTGGGCGCAGTGGCTCAGTGCATAGTGTGCTGGACTACTGTGCAAGGGGTCCCAGGTTTGATCCCCGGAAAAGCACAAATTACATCTTAAGGTTTTTTCAACTGCGCCACCCCTCGCGAGAACGTCTGTCAAACATCCGAGAGTATAACTGTCCTGAAATAAGCTTCTCAATTCAGCCGTTCGGAGTTCGGACTCGGTGTAAAATTGTAGGTTCGTCCCAAAAATAAAAACTCACACAAAAGTAATGGTTGTGAGTGAGAGGCTAGCCCTTGGGTTTCTACACGCCTATTGCGCCAACTATTTATTTATTTAGTAAGGATCACTCTACTAAAATGCTACTAAAATGTAGAGGCTGCCAAAATGTAGCCATCGGCAATATTATTTAACGAAAAAAAAAATGTTTCAAATGATCACCATTTCTACTGTAACAATGTTCCATAGGAGGATATATTCATTAACAGCTCAGTTTCTGGAGAAGCACTTCCATGTGTCGCCATTTATTGGCTTCATCGGCGATAAATTGAAATTTTAAGCGGTGACTTTAATAAGATTTGTGGTCAATTCCCAGAGGTTAATTGATGTACATTTTTAAATTTAACTAGATTTTTGATGAATTTTTCGGTAAAATAAGTATAGTATGACCGTGATTCTCATCGACCATCAGCTGTCTTTGCGAAGTCCATTGAAATTTGTTAGTACATCCTGTCTACTTAATAGCTCTGTCTTTGTGACAATTGATTGGATAATTTTTTTCGTCATCATTATCAGCTTTAGGTAGTAATTCATAATCAAGTAATTTTGCGGCTTGAAAAACACAAGCCAATGTTAATGACTCTAAAGAATCCATACATATACCTATATGCCAAACAACAACACCTTATCCTTCTTAAATTCGCATGCTAACCACACCTCTTGTAACGGTTGTTATAAAGTACCACTTTATGTACAATGTATACGAATAATTCGCCACAAAAACAAAGTGTTTCGCATTTTCGCCAACACAAAACGCAATCAACTTCAATGTCATACGATCCGTCAAAAGAGTAGCCTAGTCATACAGAGAGATACAAGAAAGGAAGCCTACATTTCCGTTTTTATTGTCTACATCCGTTGTCATCAGCAGTGCGGAGTAAACACAATGGGAGGCACTCTCCCCAACCGTGCTTGGTATTATACCAGAACGCCGGCGACAGGAACACAACATAAGAGAAATGAAATCATCTTTGCCAAGGACACGATTTTAATAACATCACGTTCGGTTTTCTATCCCACCAGAGTAGTTATTTGCAACTGTAAAAAGCAAACACTCTACATCTAGCCAGCGCTACCACTTTTCTGTGGTATACTGAGAGATTTTAAGTCGCATTAAAGTTTAATTTAGATTATGCTGAGTGCAGGATGCAGAACGTGTCCTTCTGTGTGGTTTTTTTTAATGTTTATTCAATTTCTTGATATGTACTTTTGTAGTAGTCCACTACCTGAATAAGTAAATTAATTGCTAAGCGGTTCTACGTCATAATTTAATTAACGGTAAAATGTTTCTACGTAAACTATGATAAACAAACGCCTTTCATATCATATGGTAAAAAGTAATAAATCAGATGTACATATACCCAACCTGACGGTCGAATGATAGTAAACAAACCGTATGGTACGAAAATAGTTAAACGACACAAACAGTTCAAAAGCTTAGTTTGGACTTTGTAACAATGGCACACCTATTTTCTTTAGTCACATGCTCTCAGAACGCACACGAAAAAGGCTACTAGTTGTACTTGTACATGTGGGCTTTTATGACTCGAGCGCCCTTCCTCTATTTTATGGGAAGATTCACCGATATGAGCGGTCATCTGGACAAAATGTACGCGTATATATTGAAGCGCACATTTTGTGGGCGTAATACGACTGACGCGCACATTTTGTGTGCGGAATGCACATTACTCATTTCTATCTGGAGTAGAGGGATATTTTTTCGTAGTGCATAAAGTACATTTGAGTTGCGATTAAGGACGAATTATATGTTACAGCAATTTAAGTAAATTTACTTCAATAACTTCTACTGGCTTAAGCATGCTTTCATTCGAAAATTTTAGACACAACCACAGTACGCATTGTTGCTGTGACTGGACTAGGTACTGAGCGAGAGGTCTCAGCTTCAACCCCCGAAAGAACACAAATTACATCTTAAAGTTTTTTCTACTGCGCCACCTATGGTACAAACAAATTATTACAGGAAAACGTCCTGAAAGTTAAAAAAATAAAAGTCAGTTTATGAAATAATGTGTGCGCTTAGTTGCTTAGAGCGCTTTTATGCTTTCGAAGCGCTTAATCAGAAGAGAAATGACAACTTAACGTGATTTAGCTGTAGAGCACTGTATGTGGAACGCTTAGACTTAGACAATATGAAAAATAGGTTACGTTGCTTGTCATTCTATCAACATAATATTTCGATTTTCAGGACGGTCTGAGTAGCGTTTCAGTTTTGATTGATACATTAGAAATGTATGAAATGACAGCACAAATGGCACTTGCTTTAACGAAATTCCGATTGAACGGTTGGAGCAGGTGAGGGGATTGCTGTTTTGTTGCTTCTTTCAGTGAAATCATAATCAAAATAGTTTAGAAAAGAGAAGGGAAATGCTAGTCAAGGTTAAAAGCATAAAAGGAAATTGTTGCTTTGTTGACTTTGTATTAATCAAAACAGTTAATATAAAACGTCAAACAAAATGTTGGGATCAGTGACAACTGTCAACTTTTACCAATTTAAACATTGATTGTAATGCATTGAATACCATTTTCGTCGATTATTACTGACAAATGTTTGTGTCAAATTATATAAGTATGTTAAGTACAGGCACAGAAAAGACAGGTTACTGACGTTTTCAAATGTCAACGAAATACATAAATTCAGAATTACATATGTATCAAATATACACACAAGTGAATTCAAAGAAGTTCTATAAAAAAAAACGCTCCTCCAATATAATATCTAAATGTCAAATTTAAGCTGTCAAAAACACACCCAATGAATTTTAAATTGCATTCAAACGTGTAGTTATAATATCTCCATTTTTTTTTTAATTTATTTACCTCGTGTACACTTCACATTCATAAACCATTAACTAAACAAATACTTAGTAAATAAATTAGAATTTCTATTTTAGTATGTACCTGCGCCACGTTATTTATGATTACTAATTTTTAATGTTTATTAGATAAATAGAGTACAAAGTGCATAAAGATTGTTTTGCTGTCGTTTACAAAAAAAAAAAACAGTCCAAGTTTGTAAACAAAAATAATAAAACAAATAGGTGTAACGCAAACAATAACAACAGAGTGTGCAAAATAATTATTAATTAGACACACATTTTCAAATAGCACTTTGTTGTTGTCATAAAGTATTTTGTTGTTTATTTATGCACAAGGTATTCTGCATAGCAAGTGCATTTAATGTAAGTAGATACTTGTATTTTGTTGTCGATGGCCAGTGACAGTACACACTGGCGCGGCGGACGAGCCCCCATTTTTATTTTTTTTTTGTTTATAAATTGCTAATGTTTGCTATTTGGATTTGCTTTTAATTCGTTTTATTTTTTCTCTCTAGCTTTTCTTGAATGTGAGTCGTTAGCTGTAATATGTAAATTTGTGAATACAATAAAGGTGTAACTTAATGCGGTATATACTACGTTGCGGTCAGTTTGTTATTATTCATATACGTTGGCATTTTATCAAGTTGTTTGATATTGGCAAGGCAAGGGACTATTATGGGTCGGATTTACTGGAGACGATTGTATATCGAGATTAAATATTAATTTGAGACAGTAAACTGATTTCTTATTAAATGGGAAGCAACTTGTTGACACTAGCGTCAATTATAATCTTTATTTGGGGTAGTTGGACTAGAATTTATTAGATAATAGTTTTAATAAAACTCGGACTCACAAGCGCATATTCTTGGAAGGACACTATTTAAACAAAAAGCTATAATTTAACTTTAATGTTATCCGTGCCTCCATTATGTAAATTTCCAACAGATGGCGTTGTTTACGAATGAAGTTGGTTACTTTAAATATCACTTTAGCTCCTCTCTAAATTTTTCTAGGATATCGCGAAACTTCCGCGCTAATGAAGTACATAACTTGTTCGGTCAACTGTCACTAGGAAGATAAGACGTGATCTGCCGGCTGCTATTTATTGATCACCACTAATATTTCAATGACATTTCGCCCCGTCACTCAGTACACATCATATATCGCAAAACACACTTTCAAATACGGAAGCTCTTAGAGAAAAACTAATAATAAACACCACGGAACAGTTATTAAAGTAGTTTCCGCAAATGGATGTAAATATTGTATAAGCTGACGTTGGCTAAACAGCTAACTTGTACAAATTTGATTCTTAATACGGAAAATATAGATGACCATTCTATCAAACAGGCTATTTCAAAATTGTGTACTTCCAAAGAAATAAGCCCTTAGCCCATAAGTTTAAATCTAGTAGGCATATATTATATATATAAAATAAACTAAAATGCTAAATTAGTATTAGTGAAGCACCGAACCACTACAAAATATCAATATTTACTTGACACTAGATGGCATACTCCGTTTCACGCCTACATCGTGCAAGAAACTGCATTGTTTTGAATAAAAGGCTATCTTTTACAATCTTGTTGCAGCTGCGGCAAATTTTGTAAAACAAAGTACATTATAATGTAAAAAATACATTCTAAAAAATGTATAAATAAAGAGGATATGGTAACGCCATCTAGAAACAAGTACCTAAACGTAGTATGTTTATATGAAATTCTAAAATTATTTTAACTTAAAGCGGATAATTATGTCTTTCGAACGCTCGCCTTTTTGCCTTACAAAGACGGGCTCCTTTGAGAGCATTTTCTTAGTAATGAGCCATGAATATGGGTCGATAAGGGTATACAAAAATCCAATACCAATACACAAATCGACGATCCAAGAGTTCAAAGGCGATATTTGAACTGAAATCCGAGCCGAACAGCCAGGAATTCTTAGAAATGTATTGGAGAATGGCAATACCAACTTTTCGAAACTAAAAAATTTATCACTTGAACTACACAAATTTACACAAATATTTTTAAAATTATATGATTTATTTCTAAGAAAGAAAATTGTAGTATCCTGGAAACTGTAGTCAGCCTACATCAGTCAAATAAATAATAAAATAGAAAATAAATTGTGACTTGATCGGCAGACACAGCAGAGAGCATGACATTATGACCTTTTCTAGCTTAAGTTTTGTTCTCCACCGCCTACTGTTGAATTTTAAGTAAATTCAAAGGACTAAAAGTCAATTGAAACTGCCTACGCCATCTATCAATAGCTAAATGTACTAGATTTTGTATGGTTTAGTGAGATGCGTATATGACTGACTTCTGTTTTAGATATCTTTTCCAACTTAATTCGTTAGTATAGCTAAACGCGATCTAAAACAGACCTTCAAAAAGGTACATTCTCATGCTCATGCAATAAATCGATAAAATCGGAACTACAAAAAAAAAATTAGACTAAATATTTTCATCAAGATTATATAGCACTTACTTTTTCAATGGTCACAACCCGTTTATTAAAATTCCTTTCGCTCAAATAAGGTATATATGTAGGTTTTCCATATATAAAAATATAACGTGTTGCAATCAATTAACGTATAAAGATTATGCCTTCCCCTAAAAGCTGTAATTAAATGAATTTGTTTTTGCAAATACACAGAATAAGCACAAGGTTTGTTACACGTTTCACAATAAAAACTTTATTGTTCGTAATATGAGGAAGAACTGCATTGTCATGTTGACAGTGTAAATATCTAAAAAAAAAAATTTATATTCAACGACCTTTGCACCATACTGTATTGTGTAAAACGAAGTTTGTTTTCCTGTTGACAAAAATGCCTATCATAAAAAAAAAAGTTTTCCAAAGGGCCAACAATGTATGACCAAAATAAACAAACAATAAAAAAATTTGTTTGGAATTGTTTAACTGAATATTTTAAAAAGAACTTGCTTTCTTTTTATCATTACTCTGGTTTATTGTTTCACTGCTCACGTTATTGCTCGTAATCGTAAGAGGAAACAGCCCTCTTTGGTTGCCTTCGCATCGCCACCCACCAGGGGAAGAAACAAGAAATCACAGTCAAGCTTAAGTTAATTATTTTCAATTGAAGAATAAACAGAGAGTGTCCCTCTGCTGAGTATAATAAAGTAAACACAAACAAATTTATTTTAAACAATAATAATTGCTCTTATTATTCTATTTATTTTGTATGTCCATCCAACAAATGACTGCGGCTATACTGTATACAAAACGTGACTTAAAGTCGTTTTCAGTGCTACTGGATGTGGATACACTGCTTTATCATTTCTGCTCTTGTCGTCGCAATCTAGTTTTAAAACTCTGTCCTCGATACTAATTGTTCTATAATAACAAATGAAAATGTCAGTATGAAAAACACAATTTGACAGCCCCAAGTTTAATATAAACAAGTGTCAACATTGAAAATTCGAGTCATCGTTATTGGTTACTTAAAAAAAAGTTATTTAGATGCGATAGTTCAAATTTAAATGCTGTTTCAAATATAAAATATGACATGAACTGTCATTTCATGGAATTGTCAGAAGTGGACAGTGGAACTTTAGAGTCATTGAAGGCGTTCAAGAATCTAGTTTAGTAAGTCTAACAGCTCTATATCTTCATTGGGCTCAGGCCCGGCCCCAGCCAAACTAGCGCTCTGTGCAAGACTTACAGAAAGCGCCCTTTTTTCATATTTGCATACATGCATAAGTCTTTTCCACATCACCCAGGAGGTAGACTTTCAATGCTTTTTTTTATTGAGATATCTAATATTGGCTTTGTATAGGAGTGGGAGGTAACCGAAATAGTTTACCGACATTGACAATTTTTAATACCAACATGACGACCGTAAAAAGTCATCTCACAAAATTTAATTCGCCTATGTCGATTCGTTGACAGACGGACATGGCTGAATCGATTCGGAATTTAATCCTGATCTAATCCAGTGACTCCTTCCTGACGTTACAAATGTAATGACAAAGTGAATAATATTTACCTTTCTGTGGAAGGTATACAAAATGTATTAACTCATAAATTAACTTTACATATAGTTATCTCTCTGAGCCTTCTCATCATTTTCATCATTTGCATCTACTATCTTATGTCGGATATTTTATTGCTGCTTTTGTAAGTAATATTAGTACTAACATAGTTGAATCTCACACAGATACATTTTCAGTTTCAAACATCTTTGTAAGTTGTAAGAAAAGGCAAGTATGTACTTGTGTAAATGCAAATGCATAAATTGGTTCATTTTATGTATTTCAAGCTCAGAGCAAAAAAAAAAAATCAAGCAATATTTGGTCTTCTTTTTATTTTTTTCTATTGCCACATTTAATTTAAAAACTTATACTGATAGAAAAGAAATTCCACGAAACATTTAAAAATAGTCAATCAAAATTCGTATCCAGCTAAAAAACCAGCTGGCTGGATTTTAAAAAATGTTCCAGCTAAACACATTTTAATCAGATCTGTCTGGAAAGCAGTCAAAATGGCAACGCTGCCGAGAGTCTGAAGTGGAAGAGAAGAGAATACTAAATTTTCATATAATACAAACGAAGCTACATGTTGTTCTCTTTGTAAGAGAAATTTGTTGCTCTTTTTCGTAGATGAGAAATCCCATCCATATGTGCAGAATCAAAAACCTGCACGTTCTACACAAACAATTTCGTAGAATGAATTTTTTTGTTTGAAATATTTTCCTATGAAAATGTTGCGATTGACTGTGCAAGAAATAAAACCTGCACATACGGGGTGGAACTTTTTTTTGTTTTGAGATTTTTGAACTAGTTTTTTTGTAAAATGTAAGTGGATGTGCAAAAAATATACTTACACGAACAGGGTGGAATATTTTGAGATACGGTAGGTAAGAAATTAACTTGCATAGGTTTAGTGGAATTTTTTATTTTGCGATATTTTTAGTTAGACATTAGACTCTCCCTGAAGTTGCAAAATTGCAAGTAATGTGAGTTAATGTGCAAGAAATAATTCAGCACAGGTGTGGTGGATGTTATTATTTTGGAATTTTCTGAACAAGCTTTTTTTTAAAATGCAAATGGCAGTATGTATTAGTTCGGGCAAGGTAAAATTAATTTTTCTTAGGATTACTGTCCACGTAGCTGCGCTTCATTTCGTAGTCGCACATGCGACTTTACCGCTCCGTGGACAGAGCTTGTTTGTTTATATTATGCAAGCTGCAATGAAGCTGCAAGCAAGCGTACAACAAGCTGCAAATGACGAAAGCGTGCGAATGAAGCGCAGCTTCGTGGATAGTAGGATTTACTCCTAGCAATGCGCCCCCAGAACTTGGCGCCCTGTGCATTTGCACATCTTGCACATATGGTTGGTCCGGCCCTGATTGGGCTAGACTGACCATGTGAACAGTTTTCTCAGTTGACGTCTATGTCCGCAACACCGACAAATCAAGTCAAGAATTTCACGACTTACTACTAAGTTAACGTCTATTTGTGTCAATATGTGTCTGGAGAATTTAGTTTTGACATTTCTTTTGGGTTATCGAAGAACATGGAAAAGAGCAATTTGACATTTCGATTGCTCTGACGCGTAGAGCACCAATCATCAGAAACTCGGAAGTCGGAACCCAGAAAAAAAAAATTCAATTGTCAATAAGTGACATACCGACAATACAAGTTAGTTTTCGCGTTCGGGTAAATTTGATTTCAGACAATTCAAGTCGACTTACGATGACTAGACTTTGAATGCGGCCATTAATAAATTCTTATATAAACAACTTTGATGAGTTTCGATTTGACAGCTCTCATAAATGTATGATGAGCTGGTGATATGTTCTGAAATGTGTCAGAAATGTACATTGGAATTGTAAAGTCATTGTTTATGTATGTGATGCCTAACAAATGATGAAATGAGCTGTCATATTTGATGAAAGTGTCAGAATTGAACACTCAAAAAGTACTAAACGGAGTGCTCATCACTGATTTCGAGTGCATTTCCATGTTGAGTGATTAAAATGTCCCTTGTATTAATTTAACAAATGGGCTGAACATGAGTAGAGATGTTCGACAAATTTAAGTGGGCACTTTTGGAAACGACAAATTAGGGGCCGAATGGTTTTTGATAGTAGATTTGCAATTTTGTATTTCCGAAAGCGATAGGTGTTTAGGTGACGGATTGCTTGCAGATAAAAAATGAACTAAATTTTTGTGACTGTCGAATTTTCGGAAAAATAAATGGAAAATTAAAAGACAGAATGGAAAAAAACTGGAAACCAAGATGGTAAAAATTAAGATACGCTTACGACCCGCGCCGGACTTTTGGGAATATACCCCCAGATTTACACATTGCTTAGGAATGAAAAAAATGTATAAAAAGTGTCAATTTTGAAAGCTATATGACAGATATTTCCAGTTTTCCAGATTTACATAATAATAGAGAAATCACATTGAAGACTCTTCACAATATGTAGTTGTAGAATAGGAAAAAAATCGAAGCAATAATTAAGAACCAATAATTTGGTAAAATCATCCAGGAGAACTCATATTACATGAATTTCCTGTTGACTTCCACGTCTTAACACAAAGGCAAACATGTGTCAGACAATGACTGGGGACTTCATTTGGGCAAAGCTAATAGCGTATATATAATAATTAATTGTTGTGCAACATTTCGAACACAAAACAAAATTCAATTACAATTACAAAAGAAGGAATATGTGAAACTCATTCGAAGGGTCCGACCGCGTTGAGTGGATTTTGCTGTCAGCTTTCACAATGGGGAGTGCTGAATAATTAAATTTCATATTTTTTCCCGATTTAATTAGTATAAATGGAATTTTCGGGTATTCGATGGCACTTTTTCCATGTGGGAGGTGATGCAGATATATGCGTGGTTCATAACGTCCCACAAATGTATGCATGTAATTATATTTAAGTCGACACGCGGTGTAAACTGACAGCTGATATAGAATATATTTCTTTAAAGATGTGGGCAAGTAAATTTGATCGTTTGTGGTAGGAGTCATTTGATAACAAATTGGATTCAACTGTCAAAGTGAAGGTAATTTTTTAGTTCAAAACCATTCACAGTTGAAAACCAACCTAAGCTTCCACATACAGCGAAAATTGCCGTTTTTCAACATTACATCTTGCAACAATTACTACAAGGAAAAACGTTAACGCTGGAAAGTCAGTTAATTACCCTAGTCCTTCTTAAATTCCTGGAACCTCTATAAACACAAAGAAAATTGCTTTTCTTAAGGCACACCAAAACCATGAAGTCTGTCATCAGCCATGGCAACGAAGATAAATCATCCAAATTAGCATGAAGTGCCTTTTGATTACAACGAACTTTGGAATAAAAAACACCTGAAACCATTTGTTTTTCCCTAAGAAAAGAACCCAAAGAGTGTAATTAAAACTTTTGTTTTTTTTTTGTTTTTAAGGATCTCTGTCATTTGCAGATTTCCACTCAGCCAAAACAACTAAAAGTATTAATGAGAAGAGTTTTCTCCCAACTGGCACGTGAGTTTGCTTTTCACAAAATTCTATGGTGTTGGGAAATAAATGTCATTCTAATGAATAATGATGTTTACCAATGTGTTTCCCTGAATGTGAATATCCTTCAGTAAAGTCTAGAGATTCATAACGCAATTTATTGTGTGTATTTTTATTTACTCATATATATTGTAGAATCTTTGCAGCTTCCACCGGCCGGTGTCCATGAGAAGAGATAACAAATCAAATTAAGCAACAAACATCATTAGACGCATAACCTGATAGACAGGAAGTACCCCATCCCCCGTCAGAAGCCAAGTGTTTGTTTGTGCAACAACAAAACGGGGAAATTGCATACAAGGATGAATGTGTGATTTTATGAGATTTGTTCGCCCATGTCAATCGGACCAAGGATGCGCACAATTTTTATCTCGCGATAATTAATGGATGGCGTCATTTTATAGAGAGAAAAAAAAACGTAATGACATGAGTAGATATCAAAATACAAGATAATCTATTTACATATTGCTATACTTCAAAGTCTATAAAAATAATTTAATTATCGAGGCGTTTTCATCGAATATTAGTCACGATTGTTATAGTGACGTGTTGAGCGTTCAACGACAACCAATGGACTTTATGAATGTGGAACTGCTGGTAGAGACTAACAAAATGTACCACAGTGCTATTTTCCGGACTGTCCTTAAATTTGAAATCTTTCTTTAAAGTGTCAAGTGCGTACTGAAATTCTTCACCACTTTCGCTGGAGGAAATAATAATCAGCCCTATCACGAATTCCGTCGTAATCAAAAATCCGCTACGAGTACCGAAAAATACATAATGGAATCCATTCGTAGTAGAATATCTGCTACGAATTTCGAAATTCGTAGAATTAGCTATCTCTGGATCCGAATGAAACGGAAAATTTACATTTTGGTTCTTAGTAATATTATTTGTTGCTTTAACAGGACAAACACAACTAATAAGGCATCAAAATTATTAAACACGAAAGCACACCCGAGGCAAACTCATGTTCCAGCTAATCTAATTATGTATATTATTTAAATGCCGGTTTATTGAGTCGAACATTTTCTTTGAAACCTATAAATTTATTACTTTTTTTTTGAATCGTAAAAGGAATTGAATTCTCTATACTCGTACGTTGGCCCATCTAAGTCAAAGGGATCACAAGAGACAAGAGTCGAGAAGTATTTTTCCCAGAATTTTCAGATTTCGCTTTTGCCTGGAGGTCTTTGTTCGACCAGCATTTATTGAGAAGGCAATTGAATCCATTTTTAAACAATTTATATTTTTAATGTTTTTTAAAAAAAAAGAATTATTTAATTATTTGAAAGTTTACTCACAATTCACTTCAATAATTTTCACACATGAACGATATTTGACACAAAACAGCTGTTTTCGAAAATGAGAGTGAGAGCGGTTTATGAGGCAATGCTTCTGTAGATTCCATTCAGATTTTGTGAAGTAAATTTTTCGTAGTTCGTATCGTAGCTTTCATTCGGGGATTTCTTATGAATGTATTCTGTGATAGGGCTGAATATTTCACACTTTAAATCGTAGGTATCTACTTGTCACTTCACTATATCAACACGTGACCGAAACTCAAACACCTATCAGAATTGTCAATTACATATTGAAGAAATTGTAAATTGTAAAAATTTGTCAGTCGCCTAAGAAAAAATTTCAGTAGGTACGTACAAATTTGTCAGAAAATTCATGACAATTCTCGGAAAATTCCTGACATGGCAATTTTTTTATGAAACCAAAACTTGACTTGTCGGTTATTTTCCGATAATTCTAAAAAAATTGCCTAATTATTTATGAAACAGAAAATTGGCAATATTATTCAGTTGTCAGTTTACAAATTGTCACCTTAGATGACAGGTGATTGCAATTATCAATTTTTATGAAGTAGGGCCCAGGTTAGGTTGATATGACTTCTGGTACCGAAGTCTTTACATATGAAAGAAAGTGAACCACACACTTTACGGTCCATTCTCCAATTGTCTAACTTTTCCACAATTGTTCACATCGATGAGGAAAATAGATTTTCATAAAAAATTTAATAGAACAAAAGGATAAAAGTAACCCAAATGCATTTGCTTCAAAACGACTTGTATCTTCAAATTGACGTAATAAAAGATGAATTTGCAACAATCCAAAGAAGGGCAATTTTGCTGTTAACCAATAGGCGTTAGCCTTTTCACTAGATATTAAAACTAGGTAATTCTAACCAAAACGTGTGTAATTTTACATGAAATTAATTTTTTTTAACAATGTACAATATGGAAAATTAGAAAAATTAGGAATTTCAAGTTAACTATTTTTTTTGTGACTCCTAGACAACATTCTATAAAAAAAAGTACACGAAATTTACATTTACTACATCCTACAAGGGATTTTGTTCACAAATCGATGGCATTTATCGAACTTCAGAAGGAATGAGGAATAGATATTCATGCTTACTTCCATAAAATATAAAGTTAAACAGCAAGATATTCATGCTTACTTCCATAAAATATAAAGTTAAACAGCAACTATCAGGCAAATTTATTTTTAAAAGTTGGCAACTACTATTCTCTGTCCCTATAGACAATATATGCTCTCAATCGTCTAGCCATTCTACAATATGCTTGGCAAATACTGATGTCTGTACAAGAAATGTCAATAAACTGCCCTGTCATGGAATGTGACCTTAGATCCCTACACACATTTCTGTCAAACATAAAAAGAGAGTAATCATCTTTCGCGTAATTTAATGAAATATATTCGTCGACTTAAAAGTCCCTTTCGTTTAATAAAGGATATATGCATAAACCCAAACCTAATGCAAAGGCCATTGTAATTTAAACACAGCACCTGTCATATTTTAATATTAAAATTTTTATGAAAAACGTATTCTGTTAAAAAATATAACAGAGATTTATCCGACAAAAATAAAAACACTCCTACTCATTTCTGTCAACATGCCACAAAGAAAACAACGGCATATACAAGTATAGACATAGACAAGGACTAAAGTAAAAAGAGAATAAAAGCACCAGTCTACACTACATCCTTCACAAATGAGGTCCCTTCTTCTGTTCCCATTTGCATATTTATGCAAATTCCTTCCCCCTGCTTCAAGAGGAGACGAATGCCTACAAAAGTCGATGCCACCTCACTTACATACTCGTACATTACATGGAAGGGACGCTGCTCATTGATTTCATCATACACCCCATCGATTTCCAACTTAGTATGCATTAAAAGTTCCTACAATGAGGGATTTTCTGTTAAAAAACGGATGACGAATCCTCTCCCAAAACACATCGCGTATACAAAGAAATATTATTTACAAAAGCCAAACACGATTTGCAAATTCCACATCCAAACTGAAGTCCTACTTATGACAAGATTTCAATGTCAACATTACCTTCGCGACAAAATGTGCATTTATTGGAGTTTATTTGCTCAACTGACAGATACGTGAACATTTCTAGATACGAGTATATTAATAGAAATACCAATCGAATTGGCTAAAAAAAAAAAAACTTTAAATGACATCATTGAGACTCCAGCGAGATAGGTTAATTTGTGTGAATAAAAAATAGAACAGAAAGCACAAGAACAACACAGTCAAGCCGAGAAAATTAAAACGTGCTTATTGAACGTGACAACGTTTCTCATAGTCATAATAGCCTGGTGGCGCTTAAAATTCCGCCAATTATTGAGAAAACGAGTTTTCGCTTTGCAAAGTTTAGAACTTTTTGTTTTTATTTTGACGTATTTTACGAACCATTTTCTTTGAGATCATTCTGGCAGATTTAACTTTTCGAGAGTATGTTACATACAATTAAACTTTCACGGAACAAAATGGGAAAACTTTTCTATTTTGAGGAATTGCTGCCGCTTCGAAGGGGTTTTATGTATTAGCTGTCATCTGAATCTGACGTGTTGCTTCGAATTTCACAAAAAGATAAAGTTTATTTAATTTTGTGATAATAATTGCTATTTGGTATAGATTTTTAATATAAGACTAGGGTAACAGTGGGGTTGTAAGGACATCAATCATTTTGATTAATACTATAAGATATTGAGTTAGGGTTTATGGGAGGTAGGTTAAGTTTTAACTCTGTTCCATTAAAGGACCACTCACATGAGAGCGAACGAACGAATTGATGAAATGCGAACAAACCACTTATAAACAGAAAATTGTACATTTAATTATTCCAAGAGTAAGATAGTTATTTATCCCATCAAAATGTATTAAGAAA
Source organism: Cheilosia soror (assembly GCA_949372485.1). Lineage (NCBI taxonomy): Eukaryota > Metazoa > Arthropoda > Insecta > Diptera > Syrphidae > Cheilosia > Cheilosia soror. Next base: position 7,190,764 of record OX443562.1, on the reverse strand, counting down.
ACAATTTTATAAACAGTTTAAGGTCATATGTCAATTGGGCTAAATAATTATCCTCGGATAGGTTCACCAAACTCCAATTTTAAAACAGATTGTATCTTTCGAATTATACACTATTAAACCTTCTACTTCTAGCAAAACTCAAGCAAAAGAAAACATCGAAAAATTAGCCCAAAAGATAATTTATTATTTTCCACCACGATAATGTCAAAAATAACGAAATTCCGAATTAAAAACCTTTTGTCGCCAACGAAAACACTCTTGGCGCGAATTGTCAAAGTTTACTCGCAATCCACATGATCAAATCGCGTTCCACAAACTAGCGAATAAAACAATCGCTCGAATTTAACCTTAAATTAGAAATTTCTAATAGAAACTGATGGCTTTTGAAAGCGTTCGATTGGCACTCAACTGACAGTTCTTTTGCTGAAAAGAAGAGTAATTTGCTTCTGGATTTGAATTCAGAATCGCGGAGACTTCCGGACGACCGAAAACGATATAAGAAAAGTGTTCATGTGAACTAACTGTCAAAACTCGCGAATATTCGTTCGTTCGTAGATAGTTTATCGATCTCATGTGAATAGTTCTTTTAACTGTCTGTTTATCTCTGACTGAATCACGTTAAAATATGATTGTAAATCTACCAATAAACACGTCGTAAAAGCATAACTCTATTTTCGAATACATTTCCGAAAAACTGATAATCGAATTTAGTTCACTTATATTTTAAAAGCTATCCCTTCTTTGAAGATGTCTGCCAGTCCAAACAAGCTTGAAATAAATCATCTGTATTAAGTATTCCGCATTACAAAACATTTAACACAGTATTATGTCGTATTTTTTTTTTAAGGAGGGTCATAAAATCGTAACACACTTGAGCCATTTTGATTTGCATTCTTATGATTTTAATGCGCCTCTCTTTTTTTGGACTCATCACCAGTGCACTCACTTTTTAATATAAGTACATAATAACATTATGATCCAAAAAATATCAAACCCGTCATGTATCATGATTGAATTTTATGACGCGCCTCTTGTTTAAATTCCCGTCGAAAAAAGGAAAATGAATCGATTTTTCAACCGCCATCTGACAAAAGTGATAACAAATTTTACGATGACATTTCATTGCCAAAAAAAAAAAAAGTCACACTTCATAAATAAGCTCTCACCTATGTCATAGTGATAGATGATCGGTTATTAAAATGAAATTAACAGCTGTACGATTAATTAGCATGTGCAATTTTGCAAACAAAAGTAAACAAAAATATTCTAATGAAGTAATCTATTTGTCAGCTCACGGATGATATCTTTTTTTGACATACCACAAGGGATTCGAAACATTCCCCCAATCGCTCATCAGGTTATGTGTAATTAGGTGTGCAAACAATTTGAAGGTGGCACATTCTAATTGTGGAAAATATGTGATAATTTTTTTAAACAGCATTATACAGATGTCAAAGTAATTGAAATCACAGTAAAATTGGTGCTAATAAAGTCTGACATTTTAATTTATTTCATTCATTCGAATTTTGTTTACCTACTTTACTGAATTGCGCATTTTTTCGAAATCGAATTTGTACATTAATTTTTTTTCTTTTAACGATGACGTTTATGAATGTGAATTCTGACAGACCCGTCATATAGGTGTTTTAGAAAGGGAAGGGAAGATAAAAAAGTGGACTCTACAACATAGAAAGACAGTGAATTTTTGACGTGTATTTTTTTCCTATAATTTATCTGGCAACTGTGTGGAGATGACAAATTTTAAATCTGATGAGGCCAAACCATTTAGTATCTACTATATTGCCACAATATGATAAAAATATTCTCCCAAATTATATTCTTAATGTAAGCTTCCTATTGTAGATTTTATCGTGTGCGCCATAAAGTTAAGTGCGAATGAAAGTCATAAACTAAAAACAATATAATAATGTTTGCCTTAAATTCTATGAATCTGAAAACCTTTGGCCAAAGGCGCTGTCACACTAATTATCATTACCCATAATCCTCTTGTGATGATATCACCACCTACACACCAATATGAAAACACATTTTGGGTATACACAAAACGCAATCATCAAAACAAAAAAAAAAACTGTTAAAAAAAGGATGAAGGAACCTTTTGTTTAGAATCTATGTTGAGGCATAATTAGTAAAACGGAAAAAGCCACACATAATCATCCCTATCGTTCTTCTAACCTAATACATAGCGAAATGTACATAGATAAAATAAGGGCGCAAAAAATGTTACAAAACAAGGTCACCGCCACCACTCACCATACCTCTGTAAATGTCTTTATTGTTTACGATTTAAAACTTCCGGGAATTTATTGCCTACCAACTGTGTTGGTGTCAGAATTTAATGCTTTCGATTTTGGAGACTCGCGTGATTTCCTAGGTGGTGACATTTGATGAGGGATTAAATTAAATGTAACTTACACTTACACCGCTCTTTAAAGCAGAGATCAAAGAGAAACTGAAATAGTGAGTATATAGCAACAAATGCCTTACAAATTATTTTTTTGACATTTGTCAGATGAAGTCTTCATAAATGGAAACAATCACAAATCGCTATCTGACAGTTCATAATCATCATAATCATACGCTGGCAAAAGGACATATGAGTAGTCAAAAGCAGCAACTCATAAACCAGCAGGTTATTTTGAGTATTAGTTACTGCACATTACAGACTAAATGTCAAAAATATTTATTTTGACAAATAAGTCAAAGAAAAAAAAACAATCATTATTTCTGATATGTCGGTGACAACTTCAGCATTAATTGCCTAAATATTTTATTTTAGTAATAATGTAAAAAAACGTAACAAGATAAATAACAAACAATTCATCCAACACTGTTATAATGTTTATGATTTAATTTCGATTGAACATTAATTTTTCATTATTAAATTTAAACGTACTTGCTGGTGTGCGTTCAGTACTTTAAATGGCATATTAACCCACCCACTCGTCCTGTGGGTATACTTTTCCATTTATTTGTATATAAATATGTTGTCACGGTGCCTATGTGTTTGTGAAGAAAGATGACTATGGTGTTGTTTTCATTTTGCGGTGCTGTTATTACAATTTATCAGTGGGGATCGATTTTTTAATGGTTCGGATAAAAAAAAAGGAAAAAATAAAATTCTACAGTGTAACCCTGGGATTAGATGATAATCTGTCATGATTCTTTTTGGTGATGTTAATTTGACTGTCAAATTTAGAATTACATCTATTATTCATTGAAGTAGCCAACTGGTACAATTTAAATGCGTACAATTTAATAATTTATAGTCAGCCTTCAGTTGGTGATACAAGAACGATTTATTTGTATTTTGATTTAAACATTAGCATGACGTCTCTTGTCAGAAAATTTTATTAAATCAACACATTTAATGAAACGTGCATAACTCATTTATCATGGTGTTTTTTTCCGTCAATAATAAGGTAATTTTTTGTAGGTGGTAAATTTGACGTTAAAAATTCAATTTTGGACGAAAAATAACAAAGTAAAAATAACAATTAGTTAATGTAAATACAATAATAGTGTGTTTTACGGCAGCTGGTAGCAGTAAGTTTGTCAAAGAATGAAATTTTGTTAATAAATTCCATAAATATTGTCTTTGTACAATGGAAAAATTCGAAAATCTTATTTGTGAAGTTATTGCAAATCAATAATCCTTATGTATGGTCCATTCAAGCCTTTTAGTTTCCATATTTCATTTAAATAGGAAATTAACAAATCAACGTTATAATTTCTCCATGCTCTATTGACTGGATGGTGTATCCAAAAAATTAGCAAAACCGTGTCAAACCGTGAAATGTCATTCATTTGAAATGGCAATGCGTTTTAAATACAAGTTTCTCACGGTCACAAATAAATATTTTGATTTTTTTGTTTTCATTTGTCGAAGGAATTCGCTTCTTTCGAATTGTGTACCTTAAGAATTTTCTAAGGAAATTCGACTTCTTGAATTTCTGATCGAATGAAATTTGACACTAAGCATGATTCGATCGAAAACGAGTACCTACTTCATGAACAAATTATGAATCACAATTGAAATAAGTGAGAATAACAAGTTTAATTTTATTCGAATCTCAGAATAAGTCTGAACATTTTTTATTTTTGTATTTTTAGCAAACGTTTAGATTTGTACAAAATTTATTACAAAAATTACCTAATGAATATCGAATATTTTGTTAAATATAACAATAAACATTATCAAATAAAACCAGAAGATAACACATTAAATTTATTCATTAAATTTAGAATCGTTGCGACGAACAACATTATGTTGACCTAATTCTAATATGTACTCGAAATTTGTAACTTTTTGCTGTCTGCCATGGAACGAATGACATTTACTACCTACATTCTTCACTCCATTCGATACATAAAGCAATCCCTTTTGACTTTTGTAACGCAATTAAATTTGCGTCACGTTTCATTTAACAAGGAGATTGCTTTTCACACTTGATTAAATAACTATCTACTAACTGTCATTAGATACGAGTGCTTGTTTAAGGTGTTTCCTTTCGATCGTAAAACAAATTTTTACGACTTAATCATAATATACCTATGTGCCTAACTAATGCTTTTGAATACGTATGAGATATGTGATAGAATTAAAATGTAATGTCAAGTTAATTCGTTTTTTAATTGCTAACGGTTGTAATTGAATTTATTATAAAACAAGGACGTAAAATATAAAAGACTAGCTGTACCCGCCGGGCTTTGCCATAATAAAAAGAATCATGAAAATCGGCCCAGCGGTTATTGAGATATAACGTCATCGAGTTTCACCCAATAGAAGATGTTTTTCGTATAGAAGGTATAAGATGTTGAGTGTTTTTTTTTGTATGGGAGGTGGCACGCCCCTTTGTCCGATGTTGACCAATCTTCACAGGAGCACTCCAGGGCCAATAACTAAGACTATATGTAAGTTTGAGCTCGATCGATTTGGTGGTTTTCGAGATGTAAGATTTACATTTTTTTTGTATGGGAGGTGCCACGCCCCTTAGTCAACATTTTCTTGGGTATTCTTCTGGTTTGGCCGGAGACCAGTCCAAATTGGTGCGAATATTTTTTTTAATGTTTTAATTCGAAGGAGTTAAGACTTCTAGGTGCCATGCGACCTATGTGAAGTTGGCCCGCACTTTTCCAAAAAAGGTTTAGACTTCTACAGTTCGATAGGCAATCGTTTGTAGTTGTTTGTAGTGAATTTTTTTTCGTTTGTAGTTCCGCCGTTAGAGAGATATAGCCATTTGAAAAATGTATGGGAAAAGTTTGATTGTGTGTCATTCGATGTAGTTTCGTTCAAAAAGGTTTGTAGTGAAAAGCTTTTCGTTTGTAGTTCAACCGTTCGAAAGTTATGACCATTAGAAAAAATTAGAAATTTTTGAAAAAAAATTGAAATGTTTATATTTCGATAGGCAATCGTTTGTAGTTGTTTGTAGTGAAAAGCTTTTCTTTCTGAAAATTCGTATTTAAGAGATATTAAGACATTTGTGTTTGTACCTATAACTTCGAATTTCCAACACGGAAAAATTAATTGAGCATACTGGTTCATAAAGCACATCCCCCTCTTTCTAATGAAATCAAAAACGCATTTTTCAGCAATTGGATAATGATTTATTATCGATTTAAGCAATTAAATAATGATTTATTCTCAATTTAAGCGAAAGGTTCGCGCAACCCGATTTAAGGGGGTGAATATTTTTATTACTGGACAACTACAAACGACAAAAATAATAGTTTTGGTAGAAGGCATATATGTTCTATGTAATAAAATCAAAATTATAAAATTTGTTGCAGCGGTAAGCAAATTATATGCAGTTTAAGCAGACAACATCAAATCGCCGTTATCTCCAAAACTATACCAAATAAAATTATGAAATCTTCTTTTTTCAAAAGTGCACCACCCTACCAATCTAACAAAATACTAATTGTGCCCATCGCCCAAACGGTTAATGATTTATTTGAGATTTAAGCGAAATTTTAGCAAAAAAGTGCGGATATCCATTTAAGCGGTTGAATTTCTCAAAAACTGTGTAACTACAAACGACCAAATTTCACACATCTATTATGTACATCCGTCACAATCGATGTAATGTACTTTAAACATCACCCGCACTACTGGGCAGCTTTTATGGGCGTTTGTGAAGTTGGCCCGCACTTTTGAAAAAAAGGTTTAGATGTTTACATTTCGATAGGCAATCGTTTGTAGTTGTTTGTAGTGAAAAGCTTTTCGTTTGTAGTTCAACCGTTAGAAAGTTATGACCATTTGAAAAAAATTGATTAAATTAGCCGTTATCTCCAAAACCATACTAAAAAAATTATGAAATCTTCTTTTTTCAAAAGTGCTCAACCCTACCAATCTAATAAAATACTAATTGTGTCCATCGCCCAAACGGTTATTGATTTATTTGAGATTTAAGCAAAATTTAAGCTAACAATTCTCGCGCTCATATCTCAAAAACTGTTCAACTACAAACGATGAAATTATACATTTCTATTCTCTACAATACTCTCTACCAATGATATCAAATAGAAGCTAGCCCGCACTACTGGGCAACTTTTATTAGCAATTTAAGCGCCCAGATTATTATCCCCATATTTCCAATTCGAAACAACTTCCATCAGATAAATCTATTTTTTTTTAATGCATCTATCTGTCCCTTTTTAACTAAACTATCTAAAATAATTTCCCACCAACAGGTAACGCCCTAATCCCAAATTATGTAAAATTAAATTGAGTTCTTAGACCCATTTAAGCAGTTGAATTTCTCAAAAACCGTGTAACTACAAACGATCAAATTTCACACATCTATTAAGTACATTCATCACAATCGATGACATGTACTTTAAAAATCACCCGCACTACTGGACAACTTTTATTCGCAATTTAAGGGAAAGCCAAAATGTGCTCAAAACACAAACCTAGCTCTATTTATGCGGTCATATATTTCCACTGTGAGGGAGCTGTGGCGGCTGGAATATGCTTTTATCTAATGTAATTACCTATCTCATATCAGCAATGTCAACAAAAAATCGTTCTAAGCAACAATAAATGTTATTTTCATATTTTAATTTTTGATAAATTCCGGTCGGAGACCAATTTAAGCACCCCCATATTTCAAAAACGGTGGAACTACAAACGATGAAATTACAGACATATAACATGTACATCACTCTTAATCGATGATATTAATTAGAAGATAGCCCGCGCTACTGGGAAACTTTTATTCGCAATTTAAGCGCCCAGATTGTTATCCCCATATCTCTAATACGAAACTACTTCAATCAGATAAATCTATTTTTTTCTAATGCATCTACCTATCTCTATTTAACTAAGTCAGTTAAAATAATTTCCCATCAACAAGTAACGTTCTAATCGCAAATTATGTATAATTAAATTGAGTTCTTAGACCCATTTAAGCAGTTGAATTTCTCAAAAACCGTGTAACTACAAACGATCAAATTACACATATCTATTTTGTACATCTATCTTAATCGGTGACATGTACTTTAAACATCACCCGCACTACTGGACAACTTTTATTCGCAATTTAAGGGAAGCTTGAAATGTGTATAAACACTCATATTTAAGAGGTACGATATTTCTAATGCCAAATGATCATAAATGGAAAAATCGTCTGTTTTCTATTGCACCTACCCCTCTCTCTTTAATAAAATCATCAAAAATTATTTCCCGCTAACAGGTAATATTCTTTCCCAATTTAGGCAACTAAAGCGAAGCCTCATTTTGTCAATAGTATGTTTCGGTAACGGTGCAACTACAAACGATGAAATTACACGTGTCTACCATATGCACCCTTCTTAATGCATGTTATTAAAGAGAAGCTAGCCCGCACAATTAGACAATTTTTATTAGCAATTTAAGGGAAGACTAAAATGTATTCAATCGCACCCATACCTATTTAAGTGGTCTGATGTTTTCATTACTAGGGATATATAAAAAATAATATATTATACTATACATATATCCAAAACCCATTTAATCGGCCCGATATTTCCAAAATTAAAGACTTAAAGCCATGTACCTAATCCAATTATTTATCATATTTGTACTACATATGAACCTACCTACCTACATCCTTCAATGTATAATAATCAAATAGAAGCTAGCTACCACTACTCTGATCTGATGCACATGTTATTTGCAATTTAAACCGATCCGATGTTTGAATATGTTCACGCAACCAATGTTAGGCAAACAGAAAAAAAACTTTTTACAATACGTAGGTACACTCCCGTCGTCTTTATATTAAAAAAAAACTAGTTTTATTGCTAAATCTGACGCTCTTTGCAAAGAAATGGAAGGCAAATTTAATTTCAAAGATGTGCATTATCATCAAAGGGTTGCTTTTGTTCCGCCATCCTTACACCGAACCTATGAGGTATGCGTATGAGTATGACCAAGCAAAGAAATGTAGGCCACATACATTATTGACCTGTAATACGGATCGTGTCGGTGTGATGTTTACCTGTGAAAGTGATCGAATGCGCGTATCGTTCTTGAAGAAGAACGAATGAAACGAACATACAGAGAATCATTAGCAAAAAAGATGACGCTCCACATGTGCGACAAACCGTGACAATAAAGGAGTGTCCTGCGAAAACCTATACCTGTGATTTGTGCATCGACCGTACTGCACCGTTACGATATGTTACACTTCATTTGGGTGGTATGATGGGGGAGGGAAGTACGACTATAAGTATAGGTATGTAGATATAACAAACGGAAATGATTTAATAAGAATAAGAAGTTTGATTGGTGTTGGCTGGGATTACGTAGGATACCCCGATTCAATTTGAATATACCTATGTAGTATGTACATATATTATGGAAGGGGTATTTAGGTATTATATATGTATATAAGTAGGTAGATACGTCTTGTCTTATTCGTTGGAATTGTAGATAAGTACAGAGATTGTTTGAAAGTTCAAATTGCATACCTACTTACGTAGTTTCGATTTATGTTTGGACATTGCCAGGAAGTAGGTATCTCACGATCAATTGTCAAAGTTTAGGTACCAATTGGCACAACTGAGTGATAGCCTAGACGCTACTTATATAGGTAGGTACCTACTGCAAATAAATTTTTGCCATTTGTGTCGTCATTGCCTAACCTACTTGTCGGTGCTATTTGTATGACTCGTGATTGTTATGAGACTGTTATTTTTAATTGTTTATGTATACTTTCCACAAGCGATGGATATAAATTTCAAACATTGGGTGTGTTATACCTACAAAAAAAAATAAATAAATAGGTGGCGCAACAGGCGGGTGACACCCAAGGCCTAGCTTCTCGCAACCATTCGTTTTGTGTGAGTTTCAATTTTTGGGACGAATGGAAGGGACCTACAATTTTATGCCGAGTCCGAACGGCTGAATTGAGAAGCTTTTTCATGACAGTCATACTCTCGGATGTTTGTCAGACGTTCGCGAGAGGTGGCGCAGTAGAAAAAACTTTAAGATGTAATTTGGGTTTTTCCGGGGATCGAACCTTGGATCCCTCGCACAGTAGTCCAGCACACTAACCACTGCGCTACTGCGCCCACGTGTTATACCTACATAGAATGAAAAAAGTGGTCGAATTTTGTTGATTAATGGAATTAAAAAATATTCAAAAGTTGTGGTTGATCAACAAACTTTACCTACGTGGAGTGAAAACATACCGGGGATTGTGTCAAACGTCCTAATATGATATGTACCTACATTTTCATCGTCAGCAGTTGCAGTTTTTGATATATTCGACCGCTTAAATGGGTCCCCGAACTCAATTTATACGTTAAAATAATTTGCGAATAAAACATGATCTCTTTGTTGAAAATATAGTTAGGTACTCTTGATTTCGTTAGAGAGAGAGAGATTTATTTTCATTACAAATAGATATATTTCAGCTTTTATAGGTACATCCTTAGTAATGAAAACATCAGACCACTTAAATAGGTATGGGTGCGATTGAATACATTTTAGTCTTCCCTTAAATTGCTAATAAAAATTGTCTAATTGTGCGGGCTAGCTTCTCTTTAATAACATGCATTAAGAAGGGTGCATATGGTAGACACGTGTAATTTCATCGTTTGTAGTTGCACCGTTACCGAAACATACTATTGACAAAATGAGGCTTCGCTTTAGTTGCCTAAATTGGGAAAGAATATTACCTGTTAGCGGGAAATAATTTTTGATGATTTTATTAAAGAGAGAGGGGTAGGTGCAATAGAAAACAGACGATTTTTCCATTTATGATCATTTGGCATTAGAAATATCGTACCTCTTAAATATGAGTGTTTATACACATTTCAAGCTTCCCTTAAATTGCGAATAAAAGTTGTCCAGTAGTGCGGGTGATGTTTAAAGTACATGTCACCGATTAAGATAGATGTACAAAATAGATATGTGTAATTTGATCGTTTGTAGTTACACGGTTTTTGAGAAATTCAACTGCTTAAATGGGTCTAAGAACTCAATTTAATTATACATAATTTGCGATTAGAACGTTACTTGTTGATGGGAAATTATTTTAACTGACTTAGTTAAATAGAGATAGGTAGATGCATTAGAAAAAAATAGATTTATCTGATTGAAGTAGTTTCGTATTAGAGATATGGGGATAACAATCTGGGCGCTTAAATTGCGAATAAAAGTTTCCCAGTAGCGCGGGCTATCTTCTAATTAATATCATCGATTAAGAGTGATGTACATGTTATATGTCTGTAATTTCATCGTTTGTAGTTCCACCGTTTTTGAAATATGGGGGTGCTTAAATTGGTCTCCGACCGGAATTTATCAAAAATTAAAATATGAAAATAACATTTATTGTTGCTTAGAACGATTTTTTGTTGACATTGCTGATATGAGATAGGTAATTACATTAGATAAAAGCATATTCCAGCCGCCACAGCTCCCTCACAGTGGAAATATATGACCGCATAAATAGAGCTAGGTTTGTGTTTTGAGCACATTTTGGCTTTCCCTTAAATTGCGAATAAAAGTTGTCCAGTAGTGCGGGTGATTTTTAAAGTACATGTCATCGATTGTGATGAATGTACTTAATAGATGTGTGAAATTTGATCGTTTGTAGTTACACGGTTTTTGAGAAATTCAACTGCTTAAATGGGTCTAAGAACTCAATTTAATTTTACATAATTTGGGATTAGGGCGTTACCTGTTGGTGGGAAATTATTTTAGATAGTTTAGTTAAAAAGGGACAGATAGATGCATTAAAAAAAAATAGATTTATCTGATGGAAGTTGTTTCGAATTGGAAATATGGGGATAATAATCTGGGCGCTTAAATTGCTAATAAAAGTTGCCCAGTAGTGCGGGCTAGCTTCTATTTGATATCATTGGTAGAGAGTATTGTAGAGAATAGAAATGTATAATTTCATCGTTTGTAGTTGAACAGTTTTTGAGATATGAGCGCGAGAATTGTTAGCTTAAATTTTGCTTAAATCTCAAATAAATCAATAACCGTTTGGGCGATGGACACAATTAGTATTTTATTAGATTGGTAGGGTTGAGCACTTTTGAAAAAAGAAGATTTCATAATTTTTTTAGTATGGTTTTGGAGATAACGGCTAATTTAATCAATTTTTTTCAAATGGTCATAACTTTCTAACGGTTGAACTACAAACGAAAAGCTTTTCACTACAAACAACTACAAACGATTGCCTATCGAAATGTAAACATCTAAACCTTTTTTTCAAAAGTGCGGGCCAACTTCACAAACGCCCATAAAAGCTGCCCAGTAGTGCGGGTGATGTTTAAAGTACATTACATCGATTGTGACGGATGTACATAATAGATGTGTGAAATTTGGTCGTTTGTAGTTACACAGTTTTTGAGAAATTCAACCGCTTAAATGGATATCCGCACTTTTTTGCTAAAATTTCGCTTAAATCTCAAATAAATCATTAACCGTTTGGGCGATGGGCACAATTAGTATTTTGTTAGATTGGTAGGGTGGTGCACTTTTGAAAAAAGAAGATTTCATAATTTTATTTGGTATAGTTTTGGAGATAACGGCGATTTGATGTTGTCTGCTTAAACTGCATATAATTTGCTTACCGCTGCAACAAATTTTATAATTTTGATTTTATTACATAGAACATATATGCCTTCTACCAAAACTATTATTTTTGTCGTTTGTAGTTGTCCAGTAATAAAAATATTCACCCCCTTAAATCGGGTTGCGCGAACCTTTCGCTTAAATTGAGAATAAATCATTATTTAATTGCTTAAATCGATAATAAATCATTATCCAATTGCTGAAAAATGCGTTTTTGATTTCATTAGAAAGAGGGGGATGTGCTTTATGAACCAGTATGCTCAATTAATTTTTCCGTGTTGGAAATTCGAAGTTATAGGTACAAACACAAATGTCTTAATATCTCTTAAATACGAATTTTCAGAAAGAAAAGCTTTTCACTACAAACAACTACAAACGATTGCCTATCGAAATATAAACATTTCAATTTTTTTTCAAAAATTTCTAATTTTTTCTAATGGTCATAACTTTCGAACGGTTGAACTACAAACGAAAAGCTTTTCACTACAAACCTTTTTGAACGAAACTACATCGAATGACACACAATCAAACTTTTCCCATACATTTTTCTAATGGCTATATCTCTCTAACGGCGGAACTACAAACGAAAAAAAATTCACTACAAACAACTACAAACGATTGCCTATCGAACTGTAGAAGTCTAAACCTTTTTTGGAAAAGTGCGGGCCAACTTCACATAGGTTGCCATGCGCCCTTGTTCACATTGAAAGTTGTGTTTGGTTTCATATTGCGGTTTTTTGCGACCTAACATGATTAAAAGAAAAATTTCACATTTTCTAGTTGTTGGTGAATATAAAAATCGTGTTTTTCTTATAGAAAATGAAAGTTCCCATTTAATTTTAAAATGTCAAAAAATATTATTCAATTCCATAAAAACTTTATCTCTACGACAAAATGTATAACAGTATCATCCAATGGGTAACCTACCTACCTAAGAATCCTTCGAAAAGAAGTAAATTATCTCCTCATTCACGTAAGAAAAAAAAGCGGCTTTATAATATATACTAAGTACAAGTTCAATTCAATCCGAAACGAGAAACATCCCTGTACAAGCACAAAGTACTATGTATCATATTTGACAGCTAAATTTTAACGATATCAATTATGACTATATCACTATAAGTGCATGTACCATTCAATTTAGCCGGTTTTCCTACACACATCGAAGTCTCCACTCACTCCATCAAATAACAAAATATTTGAATTTCAACAACACAACTGCGTCATTTCTTTCCAAGCTTATTTCACGAAAAAAAATGGGGTGGTATCTTCCGTGTTTACCCGCATTTGTTTGTATGCAATTGAATCAGATTTTCAGCAACATAACGCCTCGTTCGAAACTCCTTTAAATAACAAGAGTATGTAACATAACAATGCTAAAAAGCTTATGCTGTTTTTGATCATTTTGTATCTAAACAATATATTGACGCAGCGTCTATTTGACACGCCGTGATTGAATTCCAAAGAACTGCGCATTTATTTCAACGGAATTTAAAGCCAAAAAAAAAAAAACAAAAAAAAAATATATTTTTGGAAACAAGAGACAAAAATAGCGAAAAACGCCGGGAGGTACGAAAAACAAATAACAACGACGAAAAGACGAAAATGTGATAATCAAAATCAGAGCTGTCACTACTACAATATAGCGTAAGCTTCTCTTTTTTGACAATAGGCATGTTAGGTATAGGTACTCACGGTTTTAATACTCTATTTCATATCTTTTTCTACTTAAAAGTATTATTTAATTTTAATTCGACTGTTGATTACACTATTCGCGAATTAAACACACAAAATAACCACCGGGCGATTTAATTCAAAACCAGCAACTTGCACTTGAAAAACCTGCTTTTCTATTTATTTTTACTATAGCTGTATGTGCATATTTTTATTTTACTTATTATGACTTTTCTAACACCACCTGTGTTACTATTTATATTCTCTAATTCATTTCACTAATTAATTTTACAAAATTCATTCTACTTAATCACAACTGTAGTGAACAATTCATTTACATTAATTCAATTCTCTATATTTATAATTATAATAATGTATTTTGTAATCCTACCCGAGACGGCGAATTCAGCATCTAATCGAACCGGCGAATGAAAGTGAACTGAAGAAGTAAAAAAAAATCGTCGCCCAACTCACTAACTACGACATTTGTGTCTCACTGAGTCTGACTGATGTACAGCAATTTTACATGTATGAGTGAATGTAGTAAAAAACGTAGAAAACGCAAGATAAGAAGGAGGCAGAGCAGAGATACACCAAACCAAAACCAAAGCCCACCGACCGACAGACCCCCGTCTTGTCATACAATATGATAAGTACCTAATGTAAACATATACTAGCACATGGCTTTTTTTTTATTTTTTCATTGTACATTGATTCCATTTGTCCAAGAAGCAAGAAAGGTGTGTGAAAGATAAGAGAAAAAAATATAAAAACAAAATAGCTTAAAAAGAATCGAAAAAGGTAGCACAACAAACACCGATTAGGTTTAGAAGGGTTCACCGTTCACCACTAAAAAAAATGTATATTTAAATAAAAAATCCCAATAAAAAAACAATACGCGCCAAGTTTAACATACAGCAAACTTAAATTAGAAATTTGTATGAAGACAACTTATACGAAGTTCGTTGTAATGGAGTAGTGATGCCACTCTAGTGGGAATTCTATTTTGGAAGAGGATACTTTTTTTAAGTGGGTGTACGAGTACCTATTGCATCGGCACACTGAACTTAAGCGCAACATCAGAAGTTGAGTTGCCCAACAACAAGTTGATGACGCTTTTAGGGAGGGAATCATCTTATGTCGCGGTAGGAAAAGTTGGCATATTGTAGTAGCGTAGGCGACTCCCACACCAGCAGTTGTTTATAAAGGGTGTCCCATACCTAATTCACGCAAAATTTGAATTTTGCGGCATTCAATAGTACAGTGATGCCAACGGATAAAAATATAACAATGTGACAGCTGACAGTTCGAGAATAGTAAAAATGGAGCGCTATACGAAAGAACAGCGCATTTTCATTGTTAAGCAATATTTTAAAAATAATGAAGGTTTGTCAGCTACAGTCCGCAATTTTCGAACAAAATATGGTTAGTGAATAGAAAAATTGAAAAATTCAAGGAGACTGGATCAATTAGTGATCTTAAAAACACTGGGTGTCCTGTCACAAGTCGTTCAACAGAAAACATCGAAGCAGTTCGCGGGAGTATTGTTGACAATCCAGGAACATCAATTCGGCACCGTTGTCAAGAATTGGGCATTTCGAAAAGCTCTCTACAGCGAATTCCCAAGAAAGATTTGAAAACTTACTTCACGCTTACAAAGTTCAGTTGACTCAAGAACTCAAGACTACTGACCATGCAGCGCGAAAAGAGTTTGTTGAATGGATTTTGGAACAACAACAAGTGGATGCTGATTTTTCAAACAAAATCATCTTGAGTGATGAAGCTCATTTTCATCTTGATGGCCGGGATAATCGTGCAAATTGTCGCATTTGGGGTTCAGAAAACCCACGAGTAAGTGTGGAGAAACAAATGCTGGATGCGTGATTGTTTGGTGCGGATTTTGTGCTGGAGGCATTATTGGATCATTCTTCTTTGAAAATGCGTCTGGGCAGGCAGTCAAAATGATGTTCGTTATCGTGACATGATAACTCAGTTTTTAGTGCCTAAATTACAAGAAATGGATGTGGTTTCTACAAGACGGTGCCACATGCCATACTGCCAGAGAAACAATTCAATTATTGAGTCATTTCCTAATCGTGTAATCGGCCGTTTTTGCGATTAGAATTGGCCATCTTTCGATTTAACGCCATTGAACTTTTTTCTATGGGAGTTTTTGAAGTTAAAGGTCTAAGCAAACATTTCCACGACCACCAACGTCTTGACAGAGGAAATTGAAAGGTGGATTATTGAAATCCATTCACATTTATGCGAAACAGTCATAGAAAACTTCTATAAAAGAGTACGTACTTGCCAGCAAAGCCGTGGCGGCCATTTAAACAATGTGCTATTCCATACATAACCCCAATCTGTATACCTACTCTATGAATCAATAAAAAATGTAAGCTATCTAATTAAAAATCTGTATTTTCTATCAAAACTAAACTTGCGTGAATTATGGGACACCCTATTTATTTACGTATGCCCAGTTTTACAGTGTGCCCTTAAGTGTATTAAGTTAAAGTGGAGACGACCAAATAAGTGTCACTCGTGTCATTTCAAAATACTGACGTCAAATGGTAGGTACAAAAAACTTGGCAGCACTTCAAAAAATAATGTTTTCCACAGCATAATTTGATTATTTTTTTTTAATTTTCAAATTGGATTGTGATCACCAAAAAATGCCTTAAATTTAGTGAAAGCTCAATATTCACAATCACTTACAAAATCAAAATCATTTCATCAAATTCTGAATCCATGTTTACAAATTGTTATATAATATATTTTAAGAATTATGTATATCAACAAACACAAAGTAGATATATTTTATTTTCCACAAAATTCAATATAAACGTCAAATCGTTACAACCTGTCAGAGTTACGAGAAGGTACTGAAGTGTAAAATGTTGGACACTTTATAATTAAATATGGCATTACGATTTTTTTTAACCTTTTGAATGAAAATAATAAACTGGCGTTTACCTTCCTGGAAACTGTCCATTTCGAACACGCATTTCTTCAATAAAAGCTACTGCGTACTAGACTTATTTCACAAAGTGGCATCACAGCATCTAACACTTATCTAATATTATTATTAACCTACCTCACACTACAGGCAAACCCAACCGCGCTTTATGTTGTGGTTTCATGCTGTCATACATAGAAGAAATCTGCTGAATCGCAATTTTCATAGACCCAGCTGTCAGTCTACTACATAGTATGTACATAACAGGTACAGAGGGTGAGGGACTATAGTAGAGTACTATACTACTACTAGTATATGTACTACAAAGAGCGAGAGCGAATTAATTTCGCTTTCATTTCATTGAAAAAGCTTTTTCTGGGAGAGACAGAGCATCGTATAAAATTATTGAAAACGCATTTACTGTTCAGTTCAGTGTCATTTGACAGCCGCTGAATGCACTAGGATTCATGTTGCTTGGGTGCGGTGCTACTGTTGCACGTGGATGATAAATTCATTAGAAAAAGAACAATGATGATGTGACCGACGTCACGTAGGCACGTAATAGAAATAGAGAGTGCAGCTTTGATGTTGCTTTTGCCTATTTAGTTTCTATCAGAGAGAATAGAGCAGCAACAAATATAATTATGCCTACAACAACAACAGCAACGAGTGGGTGGTGGGCTCGGTGGCATTGACTGTTTAAACTGGAAAACCAGTTCAAAAATTAAAATATTCTTATAGGTAGATAATAAATAAACAACAGAAGTATGGAAAACTTATGTGCCGGAGGAAGAAACAGCGTTTTTCTGGATAATAAAAGTATTACGTCATGTGAAACCAAGAACGCTGCTAACCCATAACCCTCATCTGACCTTGGAAAGTGAATTGAATCCAAGCTCACACACACGCGCGCAAATACCTACAAAATATTATACATCCTTCAGGACAAAAGGAAGGCGTGTGCGGGGTTTTGGAAATGTTCCCTTCCTTTGCCTTTCAGCCTTTCAGAGCATGGCAACAAAAAAGTGGTAATTCTTTGGGCTGATGTGCCGATGTGCGCATGTTCATTTTTTCATAAACATACATTTTACCAAAGCATTCATCAACAGGGGGTCGGCAGGAGAGGATGCGGAACCAAAACAAAGCCATGAAAACAAAAGGCGCATTTAAATGTGGTCGCGAAATGCATTCGGATCAAGGGTTAATGTTTTGTTTACATTCAGACTTCAATCTCACACAACACAGTTGTTGTTGCGAAGAAATTTTGAATGTTTTAGGAATAATTGTAGAAAATCGAGGCCTATTTTTAACGAGGTTTTAAAATAGACATTTTAGTAGATACCTATATACAAAGACTGGTGCTATAGGTAGTTGGAATTGTCAGTGTTACGAGGCGTGAAGGATACTTCAAAACACATATAGATAAGTCAATAATCTACGTTATTGCGGACTCGTGATAACTTAATAACTTATCTTGGCACGAGAGTCAAATTCAAGCTCCAACTTTGATCACGAGATACGTGATAATTTTTGACATGAATCAATCACATTTCTCAAGAATGCACTTTAATGAATTACAATTAATGAATTCCTTTTTTTTGAATTGACAAATATTTATTTTAATACGTAAAGGGTGTCCCAGCCATAATCCACGCATCAAAATTTGAATTTAGCGTAATTTAATAGCACAGTGATGCCAACGCAAAAAAAAAAAAATAACAATGTGACAGCTGACAGTTTGGGGTTAGTAAAAATGGAGTACGAAGGAAAAACGAATTTTCATTCTTGAGCAATATTTTAAAAATAATGAAGATTTCTACATCTTGATGGCTTCGTTATTCGTCAAAATTGTCGAATTTGGGTTTCAGAAAATCCCCGAGTAATTGTGGAGAAATAAATGCATCCACAACGCGTGACTGTTTGGTGCGGATTTTGGGCTGGAGGCATTACCGGACCATTCTTCTTCAAAAATGCGGCTGGTCAGACAGTAACAATAAATGTCCATTACCGTGACATAATTTAGTGCCTAAATTACAATATATGGATGTGACCAACATGTAGTTTCAACAAGACGGTGCCATATGCCATACAGCCAGAGAAACAATTCAATTAGGTACTGCATGAGTCATTACCTAAACGTGTAATCGGCCGTTTTTGCAATCAGAATTGGCCATCTTGCGATTAAACGCCATTGGACTTTTTTCTTTGGTTTTTTTTGAAGTCAAAGGTTTATGCAAATAAGTCCACGACCACCAATGTCTTAAAGGAGGGGAGGTAATGTAATTCAGCCACATTTATGTGAAATGGTCATAAAAAATTTAAATAAAAGAGTACGTACTTGCCAGCAAAGCCGTAAAGGCCATTTATCCGATGTGCAAAAACGCTAACGACGGCATTAGTATCCCTTGTCAAACAAAAACGTCACAATCAGCCAAACTATGTACATATATACCTACAATAAACCTACCCTACATTTATTATTTTGTTCACCGAAAAAACACTGCGGTCATTTAAAGTCGAAAAGAAAGTAGTAGATGAAAATATAAAATGATTACCAGCCATAACATTATTTTCACAACAACCGTCTGACAGATTGTCTGATGTGCGAATGGTAAACATTTTGTTTTTTTTCTTCCTTCATTGGACTTTAATCACTTGACTTTTGCTAATCAGAAGGGCGAATAACAATAAATAAACAAGAAAGTTTTGTATGTACGAAATTATTGATAAGAATTTACGTATCTCGCTCTAGGTATGAGTCGCAGCTGAAAGCAAAAATAACATCCCTGATTTTTTATTTATTGTTTTTTTTTGCATGGCAATTTTTGTCGTTTCTCGTTTATCCGCACGCAAATAGCGTATTATATAACTCTTTTCATCTGGCTGTTGGCATTACATATTCCCCTTTTTTCCTAAACCTGTTCCCTTTTCCGCGTGCTGGTTTGCGTTTGCTTTTCGACGAATTGCTCTTCGCACTGTTTATGTTCTGGCTACTCTGGTACAAAGTCAAGGCCAGTTTTAATGTTACGTTTCCCTTCATGTGTTTTTTCACGATTTTCTTTGAATGTCTGTTTTTTTTTATTTTATGTTTTGCTCTTGTATTCTTTATTTATTGGCCTTGAATTAGTTATCTGCCTCTTTTTGGAGTCTTGTCTTGTTTGTTTTTAATAGGACACAGCGCAGCTGGCTGACATGAGTTATGCGCAAATTAGTTTAAAAATAAAAGGGGAAGAATGGATAGGGATTGTGCGAACGCTTTGATTGTGTTTGTGTAAAAACAGAGGAGCATGCTCGTTATTATGTAAGAACTAGTATTACCGCAATACCGATTTCGCCAAAATGAAAGATCCCGTGGGACTTCAAATATGACAGATACATTTATCATTGTGAAATGTTTTATATCTATTTATTTTTTTATTGCAAATTACGAGTACCTAGGCCCTGATGAGATGATGAAAACAACCGAAATTTGTAATTAACTGTCTTAATTTGAATGTTTACATTAGGTTTGTTCTATTGAACAATTCAATATAAAACTGTCAAGAGTCACTTAAATCAGCCTGAAAATCTGCAAGCATTTGTGACAAATTGGTACAAAATGATAAATTTTAATATGCCTAGCCTATGCGTTGACATTTTGGTTGATGTGTAAAATATCAATCAATACCTTACCTACATGGGACCACTCGCTCAGTAAATATGCGCACATTTGTACTCTCTATTACCCTCGCTTATTCTTTTGTCTGAAGGCTTAGAAATCCTTTTAACAAAGTGGCACTTTCAATCGACGTATTATGCCGCACGAAGCAGAAAATATGTGCAATGACGTTTTCTTGTGTTAATTATTCCGCCATTACAATTTGCTCCGACGTCACAACATAAGAAATAACTACGTCACAATAAAGGTTATCATATATTTAAATCTTTTAAATTGTACAACATTAATAAAAAATCATGAACTTATCGTTATTTTATATTTTTTTTTAAACCTGTCAAATTTGAATCCGGACGATGCAATAAAACGAGCGCTATGAAAATATATAACCGCATTCCAATCCATCTTTGTATTTCGAAGTCTTAACGATATTTACTTCAATCTCCTATTGATGGCTATGAGATCTATGCCCCTATTGTAGAACACAACTCCACTTAGTTGAGTTGAGTTGTCTTCAAATCAACTCAACTTTCACGCAACCCAAACTAAGTAACAACTTATAGACAACCACCGCCATCTTTGACAGATAACTTTTCTATCAAGGTTGTCATACAGACAATACGGACAATACCGAATTTAGAATGACATAATTGTTGTCTTACACAATAGGGGCACTAATCTAAGCTTAAACGCGCACTAAATTGGCGACCAAGTGACAGGTGGCATAGTAGTAGTGGTATGGCGAGATGGAATGGCGGCGAAGTGGTCAAGTTCATTGGCAATTTCAACAAAAAGGACTAAAATCATTTCGCATGCAAATAATTTAGGTAGTTGCTGAAGCGGTATGATTAAGCTTGAGTGATTCAGGGATCTAAATTCTTAGTCAACAAGTCATTCACTGTACTATTGCCTGTTCTGGGAAATTGTGAAATTCGTTGATGGTAATATGTTAGCACCCACGCGTTATCCACTTATGGAGATAATTTCGCAATGTCCTTGGAAGTAGATGTGTCAACAACAAGCCGAAGGTAGAAGGGTTCACAACAAAAAAAAAAAAAAAAATACAACACACGTGACTTCAATTTTTGAAAATAAAGGGAAAATACGTGAAGACTGTAATTGATCTTGACAAGCTTATTTTTAGCCGTCCCTTTTGCGGTAATTGGATTAATTATATTAAATGGTGTGTGTAAATATAGGAGCTTTTGGGTTGATTTACGAAATGGTGTTGACCTATTGCTTTAAATAGCTATAATAAATTCAGATTACGACTTTGTTTACGTCACAAGGGCATATCTATATTTGTAGGAAGCTATACGATGTTTAACATAATTTATGATTGTGTCGTTAGCGCATGATCTGAGGACGTAAACTTACGTTGTACGATTTGACGTCATCGAAATTTCAAATCAAATTTTGAATAAAATACTATTTTCAAGAATGCCAATGGTTGACATTTGTTGGCCTCAATTATAGCAGATTTTTTGAATACACCTCTGTACAAGCCAACTGTAAAATTGGTCACTTGATCAAGCTTGGTCAATCAAAATAGACAAATTACGCATGCCAGCTGTCAGCGATTTGTCAGAGATGTGAATTCTTAAAAGAATAATTCTCTACGCATTTAAAATGTCAAGTTAATCGAATAAATTTTGATAAAAAGAAAAGTGCGTCAAAATATGCTCCCAGGTCCACATATCGGTATAAATATTACACACAATCCAATGCGATTTTGCCAGCACGCGAGTTTCGAAATTTTAAAAATAATGCGCATTACTACGTGAAAATAACAAAATGCACTCGCTCTAGGTACCTACTAAGCAATGTTGAAAACCAGTCCGACAACTAGGTACATAGGCTACAAAACCTTGAATCGTTATAGTTTTCGCCAGGGGCAGATCCAGGAATTCTGTTTGGGCATAGTCACGCTGGCCGAGGACAGCCAACCAATAAAAAATATTTTTTAAAATATTTTACTAGCATATCTATATTATATATCAATAAACCTTATGCCGAGTCTCAATAAAAAAAAATCGGTAAGAAATATATCTTATCCAGTTTCATAAATTCCTTGTACAGGTGTTCCTCCCAGCTCTTCCTCGAAGACTTTGTGTCTTTTTGCTGAAGCATTGACAAAAGCTATAACTTTTTTCATAGTCGATGATGCATTCCGAAAAAATGTCACTTTTGACGACTTTGCCTAGGAATTGTTTAAAGCAAGGTTGTTGCATGCACAACGTTTAGCGTGAGTAGTTTTTTTGCAGAGTTCATGGGCTGCACCCTTTGTGTCAGAAGCCATCACAGAACAGCTGTCAGTTCCAATCCCTATACGCACCATGCTAAATCAATGTCGGACTCGTAGCAAAGATCTTCTACTATCCGTTAATGCAACACCAGTCAACCGACGCGACGTTATTTCTTCATGTCTTTACATTGAATTTTCTCATATGCGTCGCAAAATATTAAGAAATCCTCTCTGATTATTCCCTCATAAAAATATCGAAAAGAGAGACTCAGCTGCTCGGTATGGGAAATGTCGGTAGTTTCATCGAAAATAATGGAAAATACTTTAGATTTGGAACCGTTTTGGTTTCGTTTTTTGATCCATTTATGAGGTTGTTGCAGAGTCGCTTGCTTGAAGGGTACGAAAATCAAGCTATCTCAAATTTTCCGGCTATCTTTTCTGAAATCTGAACGCGAATAATTTCAAAGGTAATCCTTACCCATCATAGATTTTAATAGATGTGCAAGTGAGGCAATTTTGTTTGACAGCCTCCGTAAATGCAATAAATCTTGTTTGGTTTTCTTTCAAGTATTTAATCATTCTACCGCACAATTTGTCTCTACTACTGTGCGAGGAATATTTTAAATGATTTGTAAATATATAAAACATAAAAAACATAACAAAAAAAAAAAAAAAATAACACAGAAAAATTGTAAAAATAAATTAATTTTCGTTGGTTAACTCGAATTGACAGCAAATTTATTAACTCACAGCTGTAGTTATTTTCGATAAAACTCCTTTTTCATTTTTTTTTCTCTGGACTTTTGGGCAGTATTTGCGTACGACTTACGAATTTAAAATAATATTTTCAGCTTCTTGCCACAATTATTTCGCATGCGAATTCCGCTTTGAATTTCAGATGTCAATTGGAAATGTCTGTTATCAGAATTCCTATGAATTTACTGTTGGACGAACATAACAATTTTGTTAACTTCACTGGTGATCGATGAGCCACCACCAAAGCAATCAAAACTTTAGTTTTTATAATAAGTTTTCAATGACAGTCAGCAAAAATGTAATATGTACATACCATGATCTATTTTGAGTCACTTATCTAAAAAGTATAAAATACAAAAATATAAAATATTTTCCGAAAATGTGACAGCTGATGACAGCTGGTGTTAGTAATAATCGCTTTTAAAGCCGAGTATTGAACTCACGAACTTACAATAGCGAAATTTTCACTGACTATTCTCACCTACAACAAATGTAATTATTATCATTATTATTAGTAAGACAAAATCTCGTCAAAATGTTAGGATTATATTCCTTTGCGTTCAATAAAAATGCCCAAAAATATTTATCACGTCAATGAAAGCATAAACATTAAAGTCATTAGATGATTCTAATTCTAACCATTTAAATTGCAAAATTGAAGGTTTATGTACAAAAATACGACCATTTCGAATTTTACCCATTAAAATAAATAAATTAGTACAAATTAAATTTCATCTGTCTAAAAATATGACAATCATCATGTGCCTCTATTTCCTATTTCCATCTCATTACCGAGAACCAGCAATGGTTGCAAACGAACATTTTTCTTCCTGAAACCTCCAAATAGCTGCCAAAAATTGAATTTTCCTTCCGAATAAAAATGTCTAATTCGAAATAAAATTACGTGCACACCTTAAGGTTTAAATGTCTTGTCACATGTTATTCAAAAGACTGCTGAAAGAAAACAATATATTATCATGAAAATTACGAATAAAACTAAAATAAAACTTGACATCTTTGCTAAATTATAATCAACTGAAAGATAAATGTCATTATTTACAAGAAATTTTAAATCCAACCTACAAAAAAGGTAAAAGAACAAAATTGCGTTTTCTTGGTACTTGTACTTGCTATAATATAACTTGCTGTCATTTAAATTTTAAATAACAAAAAATAAAAAAATAAAAAAGAGTACTCACTTTGAACCGCAAGCTGTTGCTGATGGGCTGCAACTCGCTGTAAACAAAAACAAAAAACGGAAAATGTAATAAAATTGTATGACACATTGGATGTTTATCTGCGAATAAAAAAAATGTAGTTAAACGAAAGCTCTAGCGGTGCAATAACAAAAATCGAATCAACAGAAATGTTCGCGCAAAGTTCAAGTTCATAACCCGCTAGATTGACTACGACCACGCATAATGCACGGTTGGGTGGTTTCCATTCATAAATCATAAAATGTACATATCTGAATGGGTTGCCAGGTTGCAATGATAGTGATTGGAATTGTTTTATTTAGAGAGCAAAATGGAGAACTACACCAACTTTGTATTTTTTTCGTCTACAAGGTTTTTGTAACAGATTTATTTTAGAAACTCAACCCTAAAACCTTTTGGCTTTTGTTTACTTAACAACAAACCGCAGTTTTACCAGCAAATATGCCTAATGTCAAATTTGTGTATGCAATCTGACGTTTACTAGCTAAAAAAACTTGTTTATAAACACACAGGATGTGTAAGAATGTGTATCATGATGATTGTATCGAAAAAACGATCCTGGGCGTCCACCTTCCTGTGGAGCGTATAAAAACAAAAACCAGCCGATAGGTGATGATGATGATTGCTGAAGGCACACTCGGAGAAATTATTGACTAAACACATTTATTCCACCATTCCGAACAGTATTAAAAGGTATATACAAGGTGGTGCAAAAGTCATCGGAAGATGCCATCATTTTTGCAAATACCAATTCTCCTTTGACAGATACAATATACACATATCAACAAGACATGAATCGCTATATCCTCCTAAAGAACGCGGAATAATTGTTTCGAAATTCTCAGGGCTGCATTTCCGGGTCGGCTAATTTCTCGTTTTTGCGATTTGAACTTTCCGTTTGATTAACCCGTTTTCGACTTCTTTTGTGGGGTTTTTGTAAATTCACGAGTATATGTCAACAAGCCTCAGACTCTTGAAGCCCTCGAAATGAATATCTGTCAAGAATTCAAGAATTACAGGACCAATCGCCGGAAGTTCTGGCAAGAGTTTTGGAAAATGCCATGAAAATCGGCGAAAGAACATCTGGGGACAAGTTTTGCGCCACCATGTATAGAAGGATGATTAGACAAAGAACCTCAAAATCGTTAAAACTGTGCAAGTTTTCGTCACTTGGCAACCCTAAGCATGCATATCTGCAGTCCAACTAAAGAGACACGGCAGAAGAAAGCAAAAGACATTGCACAGCTTGTTGCACTGTCAATTTTCACGGTTGCAGGTTATCTGGCCGCAAATTAATTAGGCGCGAAAGCCGTTTATTCTATTCTTGGAAAAAATATAAAATCTTTTTCAGAGATAAACAGGATATGGTAATATATATGGGTATAAATTTGAAAAACAAATTAATATACTTATTTACATTCTGCAACAATGATCGAACTCCGCTGCGTTGTAATGCCTGAACGTCGAGCGATTGACTCCGACCGCGCTGCACTTTGGGTGGCTGTGCAGGCGCTGATGATGATGATGATGTTGTTCCGCGTATCCATCGTTTTACAGCCGACATTTTTTTTAATTGATTTATTTATTTATTACAAAATACCACTTTTTACACTTTAATCCCTAATCATAAACAAATTGCACTGTTGTAAAGAAAATATTAAAAGTATCTATCAGTTTGAATTTTCCCGGGCAATTGAGTTGAACATTTTCTGTTTTTTTTTTTTTTTTATTTGTTGTTGCTGTCAGTTACATTTCGATAGCTCTATAATTATGATGGTTACTGTGAATTAATTTTTGTTGAGAGCTTTTTTTGTGAGTGATTTGCGAGCTTTGTTCACAGAAAAGTTTGCAAAATGTACTCAAATTGAAAGTGTGTGATTTCAGCTAGAAGCCAATAGAATGCGCTGCGGTAGTTAGACAGGTAATAAGTTTAACTAACGTAAGGCTAATCAGAGTTTTTGTAAATTTTAAGTATTGGAAAATAATTTCTTCATATCTATTGGGAAATTTTTGGTCGTAAATAAATTATAGATAGTGGGGTTATTAAATACCTAAGTCGCCATTATTCTAAATAATATACCACTTTCTATATCGGTTCTATTTTTAGAATAAGTATAGGATTCAAGAATAGTGATTTGCCTGCAGTGATAGTGATTGACATTTTTGACGGTGAAGGTTAGATTGGGATTGGATTTTAGTGACACACAAGATGTGTTGATTTGTTATCGAGTTAGGTATAGATAATTAACAACTGGAGCACTTTAGCCAACACATGAGGATACCTTGTTCTTTCTGTCAAATTTAGTGCACGACCTAATATGAAAAATGTGATCGTGTACGTTTAGTTTCACCAACAAAATAAAGAAATTCTATTTATGCGATTAGACAAATCATAGGTAGATAGGTAAAAGACTTTAGACGTTTTCTTTTAGATATTCAAAGGTCGTAGTAGGTAGGTACTTAATTAAGAAACCTTTTTAATCTTCATCTTTGTAAAGTCATTCGTAGTCTTACATAAAAAATGTCGTGAGTTAGTAAAATTGAAGTTTGCGTACTAAAAATTATTATTTGTACCGTATATTTTCATCCAATGTGCTTTTAATGTCTATCTAAGAAATTGTTGAAATTGTGAGTTATACGTATAAACAAAACACAATTTTCGAAATAGAACAGCAGATAGAATAATAATATTTATGACTTAAGCACTCAAATTAGTTTGGTGAGTGACGATTTGACTTTTAATTTTTGACAGGTCTATATATGTAAATATAGTTGCTTTTGTATGCACTTAAGCACCAATCACATGAAACGCTGCCGCTGATTGCGTTCCAGATGTTGCTTAGATTTCTTTACAACGTAGACAACTATTTTAATTCGGGCTAATATTTAAATATTCACATAAATTTTTAATGCGAATCAAACTTAAATACTTTTTGCTTGATCTGTCAAGTTGTTAAAATTTACAGCGAAGTGCGTGCTGCTCGGCTGGCATTCGTGCCAAAAATAAAACTAGTCCAATCGAATAGTTGGAGGAAACTAAACCTAGGACGTTTTGCCTATACGGACCTGTTGCGTCAAATATTTATTAGTAATTTGGTTTATTTTACACAGACATAATTTAATCACTATGGGAAATCTTTGGAATGCGCTTTTAAACGAGTATATGTACTTATTTTTCAATTTAATAAAAAAATGAATTATTTTAGAAAATGTCAACTTGGTACAGTTTCAAGGATATCGTTGAGCTTTTACCTAGGTATACATCCATTAACACATCAAAATTGCACTACAAATAAAGTCTTGCAAAAATTCCCCTTCAACTGTCACAAAAGATATTGCCGTGCAACTAATATGTCATCGCTGTCAGTGCAATGTTTGCAAACTAACAATTGTCAATGTCAAAATAAGATAAGAGAAAACTACAAAATGTAGGTAGGTATTTTTATCGTTCTTGTTTTTTTTTTTACCTTAAAATAGTATACAACGCGTGCGAATAATAAATAATTAACCATTATCAGGTGCCAGATGGTGATACATCATCTGTGCCTAACAGTAGGTCTTGTATACATGTAGTCTATAGTAGAAAGTATTGCGACAAAAACTAGGTACTGAGAGAGAGAGCCGGTTGTAGTTGTTTATTAAATTGTGTTGTCGCTGTGTCGGTACAAAAAGGAAGAAGCTTCTTGTATAAATTTACTGATTGTGAGTGACGCTTTTTGTTTGTTTATAAATCGTTCATTTCGTTGCAGACATACAACTGCGGGTTATTGTTTAAAGTGACAATTTGTACAATTAACTTAGGAGCGGTTATTTGTTTCTTTTTGTTTTTTTATATACTGAGAGAGGTGACCAGAAGAGTCATACGAGTTAACAAGCGCGATACGCACTTGACATTTGTATAAAAATATTATTTACTTTAATTGATTTTATAATGCATTACGAAACTATATTCTCTATCCACTGTGATCGTCTTTAATCAACTGAAGCTGAATTTTTAAGTGGATTCGATTGATGTAATCTATTGGAGACAATTTTCCTGATTTTCTTACGTGCAATTGACGTTACATTAGGAACAGTGGGGCTCACTAATAAGGTGAGAAATGAGAGAAATTGTGTTTGGTTTGAGTATCAGCCAGCATTTTAGGCTGAATGACTTTATTACCCTAAAGACAGGGGTGGGATTCTGTAAAATACGAAAATGTCTCTATCATATCTGTGACAATAGACAGAGACAGCTATTGTCGAAAAGATATCGTTCGATCGTTTTCATTTTACATAATCTGGCCCCTGATTCGAAGTCAGGATAGGAAAAGCTTAAACTGATTAAAAGGCAACATCAGATGAATGAGTAGAAGGTATACACAATCTATCGCTCAATCTGTATCGATTGATATTGAATTTCCTACCGAATACATTTGGGGGCTCAACCTAAGTACGAGTGTTGACGAAGGTCGTTTGAAATTGTTAGACCTAAGACTAACGCCCATTGCACACGGGGCAACTGGAAAAAAACTGATCAGCGATGCGAATTGCTAACTAGTTTGCTTTGAGTCATACTCTGTGTAATTAAATCGGACGACGCACACGACGCTACTGATTGAAAACTCGTTTGCGATTCACAAAAACCAGTTTGTAACCAGTCGTATATAGATTTGCATGTCGGGTTGCCTATTGATTTCAGTTTCTAGTTTATCGAAGATGAGCGAACAACAGACCAACATGTTGCTGGTGGAGGAGGTTGAAAAACATGACGGCACTGAACGAACTAGAGATTTTGATTGGTGATGAGTTTCCTCGTGTGTGGAGTCAAGTCACCGCTGAGTGCGTAACTGGTCTAAAACCCGATTTGCCAACCGGTTTAGTTTTTTTTCAGTTGCCCCGTGTGCATTGGAACTAAGAAACACTCTGAGACTGAGATTCAGTGTGAACTGGACAGGTCTGTATAGCCATTTGTGTTGAAGATGGGAGGAATGTAAACGTGACCAAATCTTAAGCGATGGTCGTCTGCAAAACGCCTGTTCGGTGTACTCAATGAGGTTATGAACTTTCGACTTATGGACAACTCTTAAAACAAACAAATTTCAGTAGAACTAAGCGGCCAATTAAAAAACAATCTCGAGAGACATCTTTGCTTACCCTCGGTTCTAAGTTCGATTTTAAATTACAAAAATTTGACTCTGTATCAAATTTCAAAATTCTGTAAAATTGTTTGAATGTCCAACTTCAATTCTTATATTGAACATTATCTTAACCGAAATGCGCATTACTCAGTGGCGACAGAAAATTAAATGAGCAGCATTTGCATTCTTCTACTGTTTCCTAAATAGACGAAATATGCAAATTCAGATTGTATCTAAACATGAATCATATCTGTATTAGAGTACCTACACTAAAATTTTGCTTTAAATGTCACACAACGTCAAGTCAATTATCTCGACTTTAGCTAAATAAAATTTTAATAATAAAACTGTTTTTGACTTCATTGTGATTACCGGCCAACAGTTAATGAAAAAAAAAAGTCAACTCCTCTACTTCCATATAATATACGCACGACGAGAATGGCGCCACATGGACATGTCGAAAAAAAAGCACAACGTTTAATATGACTAGGAAATTAAATTATCACCATTCGGTCAACTTTCAGATAAATTCAATTTAACCGAAATGATTGATTAGACCGCCATACTGAAAACTGAATAGAGTGCACGTTTAATAAACTTTTTTTTTTATTGTAAAGAATAATTACACCGGCAGTCGTTGTACACAAAAGTATCTCAAATCTTGTAAGTGTTTCAATGACGGGTAGGTACGAGTACGATTATGTGTTGTTTTTTTTTTTTCATATAAAAACTGTTTGTCAATTCAACAATACACGAGTGTGTATCTATTTCGTAACTCAAGTAGCTTGTTAATTGATTAAAAAAATATATGCATTTCCAGAGGTATAGGCTGGACATGGGTAGAAGAGCGCGTTTAACTGCAATCATATATTGTCGAAGGCAACAGTTCATGTTCTACATGCCAAACTGTGGAGAGATGTATGTATTTGTACAGTTGGTTTCACTTATCTATTGACAGGGGACTTGTAAATATTTAGCCTGAAGCGGTTGAAGTTGAAGTACATATAGGTATGTAATCTATCTGAATGCAAGTGGAAATTAGCTGATTGACGATACGAAGAGTTAGGGTAAAATATATTTATTAAGAACTACCATTTGTTTAACAAATTCAGCAAGAAACTACAAAGTATTATGTTTGAATGCACATCAACTTTAACTAGAATTTAAATTTGTTCTTACGAATTTTAGCCTAGGTATAGTGCGCGTTCGGTCTGACTGCCAGAGTGCTTTTTGAGACTAAAGCTTCACTTGACAGGTGCTGATGCGAATGGGACTGTTCTAATTGACGTTTTTGGTCAGTATAAATACGAAATTAGAGCAACTTTACTCTATTTGACACCTCCGAGATTCATGGTGGGTCTTTAACCCAAGTAGGCATGTATAAGATACCTTTTTGATAATACAGATGTGTTCACCTACGCTACAGATAATATTCGTAAAACGGCTTTCAATGTCATTCACTTTCATTGAGCGGGTACTGAGAGAACGGTGAATTAAACCAAAAGTCGAGACATGCACCTTACCAGAAACGATTGCATACCTGTAGGCTGATTCGAAGAAAGTCACTCCTTCCATGTAAAAAATAAATAAATCAATAGTTGGCGCCACAGGCGTGTAGACCTAGACACCCTAGGCCTACGGCCTACCTTCTCTCAACCATTCGTTTGTGTGAGTTTTTATTTTTGGGAGGGACCTACAATTTTATGCGAGTCCGAACGGCTGAATTGAAAAGCTTTTTCAGGACAGCTATACTCTCGGATGTTTGTCAGACGTTCGCTAGAGGTGGCGCAATGGAATAAAAAGCCTTAAGATGTAATTTGTGTTTTTCCAGGGATTGAACCTGGGACTCCTCGCATAGTAGTCCAGCTGTCCAGCTCACCAGCCACTGCGCCCTTTCTTGTATGGTCTGCAAAACTACTAATCTTTGTGTGAACAATACTAACTGTGTCTTGGAGGGGTTGAAGCCAATCCCAAACGTATTCGTCTATTTAGCTAGCTTACATGGAGCAGACAAGATTGCCAATTAGTCTTCCCAAAACTCTTAAAAATACGGTGGGGAGACTGATTGTCCAATACCCTTTAGAAATGCTTGGGAAGCTTAATGGCAATTTGTAATGAGAACCACTTTTGGTTCTTTTGCGAAAGGCAGGAGTTTAGCCATATTTAAGGCAGGAATTACAAATCATTTTTAGCCAAGGGGTCGAACTTTTATGGTCTTGTATAGCCTTCGTATGTCTTTGTATTTGTAGCATTCTCCTTGGAATCATGAGGATTTGAATGCGTTAAAACATTTCATACTATTTGGTGTTCGAGACGTGTATACCAACTTGTCTTTCTCGTTGGACGTGGTTGGTTATACATTGCGATGCGCAACAACTTTTTAAAATAATGTGATGCTATATTGTCAATACTCAGCGTGGGTTATGTCGAACGACTAAATACGCGTGCCGCTGCGATATTTCCCGCAAGTTACATTTTAACATGAAGCTTTGACACTGTTGTCGAGGGCGTTTAACGCTTTGCTTAGGTTAGGTTAGTGGGTTAGACAGACAGGAGAAACCTGTACGTGCCACACTTAGATCAATGTAGATTCGTTGTGATGCCCTAGGGGTTTATGACCCCCGCACATTGGAAACCTATGTATAGCCTAAGGATTGATACACCAACCCGTTTTATTTACAAATTTAAGTAGGTCATTGATAGACCTGTCTGAAAGTTTTTCTAAATCCTCCTCATCTCCGCATCCTCATTCATTTTCTTAGTATGGTATTTCAGCATTTTGTGTCCGGTGAAATACCCACAATCGAGGACAATGATTTCTTGTTCAATTGTAAGATTTTTTTCAGTTTTCTGTTTGTTGTAGAATGGCCAGATTTTCATGGTTATGCCATTTGTCGCCATTAGTATTTTGTTCCCAATCGTCTGTCTAAAATTACAGGCGTTGCTTAATGTCCGATGCTTAAGCGAGTAGTTGAGTGTACCATCGGGTGCATCACCGATGCAAACATGAATTTGGTCCTTCGAGCCGGATATGAACTATATGATTTATATGTAGATTCATTTCTATTTGATGTATTCTCACTCAATCAAGTAAACTCCAGTAATAATTCAAACTTCTATGATTTTTGAGGCCTACTTAAACAAAAGAAATATTTCTCCTTGGAATTACGTGACGCTGTCCTCCTTTTGCGACTGCATATTTGTAAATAATTTTTCACTTTTCACACAATATTTGTTTTTATAACCTACATGCAATTAGCTAATTCCGTCCGCTACCCAAATCCTTTAGAAAATAAAGTTCTTACGAAAAAATCAAATAACCACCTACCATTTAGAAATACAAACAAATTATTGCGTATACGCCCGAGTGTTTTTCTACCAAAAATTCCCTCACATCACGTCAGACACCAGTCCATTCGTATTTTTAATATTCTTTGATAGAAATAAACTAAAAAAAAAATCTAGCCAAACATAATCAATTCCCCCGCAACAGACAGCAACCGCAACTGAGGTAATAAAACTTCAAACAGTCCGCCATAAAATTTAGCCCCACATAAAAACCTTATAAGCCCGTAAACAAATGAGGATTTCATTCACAATCTCTTATGACTGAGTACAAAATTAATCCCCCTTACGAGCTAGAAGTGATAAGTTCATAATTGCACCCACCAAAGCCTTGTCATCATAAAAAAAACAAAGTAAAGGGTTTTACGAAATGACTGATTACATGAGAACTTTAAAATCAAAACAAACAAGATTGAAAAATCCTTGACCTTATTTCCGCATAAGTCATAAAGAACCCGATTTGCATAATCCGCATGATGTGGAAAATTAATTATTTCACTTGGAATTGTGCTCGGACAAGAAGGATGTGTAAGTGCCTCCACAATGGAACTTAATTGAGCTTGTGTGCTGCGTGAAGTACGCCAACGTCAACCATAGATGCGAATAAATTAAGAAAAGTGCATTCACATGATAATTCAGATATAAACAAGAAATCACAACAAATTCTGAAGCCAGAAGAAACACAAAATAGACAAAGAAACGGTGGAGAGAAACAATCCGATTAGATATAATTATTATCAATTTGTTGGAAATAGACAAGTTTAAAAACTTGCCCCCGATATGGCTCGAATTAGAAACAAAATGCATATATGCCCGAGACTGTATCTATGAACATGGTTCCCCTTGAAATGTGCTTGCACTCGGTGCTCGTGTAGAAGGTACGTCACCAATTATGGCTGAGACAATAAACAAAACAATGAACACAAACCGAACAGAGCCGAACAGAAACAGATAAATAATTTTATTATTTATTTTATTGGAGATCTATAAATGGAGTCAAGTAGCCGGGAGAAACAATACCGGCGCGCGGCGGTGCAACAGGCGGTCCAACAAATGACCTTAGAGGGGGTTGACACACGGCATTTATCCGTTTATTCGGTTCAACTTGAAAGCTTTCACACAGCACCGTTTGTCTGATGAAAATATGATGCAATGTTTGAGTGCACTACTGCTACCATATGTATAGACATCAAGGATGACAGTGCGTGTTGTAGTTGCATCGTATTTTTTTTTTTCATTTTAGGAGAAAATTGCAATTTAATTGTAGTTCCGGTATGAGGTGGGTTGCCACCTCACGTGTGGGAAGGTTAAACAATTACTTAGAGTGGAATGCGCTGGATGACCAAAGGACAGTGCAATCCGTTGAATCAAGCTCGAATGCATTAAGCATTGTGCAAATTAAGTCATTAAGATAGGCGCTAAGTGAAGCTGAAAAGCACCATAAGTCGAATCATTTCATATAAGATAACGAAAATGGTACACAAATTAAACGGATGTTACGTGCCGACAGAAGACTGACTGACCGTGACTCATACTGAATGGTGTCCTACCTATTCTTTTGTCGGCCTCAGCTTACGTTTGATTTGTTAAGCATAATTGTAGTTCCAGTTATCGGAAATAAGTAACGTCAATGACAAATGGCACTGCGTAGATGTAGAAATCACTTTGATAAAGGTCCATCACGATAAATAGACGTATTATGCTTGTCAAAAGTCGGCCTTGTCATACAACAGCATGACAGCAAGAGATTTGCGACAGTATTTTTCCATATGATTCAGAACGAAACTCTGTTATAATTATAGCACACCAAACAAGCCGACATTAATTCTGTTTTTATTAAATTTAACAGTTACGACATCTGTTGTCGAAAACATGAAACCATAACTTTTTCTGCACTTATTGCACTTTCTGCTATTGATATTATAAAGGGTGGGCCTTTTTCAATCATAGGTTATTTTGACACTGACAGCTGCGTATTTCCTGCTCGAAATCTTGACAGAAAGTCAGTATCATACCTCCGCGGAACGAAATGAGTCGCTTTACGCTTGAACAACGTTGGGAAATATTGAACTTATTTCCAAAGTGAGTGCTGTGTAGACCAAACAGTGAGCTTTTTTGAAAATGAGTTTTGGCCGAAATGAAGCACCCACCGCGCCTGATATACGCAAGTTTGTACAAAAAGTTCGTGAGACTGATATGCTACTGGGCAAAACTGATGGTCCCCGTCGTCGTGCGTTGTGCACAGACGAGAATTTTTGGTGCGGATTGTGGAGTGGTGGCATCATTGGAACATCATCGCCCCGTTCATTTTATTGCATTTTTAAAAAGAATTTTGTATTTTGCCCACCCTGTATATGGACTGAGAATAGACAACTTCTCGTTGATTACAAAATTAGCGCTAGCTCTCGTGGAATAAATTGTAAACTATTGTAAGCAATGGCGGAACAGTCTGAATTTCCACCATATTATTTGAAAAATTCACTCTTCTCTAGCATTCTATGGAGAAATCCAAGACTGGTGTCATTTTGTTTCACTTATTTTTCGCTTGGCACGACCGCTAGTTATGTTGGCGTCATTTTCTGGGCCGAGATTGTAGGGAACTGACATTTCACTGGCAGTCCCTATATATCAATAGTTTCTGCAATTGATAGCATTTCATTCTTCTATACTAAGAATAAAAATGGCGAGTCGCTAAACAAAAGCCCTAGCAAAATATATTAATACCTTATGTCTGACACTGACATTTCGCTAGGAGGCTGATTGGGTGCGTTCAAGAATCTAGTCATCGTAAGTTGACTTAAATTCTCTGGATTCAAATTTACCTGAACGCGAAAACTAACTTGAATAGGGTATTTCGCAAAGCTCTTCCTTTCAGAACTTCGATTTCTCTTTCACTTAAACGTCAAAAAAACTTGTAGGAAAATAACGAAAATTTTATATGGCGGGAGATAGGGTTTGCCAATTTGAAAAGTTTATAATAAAGTGCGAAATACAAATTGAAACCATTGTAGACTTGAAATTTAGTGTTTGTTAAAAGTCTTTGCAAAAGTTCAATAGATAAATTTGTAGCGATTGTTTAAAAAAAAATCCATGCCACTTATTGACAATTGTATTTTTTTCCCTGGGTTCCGAGTTTCTGATTGCTGCTCTGAACGTCAATCGAAATGTCAAACTGCGCTCTCCGATAACCCAATAGCAATGTCAAAACTGACATTTTAAGAGAAATGTTGACACAAATAGATAGTAATAAGTCGAGAAATTCTTGACTTGATTCGTCGGTGTTGCCGACATAAACGTCAACTGAGAAAACTGATAACGTGACCAGTTCGGCCCAATGAAAACTCAGCAACATGAATCTGTCAGACTTACTAAACTAGATTCTTGAACGCTCTCATTCATTTACATATCTTATATTTTAAATGTCTACTTCACATTATGACATTTTTAAAAATATCATTTTACAAAGTTGTTGTTAAAAATGACGTCCGCTAATTGCGTGTATTTTTAGAGTACATACTGTCTTAATAGCTTTCATTTAATATAATGCCACATGTCTAATTTTAACAAAAACATAACACAAACGAGAACATAACATTCCTTTTCTTTGTTTTCCATTAAACTTCGCTAACTAGGTACCTATAATTATTATTAGAAGATTCAATTTCAAACAAGTACAACTGCCTTGTCCTCCTGCAAACATGCTAAAACGTTAATTAAGGTGTTAACAAAATAGCTAAACACAAATCCTCCTGGCAGTGATAATTTCAACAGTAAACATACAATAATTTCATCAACAAACATAATTTCATTTTTTTTACTACCTACTTGATAGTCTTCAAATATCCGCCACTTGAAAATGTAAATTTGTTATTAACCTATCAACGCGTTTAACTAGTTTGTTATCGTCAATGAAATGGCAATTGTCAAATATACAAGATGTACGCATTATTAAGTATATAACTGGCGTCCTAATTTTGCTCACTTCCACTTGCTAACTAAATGATGTCATTGATTGTGTTTAGTCACATGACGAACTATATTTTACAAAGTCATTAAAATAATTCTGCGTCGCGATTAGATAAATCATTATTGTTTGCTGATATTTTGTGTACAAAAATTGAACAGAGTATAGGTAACAAAAAAAAAATGAAAGCTCAGTTGGTGTACACTGATTAAGTTTCAAATTAAGTGCTCAATGCTCATGTCGGGGTGCTAATTGACATTTTGGATTGGAAAGGCGTGCGTAGAGCAAAGTTGCCATCAAGATGTGACAGACGAATAAAAACTAGAAGCGAGGAGGGCTTTGATGATGCAGTTTTCTTATCACTGTCAATACTTTGAGGATATTCAAACGTATTATGAAGTAGTAATTTTGGTAGAAACAGAAATCCTGGGTTTTCGATTTTACGGCCAGGCAATTTTTTTCTATCTCATATAGTCCTTTGTGCTTTGGGTGATCAACACCCAACCCAAACAGTAAGAGTTAGCTAGCTGATATTAAAAAAAAATATCTTTTTATTACCAAAGTGAGCACTTGAAGCGATTTTGGGCAAATTCGAACTCCAACGGAACTCAAAAGAAGGATCAAAATTTGTATGAGAAAGTCTTAGTTTTCATCCGATCGATGATTTCAAACTCGGTTTGTGTACTCATTATAAGAAATAAATAAAACAGTTTTTGGAAAATTTGCTTTAAAATTCTCATTCTTTTGAGCGAGTATCAAAGCATGCTAGGTACTTTTGTAACTAGTGCGAAGCCGCGGATAATGTATAATTTTACAACAGATATTTCTTCAATACAATATTTGATGAACGTTTGTAGAATTTATTCAAGAAACGCCAGCAACATCTCTGACGCATTTCAAATTAAGTCACCGAGTAGTGTCGTGCCTTATTCCTGTTTCATGATTCAATGTCAACAAGGAACTCTTGTCAAAGATTTATAATATAAATAAGATTTATTTAATGAAAATAAATAAAAGAATTTTCATTGTGAGCGGTTAGAATTCACCTTTCAATAATGCATAAGAATAATAAAGCAATAAAAGAACGATATTAAATTAGTGGAAATATGAGACGTTTTGTGTTCTTATCGGTCGTTGGAAATATTCCATAGATTTGGAAAATATAAAAGATGACGTATTGGATTTCGGAGTTTCGCAGTAGGTAATGCAAACATATTATGTGGAGACAGAATATGTGGCACTCCGCATATTTCATTTTTATTTTTTCATTTAATTTCGATATATGTATTGTCAAAGTGTCATATGAGTTGATAACTGAAATTAGCCCGTGAAAACGTCAGAGGAGTTCGTGAGAATTCCAATTCATTCTAAATTACTTGTAATTTCCTCTGTTAAATTACAAGTTGTTAACGACACTAAATGTCGCTAACATTCTGAGTAGAACTTCTTTCACCAACTTCATATGTCTTCGAAATGTGTCACATGAGCGCCCTAACAGAATGACAAATAATGCACATCTTCCGTCAGAAGGTAACACTTAAACAACAGCGGGAACGTCACTTATTCAAAACTCATTTGGCTACAGGACAAGTAAATTTTGGGGAACTCACTTCCTGGGGACATATTTCCAAAGGACTACAACTTTCAAAAATTTAAGTGCAGAACCAACACTTTTCTGCATGATTCTCGGGCCATTTTAGGTTTCCCTTTTACGAGAGATATACTCAAACAAAAAGCGATCATATCACACTTGTAGAAGCATCAGTCGACTAGCATAAATGTATAAATTCACTTGGACTTGTTGTATTATATTACAGTCCGCTAGTTTAGACAATGTCTGAAGGAATATTTATAAATAACTTTATACAATTGCTAGACTGTAATTCATGCAATTTTTCTTAGTGTCGTGATAGCGAATTAGTCTCTCGTTCGGATGGAGATATAGATACGAATTGGGCTAAACCTCAAAGATACAAAAATTGCACATGCATTTGAATTCTGCTCTAAAATCAAATATCAATATGACACCTCTTATAAAAAAATGCCATCAGTCTTTAAAATATACGATAAATATAAACAGAAAAAAAAATTAACAATTAAAAATATAGTATAAAAAAAAATAAAGATATTTCTTTGTTTTCTCTTTCAAGTTCAAGTTCACTGTCTAACAGCCATCCACGCAAATTGTTGATCTGCCAAATAACACTTAATCCGTTGCAAGACAAGACAAATAAAAAATAAATAAAATCATTTCACACTGCACTGGAACAAAACACAAAATCCGATAAAAATGTGGGTAAACATTATGCAAACTTTAAATGACAACACAGCGTTGCAACTATTTCGGGATTAAGACCATAAAAATGAAACGAGGTCATGTAATGGGAAATGCAAAGGGTACAGTCCATTCGCGTGCGACAATAACTTCCACAAAATTTAGATAAAATTCGAGAAAGTGTGTTTTTTTTTTGTTTTTGAATTATCTCATGGATACATTCATCCGACAGACAGACTATTAATCGCACTCTTTTTTTACCGGCTTATCGGAACACCTGATATAATTCGTTTTTTTATTCACCCCGGCGGCGGCGGTCACGACACTCGTAGCAATGCGTACACTACCGAATGAAAATTGATTGTGAGTGAGCTTCAAGCTTTCATCGTTCTCTAGTCTACTCAATCGACGTATGATGATCATGAAAAAATAAAAAAAAAAAATAATAATAACTAAAAGCTTTTCGTTTCGAGTTGTACCAAAGGGCTCGCTCGCAGATATAAATACTACCTGTTCTTAGAAAATCCATCTTACTTGACCTCAATTCTGTCGATAAGACAGAAAAACGTTCTGTCGAACTTTCTTATCAAACAGCACAAGCTTGACATAGTTGCAAGGCAATAATCACATGATAAGATAAAAAAAAAAACAGAAAGAGACGGAGAAGGATACAAATTAGACTCTTCCATAAGTAAGCTTAATGATTATGGAAATTATTTTATCTGTTGTGCATGTGTGGTCATATTTTCCCACGCAAAAAGCTGCCCAACAGTAGCATAATTGAAGGCAGACGATTTAACTAGCCGCAAGCAGTCAATTTTTCATCTAGATTTAAATTAAAAAAAAAGTAATAAAAAAAATCTGAAGCTTGTGTAATTGCATCTGATCCGTCAATTAGTCGCGCGCACGTCCATCCATGCCGTAGATAGTTATGTGGCGGGACAAAACAGTCTACGGCTTCTATTTCGCGGGAGTTGCTTGGAGATTTTTGTTACCTACAGATACAGAAGGAATTATTTAAGTGATCGTCATGTCATGTCATGAGTAACGAGTAGCTTTGAGATGTCATTACAAGGTGATAAGTGAAATTATAGTTTGTTCCAACAGATACACGGAAATGACAGGTTTAGATACAGATAATGACAGATACGCAATGACATTGAGTTTAAATGGTTGTGATAGTAAAGTAAATAGTTGACGGAAAAGATCCATATGGAATCCTATGTCAAGTTTAGACTTAATGCTATACCCGAAGGACTGAATTGAAAAGCTTTCTTAGAACAGTTATGCTCTTGGAAGTTTGTCAGATATTCGCAAGAGGTGGGGCAGCTAGAAAAAAAGCTACACTTTTAGTTTAAACTTTAATTCAACAATTAATTCGGTTGCACAGTTTCGTATAAACCTTGAATGGAGTTCATTATGTAGTTTAAGTTAAGCTACAATATTCTGCGGTTTAAACCTCAGATCAGACGATTGTCAAAGACACAAATATTTGACGTCGTTTTGCGTGTTTTTTGAAAGAAAAGGCAAGGAACGATTTTGGAAAAGTCGTATAAGCTAAGTACCTACCTACTGTACAATACTGCCAATTTCTACTCATTAAATTTAGTTAAACTGAGTTCAATTGAACTGAAGTTCAGATTAGAGTGTGAAGCCGGACGCGGATTTAGTTTAAGCATCCACTGTGAAGCTGAGGGCGAATGAGACTTATACATGATTGTATAAGAGTTCTGGATGTCCGAACCTTCCGAGCGGTCAAATACTGCAAGTACGAATGCGGATATCCAGGTCAACAAAAGAAATATAATCGTGAAAAGTTATATGGAGATCCTCTTCTGAATGTCATTGATACCCTCTTCTGAATGTCTAAGAAAAATCTGCATATATAAGACTTCTCTGCTGACTGGATCTGTAGCATGGGAGGGATTATTTACGTGGCTAAAAAGAAACTACAAGTGTATTGTTACCTGCCAATAAAATATGAACCTTGAAAGCAAGCCTGCTAACTTAAACGTGTCTAAAATGGTGAACCGATTCCCATCGAACGTCGGGGTTAAGGCTAATGCATTTTTATATCCCAACAGAGTAAGAATATTTAAATACTTAGCTATTAACAAAGCTACGGACTGAGCTAGCTCTTGTTGTTGCAAATGGTGGCGAAGCAACAAATTTACATTTTCAGTGACACTTCCGCGGACAGTATCTATATTTTGTACCGTATATAGACTTTCAAACGCTGCATTATAAAGTGAATACGTTGGAGTTTAGCGGAAAGCCTGGTCAGTTCCGTATTGTGAAATTCACCGCCCTATACGTTAGGTGCACAGAATTTTGATTTTTTAATTAAATTCACACAATTTTGAAGGCGGTGCTGAACACAGATGTCGAATTTGTAAATTGTGCTAACTTTTTGACAACTATCCCCGTCGGATGTTCTGTAATAGCTTAGGATAGCCATTAGTGTGGTGATTTTTTGAAACGCGCTCTATAGGTACATGTGTCTATATTAAAAGTACCCCTGTTACCAGAAAATGCAATTAAACCAAACAAGTATCGAATTTGTTATCATTTTGGGTATTTATATTTATTTACACAGATAGACACTATCAGCGAAAGCTTCCTTCTTTTTTTTTTCTGATATGACGTGGTGATTAGTTAAGCTTTTTTTGCAATCGTTAAAAACTGATAATAATCAGTAAGCCTACACATCTAATCGATAATAGAAAAGTCTGCTACATTCATTTAACAAATATTCATTTCAATTTGTTTACAAATCTTTTTCAAACTAAACTCAAAAACCACTTGACCAAGTCATACGATTTGCAATTTTCCGATTTTTAAACGTTGTATAAACGAATATTCATTAGAAATAAAACTATTGATAGCTCTGGTTCGTATGTATGTACATATTTGTTTTAT
This sequence comes from Cheilosia soror, assembly GCA_949372485.1. Classification (NCBI taxonomy): domain Eukaryota; kingdom Metazoa; phylum Arthropoda; class Insecta; order Diptera; family Syrphidae; genus Cheilosia; species Cheilosia soror. The sequence continues at coordinate 7,148,538 of OX443562.1, read as the reverse complement.
TTTACTGAATTAATTTCTAATATTTACATTCTAATTTTACCCCATTGAGTGGAGTAATGACACGTAGGAAAATCTCGCCAAATGCCACAAATCAATTTGGGTGGTAAGCGATACGTGAGATTTTTCCATTTCCTTTTGTTTGCTGCAATTTGAGTTTTTTTTTTTTTGGGAAAGTTCATACAAAACAAAAAATATCTGTCTAAAAATAAAATATTGTTTTTGTCAGTGAAACATAAATTTAAAGCAATTTTAATGAGTATCGCTCTGAATGAGATGTGTGTGTACACGTCATTGGTAATTGCTTAAAGGCTTAAGCGTCTGGTTGCAAAGAAGCTGTTGAGTCAGGTTAACATATTTCAGAAAAAAAATGTACTGAAATAGAACGGTTTTATTTTTGGCGAAACCACACAACACAATAATTAGGAAATTGATTGATGTTGCTCGATAAATGATAATCTTGGGAAGTTGTTGTGCAAATAAAAAGTACATAGCGCTTCTGACTACTAAAACAAATATTTACATTGTTTTTTTTTTTATGTACTGACACTCAGTCCGTTTTTGGTTAAATTTGAGCACGTGAAGGTGAACATCAACAATGAGTAAAATAAAACAACATATTTGTCGGCATTAAGGCTACCGCGTAAGCTATAGCACTAACGATAACAGGAGAAGCTGGTATGGAGAGAGAAAAGATTTAGCCCAAGATTGTGGAATGGAATCATATCTTCAATCTACATAACACATGCTGTTTACAATTATTAAGAATTACGACGAAAAATGTCACCAAACCCTTTTGCAGCAGATTCACAGAGTCAAACAGTCATGAGAGTCAGAACTTCAACACCTCGATTACTTCTGAGATTTCTTGAAATTTGTTCTAAAAAAATGTAAGTATGTACTACTATCTTATCATAATTGTACTGTTTTCTTTTGGCAGAGGCCAAAGCCATGCTTTTTTTTAGGGCAAGATTAATGTTCAAATATTTGTAGTGGAGATGAATCTCTCTTTCAGGTTATTTTTAAGGAGGGTGTTGCAAAGGAATAAACATCTTTTACCTCAGTTTCGATTTACCATATCAGCTCTTCGTCGGCGTTTACCAATTTTGCAAAGCCGACGGCAAAACACGCACCGCTGACGTAGCATAGAAGTCAGACGGTCCATTGAGAGAGATAAGCAATCCGCATAGCAAGCAAAATGGCTCGCTCAGAGAAGGCAACGACAAACAGTCGCAAAACATCAGCTGTGGATGCGTCAGCCTGGGAAAAGTGCATGCAAAAAAATATTGTATTTTCGACAATATTGGCCCCTCCCAATGAGGGACTTTCACAACGATCGCTGGAGAGCGCTGTGAATATATGTAAGCATGTGTTGGTGATGGATGCACTCTCTTCTTAAAGAGGAAGTAAATGCGCTATGTGGTGAAGTTTTTTTTTTTATAATTTCGTAGCTGGCGGCAAAATTCGCAGTGGGTCATTGACCAGCTAAAGATTGGCCTTCACAATCAGCTGGACCAGAAAGGTGTCGTTGTGACTACAGCCGCGAATAGATGATATTGCCAGTTCAACTAGCAGAGTGGCAATACGTTTAATAAAGCAATTTAAACTTTCAATAATTTCTACTCGTTGCATTTTAATTTGTAGTTTGCTCTTTTTTAAGGTTCTAGGTCCTGTCCATCGATATTGAATCGGCACAAACATTTCGGTTAACAAGTTGCTAGTGTCCGTGCGATAATCAAGCAAGAAATGCATTATAATAGTTTTAAGTAGGTAGTTGTCATTTCAGTTTCAGTTTTTAATGACTTTGTCACATCATTTTATTAAACATGGCTATCGTGAATTCTTTTGAAATTTACTCCGAAAATTATCTACTTATGCTACATACTTCTGGGCGAAAATGGCTGATGCCGAAATGTTCACGAAGCAATTAACAAACCATACAAATATGAATAAGTGTATTCAGAAGAGAATTCCTAAAAGGAGTAAACCGTTGCATCCTCTTCAATATGCCTTTAGGAAAGAAAGGGCATCAAAGGCCTACCGCTGCAAGAACCTTGTACCACGTACCGTCATACATATTGAGGTTGTTTCTGACAATACCATACTATATGAGAAATAGAAAGAAGATTCTCTGAATTTTCACAACGTCCATCAGAGCTAGGGGCTGGTTACTCTAAAGGACACTCTCACCCTCCTATGGTCGGTTGATATTTACGGCTTACTGGCAAAGCTAAGTATTTTTTTTGTTTAGTGTACTGTGTGAGCTGGACGCGTTTTCCTTTGTTTTTTTTTTCAACTGCCCTACCCCTACGTCTCGCTTAAGTCCGACAAACATAAGAGAGTAAAACTGTTATGAAAAAGCTTCTTAGCTCAGCCCTTGTATCGTACTGTAGGTCCCTTTCATTTGCCTCAACAATATAAAACTCACACAAAAGAATGGTTATGAGAATAAAATCTAGCTAGGCCTAGGGTCCTACATGGACATTTTGTGCGCACTATTTATTTATTTGTTAATGGCTTTATCATTATTGCAAAAGGGAAACACGACTTTAGTCAAAGAAAAATCTATGTGGCGTTTGTTAGAGAAAGCCTCACAAACTATCACCACAATATATACCATCATAGTTCCCTTTACTCTTAAAGGAGATCTAATTCCGTTTGTTTCTCCAGTAAAGTAATAAATCTAGGAATTGTTCTTTATAGGAAACTAAATTGAAACTCAGATTAAATAACAAAACTGCTAGAGCAGCAAAATCCATGTGGACCTCTGTCCTTGATGCATGTATCGTAAGAAAAAATTTTACAAGTCACGTGGGACAACAAAATAATCTCTACTAAATTTCTGAGCTGCCCAGTAAGTGCCCTTTATCACAAGCGTTATAGATGGATCTATGGCTATCATTAAATTTCGAAGGCACATTCCTTGCATCTTTCGGCACCCATCTTTGAAATAAAATACTCCCATATATTTATTTACCAACAAAAATGAGTGCCTTTTAATCTTCCTGCAAATAAAACAAGTGACCGTTTTGGTCAATGCTGCAAAGTACCAATTCCAATAATCGTGCTTGCCATTCGAAGCAGCCCTTTCTTTGATAAAGATTTAATCGAAAGTGTGTTAGCAGTCTTGTGAAGCCCATTTTTCTACTTCATAACCTCGTAATACACGTAAATACATATTGATTAAAGTCATAAACTTGACGCGACTTTTTAAATTTAAAAATTGTAACTGATTCACCCACCGGTTAGCAGCGCCATCTATTGAGGCATAGCGCAACTCAGTTAATAAGGGAAAAGCTCATTTTGTAATTTCTTCAAGCCACTAAAGCTTTCTATCCATGATGCCAACCATTCAATAACTTTTACTCCGAAATTGCTACCGCGCAAGCTTTCGCAGATAAAATTTCAAAATGTAAATACATAATAAAACCGCCACTTACCGCTTTACGTTTATCAGCCTCAGATAATCCCGAATTTGAACGATGTCTGAACAAATCCATCACTTTGGTCATTGGTGAACGTGTTGCGTCCACTCGGCGAACTGCTGTCACTGTGTGGTAGTACTGCAACGAACAACAAAAATCTATACAACTTTCCTTTCAAATGTTGAATAACAAATCGACTTACCTGTGCATCACTGCCCTGATGTGGATGTGCTGAGCCGTCCTTGTACTTAGGTGCTGTTGGCGGTGCCGGTGGCTGTGGATGTCTGTGCCCAATCAGCCCAGTGTGTTGCATTGCGGTTTTCACTGTTTGCATAATGCCGCCACCACCACCCGCGCCACTATGATTGCTACCAGTACTGCTATTGTCACGCTCCGATCCGCTTACCGTTTTACTGCCGCCCGCCGAAGATGGACCAGCGGAAACTACCTCTTTATCTAGTCGTTTCTTGGAGTCCGATTTGCCACGCGGTCGGAAGACATCGAATATTGTTGGGCGGCGATTGGGACTCGCGATGCCGTGCACCGTCGACTGATTGAGAACAGGTGAATCTTCACCACTTCGCCTTCGCTCGAGTGATCCTGATCTCGGCGCCACACGTTCGGTACTGCGTGACAATTTCGCTTGATCCCGATTGAATTTTTCTAGTTTTGCTGCTTCACGCTCCAGACGTCGTGCTGTCTCACGTTCTATTTTGCGGGCTTCCTTCTCGTTGCGGCGCAGCTCCTTCTCTTGACGACGCGCCTCTTTTTCCATTTTCTTTGCGGTCCGGCGGGCTTCTTTCGAATTTGGTTCCGCTGGGGCACTAGACGGTCGTGATCCTCCGGGAGTTTTGCCATCATGCTCCTGAAAGTGAACAGAATGAAAGTTATAGTAAGGATATGTGTACATTTTGGTCGACGACCAAAGGCAAATCCAAACTGTGCCCAAACGAGGGAGCTACGTTTAGTTATATAACCCTTGGCCGCGAAAATGGAAAATGTCTCTTCAACAAATTGATTGACTACACCGTAGGACAGTCTAATGAATTAATAAGGACGCGACAAACAGAGAGAATTCATCAACAGAAGTGTGGTTTTATTGGTCGACCCCCCTTGAATGTGAATTACTTTTGCGGTTCTGTGTGTCAGGAGGGGGTTATCTTTGCAAACACTAATCGTCGCTGCTATTTTAATTAATTGTGCAGGGTTTAATAAAAGAGCTCATATTGTTTCGATGTAAGATAAATTAGGCGGCGATTAATTTATGATTCGAATAGGGGTCGGCTGAGTTAAATTAATTTATTTAAACTGTTAAGTACTTGCGGCTTAGTTGGTGCGCTCTGACACCACTGATTTATTTTGGGGGATTTAACTTAAATTGTAAATAAAGAGTCGAAACGAATCGAGGTATTAGTCAATGTTCGTGGAGACATAAGTGGTATCCGAACAATGTGTAGATAAATTTTGATAAATCGAAGGAGCTCACTGAATGTAAACAGACCCGTCTCTCTCTTTTTCTGTCTGGTTCTGATAAAAGAAAGCGGAATATGAGCCATTTGCGATGAATCAACACAACATGTCGGTGAAGACATATCTCTTTAGATACGGGCTATTGTAAACCAACGTTTTGTATTTGTCTGATTTTTGTCGTGATAAAAATGCTTGTGTCGCACATTCTATTCGTGTATAAAAACTATTCCAATAGCTCAACCATAGATTTTGCAATCCCTTTCGTAAAAGGCAATTTTAAAGAAATGTCTCGAACATGTTTCTAACATGTTTCTAGTGAGTTTTTGCCATTTTCATGTGTTTTTGATGTATAGAGAGGTCAAGTTTTCGACAATATCTATCTGCTTGATAGTTACAAATACCAGCGACATTTAAAACCTCTCCAACAAACATTTTTCTGTCAAATGGTTTCCAAAAAAAATAACAAACAAAATATACTTTAACAGTAATATAAAAGATATTTCTAAACACAATTTATTCCCCCATTTTAATTCTGTTTCTCAGTCGATATCTATCTTAACGTTCTCATCCGTCTTTGGCTTCTTCATGTTCTCCTTGTATCCATTCAATGATCGATACGACAGAATTACCATAAATATAAATTAATCTAAAAAAAACTTCAGAAATTAGCAACAGCAAATAGCGGCTATTCATTAATGAAAACTAGTTTTATTCAGTAAGTATTTAATATCTTTACACGACGTCATAGCTGACAAGTTCGCTGGCCAAAATATTACCATTTTACCTAGATTCAGCGTCTACATTACAACTTAACACGGCACAAACCAATTTTAACCAGTTTTGGGTATACAGAAAAAAAAAGAGGTTACCCTAAAGAGATTTTATAAAAAACCAGAAAGCCGCACACAACGAAAGCTATTCAAAGAAAAAATAATAAATAAAAAGTTCTTGCGAAAACATTATTGTTTAAGAATCAAAACAAAACCGCAACGATATGCGTACAATTTTTGTTTTGAATTTCTCTTTCAATTGGCTGGTGGCCAAAAATTAGAGATGGTCATGTCTCGGGTCTGAGTAGCTGATTAGTTTCCTCATTGGAAATTTGTCGGCAAGAAAACTATTTTGAAAATAACTTTTTTTGTTGTTTAATTAATTACGATGGCTTTGCTTCACGAATCTCTATAGATTGAGTCGAAATTCCAATGCATGCCTGTAGTCTGTTAGAAAAGGACAACTTTTGTTTAGAAATAAAATCAATTTATTGCCTAATGGCAGGCAGATGTTTTTTTGGTTTGTGTTTTGTTCCGAATCTGTTAGGCTTTGGAGGTGGATCACACTGTCATGGGCATTCTTTTTATTCACTTTCGCGCGTCAGGAAAATAAATTCGCGATACGTTTTTATTAGACGATGGCACGAATGTGATTATACAAACAAAATATGACAAAAGTGATGTCATGTTGTCGAATGGGTTTATCATGTGGAGGCTTTTTGAAAAGGGTTAGAGTTTAAATGTGCTAGGAGTTGAAGGACATCTCCTAATGAATGGACTTGACCTTATGCTGTGTTGTTTCGTTATAAGAATTACTCGTGTAATTTTAACCATCTAAACGAAGTAATTCAACGGGAAATTGGGGGAAAATATGCGAAAGTTAAAGCTTTCATTTTATGAACAATTGGACCTGAACTAAGAGGAAGTTTTCCTAGTACATATAGCAGGCTTCGTTCATGTTACTGTCGTCATATCTCTGGAGATAATTACAAGTAACTAGCTGTATACCCGGCATGCTTACTTAAGTGGAACTACGGTCCAGGGTGGACCTCGCATTTGTACCAATGCGCATCTTCGGTTGCCTCAAGTTGCGTATTCCAAGTTACGTGGCGTTTTCATGGAAAACGACCTCAAACAACTAGTTTTGAAAACTGTAATGTGTATGGAAAAACTTCTGTTTTCGAGGAAGTTTTCGACTGTTTTCGCGGAAACCGAGTTTGGTGTGAATAGTGTATTAGGTCCTCTTTTCACTTGTGCGCGTCACAGTGAATTCCAAGACTCTTCGGATCGAAGCGTTGGGGTCCATTCGGTAGATACACATGTTTTAGCAATTTTAGACGACTGATGACTGATCCGCATCTTTCTTATCAGGTCAATGTCGCAGTACAGGTCGTAGAGTTCATTGGTAAAACTTGTCAAATCCCGTCGACATAAGTGGGACCGAAAATCACTCCAAGTATTTTGCGTTCAGACAACCAAAGATGTCTTCATCTGACTTTGGTAGTGTTCAGTTATGTCATGAGGAAGCCGTTTGTTGACTACAATAACGTTACGCCTTGCAGCAAAGTCATTAAGTCTATTTCCAGACATAGTTCCATATAGGCTTAACTCTCCGATTGTACTGTGAAAGATATCCTCCTTAGAATTTATTAATGAGGACATGTTTTGTCGAGGAGCGTATAAAAACAGACTTTGGTAGCATTATATCTTTTTCCCTGAGGGGCCTGAGTGCATATCAGGCTGATGTTAGCGAATTTAGCATGTGGATTGGCATCATGACAAAATAAAAAGCTAGACCGAGGGTCCCATTCTCATATAGAGCTGTTGCAAAAGATTTGAAAACGAATGCAAATGTTTGGTGAAGTCAATGAATTTAAACATAAAATTTAATTTAATAAATGGAAATTCAAAGAATTTCTTCCCAAATGATTGCATTCTTGACGTCAACTAGCCAACCCACTGACTTGTTAAAGCTTAAAGTATGCTCCCGATCAAGGTATTTTAGACACAACAAAAAATATGAATCAAACTACAAATAATACGTGACAGAATTTGTTTTCGATTTTTATCCAATAAAAACAGAGTTCCCTGACGTATGTAGATATGACACGTTCATGGAAGCGCCAATCCCCAGGTTTCCCAAGCAAACCAGAAAACACGATAGTATTGCAAATATTTTTGTGCAAGTCTTTAACGTTTCAAATTTCTTCGGTCGGCCTTAATTTTTTTGGTTACGATAGATCGGCAATATGACAGTGGAACAAAAGCGAGAGTATAGAGATCGTGTGTATTTTTTTATACGGCCAAAGTTATACATTTTCATTCATTATTTGTACAGCTGGCATTTAGCGCCACTGAAACACATGGAAAGTTTTTAATAGACTTGTCCCAGATGTTACAGGCACCAGTCATGCGGCAGAGTTGTGGTGGGGTCTCAGAATGAAACAATTCGTATTCAAATCGTAGAGGGACGGTTGTATTTGAAGTATTCTCTTGCTTTAGATGAAAATGGAAATACAAACTTTTTAAGAACAAGGAGGGGATATAATATCACTGGCATCTTTTTAGCAAGTATGTTCCGGTAAAGTGTTATTCCCCTGGGCCACTGCATTTACGATCAATTTAATTATTGGACCAGCAGTCTATATAAGTGGAACATGAATAAATTGGACGAAGATCTTCAAAGCTTTGTCGTCATATGAGGCGATCATTGAAGCAATAAGTTTAGACAAGCAGTATAATATGTAGTCTGTATAATGCTTGAACGTTCCGTCCGGAATTGGAAAAACAACGACGCGGTGGGAACCTCGGAGTTGCGGAACTCAGATTGGTATGCCGCACCTGATGTGAAGAATCCTAAAATAGGCAAGACCATAACCATAGACATTTGTAACACTCACGCAATGGAAATCATCGAAACTGTTGAAAAAAGGCAATCAAGTCAGGCAAGCGTCTTTGCTTTAGAAATGTTTGGAACAGCTCATTAATGACGTGTTAATGCTTAGTATCTACTGAATAGCAGTCAACAGCGGCTTACGTTATTTTTTGTTACCCGCCTCTGATTTTTCCGAAAAAGAAAGAGCACAAGAAGCGTATGATCGAAGAAATTGAAGGATTCTACTCTATTAATAATGTACGGAAGTTTTATCAAAAGGTAAAAATAACGTGCCAGGGCAGATAATCACGTATAGAGATAATGAGGGAAACCTTGTAGTAGAATCACAGTCGGTGCTGAGAATGTCAAAAAAAAAAAAAATTTCTAGACTCTGTAATGGCGGCGAAGACCCTAATCCCGCTGATAGACGATGATATACAAAACTTCCATCCATCTAACCGAAACGAAGTACGGATAGAAATATTCAAGCTAAATAACAACAAAGCTGCGGTGCGAGTTTTTTTTTTAGATCTACAGGAGATGGCTTGGTATAGAGATTAGAGAGCATGCATCAACTCATTTCCAACATTCGGCAGATGGATGCATGCCTGATGAATGAAATATCAGCATAGTTTGCCCGGTCTACAAAAAAGGAGACCCCTTAAACTTCGCCAACTATACAGAGACATCAATCTGCTTAACATCGCATTCAAGATCTAGCTGCCATATTGTCTGAACCCCTTAAACCTATCGTAAATAACATGATCGACTCCTATCAGTGCGGTTTTAGGCCAGAAAAGTTCACCGTCGATTACATTTTCACACTTAAGTAGATCCTGGAAAAAACCCAAGAAGTCCAAATCGATACCCCAGGATCTTTTCATCGATTTCAAAGCCGCGTATATATGACAGCATCTATAGAGACGAGCTATACAGAGCCATGTCTAGCTTTGGCATCCCTTCAAAACTGGTTCGGTTGTGTATAGTATGACGATGGTGCTGCATCAAGGTCGGTAATGTTCTTACCGAAACCTTTGATGACAAAAGAGGATTTAGACAAGGTGACGCGCTGTCGTGTGATTTCTTCAACATCATATACTTGAAAGAATTGTCCGAAACTCACAGGCCAACATAAACAAGGCACGATCCACAAACCAGTAAGAATAGACCGTCGACTCCTCCCACATAACGGACTTTGCCTACAAACTGCCGGCGGGTCCAGGATTTTTCATGTATTGGTGCTGTACAAAATCAAAGGAGCGCCATTAACGCACGCATACTTGAAAAATCCTAGGCCCATGGTATAGCATGGAAAATCATTGCCGCCATTAATTTTGACATTTACACGTATTCACAGACAGGGAAATTTTTTCCGGGGGGAATCGGGTAGGTGTACGGGAAGTCGGCGGTCTATTCTTACTGGTTTGTGGCACGATCTTTCAAAAGTCCGTCCAATGACATGCATACGCCGATGATATTGACATAATTGGTAGAACACAGCGAGCTGTTACTGGTACGTTAGCTAGTATAAAAACGAAAGCGGTTAAAATGGATCTGCCGGTCAACGAGGGCAAAACCAAATATATGCTGTCAACACCCAACATCATAGAATCGGCGAAAGTGTCTCGATCGGCAGCTATAACTTCGAGACTTCTCGCGAACGTCGGAGAAAAATCTGTCCTAAGAAAGTTTGTAGTCCCAAAAATTAGAATTCACGGCTAATTTGGGTGTACATAAGTGTTTCAGTTCAAGAGAAGTTCTGGATATTTGACTGTCAGAATAAAAAAAAATGTCCAAACACTCAACTAAACAAGTCGATGATTGGCGTTGTTCGAAAAAGTTGATTTTTTGTAACCAAAAACCCTTTGGAAAAGCGAATCTGGTTAATAGGGATACATGCACTAAACTGTCTAAATGCAAATTTTCAAACAATAACTTTAAAAAATAGTTTTTGAAATAGCTAAAATTCCAAACAAAGCGTTTGTTTACAAATTGTTGCATTGTGTCATTGCACTGGTGCATTACTTAAGTTATGAGAAAAAGATTTGCCTAGCAAAATGATATAAAGAAAATTGTCTAAGGGCGGGCTCTAAACGCATGGTATTTCTGACGTCGCGCGTCAAAGTTCTCTCAACTTATCTATCAAATTCGAAGACATTTTTCCCTTTGTCGAATTTCCCCACATCACAAGTTTGCCATTGTGCAGATAGTACTTTGCTTTTGTAAAGTGCTCTGATTATTATTAAATCTTTTCAAGAATACACATCAAAAAAGGGCTTCAAACTAAAGAAAAACTTTACCTTATTAAAAACTTTTCTTCCGCACTTAGTTTTCCACGTTTACCTACAAAAGCTCCTCATTAATTTTCATTTTCCATCCGAATAATCTACATAGGAAAACCGTGCAAACATTTATCTCTCGATTGGTATAATTTTTACAATTCATCTCATTTCGATGACACTCTTTCCACCACTGAGGCATTAAATTAATCTCCACGACCACGATTCCTTAATTAAATACGCAACTCCAGATAAAGATTTAATGACATTTCGCGCCGCTCATCTAGGTGAATACTATATATTTCTAGAATTTACCTGAAGTGTCGTCTGTCGCTCAAAGCAAATAGTATTTATTTGTACGTTTGCTTAATGGAAATAAAACACGGAATGAGGTCATTACATCGAAAGCCTTCAGATGCTTGGAAAATATACACGAGCCCCTCTGTGGGCCCGATAACACAATTACGCCTTGTTCTTCTCTTCTGAATTGTGCACAAAACACAATACCTTGGTGATTTTATTTTAACCTCTAAAAGTTCATCATTTATCGTCTTCCGGTATTTTTCTGCGACATTTGCAATTTTACTTTGTCGAAATGAAGTCTGTTCCGGCCGCCTGGTTTCAATACTCGCGACAGAATTACCGACTTACATCGCAGATAGTGCCTTTTCCACTTTTCCATTTTGACTCTGGCGATTGGCTTTTAATTACGACAAATTTTTTTTAATGAAAAAGTAATAGAACAATTTGTTGAACGTTTTTATTGCCTGAAATGCGGTGGAGTAGGTTAGATGGTGGGCGGATAGATACGCTCTTTGTGTGGCAATGCAAATTAGTTGTAATTAAAAATTGTATATGAACAAATGAGAGTTTATATAGCCGCTTTGTTTTTTTTAAATGCATTTAAATTGATTGTATTTTATGTGGTTCTTTGAAGATAAAAAAAAAATTGTGTTGATCTGAGACGAAGTGGCATAAGGAGGACATTACGTTACGAAATGCCAATAAAACAAAAATTAATGACTTGGGTTTAATGATTTTCTTTAATAATAAATTTATAATTGCATTTGGAATTGCTATTGATTTTTACCGATAGCATCCCGCTGAATTGCTGTTGCTGCTATGCCCCTCTTCGCGAAAAATTTTCAAATAAAGAAATGGGGAAACTATGTGAGGTTCGATGGGGGAAAACGATTCATATCAAACAGGAAAGACATCCCTGATATCAAGTTGAAGTTTATCAAAAGTTGCTAAGGACATCTAAATGGAAAAAAGTTCTGCGAATCATATTAGAAACTGATCCAGCGAAGAATTACCCTAGGAAACCTTGCTACTTCGGTTTGGCAAAATTACTGGGTTCAAAACTCCTAACACGAAGGATGAAATGTGTGCTCTACAAAACCCTTATCCCGCCAATTCTGCTTTATGGCGACGAGTGCTGGACGATAAGCAAGAAGGAAGAGCTGATACTGGGCTACTTCGAAAGAAAAATACTTTGGCGGATTTTTGGTCCTGTGTGCGAGGAGAGCAGATGGAGGAGAAGATACAACCGCGAACTCTATGAGCTGTACCAAGATGTGGATGTAGTCCAAAAAGCCAAAACACGTCGACTACATTGGCTCGGCCACATCGAGCGAATGGACAATAATGCTCCAGCTAAGAGGATCTTCGAAGGAAGACCGAACCTCCGCTTGGTCTGTACAACTGATGCAGCGTGCCCCGGATCGTAGAGGATGGAAGGCTGCAATGTCTCAGGCAGAGACTCTCACGGGTCGGGAGCCCGATATGTTAGTAAGTATGTATAATAGAAACTGACGAGACTTTGTAAATTGCTCTGAAAAGGAGGTAAAATGAGGGGACATTAGTCGAAAGCAGTCAAAGGGTTCTTTAAACCCATGTAAAACCTCACTTTTCTTGATCCACCATCCCAGAAGACTCTGACATGCAAAGGCAAAGGAAGATCGATAGTTTGCCTTTCGCTGGGGAAGGAAAATTTGATTTTATAGGTTAGAATGAAATCCCAGCTAACGCGTATACACTTAGGTCCATTGCGATATCATCTGGAAGTCCACCAAGCCTATTTGCATTTTTTTCACTTGTCGAGAGATTCGCTCTCTCAATTTATAAAGCGGAAACAATTGTGGTAGGCTATATGGAGTCATTTAAGCTGTATAAATCTCTAGGTCTTAGCTAAGGCGTGGCAGTGGCGTGGGGACCAAGTGGCAGGTAGCATAGGAGTTGTGTGCCGATGGAATGGCAGCGAAATGTTATGAATACGAGTTAACGCGCACTTAAGTGGCAGACAATTTATTGTACCACCGATTCATCAGTTCTTAAAATATCGCCAAAATCCACATAAAATATCGCCAAAATCCACATCGTCCCCAGCCTCTGCAATATAATATAGATGCATATGGAGGACGTGCCTCATTTGTTTATATAGTCTTTAGCGAATCCACCTGCCACTTGGTCATTACGACACGGTATAAACCAATTTGCTGGACGGAAGTAAATGTGATCTTTATTTCCAAAGCTGGTAATCAGGGGCATTCTAGAGCATAAAGTCTTAGACTAATCTTAAACACAGCTTCTGGAGGCACAGCTTTCAGCTTCAAATCAAACTACATACAAAAATAGCCCCAAGGCAAAATATAGATATACAGTCAATGACAGCCAATCTGAATTTAAGTACCCTTTTTGAATTCCAAGTTGTGCTCTAAGTCAAAATGGCACATTATGCATTCCTGTGTAAAATCTCATCGACATCGTTTCAGACAAACATGTTTTTTTGCGATCGGGGATACCAAAACCCGAAACAGAATCTACAAACAGTGTCGATAAGAACAAGGGAAATTACAAATTCAAATGCTGTCAGTATAATGTATAAATACAGTTTTATTATAAATTGTGATGTTGCAATGGATGTGCAACAGCAACAATTGACAGACACAATAAGAAAGAGGATATAAAGAAATTTATTCTTAGCATCATCACATGACTATGAAACAATAAAAGAAAAATACAAGACCCGATCTCTGATTGGTAAAATCAGTGACAGCGGCAGGGTGCGAGGCAATATGGGTGTGCGCGTGCTCAAAACCACATGATCTTAATAGTGTCACATTATTCCATTTAAATTCGATCATCTGGTTTTGCTTTTGATGCAAAATTATTCACGTGACCGAATAAATTATTACAAGTTCGAGTCGATCGTATATTTATGTTTGCAACAATCAATTGGAAGACGGGTTTGAAGTGAGATTTATTTTTAAAGCGGATCTTTGCGGAAATATAGTAAAAAATACTAAATTATTAGCATCAAGTAGTTTCGCAGATTGCATTTCGTTTTTTTTTGGCTAAAAACGGCTCTGAAAAGCTAGCTTTAGCATCCTATGTATATATCTTTCTTAGCGCCATCTGTTGGAGGTATTCTAACTGCTAGGTTCCACATTTCACTTTCACTCGAAATGAAATCGGAAATGAATTTTAGTGTTCCACATTTTACTGTATTCGATTTCGATTTCAAAATTTTCGGAATTGAGACAAAGTGAAATTGTGATTTCGAAAAAAATTTACAAATCGCTCGAAACGAATTCACTCGATTTTCAATTTCGATTTCTGAAACCTAGTTGTAAGCTTCGGGTACGAGTCCCAGAAAACGATTTCTTTATCTGAAAACAAACCGCTTTCATCGGTTTTTTCGGGTGCGAAAAAGAGTGTCCTTTCCATTCGAATCAAAAATAATCTCCATTGCTTGTCTGAAGCTGGCGCCACATTGGACTTTTGCGCCATCTGTTGGCAAATTGTTTTAAAAAAAAAACATAAAATATTCTGGATTTTCGACTGGCTTCACAACTTCTCGAAGCACTTAATCTAAACAAAAATAAAACAAATAAAAATGCAACTTACATCCTCTTCCGACGCCGCTGTTGGGGTATAATCCTTAACCGATGGCGGTGAGACTGACCTCTTTATCCACACCTCGTCCAGATGATTGATGAAACCACCACCCCTCGAAGACGCCAATGAGGTAGAATCACAATTTTCCAACGAACTACTACTTATCGCCGGTGAGCGTACTTCAATCAATGATGTATCAAAGAATTTCCTATCCATATGCGGAAAACGACCCGAGTTCCTCTGGCCGAATAGATTCTGCACCGACGAGTACCCACCCGAGGTGCATGGAAAACTAATCGTATGCGCATTTGTTCTTGCGTCCATGTTCTTTAGCTTTTCCGCTTCCGGTTTGAGCCTTAGCAGATCGGGTGTCTCTAGGGCTTTGGTTACTGTGAATTTACCCCTGTAGACGACCTTCTCCGGACTTGGCGTCTTAAGAACTGTTTCCTCTAAAATCGTAGGCACAACAACCTCGACGACTGGCTTTGGCGATTCCTCCTTTGGTGGCAGCAGTTGTGCCATAATCTCTGGTGGCAGAACAGCTGGCACCGGTGGAGGAGGTGGTGGCGGCGGTGTCGGCGATCGTCTGTCCAACACCTGATTTATAGCCTCAATATTGCTGGTATTGATGATGTCAATCTTCTGCATGAACTGCTGACGAAGGCGTTCCAACTCGCGAAATTTCTCCGCATCTTCGAGTGGCAATGGCGGTGGAGGTGGCGGTGTCGGCAATGGGTGTTTCTCCAACCGAAATTCACCGTTCGGCTGTGGCGAGAGCTTATCACCATCCTCCTCGTCTTCCTCCTTGCACTGGGAGAGACGACGTCTCTCCGTGAATGGCAATAGGAAGGGTCGCACTAAGAAGAGATCATTGTTCATTGGCTCCTTTGGCATGAAATTCGGCGACAAATTCATCGCTGAGATTAGTTCACAATCGTGACTTTCATCGTCGCTGTCACTGCTACTGGCGTACTCAAAGGAATTACTCCGGCGGAATTGGGGAAAGAAAACCGGATGCGTACACGACGCTTCACTGGTCGATGGTTCTTCGGTGCCACTTTCCGAATCGGACTCGTAGCCATCTTGTTCCAAGTCGGCCATGGATGCATCGAACATAGTTTCGAAAACATCATCTACGATGGGAGGTGGAGGTGGTGGTTGTGGTTCATTCTGTTGCGGTTGTCTCATGCCTGAGGGAGTGACAGCGTTGCCGCTTTCCTCATGGGGACTGAATCGTCCATGTTTGAGGGAGTCGATTAATTCGCAGTTGGTTGCCATATTTGAGCGCGATGCTTTTTTGTGATTTGGTGTGTATGAGTTGATTTTTTCTCTTTTATTTATTTTGAGTTCGGTTTTTAACTTTCAAGGCTTAAGCTTAATTTGTACTCGATATAATCACATTTGAGTTTTAAACTAAAAACAAATTTTATTTCATAAAAAAAATATATTTTTTTTTATACACTTTACTATGCACGATAATATTTTCTTTTGAACGACATTGATGGTGTTTTTGGCGGTCGTTTCGATTTAATTTAAAACATTTACGAGGCACTAATGGTGTTAACAGGATTGGTGTATTTGTGTTTTTATTTTTAATCTGAAAAGTGAAATGAAAGAATTATGAGTTAGAAATGCCGGTTGGGTAGGTATAATTTTGGATCTACTTTGGATTGGTATAACTTTTTTTGACGTTGCTACAATTCGAAGAATAATCCTGCACAATTGGCTGTTCCTAAAATGCTATAGATCCCCAAAGAAGCAATGAAAACTATCACGAGAGAACGTGGAGCTCATACAGCAGAAAACTCTGATTTAAAAACAATCAAAGAATTTTCCATCCCATCTACTGGTCTCACTCGCACCTTACACTAAAAACTCCCTCTCAATCGACCACCAGATGGTGCACTACATTCGATTTTCCCAAAGACAATATTACACATCCACATTCTGTTCAATTGAAATGCGATAAGTGTATAGTGAGAGTAAACGTCACCCTCTTACACATGCAATGCACTGGCTGTCAGATGAAAACAAAACAAAGAACACAATTCAACCCCCACATGTTGTACAATGTACAACATACGCAACCCTTCACTTTTATAGTCAAAGGAAACACTCTAGCGGCAGCAATTACAACAACCGATATAGCAATTATCTTCAATTAAATGACATTCGCAAGTGAGTGGTGCATTATGGCGTATCGCTTGCCGCATTCCCCATTTGCGGTATACAAGTTGAGGTATAGTATTTTTATTCGTATACCAGTTAAATATTTTCTGGTATCTTCCCTTATGACTTGTGTGTCGAACATGTGTGATTAAGGGTTTGTTCTTTTGTTGAGAAATTATAGTGGTGTCATTTTGGGTTCTGGAGAAATAAAAATATTGTGTAGTAGGTTTTGGAAAGTTCTGCTGGTTGGGATCTATGAACAAGAGACTTTGACGTTTGCTTTGTGTTTTTAATTGAACTGTAATTAAACTCTGTATGAATGTGAAAAGTAGACATTCGCCGACAGCTTTGTGTAACAAAAACCTCGTGTTATTCCATTATTTTTCTCTGCTGTGAAAAGAATTGAAAAAGTTGAACATTGTCTTGCAAAATTCAGAGAGGTAGTTGTGGAGTCTGTGTACACATATTTTCGTAGAATCTGCGACTGGCTCCCAGCAGTCATGTCAGTTTGACTTAGTCACATTTTGACGTACCTAGATTCTGGCCAAAAAAAAAAAAGTACTAAATTGCTGTTTGAGGACAGCTTCCAGGCCTTCTTCAGGGGCGCTTCTCATCGCCAGATTGGTACCATTCTTTGAATCTCATAGTCACAGTCAAAAGGATTTTACAAAATAACGCACATCAGCCTCAAAATGTCTTTATACGAATGTTTATGCGTTTGTAGGCCACAACATTATATTTATTTTTCCCCACAGAGTGCATTTTTCTTCCCCCCATTGGCGACCTTGCTGATATGATAAACGTAATCAGCCAAAAACCCTTGTGCTACCACATATAACAAGGCGACGTATCCAGAAAATGTTCCGTCGCTACTGCCTTCGATAACCGGTGCCGTGACTGTAGATATCAGACTTTTATTTACTGTTTCCCCGCCTTGAATTGAAACATTTTCAGTGTTGATGATCTCTCCATAAAATATTTATTTATTGCCTCTGTGGAGAATCGTATTTTTGATAACTGTTAGATCCCCATTCGAAGAATAGACGATTAGAACCGCATCAAATCGTTTTACCAAGATTCTAACGACTGTAGCTAGTTAGACAGTGAGAACGAAAGGCAACCTTAAATATGTCATCCATCAATCATTAGCCATTCAAATTACGAACAAATAAAGTGAAAATATTTAGCCTTCGATCGGTCGTTCATACAAGTCCAATACAACACCATATATGCAAATCATCAAACAAGTCGAAACACTACTTCGAAGTGCAGCGCAACATGAATTCATAGTGTACCACAAGGTTACCTCACTTGTCCCACATTAGTATTCCTCGTTCAGCTGAGGTCATTACACTCCACTCATACCGATTGACTAATGTTGCTCGTTACTTCAACAGCATTAGTGTCACTTAAGTTAATTGAATCAAATTTGCAAAAAGCATATACTCATTGTCATTATGTCGTCATGCGGCACAATTCCAACCAACAAATGTACTCACTCCTACCTATATGTTCGAGACACGATTTCAAATGCAACACGTGACGTGCGACTATGAGCTCTCCAAACAAGTAGGTACACTCTCATGTGCAAAGTGCAACTAAAAAAACTTCACACAATTGTGTTAGTTTTATTAAATTTCCAACCAGTCGGTAGTCGGTAGTAGGTAGGAGGGTATCCATCAGATACTTACTTGGTGGATGGTTGGTTAAAAATGTATAGTGCAAATTGAAATGCGAGGCGTTGATGCGTGTGTCAGTGGGTTATTGATACGAAACATTTTGTGTACTCTCAAGCGTTTTTTTTTCTTGTAAAATGCGTATGTAGTTCGTTCGAAGTCGTATACGCCACTTAAGTGCTTAGTTTCGAGCGGAGTTGTCAACGTTTCCACCGGGAACGCGTTTCCATACTCGCCAGTCGCTGGGGGGAATGATTTTTGTAATTTTTCTAATTTTGCACAGCCTGACCGCTGCGCTGCGCTGGCTGCTTCAAATTGAGTGTTTGCAGTGAAGTGGCAATTAAATGCAAAACTGCATGACAGTTGTCAGCTGGCTTACAGTTTGAATTATATTTTGTTGCCATTTATGGAGCAGGGTAATTGCACTTGGCGAGAAATGATGTTTGAGTTGATATGGGCGCCCGTTTCTCTGCGGTTTTCATTGTGGGTTGTGTCAATTAAATGATCAATTTTAATTGTTTTTTTTTTTTTTTTTTGTAAAATTAAATTCTCTGCTGCACGACCAGGTGAGAATAGTTAGTTGAGTGTGATGTAATGGCTGTCAAATGGCCATGGAGTTTTAACTATTTTTCATGTGAATATTTTAATGGTGTTCTAGAAAAATTCTCATGATGGACGTTCAGAGGTGCGCCACAATAATTAATTGGCAACCAATAGCTTTTGCATATTTTTAAGGTTTGCCAAAAGTAATTATTACTTTTTTTTTTATGGTTGTTAATGTTATGTCACTATGGCACAAAAATCAGAGACACGCTAATTCTCCATCTTCCTAGCAATGGACCTACTAATAAGTTACTGCATTCGCTTTGAAAACAAAATATCGCTTCTCTGCTTGGCAAAATTCTCTGTTAAACAAAATGTCATTAGGTGGTCATTGTGTGGGTGCATATTAGAAGTCATGATTGATGACATGATTAATGTAACTTTTCAAAGAATTTTCATTCAAAGTGATCGTTAGTCATAGGGAGGGGTCGGTTTAGTAAGAAACTATTAGTGACTATTTTTCTATAGAAAATCAGACAGAAGTGTCAAAATTGTTGCTGTCACATTCTTTGTATTGGGCCTGTGCGAAAATCGTATCGGGCAATATATTTAGAAAATCGAAAATTCCTTCTCTTTTTTATTCACTTAAATTCACGACTTCCACTAACAAGCCACCTATAATTAGACCGGTCGTGAAAGTCGACATTTTGTACTTTGTAAGGCCCTCTCACAACTAAGTCGGCTCTCAGATTGAAGCAACATTCAATAAGCAACTGGCAAACACGCAATATTATCGCTCACAATTATTTTACTTTGAATTAAATTAGAGGTCTCACGTCAAAGCAACTAAATATCGCTCGAACGAAAAATGTTGCTGATTGTTTATTGGCAGTTGCTAGTTGCTTATTGCTTGTTGCCTCAATCTGAGAGCCGCCTAAGGAGACTCTGTATAGGGCCTTAATATGTAACTTTACACTTATCTAGAGATCTGAAGAATAAACTCAAATAAACTCTTTCAAAAGCGGATGAAGGTATCGTTGGCCTTTTCGAAAGAAATATTTTCCCCAAGATATTCGGTCCCGTTTGCGTTAACGCGCTTCGAAGGAGATAACGACGAACTACCCTGGTGTTCTGTTTGTAAGTTGGTTAATTATTTAATAAAACATTTAACAAATCAAAAATGAAGAGTGTTGCGATGTTTTTTGAAAGCAGTGACGAAGAAGAAAATCAGAAAAAAGAGCTGGTAAAGTTAATGAAGGAACTTCGAACCAAATCCAATCGCTTGGATTTGCCCGACGCGACGTTAAGTGAGTGGTAGAAATAATTTAAATTTCAAACAATGTTTTAATAACAATAATTATTTTCAGATTTAAAATGTATTTTAGACTATCGAAGTCGAAGGTGGTCCAAGACAATTCGGAGATGAGGCTATGTCGTCCCTTTGCCATTAACGTCACTTTTTCTAGGCCTTCGTGAATTATTTTGCCAAAGGAATATTTTTCTGCATTTCGTTCACTAAATGTAGAAATTGTGTTTTATTTGTTATCTCCATTCTACAAAATAACTATATTGTCTTTTAGTTAATTAAAAATTAAGTTCACATACTTTTTTTTTAAAACATTATCACACAGTCGTCCGCAAAATAGTCGACGACAGAAATGTATCATTTCCACGACAAACGTCGTCACAAAACGACTCACGCAATACCGACGATCGTCGTCAAAAATACATACAATCTACATTTTTTGACATTTCAGACGCCATTTGTCGATCGTCGCGGCGACAAAAGTAGTTTATTTTTAGTCGCCAATACCAAACAGTCGTGTCGTTTTTTTTTAGAGTCGTAAACGACAACGACAATAGGGGTGAACTGAACACCTTTCTGATGTCTACGGATTTTTTCGCTTAGGTCGTTGGTTCATATCCAGCTCGAAGGACCATATACATTTTTGAGGCACTTACACTTGCGTTTTTTCTACTCAACAAGAAACGAAGTATAAAAAAAACCCACCGATCGATAAAGGCTTCGATTCTTATATTTTTAGGTTAATTTTTCGGCCAAAAGTGGTCGAATTGAAATTTGTAGCAAAATTAGCAAACTGACAAAATACACTGCTGCCAAAAATTATAATTTCAAACAGTTTTCTTTAAAAAAAGTACTAGAATATTTTTCAGTGCAAATGCACAATCACAATAAATTCAATCTTTGACAGATTTGGTTAGGAGGCTAATTTTATAATAATTTTAACTGAATGATTTTGACACAGATATGATTCATTTGCTGACAAAGACTTCATCACCTAGTCTATTTGGGTTTTTTGTTTATTCCTCTGAAAGATTTGTCTAAAGCTACGATTACACGGCCATTTTTTCGAGTCATTTAAATGGCGCTCTGACGTAAAAATCCCGTCACAAAGCAGTCATTTAAATGTCGCTCTGTGTGATCGCCATTTTTGGCAGCGTCATTTAAATGACTGGGAAAATGGCGCACCAAATGACATTAATTAAGTGCCATTTAAATGGCGGGAAAAAATGGCCGTGAGGCAAGTCATTGCCGTGTGATCGCCATTTTTTCGCTCGTCATTTAAATGGCATCCCAACGGAAAATTCTAAATGACTCGCAGTGTCCGTCATTTGATTTTTGGGACACAAATGAAGATGATAGTCATTTCGTGTGATCGTCATTTTTTCAATGACGAATCGTAACTTAAATGTCGCTCTAATGCGACATTTTTTCTTGACGTCACAGCGCCATTTAAATGACTCAAAAAAATGGCCGTGTAATCGTAGCTTAAGACCCGTGCTGATGTTTATGAGCAACGGGTTGGAGGAGGGTTCTTTATATCGATTTTTTCGTAGTCCACTGCGACTTTGCCTTACTAATAAGTTTTTTGTTATTTCTCATTAGGTATTTATAGGAGGGAGACATTCTAGGTAGTTTATAGTAGGCATTCGTGCAATTTTTTTGACTGAGCAGGTCTTGAATGCCACATCCACAGCACTTTCGAGAAACCTTTGCGTTAAGTTGTTCCACCGATAAAATTCTCGGATAGGGATTGTTTGCGACCTTGAATTTAAATTCGGACCGATATTCTTATTGTATGTTCGTTTGAGTTGTCTAAATGAATTTCTAAAGTATCCAACTAATGACTTTCAGTTACACTCTAACTAGCTGCCGTATTAATAAATTAAAAAAAAAAATTTCAGTTAAATTCAGTAAAACAACAATCTCTCAGTCACAAGACCCCACTTGTTTAACATATTCCATACTAGTGATGATTTATTCAATCGAACTTAGCTAGTACAGTAAAGAAGACACCTTATTATTACGTCACTACATTGTGTCGAACACACTAAAGTGTCACACCCTCCCTAATAGACTATAGCCATAAACCAAAAGACTATAATTTATGTGAATTTTTAAAGACAATTTCGTTGTCTTTTTAGCTGGTTGAAGTCTGCTTCTTAGATTTAGAGTGAGAGGCGTTCAATGAATTTGTAATATGTACCGATAAATGAGTGTTGTAGGTTTTTGTTCGTTGTCGTGTTAATGTCTAAAATGTATACAGAGACGAAATTGAGGGCCGGTCATGTATATAAACGTTTTGTTCCCCTCTTTTACTTGTCTACGAAGGTTAAGCGAAATTGTAGCTCAACTTATTTATTATTTTCTGAGTTTTTTTTTTTCAACTCTTACTCGGTAGGTAAATGAAAATAAGTTAAGTATTCCATTTGGAATAGCTGATTTGATTTTTGTTTTACATGACTTGTTAATGAGCTATTTGCTTTGAACGACACAAATCGACTGATAAGAAATGATTTTCCTTGAGTTATGTTTGATGGGTAAATTCCTGAGAAGTAGGTTACTTGGACAAATAAATATTAGAATATTAGTATATAATCTGCGATAACATTGGAAAATTTAATTAATCAGTTGAGAGCATTTTTCGGAAGTTTTTTTTAAAAAAAAAGTTGACAACAATAAGCTTAGACCTCTTAGGCCTTGATGTGGTGCTAACAATCCTATCATCAAACCATTATCGTTGTTTGAATGCTTTGAAGGGTTATTACTTTCTCAATTGAAATGTGCCAAAACCTGGCAATAAAATGTACAGTATAATAGTGCGGAACGATACGTTTGACCGTAAAACTTTAGCCCGTATTCACAGTAAATGCAAAAAGCCCGTGTTTTAAAAGCCTGTATTACTTCTGTATTGAACATTTTCAAAAAGCTCGTAATTTTTGGGGCAGTATGGCCCTCCATACAATTACGGGCATTTGATTCACGGGCTTTTGTAACACGGGCACTTGAAAAACGAGCTTTTGGATTGCAGGCAAATGTACCTTACCCATAAAAGTGATGTTAAATCTCTTACGCAAAAAGAAGTTCTACAGAAGCAAAGTAAAAGATGCGATCCAACCTCAAAATAGTATAAACGAGTTGATCGCGGCAGAATAAAAGACCACACATATTTTGGGATTTTTTAAGAACCCCCAGATTCCAAAGAAAATAATGTGGACGACTGGTTCACTCGAATCTTTCTCGTTCATTCCAAGTTTGGCTAAAAACAATCGCTTAAATTGGCACTGCCATCTTAAAGTAGCTTTTTCTTAGTTACCTGAAAACGCCGTATCTACGCGCGCCGTATAGGTTCCGCCGGCGGCGTTTGAATTGAAGAATTGAAAGAAAATTCCCTTTGGATGAATTTTTAGTAAAGTAGCCTTTTTTACTGCAAAAAAAGAAGTCGATTGCCAAAGGGTTGTCGCCTTTATGCGGCTCCGGCTGGGGCTGCAGCATACCATTGTATTTTTGTGGTAATTAAAAACACAAGTTTTATATAGTATAGTGATGAAGATATCTCTAAAAGACACTGAACTTAAATTGATGAATATATCCTGAGTTCAACAATATTTACCCTTATTCAAGATCTGACAATTTAAAATTAGCAACCCAACAAGTAAGACTGCACTCAACCAAAATCACATAACACCAGACGACACTCTTTGTATCCCCTCAAAGTGCAAAGAACTCGATAGGCTTTTGTTCGCTAAAATTGATAACAAAACGTCATCTGTCATCACCCACTCAACCTTGCGAAATTAAATTGGAGCAAGTTCAATGTCACAATAAAAAAAT
This sequence comes from Cheilosia soror, assembly GCA_949372485.1. NCBI lineage: Eukaryota > Metazoa > Arthropoda > Insecta > Diptera > Syrphidae > Cheilosia > Cheilosia soror. The sequence goes on along the minus strand of OX443562.1, from coordinate 7,124,297 downwards.
GGGGAAACATTATAAGAAATATCGTCAACAAATACAATTTCATACACAACAAAGCAAGAGTGTCTGCACCACAGAATAAGCTCGACGTCATCTCATACTACAATAGAACGTTGCTTGATTTGTTCTCTAACTATAAAAAATAAATATCTCAGTATCTCTGCATCTATTAACATACCATAAATGTCAAATGAATAAGAAATAGAAGAATCGAAGACAAATTGATTTGTTTTGGTTCTTAAAACCAAATATGAAGAACAAAAAAAAAAATCAGAAGGGAAAGGTCAGTGCTCTGCGAAGATATATTATTTTTGTTTTCATATTTTGATTGCTAAGGTTAAACAAAACAAGTTCATATTTACCTACACATCAGGCAGAAGCAGTGACGTATACCTTAATATGTCGAATGGAAATTTTGGAAAAATTGTGAGTTTTAAACAAACAAAAACACATTTCGAAAATAGCGATTTAAATGGTAAGACTTGACACTTAGGTTGATATATAATTGATGAGAGTTTAACATTTATTTTGTTGACACAATTCCAACAGGGGGAGTTTTTGTTTTTCCATTATTTTAATGGAGTCCGTTTTTTTTGTTTTAAAGTAATGTGATTCACTAGGAAATAAGTGCGACTCAAATGGTTTACCTATAGCCGAGGGAATTTAAAATAAAGACAATCTTCTATTTTGCATAATGTTTTGAGAGAGCTATAGGTCAAAGACTATTTTTTTTATTCTTGCGACATTTCGGGTGTCTATACTACAACTGTTGAATCGATCTGTTGCCATATTCTGGTATTATTCTGAAATAATGACCCTGTGATTATAGCGACTAGCGTATACACAGACCATAGACTCATTATGATAGTGGAATCCCAATTTAGAAATTTAGACAACGATGGACGGTCGATTGGGTAAATTCGAACTCCAAAGGGGAACCTTTTGGGGCGAGTTTTTATGGGAAGAGTTTATTTTTTCATTTGATTGGTTTGTGTACTCTTTATAAGAAATAGAAAAAAAAAAACATTTCTCCGATTTTGGAAATTTTGCTTGGAGGATTCAGTTTGCAAAGGGTGTTTTTTTTTTAGAAGTATAGAAATTCAATATGAAAAAAAAAATGTAAGCCAATGTTAATGTATATGATATTAGCTTTATTTAATAGACGATTTTATGCCATTACTGATTTCGAGCATATGAATCCAAAGATAGTTCGTATAAAGCGCAATCGTGAAGTCCAATTTTCGACAACTTTATCGACCAACTGGGGCCGAATATCAGCAGTAACACGGCGAATGTTGACTACCAAATCGGTCAACGTCTCTGGTTTGTCGGCATAGACTAGTGACTTCACATACCCCCAAAGAAAGTAATCCAAAGGTGTGAGGTCACAGGATCGTGGAAGCCAGTTCACAAGTCCAATACGAGAAATTATTCGCTCAGTAAATGTTTCGCGCAAAAATTGATGGTGTCGCGCGCCGTGTGTCATTTTGCGCCATCTTGTGGAAATCATAGCTCTGTCACGTTAATGCCATTCAACTGTGGAACGAAAAAGTCAGAAATCATGTTTCAATAGCGCTCTTCATTGACGGTAACACTCTTCCGGGCATCGTCTTTAAAAAAATATAGGCCGATGATTCCACCAGCCCATAAAGTACACCAAACAGTGAGTTTTAATGGATGTAAGGGGATCTCGTCAAATGCTTCTGAGTTTTCTCCACTCCAAATTTTGTAATTTTGCTTTTTCACATATTCAATTAGCCAAAAATTGGGCATCATCGGAAAACAAAATTTTGCGTTGAAAATGAGGATCAAGTTTGGCGAACCAAACCATGGTTTTCAAAATAAATTTACACAATTTGCTCGCGTTATTCTGGCGTTAATCTATTCATCGGCAAAACGTACAAAAAACCACAAATCAATTTTCAACTGTCAAATTGACAATTTGTAGAAACAGTATTGCCAGCTTAAAAAGCAAACCTCTATACAAAAAGCAGTCTATATAAGGAACGTTTTTTGTTCATCTTATGAAGTGCGTAGCAAAGCAAAGGTACTTCTGTAACGGGAGCGAAGCCGCGGACATTATGTAGAGATTGACGAAAAATGATTGTAACGCAATTTCTTAGAATGAATCTTTCTCGAAATTAATTCCATCGAGGATCTTTCACCATTCATCTTCAAAATGTTGCCAGTGTTTCTTCAAGTGCTAGTGTTTTTTCAGTAACAGCCTTGCAATTAATTTCAGGCATAGTTTTTGTGTCGCGCAAACCATTAACCCAGCAAATAAAATTTCCTCAGAAAGGATTATCGGTCTACATGATTTTGGTACCTAGTTATCTGGGTCTACCGCGGTTTTAGGTATAATTGTATTTTAGAACAATTACAAGAGAATAAATATGTGTAAGTCCATAGACCTCCCTAACTTATACCCTCCCGACTTAATTCGCAAAATAAATTTCTTATTTCATATAAAATAATGATCCAACAAAAAGTTACACACCTAATGTCAATCCTAATGCATTAGAGTCGATGTCGCCACTCAAGCGAACATGCATTCCAAACGACCACACAAATGCGAACGCGAAACAACCCGACATCGCGACAGGCCGACATTCCAATAAATGCATCTAAATTGCCTCTTTCAATTTAAATTGATTGGCTATTGAATAAAGTAAATTCCTTTTGCAACAGATACAAATCCATCCAATAGAATACAAAATTAATTGAAATCACACGCAAAACTAGAGAAAAAAAAAATAAAAATTAAAATTGTGCAACAACATTCGTTTTATTTGCCCTCCACTCTTGAGCAAATTGTATATATGTTTTATTACATGTCAAGAGAAGGTGTTAATCGGTAAAATATTGAATTAAATAAATTGGGCCACATTTTTCGGTGCACAGAACGTCTGGTGTCTGTCACAATCTTTCTGTAGATACACGACGAATTTATGTGTATATCTGTTTGTGTCTGATGGAAAATGATTAATTACGAATGTGAGTTTAGTTGGAGCAACAGGTTTTTTATCCACATAGCGCACCACACCTGATTACAATTAAAATGTACAAGTGCTGAAGCGGTGTACGACCGACAGAAGCTCAGCGCAATGGCTTCGATTCGATGTCGATTTTGCTAATTGGTGCAGTAATGCTGGTGTAGTTTATAGTTGAGCTACTGCACTGCAAAACTACTGCTGACTACGTGCGGTCTCAATATAGCTGAATTACAAATTAATGCCGATTTATAGCACCTGAACCGGTGTAGAGAGAGCTACTGCCCTGTCAGCTGGATTCATGATCTGAGTTTGTGATACGTTTTACATCTGCTTCATAGGTGTAGATATGGTGACGCGTGAGGTGTGGTGCATTCGATATTATACTCGTATAAGGAAGTGCGGTATTGCATTCGGAAAGTTAATTTGCTATTAAATGCACAGCAGTATGAGTTTGTGGCGATTGTAATGTGACACTGATGATGACTTGCGCGATGGGTATCGGATTTAATTTACTGGCAACTGTATTCCGTCAAATGGGGGAAATGGAAGTAAGGTTTTGTTGCATTTTTACCTCAGGGTTATATGGGGTGGAAATTTACGATGAGAATTACTGCTAAATTAGCTGTAATTACAGAGGAAAATAGACATTTTACACAATAAGTGCTGTAATTAGGGAGTACTAGTGTTAGATGTCAGTGAGGCTTAGTGGCTGCGACTCGATGTTATGTATGACCGGTATATTTGGTAGCAATTGTCAATCAAGGAAGAGACTTTGTAGTGATTTGGTTTTTTTTTTAAGATCGTTTTACAACATAAGAGGTTTGTAGTCAGTCTTTAATTCGGTGTTTGTTCCAACTCTTACCTATGGTCATGAGGTTTGGGTAATGACCGAAAGAATAAGATCGCGGATACAAGCTGCCGAAATGAGATTTCTCCGTAGTATTGCTGGTGTGACCCGTAGAGATCGCATTAGAAATACCAGAATACGTGAGGAACTTAATGTCGAGCAGCTACTTCTCCGGACGGAGCGATCCATGCTTCGGTGGTTTGGTCATGGTTTGGTTAAACGCATGTCCCCGACCAGGATCCCACGACGAGCTATGGAATCCGTACCATCAGGTAGGCGTCCTCTAGGTAGACCAAGGATGAGATGGTTAGATCAAGTCCATAATCCTATACCCGTATGGGGATTGCCCTTGATGATTTAGAGTCGATGGCGGAGAATCGAGAGCTATGGAGGGTCCACTTTAGCAACCTACACCCGCGACCCACTTAATGGACAAGCGGACCATTGAAAATGATGATGATGATGATGATGAGGTTTGTAGTTCACCAAAGACTTAGTTCTAACGAGTGTTCAGCTATTTCATTTACTAAGAATTTATACATAATTTGAAAATAATTGTTGAAGTACTACATAGTTCAAGAGTTCATTTAGTTCAACACTCCATATCGATTCGCGTTGATGATTATTGCATTCTCCCAGTTCGATGGCTGTTAGGAGGAAACCCCCGGAAAACGTCAATCCTTAAGCCGTGACGTATATGAACTAATTAGTTCAAATTCACAGAGAACTTACCCATTTAGAAGGTAGACTATAAACTGTGAGAAGTTGGATGATCAACAGCGCGACTAGTATCATGAACGGTTATAAGACTCGCAATTTTATGTGAATTTCGTATTGTGCTTTTCTATGAGGTGTGAACTACACTGAACTACATGAACTACGTGAACTCACTCATGTAAGAGCCATGAATCTATCGACACGTCCTACTGCGCTATTACAAGGTGGCGCAAAAGTCATCGGAAAATGCTTGCAAATGACGGCAAATGTTAATTCTACTTTGACATTTGTGAAGTGAACAGATACAAAGTACACGTCAATAAGACCTGAATCACTGCATTTCTAAAGAATGAGGAATAATAAGTCGGCGGTGTTGGTGCAGCGTGAATTTCATCGCAGATTTTCCGGTCGTCCGCCACGAACTGTCATGTCAACAAGCCTCAGACTCTTGAAGCCATCAAGGAGAATACCCGTCAAGAATGTGAGGATCTATCGCCAGAAGTTCAGAAAAGATTGGTTAAAAATGGATCAATGGATTAATCAATTCTGGAAGCGCCCACTTAGCTGATATTATTTTGTCGACTTTATGGAAAAAATAAAATGTTTAAGACATCAAATAAATATAATCCAAATGCAGAACCAAAGTTTTTCGTTCATTAAAAAAATTACAGCCAAAGAGCATCGGGTGACAACTTTTGCTCCACCTTATAAATAGCTCTATGAGGTATGAACTACATGAACTTTATGAACTAACTAGTGCAAAAAGGAGACTTAAACTAAATTGAACGCTCTTAAAAATGAACCAAGCTGTTGGGCTAACTAATTATTTAATTTTTTTAGGAGGTTCAATGACAATTCCATTCGTCCCAAAAAAAAAATAAAAAACTCACACAAACGAATGGTCGTGGGAAGCTAGGCTTAGGGTTCCTAGGCTTGTTGCGCGAACTATTTATTTATTTATTTATTTTAACAATGACAAATGAACCAAGTGAAGATCGCGGGGAAGAATAACCCCCAAAACTGCTGCTACTTTTCTTTGTTCAGAATTCCTCACTCCAATGATGAAATGAATGCTCTATAAAACACTCGAAACACTGTCTACACCACGAAAAGCGTACGAATTACCTTAAACAAAAATGTGGATTGTACATTTTCCAATTTTTTTGATTGTTCAATTGTCGACTAGAGATTTATCGACAATCGAAAAATTCGACAGCTTAAAATCTCGACTGTGACGTTAAATAACCCCATACGAAATGTTTGACATGGATTTAAAGAAACTTTGCATATACCCAACCTTGCACCTACTCCTAATCCAACAGTGACCCCAAGCAGGGGGTTTCAGGGGCAGCATGTCCCCCCATATATATTTCACTGTTTTTGGCGACATTTTAAAAATTTTACATTTAAAAAAATCTCCATATTCTCTGTCCATATTTTTATCAGTCAGTATTTTGTTGATCGATTTTTTCAAATCGGTTAATCATCCAAAACCCTGTCCACACACCATGCATACGGCATCCACTATCAAAGTTCGACTCAGTATAGAAAACAATTGTAGCAACTATAAAAATAAAAAGCATACCTCCCAACAAATGCCACACAATCCTCAATTACTTTCTTCAAATGAAAAAAAAAAAAAAATAAAGCTGTAAACCAATTTCAGAAATATTACGATAAGTCCCAAAGTTAACTAACGCCTGACGGTTTGTCAAAAAAACTACCTCACACATCACTGAAAATTAAAATCACGTCTCGTGTGTAACCCAAAGATAAGAACTCGACTAACATTCATTCAAAAGAGCAACCCTTGCATAATTTATCCTATTTAATGCCAAAAACCAAATTATAATTTCTCACAAACCTTTTCGCCGATTACTCTCATAGAATGTTTTTTTTTTTTTTTTTTTTCAATTACACCTCACTCACTCATGTATCTTCGGTACATCTAACATTTGCATGTCTGTCGTTTATTTACAAAATAAAAAAAAAAGTTACCCAAAGTCACGGGACTACATGGCGTATGCGTAACATTTTGTTCGACAAAATTTCACACCTTTCTGCGAGCATCAAAAGCACTCACCCAAACGAAGCAATAAATTTTAAGTAAAGAAAACAATTATTATGTTATTTAACAAAAACAAAAAAGTAAACAACACGTCATAGAAGCAGCAGGCAGAGGGAGAGAGACTACAAGAAACAGTTAGCTATTTGTGATGAATTTAGTGTCGGGAATTAAATTAGCTGAAGCTAATATACGTATTTCTCATTCGTATCTGCAAATCCACATTTGCGTTGAGGTGTACTTTAGAGTTTCACACGGATTTGGATTTAGATTTTCTGTTTACGTTTGTTTTGTTAATTAGCGCATGAGTGTGTGCATGATTTGGTATATAGTGATTCAGCTCCGTGCATCTGTCGGTAAGAGTGATCGATAAACAATAACAATGTAATGTTTGTCAGACAACAGTGCAAATACATGCGCAAAGGAAAAAGAAAGTAAAAAAAAAACAACACTTGGTCGATTTCCAAGACCAACAACACGATAAGGTCACAGGTGCTTTGGTCTAACTATAAATCTAAGAAACACTTTGATGTGGCTAATAAGCAGATGGTCCCTTTTAAATTGTTAGTTTCGACAAGGAAACCAATATCAAAGCGATGTAACCACACACAAAGATGCCCCATGTGCATGTATACCGAATGGCATTTTAATTATTTATTGACATTTTGAGAAGATAATAATTAATCCAGTGGTGTCGAAAATATCCACATTAAATATTAAAATTTATGTAGGCGATGTAACTACCAACACATGTGTCCTTATAGTTATTAATAAGTACTTTACGTTAAGAAGACATAAAGTCGGTAATAAGTGTTTTATTTTACGGCCCGGCCCCATCGTTCGTATGATGAATGAGCTCGCAATAAAATCGTTCCTCCCCTTGGGAGGATGTATGTCTTTTGTTTCATTAATTTTTTTTATTGGTGTATGTAGGTCCTACAATTATGTAGACCATTTGTCATGTACCATTTACGGGTGGTGACTCAAATCCAAGTCTGAATGCAACTTTTTACAATAGCCTAACCATTTTCTTCTGCAAATTTAAATACAAAGTAATCTAGTACGTTTTAATTAAATGATGTAAGTTGCATGACATCAGTGTGAAGGAACGGCTTACATACATATTTATTTTCGACTCATTTTGTGCGGCAGTAAATTTTTGTTCTTTCTTGTTTATTGCACGATGTCATTTATGACTCCCACGCCCTGATATTTATGTCATCTAATCAGTGAAGATTATAATATGAAAGTTCAACACAAATTTGTGTAATATTTTGTTTGAAAGAATTTCGTAAATGTACTAACACAATCCAAGGGTAGGTGGGTAAAATTTTGCTTTTAGCAGTTACATAGAGTGAAGTGGTTAATGTGTGTGTCTAAGCAATTACCATAAACTTATTTGGAGAATAAACCTTTCAAACTGTTGAATCTTTTATTGAAAACTAAACCGCTCGGCCGACGTCGCTCGTAAACGAATTATAAAATATGAATGAAAACAAATCTATAAATTGTGAGGCAAGAGTGTTCTTGAGCGTTGACCGACGCACGGTGTTTGGTTTTGGTATAGTATAAGCGACTATGTGTATTCTATATTATAGCGTCTTCATTCAGAAACAAAAAAAAGGAAACTTGGAATGCAGGCTTTATTCGGATGGAACGGCAAAGACATTCGCGTACTAACTGAGCCTCTTGCAGGACACTGCGGGGTAGGTCTACATTTTGAGCGCCTGGGCATACTACTGTAGTAGACCTTAAAGAGACAAAATACTATACAAAATACTGACCCAGCAGATAGAAGATCGTTGGTATCCAATGAAATAGAAAATCGAGTCAACTCAAAGCTTAAAAGACCAATCGAAGGCAATTCGTAGATGATTTCTTCTAAAAAAGGAAATAAGTACCCGCTCCGAAAAATTGCACAGAGAATATTTTCCGATTGGAAATCACTTACTTACTTATTTATAGTGGCGCTACGTTCTAGGCTTCAACCAACAATCATCTCCAGCCAGCACGATGCAGCTGCCTCTAGTTTTCCATGCTAGTTGGTTAAGATCGAGACGGGATCGAAAATTATTCGAAGAAGTTTCCTCTCAAAACAGCCGAGGGTAAGGTAACCTCATCCGCTTTTGATAGAGTCCATGCCTCTGTGACATAGAGAAAGACTGGGACGATTAGGGTCTTATAAAGGGTTACTTTAGTTGTTCGAGAGAAAAGACTTTGCTACTCAGTTGCCTTCTTAGCCCAGAGAGATAACAATTGGCTAGAGCTATTCTTCGGTTAATCCCAACACTGGTGTCATTGTCTGAGTTCATAGCGGAGCCTAGGTAGACAAAGTTCCTACCCACTTCAAAGCGGATGGTGACGTTCTGTCTATGGTGACGTTCTGTCCTATATATATATACTTTATCTTTATCTATCTGTCTGTCTTAATACACACGATTACGTCGATTGGGAGTAAATAAACGGACTTTAGAAAGATCGTGACTTTTGTTTTGGCGTTTGAGTTTTGCACTATTCTTTCAAGAACGATATTAAAGAAGTCAAATGATAGCCTCGGTTTTTCGACATCGAATTCTTATAAATTTATTTTGATTGGGACTCTAATGCTTTAATTTCGTTTTTCCTCCATCTTCAATAGAGTTATTTACCGACCTTGATGAAGCAGCGTGCTTTCTTGTCATCCTGCACAAACGGACGAGTTTGGCAGGGATGTTAAAACTAGATATTGCCCTCTATAGCTCATCCCTATAAATGCTGCTATAAGGGCGGACTTAAAATCTATGAAAATATGGTGAGTATCGATTTGAAGTTCTTGGGTTTTCTCCACGATCTGTGAACATTTGGTCGATGGAATGGATTTTTCCACCCTGAAGCCACTCTGATACGGACCGCTCAGGTTGTTGACGAACGGCTTTAGGCTTTCAGATAAGATCTTATAGGCAATGTTTAGAAGACTGATTTCTCTGTAGTTGGCGCAATTCAGAGGGTTTCCGTTTTTGAGATTTGGAAATCCCTAGTTCGCAATTATTCACTGAGTCGTGAAGGGTTATAGAGAGCTTCCGAGATACCCAAATTAGGTCACAACTGAAACTACCACTTGGTGGTTTCATGAGACGCGGCGGTGGTAATTCAAAACTTACTTATCAGTGGAAAAGGTCAGTTGTAAGATGTAAGCATGTATTTCGAGTGGTTAAATGATTGCATTTTAACAGTCCGGCAGATATTATATCTTAAAACGTAAGACTGGGTTTGGCCAAAAATTTGGAGCTTACAAAACCCACATTAAGGTAAATTTGCCATGAGTTAACAACACAATTCACGCAACTTCCTTTCTCCAATTCCAATGTGTAAAAAAAAGATCAAGGACGAGGGTGACAATAAAACAAGATATATATCTAAAATATTTTATTCGGGAAACGATTTATTTCGACACTCCCTTTCTTCAAACACAATTGACAACAAACCAAACATGTGTTCAGCTCCAACCAAAGATACAGTGTTTGGCTACGCCTTCACTAATTCTGTTTATTTTCCAGAAACTGCATGTAAGAGGGAATGACAGATAAATCAGAGCGTGGAAGAACAACTCCATTTTGATAATTTGACAAACATGCTGATTTGTCATACAGCTGCTAAGCTAACCTCCCCTGAATTGAAAAAGTTCGTTTGAAGAATGAGTGCGTTACTATTGATGACGGAATCTATTACCAAACTGTATTGGTGCAAATCAATTTGTTTACAAATCAAACATCAAAGCGCAATTCTTCGAACATAAAAAATGTAATAAAAAATATGTACTTTTAGCCCAATGTCACACGTGCTCCAAAATTATGGCGCCCTCAATGGAAGCGCGTGTGTCTGCTGAATAATGGTATCTACCTCTATGACGGACGCCAGATGTCTCTGTAAGTTCGCACGATCATATCAACTCCTTTTTGGACGGGGACGCAAGTTTTGTACAGCTTATGCTTTTCTATATACTCAAACTGACAGGGTTCAGAAAAAAATTTCCTAAATCGAGAGAATCACCACTTTTAATCCTGGACAAGCTAGGTAAAGATGAGGAAAAGGACTAGAGTCAGCCATAAAGGGATTCATACAAAACAAAAATTCCCGTCGCGCCGCCTTAGAAAAACGATCTCATCTTCTTCCGAGCAACCATATCCAAGCTACTGATTCAGATAATTAGGCTAGTTTATCAAACCGGGAGGTAGGTTAATCCGTAGTTGCGGCACGCCAAAAAAGTGCATTTCTAATTCATGGAGTCCAACACATCAAAAGAAAACAATGATAATGATGGGATACCGACATAATACCCAAGCCCAAAATACAAAACCCAAAATTCCCACTGTTTGAAAAAGCCTTAAATTGATTATCTCCTAGCACAAAATCCCCAAAACAAAAATTCCCAAAATTTGAATTCTAAATATTTAAGGAAGCGTATACCTAACCTTGCGCCTACTCCAAATCCAAGAGTGACTCCTAGCAGGGGGGTTGCAGGGGGCCAGCATGAGCGCTACAGCTATTTGACTGTTAATGCATTGTGAATGCACTCGAAATCTATTTGAGTATTTTCGTTTTGGGGTTTTTGGCATTGGGTATTTTGGTTTGGGGATTTTAGTTTAAAGATTTTGGTTTTGGGGTTAGGGTTACGTTTGTTGTTACTATCCGATGGAGCACTCAGACACAACAACTGGTCCATTGTACTGTAAGGATTAGGGTTAGGGTACCCAATCCAAGTTGTAATGCCTCTAAATACGTTTTTCGGCATCCTTAAGAATATTTTCTATAAAATTTACTGTTGGTAAAGACTCATATACAAAAAAAACTACTACATAATTCAAAAACATTAATATTAATTTTTAAAACTGCTAAATTTCAACTGCTTCCCGCTTAAAATTCTCTTAAGACAAACTTTTCCCATTACACTGAAAATAAAAATTCAATATCATTCATTTAACCTCAAAAAATTCAATGACAGAAGTTCTTAGCACCACGTCAACTCGTAGAAAACGCCTCCTTACTTCCGTAAAACCAATAGTCCGACACTTGCACTTGACATGTTTTACCAAATCCCTTTGCAAAAAAAAAACTTCAAAACTTCGTTCACTTACGCAAAGTAATAATAGTGCAGCGACTTGAATCAAGTGCTAACTAATAATTTAAACCCTATATTATGCAGTCCAAAGATAGAAACAATTGCAAGGATATTTTGAAGGGAGGGACAAATTTGCCATATGTTTTTCTTTCTTATTTTTCCCTATCAATTTAAATTGTTGCATAGAAGAAATTGTGTAGGGGGGCGTGCAAAATGCATGTCGGAATGCCTAATACTTGGTCATATCAATCATATGTATATAGCCAGTTTTGAACCCTCTGTCTCAGTCAAATGATAGTGTTTCGCATAAAGTAGGTAGGCTAAACGTATTCGTGACTTTTGCCCGTAGAAGGTTGGAAAAATTCGCACCGAGTTGTTTAGTCTCAGTTTGTGAGAATTTTTTGAAGTGTTCAGTAAGATACTGCGGTGCGTGAGATTGAAGTAAAGAATTTCAAATTTAATTGGCTGAATAAAAATTAAGTAAAAATGAAAATGCAAGTGAATCGAAATAAATTGATGATGGTATCGGGAGCTATTATGCTTTTTGGCATTTTATACGGTTGGGTGGTGTTCCCGAAGATTTTGAAAACTCTCCTCAAGAAGGTAGATGTAAAATTTATTTACATATTTTAATATTATTGCAACTGCTACTGGAAGATAGATATTAATAAAAATATAGAAATTTTGCATTTTTTTTTTAAATTCAAACAGATTTTTTTTTTTAGTTAAAAAGTGCTTTGCATCATTTAATAAAAAAATATAACAAGATTAATATTCAGTGAAGACCAGATGGATACCTAATATTGTTATGCTTTGATTAATTAAAATATTTATTCCGAAAGAAGTCAGTGCCCTCATATAAATTTTTGAATGACTATAAAAACTCTGACAAATGAAAATAATTTAAAAATATATTTTTACGATTCCATATTAAAAAAAGAGTGTACGACTGGGTCAAGTGAAACTTTCTCGATCATTGCGAAATGGGTGGTGTTTTAAATTATTATGGCTTCAAACAAAAACGTTTGGCAAATTGTGAATGGTGGAATGGAGCACACCAATACAAGACCTCTTTTGTTTCCTCCATATTTGCCAAGGCTTATGGTTTTGCTGTCAAATCTGACTGTTCAACGGGAAATTATGAATTTGAGTGGCCTCTACTCTAAAAACGAGTTTCGCCCGATGTAGTGAGTGACATCAGAAGACGACCACCCCATCTGATCTAGACGCTGTGTTTTCCTGATTTTCCAATCAACAACTGACTGTGAATCATAACTCAATTTGGTTCATCATTTCCGATCCTTTATTCTAACTCAATTTTCGATTTGTGTTATGTCAACCTACCAAACTTTATTATTCAAATCATGATCTATGGCCCTTATTGTGATTGTAGATCAGCGATCGTCACGACAATTGTCGATTGGGTCGATTGATTTTAGCTATTCGTACGCACAGCATTTTTTCACTTCCAAGAGAATGCATCGATCAGACATTTGTAATCGACTACAAGCGACTGTCAAATCGACAAATATCAGTTCTCGATCGATCGACAGTTGTCGATCAACGATTAACTATCGACACTCACAATAGGGGCCTATGATTCTCCAAAGTATTTAAAAAAAAATAAATAATAAATATTGCTAGATAATATTGCTTCTTTAATATTGAATTCAAAAAGAATACCTTTGTTTTACTCACGATTCAGAAACGTTTTTTGGAAAACAATAACGATCCAAGGATAGAACCTTGTTTCACCCCTGCAGATATGCGAAGAAAGTCAACAATTACTTAGCGGCTTCCACAGAGAAGAGTGTGGTGGAAGTGGCAGGACTTTAAGAAATCCAATGCCCTATGTAGAATGTTAAGAATGAAGCCTGAGCACATGACATTCAACAAAAGCTTGACAGTTTCGTTTCGTATTACCACAAAAGCGGAACTTAAACCCACTTGCTTCAGACATATTTTTAACTTTAGCGAAAGCGAAAGATATTGTTTTCGTACAAAATTTCGAACTCGAGATTTTAATGTAGTGGGTATCGCAATTCTGTCCGTCGGTCCCATTATAGGCCATATTAACTTACTTACTTCCCAAATAAAAATTTTACGAAATGTTAAACAATTTAGATTTTTTAGAAAACGGCTAAAAAATTGGCAGTTGAGTTAATATAATCATGCCTAACATTATTGCATACCCAGTTTTTCGCTAAAAAGTCCAACAACAGTACTTTTGAAAATTAGCTTTTTCTCGAAAACGGTAGAACGTAAATACGATTTGACCAAAAACTCATTTTTAAGGTACAATCGTCATTCCTAAATTGATAGCAAATTTAGTTTTAGACTGAGTCCTTTGATATCCACCCCAATCGTTAATCTAATCAACTGCTCTTATGTATCTCGAAAACGCAATTTTCGAATATAATAAAAACCCTATGCCCGCGACCCACTAAATGGACAAGCGGACCATTGAAAATGATGATGATAAAAACGTAAATTACAGGTAATGCTTTTATTATGACTAATGCCATGAACTCCGTTTTCAGCTAAAGAGTTGCAAAACGGTGTTTTTCGAACTGCGGGTTTCGATTTCCACCCCAATCGCTAATAATGCTACTTTAAAAACTGTGTCCATCTCGAAAACGCCGTTTTCGATTTGGATAAAAATGTAACTGCTGGGTAATGATTATATCGTGAACAATACCTTTTACTCAGTGTTTTTCGAGCCTAACATTTTTTTATTTGTTTGCATAATTTTACAAAAAAACCGCTTAACGATTTTGATCGAAATACATATTCAAGACAACATAAACTAGAACGCGTACTAAGTTTTTCTCAAAAAATACAAATACGTACATAAACCCGTTTTATAAGTATTTTTCAAAAATGACTACCCAAATCACGGTACATTTTTTTAAAGGCCAAAACTTCAGTGGCAAATAAAGGTCCATTAGCAACCACAAAAAAATTTAAATTACTCTGAAGTTTCGTACGACGCAGTCGATCCAGCACTTTATTTTAATTAGTACTTTGTATAAAAATGGTAAAAAAATGGACCAATATTTTTGGGATAAAAAAAAACGTTCAAAATCGTATATCTCAAAAACCGCTGAATTGATTGAGCTCAAATTTACAGACAATGGGCCTTACCAATAATCATTTTTAATCTTCAGCTTAAATATTTTGACGGTCACAGTGGATAATTTTATATTACCGGTACCTGGACACTAAAAATGATTATTAGTACCGCGAAATATTACAAAAGAACATTAGTATCTAAGATCTGAACAATACAATTTCTTTGCACGGACAAAATCGGGCGGGTACAGCTAGTTTTTCATAAATTTATTTCACAGAGGGTAACCCATTTTACATTGTTATAAAAAATATCTTTTATTTTTTTTTTAGCAAATCAACCTCAAACCCGGCTCAGATATTCGTGAACTATGGTCAAATACGCCCTTTCCATTGGATTTTTTTATTTATGTTTTCAACATAACCAATCCAGATGAAGTGATTGCCGGAGGAAAGCCCAATTTACAAGAAATTGGTCCTTATGTATTTGAGTAAGAAAAAAAAATTAATTTTCGAAAAAATCAAAATTCTTTACATTTCTTTTTAAATTTTGTTTAAAGGGAATGGAAAGACAAATACGACTTAGTTGATGATGTTGTCGAGGATTCCGTGACATATAACATGCGAAATAAATTTATTTTTCGTCCAGATTTATCAAATGGTTTGACAGGAGAGGAAATTATAACTCTACCACATCCATTGATTCAGGTAAATTATAAACAAATAAATATTCTGAAAAACCGATTTCGTATGTAGGTTTAGTATTTATAAAAAAAAAATCCATTAAAGTTTCCATTTTTGTTGACAGAGATGTATTAATGAGCATTTTTTGTTTTGACAGTTATAGCAAAGCGCATTAATCATTTGAAATGTGACTTTAATTTGTGTGAACAATTTTAAAGAAAATATTTGGTTGAGCAGTTTTGTTCAAAAATAATTTAAAACATGTTGACTCTGATATGTGTTGACGGTTTTGAGGAATATATTCCGAGGAAGATCCATGTTGATCTAAAATAAAAAACATTCCCTGTCAATGTCGATAAATGTTTTAAGCGAGAAGTCTAACCATGTGGGATATCTGACAACGTAAGATCACATTTCTGCATTTAGTCAAGTGAAGGCTTTTTCTAATTTGAATTTGTGATCAAAATTACCAAATTTTTCAATTGGATAGACTTGACAGGTCCATTTAAGATATTCAGCTGCCAGTATGGCGAAATACTCCAACAATGTAAAATTTCAAGGTTTTTCCTTAATGTTTTGGCGTTTACAAGTTGAAGAAGATTTTTACCATACAATTCCAATTTTTTATCAGATTTAAAAGAAGTTTACAGTAAAACTTTCGATAGAAATATCCTCAAAGGAAATATTCTCATCGATATAAACACTTTTGAGGTCTGTTCAAACCAAGGTGAAAATGGGAGAGAAAACGGTGGGATATACCGCCATCGACACGTATTTACTTCCCGCTCCCACTTTCGCGTTTCAGGTTGGATTGAGTACGCCTTTAAACTCCTTCCTCGTTTGACACCATTCTTATTGTTTTGTTACTCTCCACAGGGAATCTCAATAGTTGTCCAGCGTGAGCGTGCGGCAATGTTAGATTTAGTAGCCAAGGCAATTAAATTGGTATTTGCCAACCAAAAGAGCCTGCTGACCATTAAATTCCTGGACTTATTCTTTCGTGGATTCTATATTGACTGCTCATCCGAAGAGTTCGCAGCAAAGGCTCTGTGTACAGCCTTCTATACGGGTGAGGTTCGGCAGGCTAAGCAGGTAAATGGTACACATTTCCTTTTCTCGTTCTTAGGAGCGGTAAGTCAGAAACTACATACTTCGTAGAAAAAGTTACTCTTAAAATGTGTTCACTTATTCAAGGCAAACAACAGCGATGCAGGTCGTTTCACAGTCTGTCGGGGTATAAAAAATGTCCACAAGCTGGGGAAAGTAATCCGCTTTGCGAACGAACCCGAAATGGACATATGGAATGGAGATGAATGCAATCAATACATCGGAACCGATTCGACAGTCTTTCCTCCGTTTATGACCAAAGAGCAAGGTCTGTGGGCCTTTACACCAGATCTATGTAGATCCTTGGGTGCAGTGTATCATTCAAAGACGAAATATGCTGGAATGCCAGCCTCAAGGTACGTTATGGACTTTGGAGATATTAGGGTAAGTAAATCGTAGAAACACTCGAATCGAAAACACTCTAAATGACAGTGATTACTGGTATTTTATGTAGTCCGATGAAAATCTGCACTGTTTCTGTGAGGATCCTGATGACATCGAGAGCTGTCCGCCCAAGGGGACAATGAGTTTAAGTCAATGCGTTGGTGGGCCACTACTTGCCTCGTTGCCTCACTTCTTCAATGGAGACAGAAGTCTAATCGAGAATGTAAACGGATTGAATCCAAATGAGAAGGATCACGGAATTTATATCGATTTTGAACTTGTAAGTGTAAACAACTTTGGTGTGAACAAGAGACCATCTCACTCATTCTTAAAGAGATCGGGCACACCATTCCAAGCGGCAAAGCGTTTACAATTCAACATGGATGTGGAACCAGTAGAGAAAATTGAACCAATGAAAGACATGCGCAAACTAGTGATGCCAATGTTTTGGGTACAAGAAAGTATTGCCTTGAATAAAACCTGGACGAACATGCTGAAATATACACTGTTTCTGTGAGTAGAATTTTTTCCCACTGTTGCGTTCTTTTTAATAATTGACTCATTTTCAGCGGCTTAAAAATCAACTCAACTATACGCTGGACCTGTCTGACATTGGGAATGATAGGAGTGCTCGTTGGAGGGTATTATTTCTATAAGAAGACCAAAAGCATTGACATTGCTTTGCCAGTTAAAGTTAAACCTGGAACAACCAATGTCGAACCGATTAAACCCATCAAGCAAGTTTTACGAGATATACCAAGTCCACAACAAAAGACTGGAGATGCAGTGGAAAAGTTTTAATGCAGAGCTGGGCTCATTTATATTCAAATTTAATTGCACTTAGTATTGTTTAAAATGACAAAGAGATACGTTGTTGATGTTGAAGCAATGAAATAATACACTAGTAGATGTCAATATAGAGTAGTATTAAAGGAGCTTTTGTTTTCAAAAATGTCAATTAGATTTACATTGTTTATTGTTGGCTGGGGACACAGCTGGTGTAAAATATAAAATGTGGTTGGATAGAGAATGATGAGTGAAAATATGAGAGACTTTCAAGGGATATAAATATTTATCGTTGTTTCGTTAAAGTAAATTAAGTGTAAATATTTACAAAGAGCTAGTAAATTTATTTTCTTTAATGAGTGACAAATAACTGATATCTATCAGATATGTTGCTTGCATTTGGCAGCACTGTTTATTACAAATATCCGTAATTAGAGAGGCGAGTATTTGGATGCATCTGCCAATAAATGCGATATTCTTTCTGTCGTTTTCGGTGTAGATATTTGACTAAATGGTCAACCAAAAATTGGCATCTGTCAGATTTATGTCATAATCTGGCAGCATTGCTATCATTTTTTTTTTTAATTGTATTGAAAAACGTTTGCAGACTATTTTTGTACTCATAATTGGTATTTTGTCATTTCTTGTATTCAACTAATTGAGGGAACATATTACTGTCAATTTGCCATTAGCTTTGTCGCAGAAGCTGGCAGCATTCTTCATCATAAAAGTATATTATTAATGCATCGTTGTAAACTGTTTGTCTGCTGTTAAATTAAAATTCCTAAATTGGTTACATTGAACTAAGTACGTGAGCTAACTACAGGTATCTGTCAGATTTATCCTAAAAGTTGGCATCACTGTTCATTGTGAGTGTTTTCAATTATACAAATAAGGGTTTTGAAGCTGTTTGTCAGCTGAAAGTTGATTTTCTTTCGGCTGTTTATTTAATTCCACTAAAAGAGACTGAAAAATCATATCTGCTTCTTGTAATCTTAGATTACTGAAATATTTAACTATAGCATAACATAGGAATTCTGTGGAATACGCCAGCGTCGTGGAATTGACTGAGAAGTCGAAGAGAAAAAGTTTTTCATACAGAAAAGTTAAAAAATTCGTTTCCTAAAAAAATTTGGATATCAGTTGCTAATTTTTTTTGATGAACTAATTGAGATTGAGTTCAACGATTAAGTTTAAGTGGTCCAAAAAAGCAAAACAAAATTTCTTCGGCTGCATTTTACTGATGGCTACAACCGACGCCTTAGATAAGTTCGCCATATTCCTTTTTTCCTAAAGGTTCGCACCTTAGCTAAAATTAAATCAAATTCCCGACCTACTAGATTACATTTTAAGATAAGTTTAGATTTGTAAAACAACTGAAAATACTTCCATTCCTATAAAAAATAAGTCTGTCATACCAATGTTAGGTATACCTGTCACAAAGCCCCCTTCTCGTTCTAAATAGAATTAATTGCATGTTAATTCAATGAGCCATAAGCATTAAAGCAAATTTAAAAACAGTACCCCCAATCCAATTGAATTACACGCAAACGATCAGAAGCAAAAAAAACCTCTCAAAGTGTTAATTAATTAAACAAATACCACCCATCTCCGAGTACTTCATACACACAAATGACATTTGCAACAAAATCAATAAAACATTCCAACAATTAGATAATTCTCTCATTCAATTCATTTCGATTCGAAAGTGGAAAGTTTTCAATTTTTCAATTAGGTACACATAATATTCGACTCTTAGCACACACTGTCAACTGTCAGTGTCACAAAGGGATTCGCAGCGAGAAAATAAAAACATGTGTGACATCCAACAAGCTGATAGACAGAAGAATTCTCGAAAATATTCGAAATAAATAATTCAACACACACAAACATTACGTAATGTTTCAATTTTCAATTCATAAACTCATTTGACACTCCAAATGACGCAGCAGAGCCAACGATACCGAAAACACAAAGCCATTACAAAAATGAAGATGTAAGCGCGGTGACAAACAAAACGAACAGCATTCCATTTGTTGTTCTTTGTGTGTCAGTTCAGTTGAATCGTTCTTTTCATTTTTTTTTTCCTTTTTGACAAGTTGTGACAATTGTAAATACAAATGCCACAAATTAATCTGATGTAAGGAGGATCGTTCATTGCACATGAGATCCGCATGGCCTTTCAATATTGTATCGACAAGGTAAATGCAAAGGCACACATGAGCGATGAGCTCTCGAAGCAGATAGATCAATTGATCAGCGCAAAGCGCACGTACATAAGATATAAGCGATGGTAAGTTTTGTGAGGGGTAAACTCCAAGGGGAGGAAGGAGCATTTTTGCTGTCTGTTCGCTTGTTACGAAATTAATTGTTCGCAATGATAAGTACACAGAGTCATATGACTGAGCAAACTATATTTGATTGGAGAGCTTGACTTTGAAGTGTTCTGCTATAAATGTTGTTGTCAGAATCAGCAATTTTGCGTTGAGGGTGTTAGAGCTACTTTTGCATGTAATTATTACTGTGCATAGTACGCTCCAGTACTTCAAGTTTGAAGTGTTATGTAAGTTGGCGAGTGTGTTGTGTGTATACAATTATTGAAATTAGAGACTTGCAAGGCCAGGCTGAGTGGTTAAATAAAATCGGTCGTCAACCTAAGTTGTCAGTAGAGAGGCATGTTTATGAAGTATGTGTGAACTTTGTTGACATCTGTCATCTGAGTGATGGATTTAGCGTGGGAACATATTTTAAAAGAAATCAGTGACAAGAATATACAAAATTTTAATAATTCAGTAGAGTTAGTTAGGTATATCGTGTCTGCTGGCTATCTGCTGAAATCAGACGCATGCTGGTTGGGTTGATCTTCGAATAAACTGACAGTTTGTTGATAGATCACAGAGTTGTTTCAACAATATTCACAGGACCGTATATGATGGCAAGACTGACTATAGCTTTATATGAATTGGAACTTGAAAGGCAACGTGACGATTTTACTAGAAAAATCAACAGAAAGGCAATTGTTAAGGGGCTCCAGAAGTTGCGAGGAATATTTTCTACTAATACCGAATACCGTTCCTAGAAGGTATATTTTTATATTTCATCCCCGTAGTGATTAAATACAACAATCCACCATCATCCTATTCAAGTCATAAGTGTATGTATCTTCAAAGACGTTTTGTAAACCAAAGAGCTTCGAATAATCGCAAGTGATAGCTGATAGTTGGTGTAACATGTCCACATAGTACCTAGGTCTAGTTGGACCATTTTTTAGATTGAAAGTCTACAAGAGTTTAGAAAAATATTCACAATCAAAGTAACTCAAGTTTGCTGCATCTTCAATAAAGTTCACAAAATTTTCGAAAATGTTTAGGTAAATAATATTTCCGAAAATTTTCGAACTCAGAATTATTGAACTCTGGTGCATTTTAGCGAAAAATATCTTGATACAAAATTAACGATGGTATGATTTTCTACATTTTATGTTATATACATTTTTATTGTACGACCATTATTTATGGCGTTACTTCGCAGAGAACGTTTGAAAATGTTCAAGAAAATCTGTCAATTTTATTTTTTATTCTTTCAACTTTTGGTGGATGACAGAAGAGATGACACAGTTCGGGTTATGTTTTTTCTTAATATCAAGACACCATTCGTAGTATGCTGTTCCGGACTGAGCCATCGAAAAAAAGTTAAGGTAGGTATATAGAAACCTGCGCAAAATGTAGAGCTACGTGTGAATTTGAAACATTTCCACGTCAAAAATTTCGCAAAAAGTCCAACATTTTCAAAAAAGTTCGACATTTTTGGCCTCAATTTCCAAATCAAAATATTTCGCTGTCCTCTTTGACAGAGGTACTTCAAAACAAAGGAGAATAAAGTACAGGATTTCCTACAATTTGCTGCCACTACTCTACATGCATTAGAGAATTGAATATTTCAGAAATGACAGCGAATCGAACTTCGAAAATAGAGTTTAACTTCTTTCGAATACATTTCGAAACTGATGCTGGTGCATCTTAGATAAAAATACTTTGTGACAAGTAGGTACATATCTAACTTAAAATGCACATAATTTAATCGATCAAAATGTCAATAGTGCCAAATTGATGAATTGGCGCTAGAATTATTTTTCTCTAGGCACCACCCTCCTCAGCCAATCAATTTGTGTTCTTGTTATGCGGCAATTATGCGTTACCAAATCACTATCAGCTGATATTAATTACTCAAGACAACATACAATAATTGATCTCGAGTTGTTATTTGTTTTTGCTGTTCGAATTAGCAGCGCCAGTGCGTCATGGGTCTCCTGTTTGTGTGTGCCCCATTCGAACAATAACAACAATGGGTCGTTGTAGTCTTTATCGCTACTGGCTGCGTACATCAATTACTTTGATAAATTTCCAATCCGACAATCAAAATGCCAGCTGACTGTTAATTGTTCATTACTTCAACACATCAACTAACCATCAGTTAGTCAGCAGGGGAAATTCTCCTATCAAAATATGAATATAGACACAGATACACATCTACAATCGACAGTCAAGTGTTTTGTCATTTTGTGTGTGCGGCAACAATGAACCATCATCACTGTTCCTGTGAATTGGTTGCGGCGTCAAGGCAAAGTCCCGCATCCATTGTGCGACCAAAAAAAGAAACTCGCATATATCTAGATACACTCTATGGATGCACCCATTTATTGCTTCCTTAGTGCCACTGTTGAGTGCTGTGCTGGCTAAATGCTGCACTATAAAATGTAAAACGCATGCTTACGTTGCATTCAGGAGCAGTCTCCCATTTCGACGGAAAAGGCAGCGGTGGCTTTCTTATATCGCTTATGTCGAATTAATAACCTGGCGGCTGAGCTGATGGCGAGAATGCGATATAAAAGATTAAGAAAATAGTGCGCCAATCGAAAGAAGGAAACGAACTTCTTTGGCACGTAAACATATTTACACACACGGCTAGATGGCAATGGCGTGGATTTGCGTAAACAATTCCGTTGCGTAGCGTATTTTTGTTGTTTACTCGAATTTTTAAATGCTTATCAATGTGATTGAGTCAAGTCGTCTTGTCTTCGTCATCGTCAAGTCAAAAAAATAGAAATGAACTCATTGTAGGTTAGCCAAACGCGCGCGCTTTCAAACTGCAGACACTTTGGCATTTTCTTCATGGGAATTTAAGAACATAGTACGAGTATTTGCCGAGTATTGGTATCGATCAAACAATGACGGGAGCGACATTCTGTTCGAAGTTGATAAGTGCTTTTCGATAAGGCAGCTATAGTTAGGGGTGATGGCGTCTGATTGCCAACTAGTTCCACACATCAGAACTGAAAGCTTATATTTGAAGTAGAACCACATACAAGGGTTTGAGAGAAAGAAGTAAAGAGGGAGCAGGGTTGGAATCTAGGACGCAGTATTGTTTTTGTGTGGTGTTCGTATACTCTGACAGTTTAAATAGATCTTACGATGGCAACGAATTGCCTTTTTTTCGCCCAAAACTCAAAACAAATAGGTACTTGTGCGAAGCAGGGTCTATTGTGAACCGTAAGATTTGCATACAGGTTTTGCTTTCGACGAGAACGTTGCAGGCATCCGATGTGCAAGATATTGTGACTTGTTTGTAGATACCAACACAGCAAACTACCGGATTCAGGACAGAATTGGGGGAAGCACACGCGCGCCGAGCGTGTGTAGATCGATATCGATTTCCTTTTCGTGGGTTCATTTGTGTTCCATTCATCTCTACTCGGGAACGAGCAGGAGAATGGTCTATCAAAGTTTACTGGTAAATTGGTATCAAAAATAGATCCGATTTGTATGAAGATTCAAAGCATTACCAGAAAAATGTGACAACAAATGTGTTCCTTGTAGTGCTCCCTGATTATGCAGATTTCATGGGATTTCATTTTATAGTGCAAAAATGTCTGCATCTAAAACGTATAGATACTATTCCTCAAAATTAACTAGTTCAGACAAAACATCGCCTAGACGTGTTAATAAAAATAACACCATCCACTTTCGCTTGCAACACTTTGGAACCCTTGCATTTATAACCAAAAGATCAGAGACTAAACTCGTTTAATCAAATCAACCAAAAAACATTCAATGAAATGGAAAACAAATTAACTACACACGCTAATTTAATTAAAACTACCGACAAAGCTCTGGCCACCCTCAACCCCATTATATAGGTATGTGTATGATGCCGAATGTTTACTTGGCCAAATTTAGCACATATTACACAGAACGTCTAAAATAGAAATCAGCAAACGTTACCTTTGGCATGTAGAAGCAAATTTCTCTGTCGACAAAATAGAAAAAAAAACACCATGTGCAGGTGTTATTCATCAGAATAACATCATCATCATCACATCTGCTAAACGGGCTGTGTTTTTATTTATTTTTTTTTTTTTTATTCAATAAAATCAAACTGAATGTTTGCAGAGATTGACACATTGCCAGAGGCATAGAACCGAGAAAGTAATCGCATGTTTCGATCTCATGACAGTAGTCAATTGTATGCACTATAGACGTGAATAGAAAGAAAATCCGTCGTTTGTACACCTTTTTCTTTTCGGGGTGGCCATTTTGGTTTTGGCAACTATAGAATTTGCAACCACCCCCTTCGTGTGGGACATCCTGTTTCTGCCACCCACTTTAGAGAACAATCGTTGTCGCTGTTGGTTACAATTTTTAGTCGACGTGTGGCATTTTTAGGTGCCAACTCGTCTGACACAACCTATATGCGGTTGTCAGTTTCAGTACCGCTCTTCCCCAGGTCCACTCAGTGTGACATCAATCAATCTGGGAATGGTTCAGTTTATACCCGGTTGCCTTGAACGGACCGAGTGAAATTGGTGTCGCTGCCAATTGCAGGTAATACGCTTGGCTAGTGTTTTGGCTAAAATCAACCGAGTGAAAGGAAAAACTTTTTTTTTTTTGATTCACAAAGAAAATGGGATTTTCTTGTCTATAAATGACCATGTCAACAGTGTTTTTGCAGTGAATATGTATAGTTTGTTCCATTATTAATGCACGAGCATTTTCAAAGCAGCTATTAGAGTGTACAGCGTTTAAGAAGATTAACACAAAGTGTTTTCTTTTCTTTTTTTAATGCATATCTGATCCGGGGGGAAAACTTGTATACATTGTTTGCTTTTGAGGAAATTATCTGGGGGTTTTTTCAACATCTGGGCACATTGTGAGGATTATGAAAGGCGCTTTATGTTGACGAAGGCGATATTTATTTTTGGATTCAGTGATAAATATGTCAAAATGAGCTCAGCATCAGCACTTCTGGCGGTATATTTTTCAATTACTAAATATGTATCATAATTTTTAAAGGATTTACTATAATGAGACGTTTTTTATTTGCTTACATAATTAGTTAAGTAAAGCGCTTACAACAACATTTCACATCGAGAACAATATTCAGATTTGAAAATAAATATGTCGAGCAGATTAAGTGTCACTTTTTCTATTGCTCTCAATTATACGATTTTAAAAGTAGACAAATACTTAAAAACACTATTCAGAGTGACTTGCTCCGAATCGGCCTGAAGGTATGCAACATTTTCTGATAAAGTTGTATAAACTGACATATTTTGGCGAATGTCTCGACTTTTTGGTTTAAGATTGTAATATGATTCTAGACCGCTCAGTGGGCGCAAAAGATAAAACCGAATAGATGTCGACATATTTGGGAATAAAACTTTGTTTAAATCGAGCGACACTTCATGGGAAACGCGGACACTTGAACTTTTTTAACAAAACAAAAACTTAGTGCTAACGCTTATTATATGAGAAAGATTATTCGCTTCTGCTGGGCTCAGTCATTTGACTCCATTTCAAGGTAAATAAAGTGAGGTTTTGGAGCCAAACAATTTTTCACAACGACAAGTGTCCTTCTCGGATGAAATTTTACAAATATGACGGCCTGCGTTAAGCGAGGAGAAAACTCGAGATACCGGCATAAACTTTGCATGCATTAAGGCTAAAATCCTCTCTTTCAATCATTGGTGGTCTAGTTCTAGTACATACTTGTTGCTTAATTGGCGCATAGAGGTGATTATTGTTTTCCTCTGTCAGGAAGTGAAGCTTCACTTCATCGTCAATTAACCAAGTGCCTAACATTTGTGGAATTTATAACCAAGAACAGGGCGAATTTGAGAGGCTCGTGCAATGCGCCACCAACTGTAAGTAAGTGAAAACCGGAGCTCAGTTCCTCTGCCAACGCCCGGCACAAGGTAGAGCCCGACATAGTACATGAGGCTTCTTCCCGACCTCTCAAAATTTCGTTACATAAAATTCTTCAACTCCACAGGATGGATTTGAGTCACTCACCAACAACATAGACCGTCTGTGGTATCAAAACGTCAAATGTGTTCTCATCTATATAACCAGGCAGGCACTCTACCTACCCACCTAGTTCAAAGTTCACTGGACTGTCGATTCTCATCAAAATACCAATGACTCATTTTGACAATTAGTCAGAGTAAACAAATGTTATTTGCATTTTTTGAGTAATGAAAGCCTTTATCTTAGCAAATAAGCTCGTATGCCGGCATTTTTCAATTAACACCTCAGTTTAAATAAGAAAGTTGTGAAACAAAGAAGCATGTTGACCC
Source organism: Cheilosia soror (assembly GCA_949372485.1). NCBI lineage: Eukaryota > Metazoa > Arthropoda > Insecta > Diptera > Syrphidae > Cheilosia > Cheilosia soror. Next base: position 7,097,918 of record OX443562.1, on the reverse strand, counting down.
AATAGATACATTATGTACTGCAAAATGTACAAAAGTTGTATACTACATTCGAAATCAGTTTCCAGTGTACCTAAACCAGCCTCATTTGCGATTCAAGTGGATATCAAAATCTTTCCTCACCGTATCTCATCACTTGATCCTATGTTGCGCATTTCTTAAAGTTGGATAATTCTAGAATTTATACGCAGAAACAAAAAAAAATCACAACGCAAAGTAGGGGAAACAAGACAAACATCACCTGGTTGTCTTTATACCCGTAACACATCATTGATGATGTCATTTGCGGATGCGCTTCAAAAACTCGCTTCATTAATTTTTGCTTTATCCTCCTTAGATACTTTTTGTTCTTATTTTGAACACATTTTTTTTTTTGCCTAAACTATTGCATTCTTATCGCATTTTCTGGACTTTTTCATATGATGCAATTTTCTTTAGGTCACGTACTCCAGCAACAATAAATAAAATGTCTGGGGAAAAATAATGAATTGTTATCTCATCAACTGCAAGGCGGTTTCGATTTTCTTTTTAAATTATTATTAACGACTTCAATCAAATATTTATTCAATTTGGCTCCAAAGTCTCGGCAATTTAATTTGTTTTGTTTTTTTTTTTTGCGAGAACTTCAATTAATTCTCAAGCAATCACTCAAAACATCATGTTGCATGGAAAGTCTTATCTTATCTAGAAAGTTTGCGAACAGCTTATGAAAGCAAATTGTTTTGTTTTCCCTTTTTTTCGCAGTTCGGTTTTGTGTAAACAGAACACAAGTGCGCTGGTAAAAACGGTAGTCAGTGATTTTATATGTTTTATTTTCCCTTTTTAATTAGATTACACTAAAAGTGAGTGAATGTAATTACTTTGAACCTAGATAGGCATAGGACTTAAGGGGTAGATATTTGTTGGTGATATTTAAACTGGCAATAATCACTACATATTTTTTGGGTCATTTTGACCTAATTTAATCATCCTGTAAAAAATTTAGCGCATCTGCCAAACTTCGGGCATTATTAATAATCAGATTTAATATTCATCTTAATTTTATAGTAGTTCACAATAAATTTTAAATTGGGTGGATGGGTCCATATAAAATTAGACATTGTGAACTATCATTGTGGTTTAGACGTACGGTGACTGATTCACAGTCACAGTACGTCACGCAGTTCGCTTTACCTTCACCTTAATTATTTTGTAGGTCACAATAGGTAATTTTGTTTGGTAAATTTCGCCATTGTGAGTTCGAAAAATACCGCATTCAAATGTGGTAGGTCCTGATTTTCATAATTCTTTTTTGTTTTGTTCGTATCGCAGGTTTAGGCAGAAAGAAAATTCCGTAAAATCGATTTTTTTTCACATTTTTCTCATTTTACGATAGGTGGCGTTGGGGGTGTCAACGTCTGATAGTTGATTTTGCCGTCTGGTGGCCAACTGTTGTTTGCAAAATGGAGTTATGCCGAGTCAGGAATAATTTTAAGAAATTAATATTTTGTGGAGCACGTCAGGGTGTCGTACATGCCACATAAATAATTTAGTAATTCACAATAGCTAGTTTTATATAGAAAATATCTCCATCATAAGTTCAAAATTTTGATAAAAAAAAATTAAGTGATGTTTCAGTGATTAGTTTGTCTTGGGCTACTAAGAAAGGGGTTCAGGCCCGGTTCAAGTTCTGAATATTACAAATAGCACATTAAGTTGGAATTTTCCTTTAAATTGTGTTTTTATGAGAGATAGGTGTACATAGAGGCAATATACTTACAGCCTTATTTATAAACTTTATACACTCTTTATAATAACTCTAAACGCAGTAGCGCAGTGGTTAGTGTGTTGGACTACTGTGCGAGGGATCCCAGGTTCGATCCCCGGAAAAACCCAAATTACATCTTAAAGTTTTTTCTACTGCGCCACCTCTCGCGAACGTCTGACAAACATCCGAGAGTATGCCTGTCATGAAAAAGCTTCTCAATTGAGCCGTTCGGACTCGGCATAAAATTGTAGGTCCCTTCCATTCGTCCCAAAAATAGAAACTCACACAAAACGAACGGTTGCGAGAAGCTAGGCCTTGGGTGTCACCCGCCTGTTGCGCCACCTATTTATTTTTTTATTTTTAAACGCAAAAATATATATTAGATTTTTGTTTAGAGTTATTAAAGAGAGTGTATAAAGTTTATAAATAAGGCTGTAAATTTGCAGGAAAATATCTAAGGAAGCAATTTTTTATTTGAGTCCTCGAGATTAGTAGTCTAATAAGGCTTCTAAGCTGGGAAAGAAAGTCTTAGTGCCAGTCAAGTTAAATCCGGGCCACTTTGTCAAGCTTCTATTAGTAAATATTTTCTATGTTATGGTTCTATATTTTTAATTCAAATTTTACTATTGTGAGCATCCACAAATTTTAAGTTGAAATTAGTATTTTTTTCTAAGTAACAAGCGATGAGTTATTGGACCCCTACAGCTTTCTACTAAACCATGGAGTTGCTATAAGCATTTGCCTACAAGTATATTCTGTAAATGTCAACTATACGAATTTTCTCGCTACGTAGTTCCAATTTTCTCCAATAGATGACACTTAGACGTTCATAACAGCGATCAATTGTTTTAATAATAATTGCAGAGACTCCGTAAACTACAGAGTTAAACATATCTACTCTTTCAGCCTTACTAATAACCACTTTTAGTGTCGACTCTATATTTAAGTAGGTCACAATAAATATATTTCCCAGACAAATTTTGCTATTGTGAGTTTCCACAAATTTAAAGTCGAAAGTAGTAGATATTTATTAGTAACGCTCATTATGTATTTCATTGTAAAGGACATGTATGCGCAGCTGTCAGTGTCATTGGGCCTTACCAATAATAATTTTTAACCTTAGCCTTAAGCTTATTGTAGGTCACAATAGATTATTTTATATGAACAAAATTCGCTTAAAACTTAACCTGGATATTAAAAATTATTGTTAGTACCGCGCATTTTCTATAAACTTTTAACTAGCACGATAAGAACCCTAGGCCTAGCTACATTCTCACAGCCATTCGTTTGTGTGAGTTTTTAATTTTTTTTTATTTTTGGGACGAATGGAATTGATAACTACCTGGCATTTATAAAATAGAAGTGCCTATCTGTTCGTAAAGTCTTTTTTCTTTGTACGTATTGAGATATCAATGCGTAAATGTAAACATCAACCTCAAGTTGGAATGCAATTGAAAACATCTTTGAAATTCTTCTTTTCATGCTCTGTTTATGTATGAAAACCTATTGCTACATACAAACTGAAAATAGTTTCTGCAGTTTTGTGTATACAATCATCCTCTTAGAAAGATGTAAGTTTAAATAGAATTTCACAGTTTGTTGAACTTTTTGTGTTTGAAAATCGGCAATTTTTCGGTTTGAAGATATAATAAAATTAGAAATACACCATCAGGGAGATTGGTTATGCGCCACCTAATTACACAATGAGGCGGTTATTTTTCGACAAAGAAAATGCGTTGTCATTCAAATAACATAATTTACATGGATCTGTTATTATTTGGTCAATTAATCATCATCCATCAAGACTTACACTGCGTCACCTGGGTTTTCGTGTTGTGTGCACAAATTATATAGTCAGGCGACAAATTTGGAACGATGACGCCGCATGTTGCTATTCCTAAGTATAGTTTAAATGCAATGAATTTTATTTGAATAAAGGGGCATAGACTAGACGTATAAACTTTGTGAATTTTCGGCAAGTACGTGTTACTATAGGAATGATTGATAGGAACATTTTTGTCAAATAATATAGCATAATTCGGTAGAGATTTGTTTCGACTTAGAAGTGTTGATTTTGAAAAGTATTTGGAATTTGGAATCACCCTATATTTTAAATGTCAAATTTGCCAAATACAGGTGTCAATTTTGTGCAAATTCCGACAGCTGACATCGCTTCAACGATTTCATTAGAATATTCAATGGCAATATTTAAACTTTCACTGTATTCATTGACTATCAACATTAATATTGCTTCCAAAACAGTGTTACAGTTACTGATGGAACTACAGGGTGCGCCAAAAATAATAAGTAGATTTTAATTTCAATAATATTTTTTAAAAAAATATTTAAATTTAGTCTTTTCTATTTTTTAATAACTTTAATAATGCAAAACAATAATTCTAGGTGACTATCATTTTGCAAAAAGTTATCAATTTAATGGTGACGAATATTTTCCTTGTTACGCAACGCAAGTCAATTTAAAATTACATTACAAAACTAGCTTTAGCCCGCGACTTCGCTCGCGCAGCCCTCAGGATTTGGTACACAGAGATACCCTCACAGTCAATTATTAGTTTCCTCTTTTATTTTTATGTAGCTGTACCCACCCGGCTTTGGCCGTGCTCAGGAATTACAATGCACATCAATGTTCCAATTTTTGGAACTTTAGCTCCCATAAGTGTTGAGAAATAGCGTTTGCAAATTTTGTTTGTGTATGGGAGGTGCCACGCCCCTTTGTCCAATCGGGCCAATATCAAAGATTGTCTGAAAATTTTAGCTCAATCCGTTTGGTGGTTTTGGAGATATACGATTGTGAAGATTGTTTTTTTTTTGTATTGGAGGTGCCACGCCCCTTTTTCCAATACCAATACCCACGATTTTCTTAAAATTTTAGTTCAATCAGTGCAGGATTTTTCAAGTTTTTAAAGCGTTTACAAAACAACTTAACATTTTTATAAAAAGAAAATATATGTTAACTGTGTAAATTTCCACAAATCCTTTTTAATTTTAACCACAAACCAAAACTACTCGTTCCACACAATGATTTACCACAATAATTAATTTTATTATTTACTTAAAAAACTTAAAGCGATGTAAACAACGTGTTTACCTATCCCCCACAGCAAAATGTGTGTAATCTTAAAATTGGCTGCTAACCAAAAATAATATTTCAAATCGAAGAGATCTCGTGCAACTTGTTCGATAAATGTAGATGAATTTATCTTTATCCGTGTCGGTGGCACAGATGTGAAGATCAACTTGCTCACCATTTTTTTTGAAAATATCTCACTTTTGGAATAAAGGTGCGGTTTTTCCATTTGTTTGTGAATATATAAATAAAATTCAGCGTACATTTTTGACACTAAGTTAATAATACATTATTACAAAGAAAAATGAAAACAAAAACACGAAACGCCAAATGATGGGTATATGTAATAAATTAAAGACATCAGCATTAAGGAAAGATTTGTAAAAAGATTTGTGGTCGCAAAGGTGAATTTAGATAAATTTTCCACAATGGAATTCGTCGGAATGAAAAGTGTGGGTTAAAAGTTAGATTTTTCATGAAATGGTTGTCTTAAATTTAGCCACAGATGTCCAATATATATTAGAAATAGCTATAATAATTTATTTCAATAAATAAAGAATGGCCTCGTTCCATTGACCGCTAGATGACTAGCGCTCATGCCAAACTCCATATAAAAAAAATGACATTTCATCATTTGCGCTAGAACATATTGTGAAATGTCAGTTTTTTTTTATATGGAGTTTGGCATGCCGCTAGTCATCTAGCGGTCAATGGAACGCGGGCAATTTCTACAATTATTCACTTAAATAAAAGAAAAGTTTTTTTTTGGCAATTTGGACTGACAGGCAAGATCGCCCGATTTGACCGAAACATACTTCTAAACAAAACCCTTATCCTGTCAGTCCTGCTTTATGGCGCCGAGTGCTGGACGATAAGCAAGAAGGGAGAGCTGATATTGGGCTCCTTCGAAAGAAAAATACTTCGGCGGATTTTTGGTTCTGTGTGCGAGGAGGGCGAATGGAGAAGAAGACACAATCGCGAACTCTATGAGCTGTACCAAGATGTGGATGTAGTCCAAAAAGCCAAAACACGTCGACTACATTGGCTCGGCCACATCGAGCGAATGGACAATAATTCAGCGTCAACTGTCAAAATCATGCAGCTCAACTTGGTCTGTGTGAGTAGTGATTTGACGCCTCTTGAGCGCTTTCCCATACAACTTCGTCAACTTAAAACTGCAACAAAAGTTTGTCGCCCGCTTGTATAAATGTCTGCTCAAACCAATGCGAAAATGGGAAAGCGAGAGCAAATTTCGTGTGGGAAACGGCGGGATATACCACCATCGCCATGTCTTTATTTCCCACTCCCACTTTAGCGTTGGTTTGAGCAGACCTTAAAGCTCTTGGTAATATAATTTGTACATGAGTTGAAAAATCCTCGAAAGGTGTCAAATGTGAAATAGATAAATTTGGTCAAAGTATTGTCATTTGTGTCAAAAAAAAAATCCACCACACGAATATGTGCTAAGACTAAATTCTTTGACAAGTTGTTTGTCTTTCAATTTCTCAGTTAAATCCTTCAATTTATGTAGACGCACATTCCCATATCGAAAATAGGTCAAATAAATTTAGGTTACTACAGTGGCAATCTCAATCGCAAAGCAATAACTCACAACACTCTCAAAAATTTATAAGTCTTCAGAAATCAATCCAAACAATTTTTTATTGATTTAATTTAATTTACGACTTATTTTATAATTTCCTGTTAAATTCATCACATCGTCATCACTATATACACTTTTATGAGTGCGAAACTATAGGACTCTACTATAGCTGCGGTCAATCAAATATTTTTTGTCAAAAAAAAAAAAAAGAAATAAATGTTATCATGTTAATTGAAGAAAATTTGCCTAAAATGTCACCGGATTCGTTTGGTTTCGTTACGACGCTGATGGTAATGACAATGATTTTGTATAACTCTTTACGTAACTCTGATAAAATCGGAATTTATTTGTCTGATAGGGAATTGTGTTCATTGTATAGTATCCATATAGTAGGTATATACGATAGATGATGTCAACAAGACGTCAAAAACTTGTCACCTAAGTAAATAATAATAGCATGGAGACGATGCATGACCGATTATAGGCAGCGCATTGTCTAAAAGGTGATAATGAACTTCATTCATTCAGAATTTTAATTCGACTTAATAAGATTCAACGTCTCTCTGTTTATTCTAACAGAACTTGGGAACAACTGATCCAAATCCTATTTTTTGTTTTTATAGATCTGTTCTCGGAAAAGGTTTTAGTGATGGATGAAAGTAGTAAAATTTTGTAAATAAAATGCGTTTTGGACAGCCCTAAGTTAACAAAAGCTTATCGGACTTTAAAAAAATATTTGGTTCAAATAGTTTCCTAGAACTGTTCACCTAACGCATGCTAAATTGAAGAGAGCTGTTGCTGAAGTTTTTAAAGCCGCTATGAAGAAAACTCTATAAACTTTATTCCAACTTGAGGTGCACAAAAAATGCATTTACGTTCATAAGTATATTTTTGTTAAAGGTTGAAACTAAATGATGGTTGGGTACTCCGCAGGTAGATGGCGTTACCAAGCGCTGTTGTATTGTCGCTCTGGGTTAACGTTGGAGTAGAAGACTTTTCAGGAAGGAGCGTTGGCTGGCACTTTTCTGGCTTAGAGTTCGGTGTTAAGTCTTAAGCCTCGTCAACGCAAATGCGGGAAGAAAATCACTCAAAGAATTTTGCGCTCAAAACCGACCTAGAATATCTTTATCCATACCTTCGGTAAATCAGTGCTTCAGCGGCGTAGAACAGGACTAGGTAATTACGAGGATCAGAGTCTTCTTAGTGTTTTTTGAGAAACCTTTACTCAATTTCCCTTTTAGACCAAAGAAACCGCGGTTGGCAAGTCCAATTCTTCAGAAGATAAATAATGTGATGTCATTTTCATAGTTTTGAGAGATGCTGTAATAGACAAAGTCCCTAACAACCTTCAAAGTTTTAACTGCGTCGATGCTGTGCGTCCTTTGTCGTTACGCTGTCATCTTAAGTTATTGTGGCATATTTCTCAATATTTGTTTAGTTCTGCCAATTATGGCAATGTCATACGCGTATGCAAGAGTACTTGTTGAACAGGCTTGAAAAAGTGTCGCAGATGTTGGCTTGTAAGATTCACCCAATTTTCTCAAGTTTAATGCCGAAAAACAGCAGTTCGTCTTGTCTAAGACCTTTTTGCCAGCAAAGGTCTTGGTAAGCTTGTTTTCTACCATAGTGGAGCGTTCGTCATCCTGAACAATATGACGAATTTTGCAGGGATGTTAAAACTGTCCATTTACAACTCGTCTCTACATAAATACTGTCAAAAAAAAAAATGCCACCTTAAAATCGATGACTAGATGCGGTGGGTATATCGATCCCGAATTCGTGCGTTTTCTCCAGGATATGCCCTAGTGTGAGCTTGCACACTATAATATTTCCCTCACCTTCTCCATTTTCTATACGAGTTCATCATACAACCGCAATGAGTCATTATTTGCAGTGTTCGGTTTGTTTTGAAAACACTTTGCCAATGCCAGCCGAAAATTGTTGGGAGAAAATCGATTTTCCTTTTCGCTTGACTCACTCCGGGCCGCATAATAATCACAAACACATTAGTAAAACACTATTCTGTTGAAAGAGAGGCGTTTTCCTATAAAGGCTGACTCGGCTTAATGAAGTTTACCTCTGTGTTTGTGTTTGGATTTTTGGTGCGGTTGGGCTTTGTCGACATTTGATGGCGTGCGCTATTATACGGGTTAAATTTCACTTGGTCAAGGTCAGTTGCACGTACATACATATTTTGCGTTTCTGACTAAGGATTATGTAAATCCTTTTTAATGATGTCAAACATGGCGAATACGAATACCACATGCTCGTGTCATAATCATAAATGTATGGGGTAGCACAAAAAAAAAATAACAGTAATTATAAAATATTGTGTCAACGTAGCAGGAAAAATATGTCAGCCGATATTTTTATCGCCAATGGAAGACATTTTGTTATCATGATATTGTAGGTATATAATATATGTATTCCGCAAAATTCCACCGTCAAAAAAAAAATCACAGATTGACAATATAGACAATAAATTAACAAAACAAAATGATAATTAATCAAATCTGAAAGGCATACGCCATTGCAGTAAACAAATGAATTTATGAAACTATTTACTTGCCTGATTAGGCAACGATAAGATATTTTAGTTGTATCTTGATTGTGATTCCAAGATAACTAAGTTAAATATACAAATACATATACTCGTTCAAGTCTAGTCTGTAACACGACCAGTTTCTTTGTTTTTCTTTGAGACCCAGCTACTAGACCGTTGTATTATGATTGGCTTTTTATCTGGTATAAGTATAACTCACCGTATCAGCCGGGGTCTTCGCAAAGAAACAGGAAAATAAACTTTGGATAAAAGGGCAGTTGAAAATGAAATCCCGAAACAAAAATGAACATGAGCGACAAGAGCAAAAAGAGCCCCGGACTAGGGAGTCCCTACCCAAACTGCCAGTCTGTTAAACGCTGACGGAAGTCAAAACTCCAATGTCGGTCACCCGGTCGGACAGAGATCTGAGCAGATATAAAAATGTTCTATCTAAACAAAGCCGCATGCCTACAGCTCTTTAAGACTGCAAAATATAACTTGGTATGGGGATTATCAACTCACCTTCCATATGAATAGTTGACAGTATGCCGGATGTCGGACCCTCATAAATCGTGTCCCTATTCGTCATGTTAAAAAAGAAATTTGTCAGAAGAAAATGAAATCAAGAACTTACTTCATTTACATAGTGCGTTCAGTTCAATTTGCAGCAATTTAAGTGCAAAACTAACATACATCATGATGAAACGTTATAGCTATAGGTTCGCCTTTACCGGGAGAAGTATTTCAAAAACAAAAAACAAACTTTCTGTGTATCTAAGTTCGCTTAAGAGAGTGTTAAATTTTATGAAAATCTATTTATTGAACTACATTTACATAGTGCGTTCAGTTAGTTCATGCTAGTTCACAACCCAAGTATAAGTATAGTTTGTAGCAGCATGGTAAGTCATGATTTTTGAATTTATAGACGTGCAATTGTAGCGCAATGCTTTTTAGTTCTGTAGTTCAGTTCTCCCCTTACACTAGTTCGCTGATTAATTATTTCACAAACATTTTGAGTGAGTCTTCAATGTTCTGTGTAAACTGCGCCCTGGAACACCACTAAGAAAAAGGGGTTTTAAAACATTCTCGGTTTGAAACAGAACTCCTGAACTAAATGCACTGAAATCGTAAGTTCTTCTTTTAGTTAACTCCTCAGTGAACTTTTTACGAGTTTTCTGCATTTTTAAAAAGAAGTGTCCAAGCAAGTGTAAAGCAGATAAACATCAATGTTTCGATGTGTTTTTGACAACAGTCAAGATGAACTACGATCTGCTTTTTCCTGCAGTTCAGTTCATCTTAGAATTAGTTCGTCCATTTAAAATGTTTCTAAAATGATGAATTGTTCTTAAATATACTTCTAGAAATCAGACCTTGGCAATGTTTACCTAAGTAATTGGATGCCTTTGAAGAACTGTGACAGTGAACTACAGAACTAAGTAAACTAAAATCACGAAGGCCCTTCTGAATTAGTTCCTTTATGTATTATGTATCCCACCTTTAACTGTCTAGTTCATATAGAGCGGATAACACACAGTCCACACACAATGAGTCCTTGAATATAATCTAGAAGGACAGAAGAAAATGACCTCGTCGACGATAGTGTGCGCAAGTTATCTTAATGAGCTCAGAAAAATTGAAAAGCGTTTATATACAAACGGATGACCAGCTCCACTACATAGTATTCGCACTCTTACGTTAATATTGACTATTTAAGTAATGCCTTTAAATACTTATGACTTCACAAAGTCCACAACTATCTACTATCTTTAAGATATCCCTAAACAAAAGCAATACAAAAAAAAATACCTTATCACTAGTTGTTTATCTAACAACACTCTAATGACATATTTGATAAAAAAGAAAAACAAAAAACCGAATGCCATGTGATCCACTTTCTTTAATCATATGGTCAATTGACGCTATCTACCTACATATTTAAGCCACCGACCGGCTTCCCCCCCCACCCAAAGTTTCTCGATAATTGAAAAAAAAAAAACTGAATACACAAAAGCACAACGTGAATGAGAAAACCTAAATAAACGAATCATTTAAAAAACAAACCTACCCCGAGAAAAAAATACTAAAATCTATTTACACTTTTAGGCGCCTTAACGCACAATTACTTTATCTTTACAGCCCGTAACGGGCATCGCGTATTGGTAGCCTGTTCACGACATTTAACATTTAATATAGGTACACTGATTTGCAATGAAAATTTTTTGGGCCTGTGCCTTTTACTGTTTACTTTTATGGACATCATACTTCGATTGTATAATTTTCTTTTGGTTTCAACAAGTCCCAATAATTATATCTGGATAAAACAGAATTTGAGTTCAAATTCCAATGGTGGAAAATTTTAAAACCTATTTTTAGGACGAAGCTTTAGTTTGATGTTTGTTGAAATAATTAACACTTTGAACGTGATCAAGTTGTAGGAAGATTCCCACTGCAGGCTTCTTTCATCATTAGGCTAAAAATATACATCCATCGGTTATAGATTTAGATAATAGGGTTATTCGTGTAGCGTGGTCTCATATAGAGTTATCGTGAAATAAGTATTTTGCAAACAAACAAAAGTCTATAGATAAGTAGAAGTCAATTAATTTTAATTTGTTCTTTATACAAAATATACTGACAGCTAATATAGATGTGAATCGGTGATTTACAGGAGCTACCTATATTGTTTGTCTTTTTTTTTATGACGATCATGATAGACATTTTGTCGTATGACTGTTTAATGGGTAAGCAGGTGAATAACGCAAGTAAGCAAGCTTTGTACGAATGGCTTTGTCTTAAGTGATTTTGGCATTTGAATTATACTGACAAGTAAATATACGAATTAGTTCAAAGGCGGTCACTAGTAGTTCATTTAGTTCAGCAGAAAGATTTTAGATAAAGGATATCATCAAAATCATCATTATTATCATTAAAAAAAACTGTAGGCATTTTCTTTGTTACCTCAAAGCGCGAAAAGTACTGGACAGATTTGACAGAAACTTTTTTTGCAATGCTTTATATGACTGCGGGATGGTTTTAGGCTATGTTGTTTATTGCTACGTCCTTTAGAACCGTTTTATACCAAAAGGTTTTATCCAATATAAACAAAACAAGTAAAAGTGTTATCATCGGCCTGGCCGATGCTTTGATACCCTCCACTGCATAAAAGTCATGCAAAATGTTTGCCATGCGAGTTAGTATGTGTCTAATATTAGTTTTGTATGGTAGGTAGCAGAACTACTTTACCGACATAGACAATTTTCAATACCAACCTGACGACGCACGGTTAAAAAAAGTCCTCTCACAAAATTTCATTCACCTAAGTCGATTCGTTTGGGCGCTATTGTGCTTTCAACAGACAGAGATATGTGGCTCAAATATTGGCTTTGTATGGGAGGTAACAGAACTACTTGACCGACATGGATCATTTTTAATACAAACTTGAAGGCCATAAATATAAGACCTCTCATAAAATGTCAGTTGCCTAAGTCGATTCGTTCGGGCGCTATCGTGATTTCAACAGACAGAGCGACACGTGGGTCTAATAGTGATTTTGTATGGGAGGTACCAGAACTACTTGACCGACATAGCCCATTTTCAATACCAACCTGGTAAAAAGAAGTCGTCTCACAAAATTTCATTCGCCTAGGTCAATTCCTTTGGACGCTATCGTGCTTTCAACAGACAGACAGACAGACAGACAGACGGACATGGCTAAATCGATTCAGAATGTGATCCTGATTCAGAATATATTTATACTTTATAGGGTCTCCGGTGAATCCTTCTTGGCGTTACAAACGTATGGCAAAGTGAATATACCTTCCTGTGGAGGGTATAAAAATACGTGAGGGTTGTTCTTGATTGTGGTTCCGGCTGGTGTGTGGTGGTGCACATTCCCTTTAACAGACGCAGTATAGTTTTCTCTGAGAAACGAAAGAGAAGCATGCGTTGTGCACATAATATGATCAACAGGGACGAAATGCGCAGATGACTGGTGAGATGAAATGAGACAACTGGAAGTGTTGTGGTATGAATAAAAATTGAATGCGTTTCCCCAGCTTTTCGGAAGAAATACTCGATTTAGGCTGATTATTTATTGCTATCTTCACGTCATGCTTTCCACACTGACCACGGTAAGTACCTATTGCATGTAATATTGAAGGTAGTAGGCAAGTTTTACAGTAGATAATTTTGATTTTACTTTGGTCAGAGTCACAATTTTGGTAGTTCACATAAGACGACTAAGTTGTCATTGTTATTATTATGATTCGTGTTTTATAGACTACAAGTATGAGCTTTAACTCGATGAATTTATGGCAATTTCGCCCCACTACAAAGTTCACTAAGCCGAGAACTATACTGAACTAAAGGAACTACATAGTTCAGTACTTAAAATTAGTTCAAATTTACTTACTGAACTAATCGATTTAAATAGATTTACTCTACTGGTAGTCCCAATCAATCTCTTTCAAATGAGCAAGTCTAATTCAAATTTAGGGATCACTGCCGAATAATCACAATTGAACAGCTTGTTTAGTAATACATACGATAACAAATGCGAACGATTATATTCACAATTTTAGGGTTTACTGTCGATCGATCGTTATAAAAAGTTTGTAGTGATATGATAACAAAGTCGTTCAATTCGTTGGCACTAGAAAGTAGCTTCCAAAAGGAAGGAGTCAAATTCGTGGCAGCTAGCTTGTTAATTTATAAAGATTGTGGAAGACGCTTGGTTGTATCTTCTTGAATAACAAAACAGGTCAGCTAAGTAAGAATAATAGTAATGAAGTAAATTTTATTAAAAACTAGAAAGACATTAAAAACTCTAGATTGCTTGAATACATAATATTAATTTTCTAGGTGAATAATAAATCTCCAACACTCCCGCTAAAATTAATATCTATTTAGGCCCATGGCCTTCAAGCATTTGTTGAGAATGTCTTTGTTAACTGCTTTGGTTAGAGCATCTGCAATCATCTCCTTGGTTGAAACATGTGCTACCTTCAAGGAACCATCAGCTATTAATTCCCTAATAAAATGATGACGAACATCTATATGCTTTGTTCTGGCATGAAAAGTATTCGCAGATGCCAAACATAGAGCACTTCGATTGTCACAATATACAGTGATGTTGCATGGTTCTATCTGTTCAAGTTCTTGTTGAAGTTGTTTGAACCACATTGCCTCTTGAGCTGCATTACTTAGCGACATATATTCTGCTTCTGTTGTTGAGAGTGCAACAGTTGGTTGTCGCCTCGTTCCCCAAGTAATTGCTCCTCCTTGATGCAAGAATACATTGCCACTGACCGAACGTCTTTCTTCAGGATCTGATGCCCAATCAGCATCGCAGAAACCATATACTGTAGTGTTAGCATCCTTGACATAATTTAATTTGAAATCCAATGTTCCCTTCAAGTACCGAAATATTCGTTTAACAGCTTCCCAATGAGTTTTGGTAGGGTTATTGCTGAAGCGACTAACGTTATTTACAGCAAACAAAATATCCGGTCTGGAAACCTGTGATATGAACAAAAGACTTCCAACAGCTTCGCGATACGGCACGTCTGTCGTTTGTTCTGACTCTTCAGCTGTACCCTTAACCAACTTCTGACCAGGATCCATAGGCGTAGAAACGGCATTGCAATCAAGCATACGATATTTCTTTAACATCTCTTCAATGTAATGTTGTTGGTCGACGGTAATTCTGTCCTTTTCATAAACAACTTGCATGCCCAAAAAATGTTTTGCCTTACCTATGTCTTTCATGTGAAACTTCTGCATTAGAGCTTTCTTTAACGATGCTTTCATTTCCTTGTTGTTGCTCAATATGATCAAATCGTCGACGTAGATTGCCACGTACAATCTATTCTTCCCATCAATTCGATAGTAAACACAGTGATCAACTTCTGACCTAGTCAAACCAATATCTTTAAGGCCCGCATCCAGCTTCTGGTTCCAGATACGACTCGCTTGTTTAAGACCGTATATTGACTTCTGCAACTTGCAAACTTTAGTCCCATTCGAAAACCCTTCTGGTTGAACCATATATATTTCTTCTTGCAAATCGGCCTGCAAGAATGCGGTGACAGCGTCCATTTGATCAATATCTAGATCATATTTCACGGCTAGACTAAGCAAGTATCGTATAGTTCCATATCGAACAACCGGCGAAAAAGTTTCTTCATAATCAATGCCCATTTTCTGTGAACATCCTTTTATGACGAGCCTCGCCTTGTAACGTTCGATAGAACCATTAGCATTTCTTTTGGTTTTAAATACCCACTTGCAATTCAGAGCCTTTCTTCCTTTCGGTAGATCACACAATACCCAGGTTTTGTTCTTCTGAAGAGATTTAAACTCCTCCTTCATTGCGTTCTCCCATGAGATAGCATCAGGTCGTTGGCGTATTTCTTGTATGCTGCTGGGATCGTCCAATAATTGTGCGTCACTCATATATGTTACATAGTCCGGGAATTTTACTCGCTTTTTCAATCGTTCTGATCTTCGAAGACGGTTGCCAGGTTCTTCTTCAGGTACTTGAACTTCGGGAGCTTCGACAGAAGTTTCTTCAGAATTCTCGGAATAGTACTCGCTTTCCGAAGATGATCCCTCTTCTTTTATACCGCAATCAGATTGACTTTGTTCCGCTGGACTTAACGCACTTTGTTCAGGAAAAAACATAAAATTTTGAACGATTGACTTGTTTAAATTTGCATTTTTGTGATGATCTTCCAAAAATATAACATCTCGCGATTTAACAATTTTATTAGTCTCTAATCGAAGCAAGCGATACCCTTTTGTGTCCTCGCAATATCCCACAAAAATTGTTTCCTCACTTTTCGAATCAAACTTCTTCCTTTTTTCCTTTGGAATATGAACCATTGCTTTTGAACCAAATACCCGCAGATGTTTAATGTTTGGTTTACTCCCTGTCCACATTTCGAAAGGCGTCTTATTCACTAAGCAACGAGTGGGTGATCTGTTTATCAAGTAAACAGATGTAGATACTGCTTCTGCCCACAATTCGGTCGGTAAGGATGCATCAAACAGTAAACATCTGGCTCGTTCTACTATTGTTCGATTCATCCTTTCTGCGACACCATTTTGCTCCGGTGTATAAGGATTGGTAGTTTGATGCCTAATACCCTTCATAACTAGACAATTAAGAAGTTCCTTATTACAGTATTCAGTTCCGTTGTCTGTTCGTAATATCTTAATTCGTTTATCCAATTGATTTTCAACTAGATTCATGAAGGCTTTAAACTTATCAACGACTTCATCTTTTGACTTGAGAAAATATACGAAAACATATCTTGACATATCATCGACAAACGTTAAGAAATATCTTGAACCACCAAGTGAATTGGTTGACATAGGTCCACATAAATCAGAATGAATGATTTGTAAAGACTCTTTTGCCCGAGATGAAGAATTTTGAAATCGAAGTCTAGTCTGTTTACCTTTAATACAGACAGTACACGGATTCTCCATCTTTCCAGAAAAATTGACTCCTTCAGCCAGTTTGTCTCGCAGCCTTTTCATATTTTCTTCACTCATGTGTCCCATACGACGGTGCCATAGTTCAAAATCGTTTCTTACTAAGGTTGCAAGGCTTATTTCAGAATCTTGTACATTTAAACGATACATATTTTCTTTACGGACAGCTGTTGCAACTAAATCACCTTTGTCGTCAAAAATAAAGCATCCTTTTAAGTCAAACTTAACTGTATTCCCATTTGAAACTATTTGACTTACAGAGAGCAAATTCGTACAAAGCCCTGGAACATAAAGCACATCCTTAACGATAACAGTGCGATTTCTTTTGCCGATCGATAGCGTCAATGACAAATCACCAACTGCTTTGACTTCAAGACAAGTGCTGTCTGCAATCACAACTTGTTTTCTTACTGGATCTCGTACATTTATTAAATTCTTTGAATTTGAGGTCATATGCGTCGAAGCACCAGAATCTATGAACCAGTCATTGTTATTGAAACCTTTAACCGCAAATGATGTATACAAAACAGCATTTGAATACCCCTTATTTGTACTGGAACATACTTTGTTTTTGGGACAGTCCTTTGAGTAATGACCAAACTTGTTGCACGAATAGCAACGAACAGTAGGCTTTCGATGTTTCTTTACCTTGTCATTTCTGTGGACATTAGTTCCACCAAAAAGTGCCGATGTACATTCATTGGACTCTTTTGAATGTTTGTCAACCTCTACATCTTGTAGCAGCTTCATTTTAATTGAATCTCCTGTGATAGGAATTCCAGAACTTTCTAAGCCCATTATCATTGGCGTGTATTTTTCCGGCAGACCAGCTAATAAAAGAGTTCCTACCCATTCTTCAGAAATGTCCATACCAATGCCTCGTAGTTTATGAGCGTTTGTGATTATTTTATTTACATAATCATCAACAGATTCGCATTTTTCTAAAGAGGTTGTGATCAGCCTCCGTAACAGTCCAACCTTACGACTTAGACCATTATCCATAAAAGCAGTTTTCAATGAATCCCAAACCTGCTTTGCCGTGGTCGCATTCCTGATATGCACATAATTTATTGGGTCAATAAGAAGAATAATTTTTGCCTTTGCCTTGGAGATTTTCTTTGTGTCCAGTTCAGTTCCAAGAACGCAATTCCAGAGTTCTTCAAGCTCCAAATACGTTTGAACAGCAAAGCTCCAATTATCGTAGTTTTCTCGTCCTTTTAATCTCTCCACCATTGGAATTGGTACAGCGGCGGCCATTTTGTAGCCGAAGACAAAAAAAAATCAGCTGACGAAAATTCGGGGCAAGACAAAAATTTATTAAATTTCGCATATATAATTGAAATGCAACTAAACCGTGTGCCCTGGGCCCATAACCTGTTAATTTATAAAGATTGTGGAAGACGCTTGGTTGTATCTTCTTGAATAACAAAACAGGTCAGCTAAGTAAGAATAATAGTAATGAAGTAAATTTTATTAAAAACTAGAAAGACATTAAAAACTCTAGATTGCTTGAATACATAATATTAATTTTCTAGGTGAATAATAAATCTCCAACATAGCTACATATCGACAACTTTTTGTGACAGTTCTTGATCTTATAAAAACGATACAATAAGTTTAAATACAGTTTAGTTATGTCGATCGATGATCCTTTTTGAATGTTAACAAATACTGAAGAGTGCTATAATTATAAGGTCTATGGATCTATACCTATGAACCGAAAAGGCTTATATTTAGGGGCATCGCGAATAAATTCCGATGGAATTTTTTCCCTTGTCAGCAATGTAAATCGAATTGCTGAATGGGAAACATTCCGGGGGAAATATTATTCGCGATAGGGGTGATTGTGTGAGATAATCCTCTCCAAATCGGAACAGATAATGTTGCAAGATCAACGTTGATCGGTAGGTCAGCTTTAATTACCATTTTTCTCAGAGGTCTACTTAACAGCTGCTGTTTATTCCAAGCAGGAGTGAAACTACTACTACTTAACTTATTCAAATGGTTTGGTGTGATAATCTCAATCCCAATCCGAAAAATGGCCGTTTTGATCCTCGATGATTCAGAAAATTGACTGGCCCCGTCTTGAAACAGTCCCGCAAAATGCCAGTTCCGTCTTGTGACAGTTTAGCAAAAGTCCCTTGGCAAAAAACTCGAGATCCGATAAAAAACGAATCTTCTTTTCAGACAAATTATACGAATTACAGGTCCATCTTGCGAGACACGAACAGTCTGTCTGGCAATCTTACGCCAACTATCTGTTTATTTATGTATCATCGAAGTTTTCATGAGTCTAGCTGATTTTGTTACTCACAAGGCTGTCTTTGTCTAACTGATAACTTTATGCAATCAATATCAGTGATCAGTCAAGATCAGTGATCCGATCCTGCGGGTAACAGACTCAGAATTCAAAACTTTTTTGAAAAATACAAATTAAGTGATTATCTCTTGTCATATTGTAAAACGTACGTAGTTAACATATAAACAACAAAAGTCCCGATGACTGTACATCAGTTATTATCTCTATATTCAGATTTTTTAGTTTAAAAATTCATTTGGCGGGAAATAAGCAGTTTTAAGGCGGTCTACGTCGAAAATTCACATTAAAATCGGTGACTCCAAAAACAAAATTGTCAAACAAACAAGAGCTAAGCTAATGTTTATCAAATTATTTCCAGCTAATCAGTGACCATGTCAATATGATTAGTTACAAATGACAGCACATGTATAAAACGTGAACTGATCTCGTCATCATGCTATCTACGAATTTCTAATAGAAAATCAAGTTGTACGCTGTCAACAATAATTCGAACTAGAAGTCGCAACACAAAAGCTCATACCGCTCGTAATCATAATATAGATCTAACATTCATTATCTGTTCTCGTTTTTTTTTTCTGTTGGAATAATAATTTCAATTTTTTTTTTGCATGGGATGAGCAAGTATAAGGTCAATTATTTCGCTTCGGTTTTTATTGCTTTTTCTGTCAAGTGTAACAAATTCCGAGCTGATTCGCAATGAAAAAAAACTTCCCACAGTTAGTCAATTTGTGATATTCGTCGCGGTGAGAACGTTTTCATCTTAATTCGTAAAAACAAATATGTGGCGTTTTCCGGTCTTACTACTGTCAGTTTCCCTTGTGAACTGTCAGATAAATTCAATTGTTGAGATACAAATTGATAGTACCCGGTGTTTACAGACGATCTGCCGTAACTTCAGCTTTCCGTCGTCACACGAGATTGTATCTTTTCAGCCGGACAGCACAAATCTACAGACGAGCATCCGTTTTGAGGATACAGTGTTTAGGAACTTTCCGCTGAATACTTTTCTCGCGTTTTCAAAGGCAACCGAACTGGATATGAGAAACTGTTCAATCGCGCATATGACATGGGAGAGCTTCCTCTGGGCAGCGGATCTGAAGGTGCTTCTTTTGTCCAACAATGAACTGACGAAGATTGATGAGTTGACCTTCACCTATGCATTAAATATACAGTTTTTGTGGTTGGAAAGCAATCACATAAAGACGTTGGTTAGCGAGAGTTTCAAAGGGCTTACACAGCTCAAGTATTTGTCACTGCGAAGCAATCGAATCGTGCACCTTCCCGATGGTTTATTTGACGATTTAAGCAACTTGGAGGTTGTTATCTTTGCCGAGAACAAAATCAAGTACATCCAAGACGATCTGTTCAGCAAGAGTCCCAAGCTGCTGTCGATCGATTTGAAGGACAATCGGATAAACAACATCTCCGATGTCGCCTTTATGGGTCTCAATGACCTGATGAACTTGGACGTGTCCAGAAATAAACCTCTTCGTAGTTTGATTTTGAACTTGAACGTCTCGAATTTGTATGCTGAATATTGCTCCCTTAGGCAGGTGAATATATATGGACCCGTCAACTTTGCCCTGATGGCTGGGAATCAAATTGTTGAGCTTTACTTCTCGGCACCAGGGTCGCTGCAAAAACTTGATCTCAAGAATAACTCGCTAGAGCAAATTGCATCGCTGACTTCTGCGAAGAATTTGAACTTTCTGGACATTTCCAACAATCCCAAGCTCGAAACAGTTCCTGATCCTTGGGGGGTCGCCGCCCTTCAGAATCTCGACATCAGCAGCACAGGCTTGAAAGAGTTCCCCTCTTCAATTATCAGTCAAAAGGGTGCCCCGCCGCAGCTGAAATATTTGAATATATCCAACAATGCCATCAAGCAGATAGATCCGCGCCTCTTTGGCCGGATGGAGAATATTACAAATTTCTATTTTCACGCCAATGACTGGAATTGCTACCACCTTCGCCTGATGATGGAACTACTGATCAAACCAAAAGCTATTGCATACTCTGACGATAAATACGACGCCAACTTCCCCGGCCAGTACATCGAAGGAGTGAAATGCATGTTTAAGTCGGTCAATGATGACACGGAAGAGCTACCACCAGCCCAGAAGGCACCAGACAATCCCCTCGAAGAGATCGAACAACTGCGAAATGAACTGAAAACAATTGTCCGCTTCTATGAGCAAAAGTTCGACAAGGTCTTTGCAATTGTAGACGATTTGAAGACCAGATTGGATACGTTGACGACGGAAAATGCCACTTTTTGGCAACACATTACCGTACTGACTTAAATTGTGTATTATTCATTGTAAAATGTTTATAACTAATAATGATAATAAATGTGTGCTATTGTTTGCTGAACATATTGTGCGTTGTTCTATTCGTGTTTCGCTCCAATAAATTAAGAGGTTTGGCAGACGATTTCTATATTCGATGCGAGAGTACTCAGGTACTCAAGCGTTGCATGACATCATTCGAGAACGTACATGTACGGAGATAAATCGAAAACTCATTGAGTAGTGAGTAGTCTATTTCTGTTCTTCTTTTAGCTTTTGTTTGATTAGGGTAGTATTGGTGAACGTCCTTGAACTTTTCCATACATAAAAATTTATCAATTTTATTTATTTAGATTACGATTTTGTTTGGGGGTAGACATATCCTAAGTGGTAAGTATAGAAAAAATCTATACGCACATTACCGGTGCTTAGGGGTAAAGTTTTTTAGACGAATGTACATTGAGCGTTCGAGGTTTAACGATAAAAGAGCTACAGAGCGAATCGGACCTGGGGAACATCGGAAAGCTAAAAAAAACAAAAGCAGATTTGTCTTTGGTTCTAGCTAAGACACCAACCATGCACTGAATACCATTTAAATCAAAGCTTGTGCTTAATTTCAGCAAAGAGCATGAGTGCAAAATTTTCAAAACAGTCAAGAAATTCAAAGAAAATAGGTCCATTGCGGATGTGGTAAGATCTGTGCATTCATCGCTCGATGGAAACATCGCTGCTGTCAGTGTCAGTGCATGTGTGGCTGAAGACCCTAATTTATCGGTGGGCGTGATCGGCTTGTCTCACGGCACATTATGACGTATTTTGCACTTTTAAGGCCCCGACCCATAGAATCCGTCGCATTCCTTGCGTGGACGGATTGACGTATTCGACGGAACGAACAATCCCATAGAATCCGTCGCATACGTTGACAGCCGATGACATAAGAGAGAGAGAGAGTTTCTCTCATTATTTTATATTTCCACCAATGAAAGTGCTTCCTCTCACGCTCTGCGAAATGTCAACGGATGCGACATTGCGACGGACAGAATAGTAGAAAGTAAACCTAGTTTATCCGTCGCTTCCGGAATGTACGTTGCTTATGGGTCACCTTCCATAAGCTGCTGTGTATTCTATCAACCCGTCAGTCGAATACGTTGCCGCAACGGATGCGACTGATTCTATGGGTCGGGGCCTTTACTTGGACTCACGCAAGAATTGAAGGAGAACAAGGACAAAATTTGGTTTTTCCATAGTTCCCAGGCCGCGTAATTTCGAGATCTTGTAATTTCGCCATTTGACTTTTTTTTGTGGGGGCGCTACGCAAAAGATCGTGTATACGCCGATAATCCTCAAATGTTTGGACAGATGAAACCAACAAAGTCATGCTGAAAAGCAGTAAAAAAAAATACGCGGTCACGTGATAGACATTTTAATGAACCAGATTTGGCCAAAGCGGGATCAGAAACGCTGTAAGAGTTGGATAGGTTTCGTCACTGAACACTTTCGTATAGGAAAACAACACACAATTAGGTTTGGTGAACCTTTAAACGATAGTAGTAGAAGCTGCATAGACAAGGAGGAGGCTTTTATTTTAATGATAATGGCGATCTTATAACAACGACATTAGGAGTCTACTACTCTACAGTACCTATACAAGCTAAAAATTTGATGAAAGGATCTTTTATTTGTATAAATGTCGCAATGACGCGTGCGTTGACAGATTGTGTAGAAACAATGCGTTCAAATAGTGCTAGCCAAAATGTTACTTCAGGCGTTGGATCGAAAACTTCATATCGTAAATATCATAAAGTTAAACGCAACGCATAAGAAGAACTACTTCGTTCTAACCACGCACGTTTGACAGTTTTGTTATTCTCTGTTTAAATTGTTCGATTTTATGATTGGAGTGTCAGAAAATTAGCCGAGGGTATTGATTTAGCACAATTGACACACGGCCGAACTAGGTAACGAAATTATAGATCGTCTTGTTAAAATGTTTTTGAGCAACCTAACTATAAATAAAAGTTAGCCAAGAATGACAACAAACATATACTTTGACCAGCTCTAAGTATATTCATCATTGTTAATTATAATCTATAATATATTATGGCATAATCTATCTGAAGGTAAATGAACTGTCAAAAAATTACTCAGGTCTAAAAATCAGGTAATAATTCATTCATTAGGTAATAATCCTCTGCTAATTTGTTGTGACACTATAGTGGTGAGTAAACTGTCAAAATGTTATCCTATTGGCTAATTTGTTCAGGTGTTTTTTGGGATTAGCTGGGTTAGGTGAAAACAAAATAGGTACAGGAGCGTCAAAAATAAGTGAACATTTGTTTGGTAAATTTTTTTTTTGTAATATTTCCAAAGTATATTTTGCTGTCGAAATTAAATATGTTTTGCTAAGCTAGTATCAGACGATATGTTGAATCAGCAAACTTTTGCTGGAAATTGTGTTCCAATCACAATAAATCGTGCATACTTAATGACAGATATTTTTTTTACACGATTTGTTGTGATTGGAACACAATTTTCAGCAAACGTTTGCTGCTTTAACATATATCAACACTTCTAAGGCTCACTGTATATAAAGAAATTGACGTAAAAGTGTAAAACAAAAGAAATACGTGGTTCAAAATTTGGAATTGTTGGTTTTAGCAGTCTCATAAAAGTCAGAAAATAAAAAGATGAATAATTACGTAATTGACCAACGGCCTATGATTATTCTTTGGTGCTTAACTTACACTTGATTAAGCTTAGTACGCTGCTCGAGCTAAATTTTAGCTCCCATACAAAATTCTCTCCGAAATTTGGCTTAGCTAAATTTAAGCGAATCCATATAGCCAACCGGTACGCTGATTTAGCTTAAAAATAAAATTTTCATTTCAGACTGGACTGCATGTATCTGTCAAAATTTAGCGCGTTCATTAATTGTTCGGGGCATTTTCTCAAGCTAAATTTTGACAGATCGTGTTTTTATTTTTTTTTTTTTTTTGTATTTTTGGGTTGCGGAGAAGGAAATAGTGACGAGTTTTTTTGCATACATCGACGAGAAAATTAAAAAATTTGAGATCAAAGAATAGCAGATAAGCAAAAAAGGATGAATGAATGCAATGAAAATAACAGCTAGGTTTCAGAAATCGAGTGAAATCGAAATTGCAAATCGAGAGAATTCGTTTTCAATGTTCTGCATTTCGAGCGATTCGGAGACTTCGAAATTTTTTCGAAATTACAATTTCACTTTGTCTCAATTCCGAAAATTTTGAAATCGAATACAGTGAAATGTAGAACACAAAAATTCATTTCCGATTTCATTTCGAGTGAAAGTGAAATGTGGAACCCAGCAGTAAAACATTTTTTCGTGTCGATGAATTTTTGAAGAAAGTCAGTTTTAATGAACAGCTGTTTTCAGTGACACTTAATATTCGCAACGCACTCCATGTCAAAATTTAGCCTGGATTTTATTTTAGCTAGTGTTTGTAGAGAAAAACTGAAGGCCATCTAAAATTTAGCTCGAGCTGCGTACTTAGCAAGACGTCAACAATTGTTAAACCTTTCCACTCTAATGCCTATCTAGTTCAGATTTTATATTTCTTATATACATAGGTACGCTATGTATATTGACATTTAAACCGACATTATCTGTCAACGGTTATAGTGGGGTTAAACTCGTTTAATGGTAGTTTACTTTATTATTCAATTTCAAATCCTTTAAAGTACACAATTGTACCAATGTCAAAAAGTTATACCAATCCAATTAGCATAATGTAAAATAAAATTAAAAATATGTAGTTATCTTTTCAATACTAACCAAAACTTTAGAAACAATAATTGGGTAATCCTTTCCATGGTCATCTGTAACAGTGTCGGTATGTAACCAGTCTGATTACAAAGGTGTTGAATGTTTTTTTAGCAATGGCATAAACGCCACCAACTTCTGACAATTTTACCACCACTGCGGCTGCAATAACATACCGCACAACAAGGCAATTTCCCGAATCCTTCTTTTCTTATTGGGGTTTTCACGTTTCGCACTTTGCTTGTTTGTTGGCTGTTATTTTTGTTGGGAAAATTCCATTAACCCCAAAAATATACAAAACCTGACCCCGAAACAAAACAAGCAGAAAAAGAAACCGAGATTTAACCAAGCACTAAACGAAATAATGGAAAAGCGAAAATAAAAGGAAAATCTCACGACACGAGAGAAAAAAGATATTCACTCAGCTGTTGCTCTTTGTTGTTGTCGATGATGGGGGAAGTGATTTCGGTATTTTCCGACGAAAACAAATTTTCTTTTTGTAATTTTTTTATATTTTTCCTGGTGCCTCTGAGTATACGATGAATAGATTACAGAATTGCAACACAATGACGACGAAGGCGACGACCACGACGACAACGCACGCTCGAAAATTTTTCTTATCTGCTATATTTCGATGGGGGAGAAGTTTTTTTTTTATTTGCTGATAAAAAGAATGGAGAAAAATACAAATATTCTATTTTTCCATAAAAACACACATTGGCGATTTTTCTAAATTTTATTTTGTTAACTTTTCTCACTACAATAAAACACTAGTTTGGCAAATTTTCCGTTGGTTTCACAGACACAGTTCATCCACAAAGCAAACGATCGTGTTTCGATTTTGGAATATTTTTTTGTACGTGCTTTGGATTTGAGAGAAAACTCTTGCACAATAATTTTTCCACGCTACCGGAAAACGTATGGGAATTTTCTGCAAATCTCAATTTAATGGGGTAATCAAAGAAAATTTAGAAAATACACGAACAAACAATACGCGAAAATAAACAAACACCGATCGATCTTCGTTATGGTATGAATGCTTTGACAGCTAATTCAACACTGCGCGCTGGATGCGTTCGTTCCACGAATGGCATGGCAATGGAATGGAGTGAGTTTGGCAGTTTTGGAATATTATGGTTATGGAATGAAGGGAAAGAAAATTGATGAAAAAAGCCGTTATTTTTGTTTTGTTGATTGAATGGAGCTAATGAAAGTATTCAGTAACGCGAATGGTGTATACAGGAATTGTGGCTAGATGGCGCTGATCTATTGTTGTTGGAGTTGATAATTCTATTTGTGGTTGCTTTTATTTCTATCTTAAAACATAAAGTAGATAACAAGCGCATGTGTTTGTTTAATATATCATTTTCACTTCAGTAATCAAAATACTTTTAGAAAATTCCGATAGAAAGTATACCTACATATTTGGAAAACATCAAATCTTCTTTTGTAGAAGAACCTAATGAATAAATTTGCAGAGCATGTTTATATCAATGCAATTTCGATAATTTTCAGAAGCTTTCGATGTCATTTAGCTGCAGTTTTCCTCCTGTCAATGTGACTTTAATTTTATTCAATTTGACTGGTCTTAGAGTTCACAGTGATGAGTAAAAAGAAAGTTAATGATGTATCTGAGCTAAAACAATAATGTCAAATTTGACATTAGCTCTACTCTAATTATTGTTAATCCATAAGAAATATTTTTGCCAATACATTATGGAAAAACTTATTAGATTTTAGATTAGATTAGATCCGTTGCAGCAACGTATTCAACTGACAGTTTGATAGAATACACAGCATCTTACGGAAGTAGACACATATGCAGCGCACGTTCAGGATGCGATGGATAAAGTAGGTTTACTTTCTACTTTTCTGTCCGTCGCAACACGTTGACATTTGGCACAGCTGAGAAGAATTACTTTCATTGGTGGAAATATTGAGAGAATTAGAGAAACTGTCAAATGCTCCAGATGACAGTTCAATCAAAATAATTTTGTGGATATTTTTCGAATTTAATAAACTGCAAATTGTTTTAAAGATTCAATTGCAAGTGCGGACTGC
Organism: Cheilosia soror; assembly: GCA_949372485.1. Lineage (NCBI taxonomy): Eukaryota > Metazoa > Arthropoda > Insecta > Diptera > Syrphidae > Cheilosia > Cheilosia soror. The sequence goes on along the minus strand of OX443562.1, from coordinate 7,070,976 downwards.
GGCGATGGATTCTATGGGACTGTTTGATCTGTCTAATACGTCAGTATTGACGGATCCGTAGATGCACAGGAAACAGCGGATTGTATGGGCTGCACCCTTTAGATCAAGTCCGAAATCTCTGTCCTTAATGCCCTTAGAAAAGTCGTTGGCGTTACATTGATTAGAATTTGCGATAATAAACACATTCCACTGACCGCTAACTAGCGGCACGTCAAATGAATGTCAAATCTACATGGAAAAAAATTGATATTTAACTATTTTTCGCTAGAAGTCTAACATATGCTAAAAGAATGGTGTAACATTTCTGCTTAATATGTAGGTACCTACATTATTTTATATAGATTTTGACATTTATTTGACTTGCCACTAGTCTTCTAGCTGTCAATGGAAATTGGGCAATTTCATCAATATCACTATTCAAAATATGCATCATGTGGCATGTCAGGGGCATACTCTCTACTTCGTTCCGAAAGTCAATCCTATTCGAAAATGCTTTTGAATTCGTACTCTGTAATACTTTCGATTTTCCGTATATCAATGCCTTTGACATTTGGAGATTTCATTCCGCTTTTGAAATAGAGAGTACCAAATATTTGGTTGTAGAAAATTTTACTTTCGAAACGAAATGCAGAGTAGGGCCCCAGATCGAACAAAGTGAATTGAAATTTCCAAATTTAATGTTTCAATAAATTTAATCTGGGGTTATTTGCAAACATATATAAACTTATTACGTCAGGATATTACTTTACTGTCTCACAAGAGGCGGTATATACCTATATTAATATTTTTGGTCAATCTCCTAATCATCACTGTATAGAGTTGTATAGGTATACAAATACGATTCATATTCACCCGACTTATTTTCTAAAGAAATCTTGAATCGCTTTCCGTTCAACCATTTCATTTCCCTGCATGAGTTCAGTTCAAAATAATAAATATTACATTCATTCATGTAATACAGCCCGTTTAATTCACAAACACCCCACGTGGTGCACAATTTTCGTTTCATGTTGAAAACTTTATAAAATTAGCAAACGAGTGTTAAATGTTAATACATGACTCAATTAATTCAAAAGACCGTCTAACGAGGGGGATTAGTTTAAACAGTACGGTGCGGATATATTGTTATTGTTATTGTTTTGCCGTAGTATATAAAGTGTTTTTTTTTTTATCAATTTATATTGAGTGTACCTATCCAAAAATATCGCACAATAAAACCACGCACCTACTTCTGGTATGTATTCGTATCGGCTTAAAAAATCGATAAGCACACTGAAAGGTATTATGATATAAATTCCGCAGACAAGACTCACCTGATCGATGTCAAAATCCCACTCGGGCGATGGAGAACGCTCTGTCCTGTCGGGTGGTGGAGTTCCCTGAGCCGGAGAACCATGCGGCTCTTCGGGAATGACAGCGAAACGACCGCGTTGTAAGACAGGTGATATAGCACCATAGTTAGCTGTAATCAGAATAAGGTTGACAGTTGAGTATTTTCTGTTTGACTTATTTGCAGTGTTTGTGTATTACATAAAAAAAATAAACCCCATAACTGAACTTACGTGCTGGCATCAAGCGAAATCGTCCAAGTGTTGTTTCCGGCGGACCTGTCGATGCAGATGTAACACGAAAACGACCTCGACGTGCTGCTGCAACTTCATCATAACCTCCACTACCACCCGGCATTTTGATTGTAATTAAACTGAAAAGAGATAAAATGTTGTTTTTTAAGAATTTCTTGTTTTAAAATAAAGTTTTTTCCCTGAATGCGTCGGTACTTTTGACTGCAAGCAGACCATGGCTAAAAAAGTTATGACGCGTGTCAATCGGGCTAAATAATTTTCTGACACTTATGAAAGTGTTGAAAGAGAAGTTCATCAAACTCCAATCTTAAAACTGAGATTTATCTAATTTTACGTCAAAAAATTAGTCTATTGGTTAATTTATTATCTTGCTGCCGGAGCAGAATAATTTTTTGACAACTGAAAAATTCGTTTTTCATCATGTTAGTGTCAGAAAATTATCCGGGGCTAATTATTTAGCGTAACAGACACACGGCCTAAGGAGGTTGAATTTATGATTAATGTTTTTTTGGGAAAATTATATACAAATGTTACAAAATCGTCTATACCCTTCAAACCACAATACCTTACATAGCACAACCTATGCTTTCCATTTCCAATATTACAAATATCTATTGAAAGCTGCCTCGAACAACAAATCCGTGTGTCAGTGTCAGTTGCGCTAAATAATTATCTTCGGCGTCTTCTTTTCTGACACTTTAATTATGTGAGTGTTGCTCCCGGTGGTGAATAATTTTTTGACAGCTAAATTTTTCTTTTTTACCACGAGTGCCAGAAATATTATATCCGACAATAATTATTATTTAGCGTAACTGACACACACGGTCTAAGTTAATCTGTTTTACGGAGTCTTATGCGTAAAAAGTTATTATGGAAGCCTTTTTATACATCAGCTCTAACAATAACAAACAACTTGTTAAGATATGTGTAGGTAAGGTACTCGTAATGAGAATGGTCCATCCCAGAAGGACTACGAATAAGTATACTCAGAAGATGACAATAAACCTAATATTAAATGTTGCGCGTAATTGAAGCATGATGACCTTAACCATATCTTCTCGTATATCAACTGAGTATAGCTCACAAGCAAGACTGTTGTTACTGCATACTGATTAAATAAAAAGGATTTCCATGATACTCCCAAAGGAAAAGGATGATTTATTATACAAATCTTACACCTTATCCCCTAGCAATAAACCCTTGTGTAAGCCACTTAACTACATACAATATTGATTATTACCAGCGTTCAGGTGCAGAGCAGGTTGCACTACACCACAGCCATCCCAAGAATGGCGTCACGTTTATCCACCACTGCCTGTAATAATATTATGTAAATTATAAACTTCAGATGGACTTTTAGACTTCTTCTAGAAAATTAAAGAAACAATATTTGTTGCACAAGATTGTGAAATGAATTTTTGCGCTTCGTTTTTCCTCTTACCTCTTGATAACTTTTACAAAGAAAGAAAATGGATTGTGCTTGTAAGACAGTGAAACTGATACTCATAGAAAGAGGAGGCGGTAGTGGTATAGGAATACTGACGCCGTTACAAGTTGTTTGCATAATTCTTCACAGGAAACGGAGATGACCTCCAGTTATACGTATATGTAGTCATGATGGCATAAACCATCTAAAAGAAATATCTTCTTTCTTGCCAATGCCAATGGCGCGACTGGATAAAGTCTTTACCACAAAGAAAATAGCTCTTTATTGTAGATGCAATTCAAAAGGACAAAGAGTACCTATAAGTTAAAGTGTAAGTTTCCTATGGGAATAGAATCGTCAGGTTCTTTTCCTATTTTACTAATGAATGACGAAGACTGCTAAATTAAGGACATTTTTGCAAAAGGACAAGCAGCTAAGCAACAAGTAGTGGAAAACATTGGAGGAAAGAGTTGTTCATTTAATGGATACTTAGGGGTTTAATTGTCTTACAGTTTTGCCTAAACTCTAGACTTTATGTCAAGTCTCCGGTCGATGACAATTGACAGCACAACTACCGCCGATATAATGATAATTTTAGCAAATCTTCTCCTTATAATAATATATCATATGTTATGATGATTTGAATTAAATTTGACTTGACTGTCTGGGACACACACATGGCCCTCTATTGGCAGCGGTTTAGTAGCTACATTATGGCAAATCAAAATCTCTGATCCGTATGACCAGTAAAGTCATCTTAAAGTTGTTTCCACTCGTGAACGTCTGACATCCGATCCAGTTAACATAGAAAAGGCCCCTAACCAGCTGAGATTTCTTTGAAATGTCGCAAAAAGAGGCGACAACACAGTCTATTAAATAAATAAAATAAATAGGTGGCGCAACAGGCGGGTAGACACCCAAGGTCTAGCTTCTCGCAACCATTCGTTTTGTGTGATTTTCTATTTTTGGGACGAATGGAAGGGACCTACAATTTTATGCCGAGTCCGAACGGCTTAAGTGAGAAGCTTTTTCATGACAGTCATACTCTCGGATGTTTGTCAGACGTTCGCGAGAGGTGGCGCAGTAGAAAAAAAACTTTAAGATGTAATTTGTGTTTTTCCGGGGATCGAACCTGGGATCCCTCGCACAGTAGTCCAGCACACTAACCACTGCGCTACTGCGCCTACACAAGTCTATTACACATGTCAAAAATCGTGTCAATTTTTTACATACTGACGTCAACGTGACATCAGAATTTGTCTGCGCATAACTTAAAGACAGAATGGCCGCGTTCCATTGACCACTAGATGACCAGCTACATGTCAAACTGCTAGATTGAAAAAAATAACGAACTGTCAAAATAAAAGTGAAAGTGCAGAAGTCAAATATGTACATATTTCCAATTTGGTTTAAAATGGGAATTCAAACTTCTTATGAAACCAATATACAAAATACATTGTATTAATAAATATGCGGCATGAAGGCACAAAATACATTTTTAACTCTCATGAAGATGAAATAATACGAATCTAAATTGGTTCTAATGTCACTTTGCCGCTGCCGCTACATCTCTAGCGCTAGCGTTCCTCCATCAGGGATATTATGTGCTAGATGACTAGCGGTCAATGGAACGCGGAAATTGAAACGTCATATTGACGTCAGCATGTGAAAAATCAAAAAAGTTGTTGACATGTGTAATAGTGGTTTTAGCATTGACTGTATCAGATCAGTTAGCTTGGAACTGTATTCCTCGTAGTCTCGCAGGATTCTTTTGCATCTCAAAGAGAGGGTGACTTCAAACATCAAACTTGCGAACGTACAGCTTTAGAAGCCTTTCGATTCTTTTTAGTGGAAAGGAGGTAGCCAAAAATAATTGGCGAGGAGTAGTCATATTGGTCAATTTTTGAAGTAAAAACCGTTATCACAGATCTTTAGGGAGTGTGTATATAAGCTAGTGCTTAGACAGAGGGGAAAATTAGTTCCAAAGTAAGAACAATGTTTGCACTACATACAACTTGTTGAAATATTGCTATAATACAATCAGCACCAGGCGACTTGTAGCTATAAGGGGATGCAAAAGAGTATCTGATAGTTTCATCAAATACCACGCAACGGTCAAGTTGCGATACTTGTCGCGATTTATCATCAGAGACAAACTAAGCTTCCGAATTTCAGCCGGTGATTATCTGATTAAAGGGAAAGTGAGTTTTCAGGAGGAGCTCAAAAGTATCCTCTGTGAATGCCGGGAAAACACCATCAGAAAGTTCCTATATCTAGATGCAAGGATAATGTCTAGTGCCTCAACAGCGCACTATCCCTAAAAACAAACGCGTCCCACATAAAGAGGGATTAATTCTATACTTCCGCATTTCCATATTACATAAACAAACAAAAATGGTCAAAGAGAACGAATCCGCTCTACAGTAGGAATATCTTGCAGCCACATTGTCTAGTGTCATTTGCATAGTTGGAAGACAAATCGATTAATGAAACTGAGACGATGCAAATATATGCAAATGACAAACTCTGCAGTTCCGCAAATGCAGAGAAAATGCCATTCCCCCAAGAACAATGAATACGGAACACCATGTAATCGTTGGCTTTTAAGCACACAACCGTAAACTATTGTTATCAACGCTTCGCACAAAAGAATGACGTGTGGGAGTTCTTTAACCTATCCTTCATCCATTAGGGGATGAAAACTTAAATTACATATACGTCGAATAGAAAAAATCTTTAAGGGGACGACAAGTATCTATAAAAAGTCAAGATTGCCAGAAATTTCATTACCATAAAATCGATGCCAATATAAAATGATGGTCAACGCCTTTGAACTCATTTAGAGTCTTCTACATAATATGGCTAGACATGATTTAACAAACATCTGTTATATAACAAAAATAAACTTGGACTTACCACTAAAAAGACTGGATATTCACGCTCGAGTTCTCGAACACAGGTGCAGGTTATCCCTGACAGGCACTAACGATTATTGCAATTTTTCTTTTCTTTATTTCAATTTTCACTATAAACACTTTTATTGCAAAATATGCAATTCATTTATTTAGCAATATTTTTTTTTTTTATTTAAGGATTCACACAACCAAAAAAAAAAAATCAAACCCGGAAATTTAAAATTATGACAACACACCAACGTATTGATGTTTGCACAAAAAGAAACAAAATTTATCAGCGAATTTCAACCGAAAAATTACGAATATAAAACATCAACCGATATGAAATAAAATAAAAAATTTTCTCAATTTCCACAGTGGATTTTTTCATAATTTCCTTTTTCTAATCAATTGGGATTATTTGCTTTTGTTAATTTTTTTTTAAGTTTGCACTGGAGTATTGGACACTGGACAGGATACTTGCTTTATCCGTTTATTTTTCTCCTCTGAAAGTAGGATAAATATAAAATCAAAACAGGATTCAAGTAGAGAAATTGAAATAAGCTTTTTTTTTATTTTCCTCTGCAGAGGGAAAAATTCACGCGCACTTTTCACTGCAAGAACTGTTCTCTGAAAATGCAATTTCAGGTGGAATACCGAGTAACGAGACCGAGATACAAATTTCGGGCGATGATGAAGACGACCGAAAACGACGACGACGATTATTTTCCGAAATCGTTAAAGCTTAACCCTAGAATGCAGTCATTTAAAAGAGCTTTTATTGTCATCATCCCCTAAATGTGTGTACAGTTTGCTCTGCTGTCTGTCGTTGCATACAGTTGGTAGAACAATTTTGCGAACTTCTAAATTAAAAAAAAAAACTACCTACATTAGTTTTCTGTTTTAGTTCTGTTTTACTTTTTGGTTGCCTCCTAATTTTTGGTTGCCTAAAATTTAAATGAGAATAAATAGTTGACGCAACAGGTCCGTATAGACAAGACACCCTAGGCTAGGCATACCTTCTCACAACCATTCGTTTGTGTGAGTTTTTATTTTTTGGGACAAATGGAAGGAAGGCATTTAGAATTTTCTGTCGTCGAGTTCGAGTTCCCAGTGGAAGAAAACCTCAAGATGGTAGTTTGGGCTTTTCCGAGTATCGAACCTGTGACACCTCGCTCACGATCAGTTGTCATTACGTTAGGCCAGCACATTAAACCACTGAGCCACTTGTTTTAAATATCCATTCATGTGCACCTCCACTATACTGTTGGCCGATTTCTGCTCTTGAAGTGTTTCCACAAAAAAAGAGATTAATTTGACGTTTCACCAGATGTTGTCATTAGCTATCAGCCAATTTTTCATTGAAACAAATTATAAGCACTAGCTCCTTTGGTTCACGGTGGAGAGAACCAAAAACACTCAAATGTCATCGAGCATTTTGTGCAATTTTGTTTGAGTGCTGAGTGTGCCATCTGTTAGGTATAGAAAGTTCGAAATAATTTGAATAAATCGATATTTTGCGCAGTTGCAATGTTTATGCAATGGATGGCACTGACTGAACCAAAAGGACTAGTGCTTATGTTTGCTTCATTTATTCCTAGCAGGTTTAAAACTGACATTTCACTAGCAGTTCATGTAGGTATACCAGTATGTCAATGTTTGGCGCATTCAAACTGACACTGATCGAAGTATTATTTTTTGGTAAAGATTCATGATATACCTATAACATATATTACTTTTTACATAATTCTGAAATTATACATAATGTATTTTGTATTCTTATGGAAACGACAAGTTTCAATTCGGCGTTTGGGCAACTAGGTCTAACTGTATGTACATTTATTTTATGTGCCTACATGTTTTAAAACCAACAATTTTAGGATGTTCGGTGGTACCTAATTGACACAGAAAACAAACTCAATAAGTCGAACATTTTTTGATATTTAAAAATTAACCATATTAGGATTATGTGGGCGTAAGGTGGTGTCAAAAATGGATGAAACTTCACTCAAGTTGAATTACACTCTTGGAATTGGCCTTTATTTGGCCTGGATTACTAGTCGTAAAATCTTATTATGGTTCCCACTTTAGGGTTGTCGTTTGTATTTATGCACGAAAACTTTATTACCTTCCTGTACAAAGCAGAAAATAGCAAATGAAATTATTCTAAGAGGCACTACCCTTAGTGATATCAGTGAACCATGGCAAATGCATTTTCAATGCAGTATAAAAAGCTTTCAGAGCTTTTTATCGCACCCCCATATTCTAACTCGAAGTTTCTATGTTTTTTTCTCAGCTTTTTCTTATTGAAAATTTGCCGGTCGGTTATTTTTGTTTTGTTTCTCCATGTAGGTCTGTAAATATCCCTACCGTCCTTGCCCAAGGGAGAGAAAACAATATTTTCGTTGACTTGTTGTAGGTACAAATTATTCAGACTCAACGAAAGCTTTATGTGTTTTATTTTTGATTTTTTTTTTATGGCCGTTGACATCTCTGTCAAACACAGAGAAGCACGTGCGCGTTGATTTTTATTTTTATTTAAATTTATTTTTATGCATAACATTAACCCCATGTGTATTCTCATTCCACACTATTCGATTGGAATCTCATGCATTTATTGACTGACTAGTGCACAATGTTCTTCCTCTTTCATTCGGAATTCTTTTAAAATGATGTATTACTATGAGTAGGTATATCTTGAAAATGGGTGGTTACCATACGAATAGAGCTTATGAATCACATGTCTGACAAAAGAGGAATGTTTACATTTTGATTTTTGATATTATGAATTGAAGTTTAGTATAGGATAGGGGGTTTGTTTTTATAATGTAAAATGGAAAAAGCTTAAGGGGTGGGAAAATCGTTGGGCAAGCGTGCTTATTGATTTAAAATGGAAGCACAAGTGATATTTTTGTCTGCAAAAATGATGTTTTTTTTATACACTTTGAAGTATCCGGCATGGGAAATTGAAGAATTTCGAAGAACATTTCAATTTCATCATAAACTGAGGAATAAGAAAGCAAAAATGTATGGAATTTGGTCGAAGGAATTTTCTGGAAAGTCTTGTTTGTTCTCCGGTTCTGAGTAAATAACAATGCGGTATTTTGATCTGCTCGTCACTGTATGCTGTCAAGTAGGTTAAGTGAATGTTTTGGGGCCGAGCTACATATATGGGAACAAAATTCCAGGCCTGGTCTAACCTGTGCTTTGTAGAGAAGGAGAAGTTGCTTGGGACTAAACTACCTCTTTGCTCTAAATAGGTCACTCAACTTAGCGGACGCCGATCTTGCGATATAGGATATGTGGTTCTGCCATATGATTTCTGAACTGACGGTGACTCCTAGAAGGTGCCATGTCCAAATTTGTCACATCTTTCAATTAATTTGCTGTTCAAATTTATGGGGTTAATACAACACATCGTGACTATATTAATTATCATAGTTTGACGGAAAAAACTCAGTCATATGTCAAAGACAACTAGTGACTAATTAACATCAGCCATCGGCGCTCTGAAGATGATCAATTCTGTAGTATTTCTCATTGGATAAGTTGCCGCAAAAGTAGTGTGACAAGTATAACTATTTCTGTTTATATCTAAGAAGTCAAAATGACCCCTAAATCTTGCTCTTCGTCATTCTTCGTGATATCTATTAATAAGAATTTAGCAGTAAATTATAGATATACATATTCTATTCTGAACTTGTGGAATGAAAGAATTTTTACTTAAGGGGTTTACAGATTGTAGTACCTATTGCATCAGTGCGAACATAAGACTTATTTCATTGCACATCTATCTCAGTGAAGTAAAGTAAAGAAGAATTTTTAGCATGTAATTAAAACAACTATTCACTGCTTGATACTTTCGAGACTCTATATAATTGTTGTACATAATTGCGTCCTGAAGACTCTACATTACTTTGCTTCACTGAGATAGATGTGTAATAAATCAAGCCTATGGGTACCTTTCATATACGGAAACGCATGGTAATGGTACCTATCTACAAATAAATAGACATTTTTGAGTCCAGTAAAATCAAGACAATATAAATAACCAGTGCTACCAGTTTTTCGTCATGTTATTTGCGAATGTCAAAAATAGACTTGCACGTAGGTATTCCGCATACCTACCTACCTTCTCTGATGAAGATATAGGACAAAGTGCAATATAATGATCTTTGACAGCCTTCAGAAGGTTGTCCTAGTCCCAGCAGTACAGAAATAGGGTAAGTTCCAAAATTAACGTTGTCTCAAATCAAATTCTACATTGGTGGGTGAATTTAGACTGACGAATAAAACAGATTATGTAGAAACTTAGCGCACATCACTGATTATTATTGTATTTATTATAAACTTACTTTCTTTGTTTGCTGTCAAAAGGAGATTGTACACCAAGGCAATAAGAAATTATTTAAATTAACCGTCGTTGCCTGTATGTAGGGAGATAACCGCGAATGAACTTTAAAATGCAATGCTACCAAATCTATCAGACTTCAATAACTGGAGCTTTCTGTGAAGCAGGCAGAAGAAAATGTTTCAGTTGCTTAATTTTTGTCTTTCTACGACCGACGCGTGTGATCTGGATTTCGATTGCCTAAATGCCTATATGGACTAAGTCTATACCTAATTATTAAATTAGTGAATTTGATTTGATTTTACTGGGGCCCTTGTGCGTGACAGCAACTAATTATCTGAAAGCATATGAGATTTATTCATTCACTAATCTTTAAACCGGAAAAAACGTTGTTAGGTAGTTATACTTATAACCTCAAACGACACGTGTTCCCACTTTGATTAAATAATTAAATACACAGCAAGTTTAAAATAGTAATGCAGATGAAAATTAACAGACGTTATGTTATGTTATTGTTATGCATCAAACTTAGAAATTAATCCCAATATTTTAAGGAAGAAACATTTAATAAAGATACATCCACCTTAAGTTAATGTGTATCTTAAAATTATGTAATTCCGCTCAAACTGAACAGAAACTGTCTCACCGAGATCATTGCTATAAAAATAGCATTTAGACAGTGACAACTTGATTGATAATTGAGTAATTTGTGGGAAACTCCCATTAAGTAGGTATGACGTTGACATCGCTAGAATAACTCAGCAAGATGTCACTGGCGCCAATGCCAATATTTCAATATAGAAGCGCAAAAATGAGTTAAGCTGTGAATATGAGGGCTAACCCAAGAATATGCTGGCTGTCATCAGGGGAACAAAACATGGGCGAATCGGAGAAAACACTATACAGCTACAATTTTCAGGTAGTTGACACCATTTTTGACAATAGTAGCTTTCTTTTGATCTTGAAAAACAAATTTATAAGAAAGCACTTGTCGAGAAGTGGAAGGGAACCTTAACCAATTTTGACCTGTTGACTGTTCGTTGAAAAATTCGCTACCCAGGCGTACCTTTTGGTTGAGGCCCAGGTTCACCTCGGACTACAGCCCCACCTAATTAGGTTAGTAAGTAAATATACGAAAAAAGGTCCAACAGCATTATAATTTCAAAAACAAACATACCTAATTCGTACACGAAAGAACACAATACAAGATCAAGTTATTGCCAGACCATTTGGATTTTTTTTCGTGATAATTTTATTTAATTAATTTTAAACTCCAAATTGATGTTAATTGCCTCTTGGTTGTGGCAATAAACTAATTTCTTTATATACCTAGCTAAGCTATTCTAGGTCAAAATAAAATACAAACGATGTCATATTAAAATAGTTCACTGTCATATAAATTTATTGACGTATTCATCTATACCACGCCACCTTTATTCATTTTCACTTTGAATTTTCCATAAAAACTCGCACTTTGGTCAGACACAACCGCAATCGCGTACCGATCATCGTTCGACTTTATTCTCAAAATATAATTGTTATTGTTTCAAATATGATGCGAGTTACTGAATTGATGTGCCGCGAATGTCTACCGCCGCCGCCGCTGTACCACAACGACCCGTAACGCTTCTCACTTTCATGCAAGCTTACTCTAACTGACACTTTCATTAAATGAACTTCAAGAATAATCTCATTTTTGCAAAAGTGAAACAAAAGTTAACCACAATGAGTGCTACACGCATCACTATTGTCGTTTCTCACTATGCAATCTAATAATATCCGTTTAACTTCACAATACTGTTATCTTAATGTTGGGTGACGAATTGAAGGCGTCTCTATAATATACTTATCTATTTAAAATCATTAAAGATAGATCCACATCACTAATGTGTAAAGTAAAGAAACACTTTTATTTTTTTATTAATTTATAAATCACGATTCACGATCCGTCTCGCGGTACAGCAGCTACGCGCTCTTTGTATTTCTGACAAGCGAAATCAGTTCTTGTGAGGCTATGGTTTATCAAATTGGCAGGCTGTAGAGCACGACATTTCAAAACACTCTAGATAACGTATAGAATGAACAAAATGCGCAAACGACAAAAAAAAAATATTTACCAGCATCAAGTAGGAATAATAAAATCAATAAAAAAATAAAATCGTTAAGGGATATTTCCGACAAAGGGACTGATGGAAGCGTTTAATCAAAGTTGTGGTAGGCAGTACGGTGACTTGATGCAAATATTGACACGCGATAGAACTATGGAGATAGATTTTTAATGGATGTTTACACTTGTTGTTAGGGCTTGCTTGTAATTTGGGCGATGAGTAAACAATTGGAGCATTGTATCATTATTGATGTAAATATGAACGTTAAATAGATCAATATTGAAGAACTTATTGGTTAAATAGCTGTATTTGACACATGATTAAGCCAATTATGGTTGACCCTTAAGGCTGAGATAGGCAATAAAAGGTTACCCTAAATTAAACGCTTGTGCAAATGTAGTATTAGGGCAATAGATGGGGTTAGTAAGAAAATCTTGCCAAAATGGCGCCCAGTTTAGGTCTAAGTTGATAGTATTTTTTGCGTCTATCAGTAGTGAGATGATAGGACCAGGTTAAGGTCTTGAAACATATACACAAGTCAAAAGTGAGATGTTTGAGATTGCAAATAATCGAATACGAAAAGTAACTCCCGGTAAGAATGAGATCACTATACGGCTATTAAATGACAACAATCAATGGGGCGGAACTTGGAGGTATTTCCGGGAAGCTTTTGCAGGTGACCCTATCAACGTCATCATCAGAGCTAGCTCATATCCTATACATCCACTTGTAGAGAGACAGAGAGTTTGCCCAGATCTACGAGTGGAAAATTGAAATTAAGTTCAAGATCCTAAAGAAAGTAAGTATTATGAAGTCAGAAAGACCATTATCTCAAATTATCATCGGATTTCAATTTATCAGCACTTAATTTCTTGCAGTTTGCATTTAAGATAACTAAGAAATGTTCCACAGAAGCCCCACTAATCAGAGAGCTAGTAGATACGCCTTTATTAAAAGTTTGTACTTGGATACTATAGAATAATAATTCGCAACTGTAATACCTTAGCAGGAGTCTGGAGTTCCTAGGTGTGCGATGAATAGGGCTTCTAAATGATTTGGTTCTAGATTGGAATGATTCGACAATATGTCAATACAAGTGATTAAATAAATACTTATTTTCATTCATTCATTATTCTCATTTTGAAAGTTAACCATCTAATGAAACCCTTCGATTTCTATTTCACATGAAAACGAAAGTAAATATTTATTTCTAATAGGAAACACCACCATATCACATTTATATAAATACGAATGACTTATGACTACATGAGTCAGAATTTGACGTAATCACACAGGCGGAGCGCGACAATCGATTCGCATTTTGTTTGACAATAATTAAGACAAGAACATTGTTTTCATCAATGTTGAAATATGTCTCTTTTCTAAATTCATCGCAAAAGCGTAAAAACAGTTTCATTTATTTGTTTACATTGTGTCTACTGCTTTATAAGCGCAAAAAAAAAAAAATAAATGAACTATAATGGGTCTCTCCCTGAACTGATGCCTTTGACTTAATCGACAGACATACCAAAGTAATGTCTCAAGTTGTTTGCCATTTAATTAAAAAAAAATGTAAAGGTCACATATCTCACACCCTTTCCTGCAGCGAACATTAGGGGTTGTTGTACCGAACTTGCCAAAAACCGACAAGTATTTTCCTCATTGTGGCTGTAACTATGGACTAAAATATCGATTTGACATAAACTGCCTAGTGGCTCTAAGGTCTACTACACTGCAGTCGATGCATATACAAAACTCACCCTCGACGTTGTGAACCACCCGCAAGAGTTTATTTATTTTAAAGAAAATCAATGGCACGAGAATGACACAATCATATAAAAACGAATAATTCCTTCAATTGATGTGAAATTACACTGCTAACAAACAAACGAATAAAACTGACAACCTATTAATTAAAAAGCACAACGCTAATCATTCTAGGGTAGTTGACAGATTTTCGTAGTCAATGCTTTTTTTAAATTTGTTCGCATTTCTTGCTTTATTTAACCAGCCCGCCTCTCGCATATTTTTAGAGCAGAAAATTATGTCACAAGGCAGAACAGCACAAAATATACAATACTAAAACGGAACAGATAATTTCTTGTCACAATATTGCCCGAAAAACTCACAATTGAATGATTATGCAAAAATGACAGTTGAGTTAAGTAAATAACTCTTAAAATGGCTGCACTATCTTATGTACCGTCATTTACGTTTCAAAACTATGCACTTTGGGAAACAAAAAATTTAAAAATATCGAAAATAATTTCAAAAAACCTCTCACGAACACGAATGAAAATTTCTCGGCAAACTGACGGATCAAGTGAAAATTGCTGGCCATGCATACAAAATGTCAAATTAGTGCTATTTCTTTCGACTGAAGCTTTTCGAAAACACAAAACATTTGGATTTTCGCATTATTTTGACGAGAGAAGGAAGAGGATAACTATATAGGATTTCAATGGGGTAGGTATGTTACGATTTTAGAAATTGTATTTTTGACGAAGGACTCAGTGCGCAGGCCTCAGCGAAAATTAAGAGCTTGCCATTGTTGTTTCTTGTTTGTCGCGCGTGAGTCTTTTATTTTAAAAGCTGTTGAGAGAATTGACGGTTGGTATGGTAGGTACCTATCAACCCTGTACTGTATGTTGTGCGTGAAAATTGTTTGTTTAGTTTTGATTTAATTTCATTGAGAAACGCCGATGAGCGAGAAGGCAATTATTGCGAGAGTGGAATTTGCTCGCCGCTGTAATTTTTTGAATGTTCAATGTTCATATTATAATAAAGGTCAATGTACTCCAATATCGCATCAGTTTTGATTAATATGTGTGTGTAGTTTACATGGTAGGTATTTCGGAGAAGATTCAGTCATTTGGCTACCAATAAGCTACCATTTTGTTGAATAGGTGACGTCAGTTTAACGACAACTAAATGGGAAATGTGTTTAATGAATTTAAAAGATTAAGAAGTACCTAAGGATAATGTTGATACAGTCTTGCTCTTTGCACCTACTTCCCCCGACCACGCATGGCAGGAGTAAAAGCTTATTATCCTAATAAAAACCCCGGTTTAAAAAAATGTATAGGAACGATTATTATTGCCACTTTTTACGATTGTGCCTTAAAATCACAATTATGGACATTCTTGATTGAAAATCATGACAATCTGATTCTGAGTAGGAGTGTTTTATGATCTTTTGCCAATGTAGGTATTTAAGAGTAAATGTTGCCAAACCTGGTAGCACTGGACAATGTTTTGTATAGGTAAGTAGTTATAGAGAAATTTAATCAACTTCGCGTTTGGTTATAGGAACAATGAAACTCACAAAGTGAGTTGAGTTTTAACTTTAAAATGACATTCGTAAAAGCTCAACGTAATTTTTCATAACATTACTGTAAATCGCTTCAAGTCAATGAAAAAATTAAGAAAAATGTGATTCACAGTCACTTGTTGAGCCTTAATGTACTATAAAAGACTTTTGTTCTTACTTTTACTTTGCCAAATAAAATAAACTGAACTGAAACTGAAACTTGTTGATTGGAAAATCATAAGTCTCGGCGAAAATCGGGCAAACAGTGCGTCTAGTTCAGATGTGATGGTCGTCTACTGATGAGCCCATCCCCATATTGGGGCGAAACGCATTTTTGTTATTAAACTGTCGTTGACTTTGTTTAGTAAAGTAGACATAAACTTTTTTTGTTTGAGATCATGCCGTTAAGCCGGTCGCGGTCTATTGTCTTTTATGTCTGTCTATTATTATGACCCAAGAAACAATAAAAAACAACCCTCCGTATTTCGTTGTTTACTTGGATAGTTTTATTACTTCTTAAATAGCATCACCGAATTGCTCAATTTATTCATTTTTACATCCATTTGAATATCAATTGACACAGGTTAAACACGCGCAGATTAAATTCTCAAATTTTGCACAAACTACTTTGTTCAAATTTCTCGAGTCATTTTTATAAAAATGCATAAAACCAATAAATTAAATAAACTTGGTAGCACTTTTTATGAAATAGCAATGAATTCAGAAAGAGAGCTAGAAATCGACTTCCGTTTCCTTTTCCTTTCTTTAAAAATTCGTTGCATCAATGGTCGGATACATAATCATAGAAGATGAATAGGGAACCTAAAGCCAGCCATCAATCATTTAAATTTATCGAGCTCCTTATGACCTTGGGAACCAACAATTATCATTTCAACTGCATTTTAGGAGAAAGCGGTTTACCTGCATCCCTGCATGCATAATGTACCTTGAATTAAAGAAGTTCATAATCTGATTGTGTTTGTCCGATTTTTATTCTTGTTAAATAACACATCACAATGTCGAATATCCTGTTATATGAGTTTGTAATACAAAAATTATGTAATTTTCTACTTAAATAACTTTTCTACGAAAGTTTCTACTACATCTCGATAATTTAAAAATCAAAATTTGTGAAAGAAAATCTACAAAATGTATGAAATCTTTGGAGCCCTTGTTTTGTTGTTCTTACTTTACGCTTCAACTTAAACCAATAACTCCTATGATAAGAGTTTCTTCTTGTCGTCCGCCACGGGTTTCTTTGGTGACGACTTTTTGCCGTAAATCATATCGGCAAATAAGCCGGCAAACACTAGCACCGCTCCAAACCACTGTCTGGGGATGAGGAGATTTCCGAAGAAAACAACAGAACACAGCACCGTAAAGAATTTTCTTGTGGTTGTTACGACGGAGCACGCCAATGGACCGAATCCAGCTACCATAAGGAAAATGAAGAGCTGACCCAGGGCACCGGCCAGAGCAAGGCTGGCTAAATGTGTCCACAACTCAGGGTGACGCGAGGCGAATGATATGAAATCCTTGCCTTCTCCTAGAAAGAATTAATAAATTTGACATTTATTTATACATTCAAAGTCTTATAATGTGTACCTACCTGTGACAAGCATTGCTGATCCCAGCATTAGTGTACTCCAAAAGTTCATTGACAGCATCATCTGCTGACCAGAGGGTGCACCTGAGGAACGCATTCGTTCCTGTACTGCGCCTGTAAGTCCATCCATGGAGAGACTAAGGAACAGCAATAACTCCCCTAAACCGGTCCTTTCTTGGGCAAGATTTGGATTCACTTTTCCTTCCTTGTACATGAAGAGAATAACACCGGCAACGATGGTCAACACACAGCCATACCTTGTCCACGAATACGACTTTTTCCCAATTAGCACTCCAAGAATCATCACAGGAATTGGTTTCGCGGATTTTCCAACTACCTGAGTTGGGTATGGTACCCACCGCAGGGCCATATTCGAACTAACCATAGCAAGAAGGTACGTCAAAGAGCTCACCGCATAGTAGCCAGTGTGAGTGGTGTCTTCCTTTTGAGGTTTAGCCAAAAGCATTCCTAAACAATATACACATTCTATTTATTGCACAATATATATGTTAAGCAATAGCTACCCTTTGCAAATATGTAATTGCAGAAACACTGTATCCAGACCAATGCCAGCGAATAGGTAAACCTCTCGCCCAGTGTACCGTCGTCATTCTTCGAATCACCATATCGACCTCTTGTGATTTTCTCTTGAATAATCCCATAGTAGAAATAGCACAGGAAGATTCCCACAGCGAAGACCAGGAACTTATATTTATCGCTAATCATAGTTCAAGAGTAGTTTGCTGATGTTTACAACAAAGTTTCAACTGAAAGTAGCCACGTCGGGTAGTTTATACACGTTCAGTGTCGTTTCACTGGGTATTGGGATGGAATAATTTAAGTATTTACAAAGCAATTAGGTAATGTATATGTTGAGGAGGCGTTAAATCGTCATTGCAGTTAGAAAATGTTGATTTGATGTTGATAAATTGAAACAAAATATGTTTCGTCTGCAGTACACGTCAGTGGTTTTCGGGAAAAGATTGAAAGATTTGGGAGAAATGTCAAACGAGCTGGGAGTTGTTTACCTCCCAACTGGTTCGTGCGCCATCTGTGATGTGAAATGGATACGAACGGAAGTGGTACAGTGGGTTGTGTCCAAAATAGATACCACTATCCGTTGGGTTTAAATTCAATTAACCCTTTCCTTCCCAAATTATTAAAAAATAAATAAAAATTAGTTATGGTGTACCTATTTGTAAACCTGTTGTTTGTATAGACAGATTAACGAATTGAGAAATAAAAAACATAAAGTAAAGGAATTTCTGATGTTTCAGTGTTAGTGTTAAACTGGGGTATGTCGATTTCAGTCGGTTTAATCCAGTTTCAGTTTATCAGACCTACCACGAAGCCTTGTGATCGAATCAGCATCTTCTCTAGGTTCGCAGTAATTCCTGTCACTCTTCTAACGAGTTTCTTGAACAGGTATAGTTTTTCTTTCTGTGTAAACATTATGTTCACCGGCGCTTATATAATGCCTTTCAGTTTTTGAGGTCTTTGTTTTAACAATCTCGGTGCATTTTCTGTTACAAACGTGAATTGCTGGTACAACTTGCTAGTATTACTGCGGATGTGCCAAGTATCTTTAAATTCTTCATCAATAGTAAGATTAGAAATCGTTTAGTGCAAGACTTTATAGTCTAGACGTCTAGTTAGCCCCTTCTCTTGCTAGAGAGTCCACGGACACTAATTTAATTACCGACAATGCCTATATGTAGTCAGACATCAAGCTGATGGTAGATTGTTTGTTTCAATAATTTATTTATTTTCAAAAGTCACATCTATTCATAACAAAGATCGTGGGTGCAGCATCATTTCTCTGCTTTTCTTGCCTAATTTATTAAGTCCATTAAAGTACTTATTCCCAAATACGAAACAAGCCTAGACCTAATGAGTTAAGTTTGACTGCACGTCTGACATTATAGTTTGAAATAGTGTTGCAGCTTTCCAAAGATAAAATTGTTGCAGCAGTTCGTATAGAACCAGACCCATACAGCTTCCATAAAAGTGAGCATATCCAACTTGAGGATAAACTCTTTGGACGTGCCACCTTTGATGGATCCATTTTACGCTTCTCTGGTGTTTCTTATCACTTCCAGAACCACTTCTTAGCGCATTTTTTGGTACACAAAAAACGACTTGACTTAAAGTTTCGAGGCTAGTTGCTTTGGTGTGGCTTGTGAATTCGTTCATTGCACCCTACATACTCAAGAGTTGATTACTTAATCTCATGCGACAGCTGTGCATATGCCCATATGATAGATTAGTTTTACTGATCACAGCAATACCATATCTCCAAATCATTCAATCATTTTGTTTCAGCCCCCTAGCCTTGCGTAAAAGTGAATGGTCACCTAATTGTAGATAAATATCAGAAAATATTTAAATACCGACGGCTATATTTGAATGGTTTTCCAATGCATACATCAATCGCCCCTCATCTACATAAATAACTTTATGTATATGCGTTCAGCGAATATAAAGATTGTATGACCTTAAAATTGCTTCCAACCGCAATTCAGATCCACTGAAAAAAAATACGCACGCCGATAACAAGTGCACAATAGTAGATATACAACTGGTTAGGGGTAGAAAATAAATTGCAGAGGGTTGACCCCTATCTAGAACTGAAACAAAGTGGCACGTCACCCACGTGTTCAGGATGACAATTCCAGGTGTTCAATAAATTTATGAAGTTATGATAAAAAAAAATATTCCACACTTTGGATACTGTTCCCTTTAACCCTAGTTGACATTTTTTGTCAATTCTTTTGCCCGTGCCGTGTAATTTAGATGAACATGAACAGGGTCAGTCGATTACTGTAAGGAACTTATTTAGCTCTACAAAGAAGAGGGGAAACACTATAGACGGTATATAGACAGGTGATTACAATTTCCTAACGTGTTTTAGACCCTAAGTTGTTTTACAGTAATTGAGCAAGGTGAATCCTCGATGCAGGTGGTTGATTTATGGTTTGTGCATTCATTGATTGTGTTCATTTTTTTGTTTTTAGGGGAGACACTTCTAGGAACATTGTACAGTATCGTTGAATGGTCGAATCAGTAGTGTTTCCAAAAAGGGTTGTATTAATCCATTTATGAAAAAGACGATCCTCATTTGCATCTCTAAGAAAATAGTAAGTCAAAGTTCAATTTCATACCCCGCACCATCTATCTAACTTTTAATTGATTTTAAAGCTTCCTATGACAGCATCAAGATACGAGCTATATACAATGCCATATCTAACTCTGACATTTCTGCAACCTGGTGAATGGCGAACATTTGAGAAGATACAAATTAAAACGGGCGAATGCATTTCTTCATAACCTAAATTTTTTTTTTATTTTTTTTTTTACTGGAACGCATAGAAAAGGGATTTTGTTTATGAAAATATATCTATTTCACGTCAACAAACAAAAACAATGGAAGGTAACATTTGCCGAGTTATTGCCAATATACGTCCCCAACTGCTCGAAAAAATTGACAAATACTTATTTAAGTCTGTTCGTTGATTTTGTATATTGACTAACGTTTAACGTCATTAAAAACTATTTGGTTGAATAGGGTGTGAGTTCATCACAGAGGATAGTACCATCGCCATCCCTGGCGAACTTTATTCACGGTCAAAACCTAAACCTAAACCCTACAAAGCCTTAAAAATGGTTTCAATTTTGTTTGTGAGGCCAACCTCCTCCAAATTGTCAAAGAAGTACCTTCCAATGTGTTACCTTTTCCGAGCAATACCTGCTTGACATTCACATCAGAGAATATGAGTAATATCGTCTGGGACCTATAGGTGCCCACAATACCTGCACGTGTCCGTATTTGCTATACCTAATCTCCTAGCGAGCTTCCTAAGAAGGAAGTGCCCAGAGAGTATCCCTAATCACCATTCGTAACTTTGATCTGCTGAGTTCTAAGTAATTCTACAGATTTTTTTCCAATCTAACTAAAGCCACTGTGACCTACTAAGTATAACAAAACATCTTAGGTCTGCCCTATTTCTAGTTTTCTAGAGAATAATTCTCTTGGCCACGGCTATTGGTCTTATGCCGTCAATAGTTTCAATTTGTATGGGAACTCTGCTCCGTTTTTGGTCAGAACGTCAGCCCTTTCATTACTGTCAATATTACAATGTCCAACACATTGTCTGACATGGTTCTGCTCGCATAATGCTCTGAGTATTGTGCGGCAGCTCCTGACTAGTTCAGATTTTGTGGTGTGAGACTCTAGCAATATTATTGTTGGATATTGATCCCATTTCATGTAGATCCGCGGCTTTAAACACGGCCAGAAATTCTGCTTGGAACACACTGCATGTGTCCGGATATCTCAATGACACAAGTCGGCCTATCTCACTCAAGTTAGGCCTGAAACACACATGCGATTTCAATCGCGCGATTGTTTAGTCGCAAAAAATGAAACACACGCATTTCAATATGAATGCGCACACATAAAATCCGAAATTATGTGCGCGCACTCACATTAAAATGCGTGTGTTTCATTTTTTGCGACTAAACAGTCGCGCGATTGAAATCGCATGTGTGTTTCGGGCCTTAAGAGTATCTACCTGACTCTGTACCCTCCTCAGTTCTTGAACCATCGGTATAAATACAAATTTCATTTTCGTTTCATTCTTTTGAGCCAGTTTTTCCTATCTAGGTATAGCACTTTGTATACGGTGTGTCGAAGTCAAAGAACACCCAAACTTTCATCCGCGTTATCAGGGATGGTGGAGAAAGGTTCCTTGAGTATATAGAGCTGTTTCCTACCTTTCCGATTTTGAAGAACCCTGCATTAGTTAGCCGAAGCGCACTGTTTATAAAGATAAAAGTTGGGGCCTAAACGTACAGCATAATGTCCGAAAATGATATACTGGATTTTAAAGCCTTTGATGATATCAAAGCAAGCCACATAAACCAACTTGACACAATATAAACTTTGACATATCGTTAAGTAGGTATATAGCCGCGTGTCCCAAACAACGGCCAAACAGCAAAAACAAATATCAACATTAAGAGCTTAGGAAAGTATCATGTTCATGTCAACAAGATAGCCGATCAGTGAACCACATTACCAACGTGTCTTGCATTTTTACATGTTAAGTATGCTGTCCCATACCTTACGTCAGTCCACGGCTATAATCATAGTAGGTAGATATTCTACTCCCTCTCCAATGTCAAAATTTATAACTACATAGTACTAGGTACCATTTGTCATATAACTTTAAATTGATTTTATTTTTAATTTAAATTAAATTATATACCTATCTCGTAATCTACTTGTTAAATAAATACACTTGATGTTTTTTTTTATTTTACAGAGGAAACTTGAATATAATTTTAAATGTATACCACAGTTTAACAGGACTAGAATTTGAATTCCATTTACAAATGACTTTCATAGCTCTTTTCTTTAATAAACAATAAAATAAATAAATAAATAAATAACTATGTCTGTGCGAATGCTTATAATGCTTGTGTTATTTTATAGAAAATTGCACAACTTGAAAATATTATTTTCCAAGTAGGTATAATAAAAGAAAACCAATTTCTATTACAATCCTCCATTTGAGTGCGGGATGAGCGGTCCACTGCTATTCGGACTGTAGCTTGTCGAAGTCGGGGATGGTGATTCATCACTATTTCTACTGCTGTTGCTGCTTCCATAATGTCCACCACCACTGGACCTTCCACTCAGTTGATTTGTGCGTGGATCTTCTGGGGTCCAAACTCGCGCATATAACTTACTGCCAGGATATCGATCACCCTTTCTGTACCACGACAACGAGTGTGAGACACCACCACCTGTGGAAAAAATGATACAAAACGGATTCTTTTGTCAATAAAAGCATAAATAATATAATGTACCTATAACCACGCCCCTTCAATCAACAGAAACTCAAACATCCATTAGCAAGGACATTACAACCCCATTAAGATTAAATAAAAGGAGTATCTTGCTGCATCTACGAGTATATCTAACCAAGGAACGAAATCTGCGAAATGCTTATACAGCTGGAAGGACTCAGGCGTTCTCGCTTGCCGCTGTTGTTATGTGTGTGTTTACATTTATTTCACCCAAATAAGGGCGAACGAGGGCATGAGTAAACAATACTATTCCAGGAGTAAAAGAATACACTTAAAAGATAACAAAACTTAGACTGGATGAGATGCTGCTTCAAAATAAAATGTTGTGGGGGTGAATTCGCCACGCCACGCCGCGCCGGCACCCCCGCTTCACAAAGGGAAACAATTTGTTAGCCCTCCTTGGCCAGTGTCAAGTGGTTTTGCGGGTTATCACTATACGACAGGAAAGAATAATTGTAATTAAGAGTGGTGTGAAAATTTGCCATACGTTGGAGCTTTTCTTTATTCTTACATGAAACCATTGGCAAAAGAAAATCCCTGTCCTTGTATTCGAATGATGAGAGGCGAATGAAAATATAAAGCCCTCCCTTCTGGGCAAGGGCTGATGATATCGTGTAGCACATGAACTCGGCACATCTGCTGGGGTGGAACGAATTTCCCACGGGGTGATTATTTTTTTTTTCGGTTCCGTATTATGATAGAATGTTATTCTTACCTATACGTGTATTCTCTACTGGAATGGTGGTGTAGGTATGTTTTTATTCATAAATGCATGGTAATGCAGACGTAAGGGGTCTATTATCTACATGGTAACAACATATACATCGAATGTTATATTAGGTTTATTATTGTTATTACTTTTACCTTTGGTAATAATGTGTTCGGTATTCGAATATTGCATAGCCGTTTGATCGGTTATTTATTGATTGTTGTAAAGCACCTATACGTAGATGCCTAAAGGGTGCTTTGTCCACAGCAATTAATTCGGGTAATTGCGACTGATTTGCATATATCATATTATTAGAACTTATTTCTGAAATTAAATTTCGATTTTCAACTTTAAGTGTCCCTTAACTTGTGTGTAGACAAATTCTAACACCATTTTAACATCAGCACTGTGCCAATTTTTTGACATGTGTAATAGTAGCATACAAAAACTCAAGTAAACCAAAGACAATTATCTCCATGTCGAACACGAAAATATAACCATCGGACCTGTCACTTTAAAAATGTAGCGACTAAATAATGTTCGAGAAAAAATCCGGAAAGAGGAACCAAGCCTGACAATTTTTAATGCTGAAAGAAACGGATTAAGCTTAACATTTTTTAAACTAACACTTTATTAGGCCGCGCTAAATAATTATCATCGGCTAGTTTTCTAACACTTATGAAGAAGAGAAGTTCACCAAACTACAATCTTAAAAAAATATAATTATCGAATGTCACGGTATTAATCTATTAAAATTCAATGTTTTATCTCCTCTTGAATAATCTAGCACAACTCAAGCAAAAGAAAATGTCAAAAATTTGCCTATAAGATAATTTTATTCGGCGCCCTATCATAGTATCCGTTCCGAAAGTAAAATTCACCGATTTTGTACGAATCGGAGAATTTTGCTTCATGGTAATCGTTCCGATAAGCTGTTTGGAACATTTCGTCGTTGACAAAACGTAACGCACACCAGCAGTCTACGTTTCATTGCGCTGGGTTGCGTTTTTTGCACCTGGTTTTGACAGCCACACGTCAATTTCTCTCCGATGGTCTCCGATATCTGTTTATCGCGCAAAGATTTTAGTGAACAAAATGCGTTGATGCATGTTCGGAAAACGGATACTATTCACCCAAATGACAGCTACGAATGACAGGAAAATTCAGCACCGAACTCTTGCGCTGCAAAATTTTTAAAACAGCGAATAGAATTAGTACGTCATGTGAGTTGACCTTAAGAATACATAACTCCGAAGTGCAAAGGGGGATTTCCTACACAAAGCATTTGAATTGCATATAGCTGCTCAGACATTTGAAACCATTTTTTTATAAGTTTCTGATTTCCACATTTTGCTATTCCGATTTATATTTTACATATATCATTGTGCAAATTTCTGAGAATAGTATCTAATATTTTCCAACGAGTAGATCACATTTAGTTCGTTTCTTTAAGCTATAAGTACGCAGCTCGAGCGAAACTAAATTTTAGCTTCTCTCCAATTTGTCTCTCCCAACATTAGCTAAACTCCCAGCTAAATTTTGACATGGAGTGCATTGTGGATATAAATGTCACAGGAAACAGCTGTTAGCTGAAAATAACTTTCTTCAAAACTTCCTTCATCGACGGCAAAAAGTGTTATACCTATTTTCGTTGCGCTTTCTTTTTTCTTTTATCTCAAAAATGTTAACTTTTGAAGCATTCCTCATGGAGGTATTCATTGGAAAAACGCAACACAAAAGCGCAACAGAAATAAAAACCATCTGTCAAAATTTAGCTCAAGAAAAATGTGCCGAACCATTCAGCGGCGGGATAAATTTTGACAGGCTAGGTATATGAAATACAGTCTGAAATGAAAATTTGATTTTTTAGCTGAAGCAGCGCACCACTCGGCTAATTGGATTTACTTAAATTTAGCTCAGCTAAATTTTGGAGAGAATTTTGGACGGGAGCTACAATTTAGCTCGAGTAGCATACTAACCTTAGTGTCCAAATTAGCTAGTGAAAAATCACTAATTCTTGACAAATAGAAAAAAAAATGCATTTAATACCAATTCAGTAACTTTTCCTTTTCAGCCGAACTTGCAATGAACTTTTAAACTGCTTAAAGACTGCACATTATTTTACCCAGAAAAATGTTAAAATTTATGTATTTTTTATGTAGCAAAATTTGCCATTTTATTTTTATAATTAAAAGCCATATTAACTAAATATAATATACACTTTAGAAACGTCTTCTGGGGTTTGGATTGAAAGGTCCTGTGCTCGATCCTGGTCTTGGGAACCTGCCTCCAGAATGACGCTGCATGTGGCTGGCTTGAGCTCCAGTTGTGATTGCAGCAATCAATGCGAAAATAAGCATCAAAAACACTTTTACGTTCATATTGGAATTATTTTTTAGCTGAGTTATGCTAATCAGTATACGAGCACTATTGACTTGCTTGTGATGATGATTTGGCTGCTCAGATGAGTATTTATACGTTTTTCAACTTCAAGCAGAATTTACTGATAAGAATTAAAATTTTCGTTTACTTATTATTTCCAAGAATGGAATAGATAGAATGCGATCTTCAATTTGTAAAGCACATTTATTTTGCTAGGGGATATTTTTTTTTCGTAACGTATTTCCCCACATACGCACGATTCTATCCTCTTGATGCTTCCCAAATGGAGGAAATATGTTGTAGATACTCTACAGCAAGGACGTTTTTGTAAAACAGATAAGGGTCGCCAAGCGATCTGACAAAAATGGCTGCCACTATAACTTCTGTCAATTGAAAAAGTTCTTTAACATAATTTTTAGAAAATTTGTCAAATATACATAAAAGGTAAAAGTTTTGAAAATTTTGAAACATAATTTTCGATTTTAAGGAGCCATAACTTTTTTGTGGCTGCATAAAATTAGGAAAAGTTTTAACATTTTTATGTGCTACTGAATTAACTTTCGAAAATGTACATAAAAAGGTTTTTGTAGTTGTTGTTGAATTGTTGATATATCAGAAGAATTTAAAATGTTTACTAATTCGACGGGAAATAATTTTAAATGAACTAAAACCAGTAAGACAATTATCTTCGACTATGCCGAAGCTCAAATACCCGGTACTGTATTATTGTAAAAATAAAAAAATATTTTAGTACTAAAAAAATATATATTTGTATGGGAGGTATGGGTAGTTTTTATTCGATCAAGCTCATTTTTTGTCAAAAAATTTTAAATATTTTTAAAACAATGTGTGCAAAGTTTAAACTTGCTATCTTTATTGTAGCTATTTAAATTTAATTTTTCACATCAAAAAGCTATATAAATCCGATATTTTTGTATGGGAGGTAGTAGTAGTTTTCATCCGATCTTGCTCATCTTCGAACTTAGCCTCAGTTTGGTGGATAAAAGCTTACGTACCAAATTTCAAGTCGATAGCTCTTAAATTACGGCCGTAATCGTGCGGACGGACAGACGGACAGACGGACAGACGGACAGACGGACAGACGGACAGACGGACAGACGGACAGACAGACGGACATCGCTAGATCGACTAAGAAAGTGATGCTGATCAATAATATATATAGTTTGTCATACCTACAACGCCTCCTTATGTGCGTTACAAATGGAATGCCAAAGTGAATATACCCTCACCACAGTGTGGTACCGGGTATAAAAATACACTCCCACCCTCCCATACGACTTTTTTGTTCGCGGGAGCTTCAGAAATCTCGACTTAAAGTATTATATACCTCTGAAATGGGAAACCCTGCCTTTATGTCCCTTCATTGACCCTCTTAAGTCGCCCTGCAGCTAAAAATACGATACAAAAATTATAGTACACCTATTGGCGTATTTATTTTGGGAAGTGAGTATAACAAAACCAAAAGTGAGTATAACAATTTTGCATGTAAAACCAAAAGTGAGTATAAAAGTTTTGCATGTAAAAGTAAAAGTGAGCTAGCTATAGATTCTCAAAAAATACGCCTTATATCAGAAGTGTAGGAAATGGATGTCGATCTAATATTTGACTCCAGAACCAACTGGATGAATAATATTGTAGCTGCCCATGTTTCAGTATTTGCGAAGATATTTTTAGCTTTCCAAAAGGATCTTTCTTATGCGTTTATGATAAATCTTTAAAAAGTTAGTCACGATAATTGGGTCTTCCATAAAGCAGAAACGAATGACAGCTGTTTAAACATAAGCCCATCAGTTAGATGCAGGGATTCTCGAGTTAAGATTTAAACAATAATTAGCTGTCAGTGGGTATAACCTTGAAATTTGTGAACTACCCAAACAGAAAAATCCCCACAAAATAATTGTTTTTGCTTAAGAATGCGTATCTCATTCGTTCAGATTAAAAAAAAAAAGAACTTCAAGCCTAGGAAATGGATTTATGGTTTCTTATTCTTATCAATAAACTGTGCTCGAAGTTGAAAAACGTATAAATACTCATCTGAGGAGCCAAATCATCATCACAAACAAGTCAATAGTGCTCGTATACTGATTAGCATAACTTAGCTGAAAAATAATTCCATTATGAACGTAAAAGTGTTTTTGATTCTTATTTTTGCCTTGATTGCTGCAGCAACAACTGGAGTGCAAGCCAGCCACATGCCGCGTCATTCTGGAGGCAGGTTCCCAAGACCAGGATCGAGCACAGGACCTCACAATCCAAACCCTAGAAGGCGTTTTTAAAATGTATCTAATCTAATGAAAGTGCTCTATATAGTATAAGTTTTAATGATAAATATATAAAAACAAAAAATAAAAACAAAATAATGTCGTTGGCATAATTATATTCACAAGTTTTGGATCGTCTATGGTTCTATGGTTGTTTGGTTATCTTCAGCATACTGGTCAACATTCTCTTCATACTGGTCTAAAACCAATTCATTTGTTGTGATGGGGATGACTGTGAGTCACTAGTTATCAGAACACTGGTGCCTATTTATGTGTTATGCGTTTTCTAAAATCATGATGGATCTTAGTTCTTAGACCATTATTTAGGCTTGTGGCTTGTCATATACACTGACATTGACAGGAAACTGCAAATTTCGAACTTAATATTAAGTACGCCATTCACTGAGCTATCATCTAGTTTTGTAAGTCTGACAGTTTCCTAACTTCATGCTGCTGAGTTTTCATATTGGGCCGAACTGGTCACGTGAACAGTTTTCTTAGTTGACGTTCATCTTCGCAACACCGACAACTCAAGTCAAGAATTTTTCGACTTACTACTAAGTTGACATCTATTTGTGTCAACATGAGTGTCCGGAGATCTCAGTTTTGACATTTCTATTGAGTCATCGGTTTGACATTTCCATTGCCCTGACGTGTAGGCACTAATCAGAAGCTAAGAACCCAGGAGAAAAAGAAATACAATTGTCAATTAAGTGACATATCGACAATCCAAGCTAGTTTTCGCGTTTAGGTAAATTTGAGCTCAGACGATTCAAGTCGACCTACGATGACTAGACTTTTGAATGCGGCCATAATCAGAGCAAATATTAGAGGCTTACCTACGTTCAAATTCCAATCGAAAGTGAGCGATGCGAGTGTTATACAACTCAAGTAGAGGACAATTCACATGAGAGCGAACGAACGAATTTATAAACATTTTACTATTCGCACAGTAGGATAAATAATTTGGTCATAAAAATATTATATTAAGAAAAAAAGTTTAAAAACAGTTTAAACAAATCGAATTTTAAATTCTGCCTCGATCAAATCCACGTCATTAAAACGTGTTCCACAAATTAGCGAATAAAACATTCATTCGAACTTAACCTCAAATTAGGTATTGCTGGTAAGCTGATAGCTGAAATTCGCAAACTCCCGCGACCAAGAAGTGTTCATATGAACGGACTGTCAAAATTATTCAATATATTCGTTCGGTCGTAGATAGTTGCTCGGATCCATCATTATACTGAAAGATTAATAAATATGAACAACTCTGAAAATGTCAATAATGACCATAATCAGAGTGTGATGTCTGTTGTATATATTCAACAAGCCATTTTCGCCTATGAGTCTTAAATATCTACCTCAAAATAATATAAAAAATTAACTTGATTATTCAATTAAAAGTGGTATTCCCCAAGGTAAAAGTCTAAACTACCTCAGAAATTTATAGATGTTGTGTCAGTTACGAAAAAAAAATGAATAAAAACTAAAACCAAATTCACGAAGATCACTCTAACCACCTAAAGCATATCATCCCCTAATCCTTTAACCTAACTCACGGTAAATTTCAATCACTCATTCCTAGAACATGCATACCACCAACAATCCCTCCTCTTGCAGTTGGAAAATCCTTTGAATCGAGGAAAAAATTACGAACCGAGAAAACCGTGACTAAAACATTTTTTATAGCTCTTAGGCTATAATGCGCGCACGCATATCGTTCTCGTCCTTAGCCAATGTTTTGTCGATCCTTGTGGTTGTATTCCTCTAACCATTCGATAAGCACTGAATAGACATTCTGTTGTAGGAAAGTGTGAAAATCTCAATTTGTTCCAGGCAGCCGGATGAATTAAACACAATTGGCTGAAGGGGAAACGATGTCAACCTTGATGAAGATCCTTTCTGCGTGTTTCAGTGCAATTTTTGCGTGTTTTCGAATTAAATTTAAATAGAAAACTAAATGATATTTTTTCCCGCTGACTCAATTCACTTATAGGAGGGAGGGCAAATATATACGGTTCAGTGGTGAAGAAGGATATATCCATAATTGCATAATTTTCAAAGAAATTTGTTCCTGTCGTAGTCGGGAAGAGATGATGAGTGGGATGATCCTATTGTTCATTGCCAGGTGATTGATTATTTCGAACAACCAAGCGCTTACATGCTGGCAATACGATATGGAGTGAAGTGGAGTAGGGGTGGGAAATTGGACCGCAAGTGTTTTACACTAAGTTTCATACAAAAGCATATTGCGTGTGTGAAATGTGGTCTATTCGGAGTAATGATATAGTGCAAGGCTGTAATTAGGTATTATACAATGACCTGTAGTGCACAATATAGGTACGAGCACATTTTATATACTTTTGGAATATTGTTTTTGAAAAAGTACATTTTTAAGTGGTTCCGCTTAAATATAGTCGTTAGCATATTATTATGGTTAATTTAAAAATTGTGCGGACGGTTCTTTAAACGGAAACCATTCATGTATGCAGAGGGTTGTCATATGAACAAGTTAACAAGAAACCAGTGGTTTGTTACTCACATCTATAACGCAAACAAAAAATCGTCTTAACCGTGCCGTTAAAGTGCTGACATTTTTCAAATCCATTGACTACATGTGAAATGCATCATATGCAATCAGTTTGAAAGATAACGAAAACTGGAGATTTTGTCAGCAGCTATTGGTAGGTAATACTGAATCGTTAAAAAAGTTGATGTTCGTCTTTTGTATTTGCAATAGAAGACAGGTTTGAATAGTTTTTCGCTGCCTTTGGCAATGGAACATTTTAGGGAAGGAAGCGGAAGCGGAAGCAGGAGTTCTCTCAGAAGCAATTTCTACCGACTGACAGATTATTGTAGTTTTTTTCCAAGTTTTCCGACTGAAATCTGTGCAGTAATGTACCTACATTAAGCAGCTCAAACTGTTTTAAGTAATGAAACTACCAACGAGGACCATTTGCGTGAAAACAGCAAACAGCATTTTAAGCGTTAAAATCAACTGTTTAAATCTACAGAAAAATTTGCTCAATCAAAGGCCAATTAACGAATGTTTTCCTGTACGATTTTTCCTGGTCAATTTTGTAATCTGGGTGATCACAGGATCCGTCGTATTCGGAATTTTGCTACGAACCCCGAAAGAACTATCACAGAATCCGTCGTAGTGGACATTTTTGCTACGAATTTAATTCGTCGTAGTGGAAATGTTTGCTATGAATCACCCATCTTGGTCATTCTGGTATGAGGAACGCCGAACTTCGTTTCAAAACTAAGTCGGTCGGTGGTCCTATAGTCCTAACCTATTGACAGATACAAGCTGACGAAAAAAGACTCCTTTCACCCGAATACGCTACTTCTCCGGACGAAGCGGTCCATATATATACTTCTGTGATTTGGTCATCTAAAACGCATTTCTCGCACTAGATTTCCAAAACTTCCCATGGAATCCTTGCCATCAGATAGCCGTCTTCTATATGTAGGCCAAGGAGTAGGTCAGAAATATGTTTTGGGGGCTCCACTAAGCTGGGTGAATCATGAATGGAAAATTGCGCAAGACTTATGGTTGTGACATAGCACGTGCTCATAGCCAACTTGACGGGCTCTGCATCATTGGAAATTTGGCTAGAAAAGGCTACACATTTTTAGGAATAACGTTTGCAGACGCTGAAGAAACGAAAAAAAAAAAATAGAATCTGTGGAACCTACCTAGCTTATGTCGGATCGTTTTCAGATGATTTCACCAACAGATCCTAAAGGTTTTACTTGTCGTACACATAGCAAGAGCTACATATAATATAAATGAACTAACTCACAATCATAAACATCCGTGCTTATATTTTTCCTAAAACTCTGGGTTTCCAAAAATCCATCTCGGGGCGCGAGTGTGAATAGCTTATAGCTATTTCAGCAATTGCAAAATACAGCGAGAATTATAAGTCTAACAAGCTAAAGATTAGGTACTGTGCACCACATTCCCATTTACACTTTGGATCGGCTAGACTAGAGGTAGATTAGATATATGTCTAAGAAATGATAAATGAACACACACTGGTGCTAAAGTGGCATCAAAGCTCCAAGTATGTACATTTTTGTCCACATCAAATACTAACTTAAGCAAACATATCCGCATTATGGACCTGAACCTTTAAGCTTGTTAAAGCAACACCACCAATATACATACATATATTTAAGAAAAATAACCATCTATACTTACTTCGATCTCTCAGTATAATTTTCTTTGGAATCTCCTTTTGATAGTTTCTCTGCAATCCACTCAGTCCTGTCTCATTGCCATTTTTATCCTTCCGCACCATTTCGCCCAGGAACGTGATATAACTGATGGCCAACTTCAAAGTGTCCACCTTACTCAGCCTCTTCTCATAGGGCAGAGTCGGAATATGTGATCTCAAGCCCTCGAATGCTTCGTTTATACTCTGCATCCTTCGGCGTTCTCGCAAATTCGCCGCTTGTCTTTGCTGCGCCTGTTGCGATGCACACTTTAAACGTCGCGTCTTAATATGGCGACTGAAAACCAAACTAAATCTAACGGTTATTGCTATATATGTTTCTTCATCTTAGCTTACCTCTTATCCTCGTTATTTTCCTGATCGCTATTGAATCCACTATAAATATCGCTATCATCCGAACTATTGTCATCGCCAAAGAAAAAATCTGAACTGGAAGTTGAGCCATTTGTCGCCTGAGATCCTTCGAAGAAATGTCGAGCCATTGTCGATTCCAAGTCGAAGTTATCAATTGAAAACATGTTATTGCAGATTTTTTTTTTTTTTCTGTCTTGTATTGGTTTTGATATGAAGTATTGACTGATGTGCGTTATCACAGAGCTAGGACTAGAAAAGGATATATGAGTTTTATCGTGACATGTTTTATTTTTCTCTTTATCTTCGAGGCTATAATATTTCCTTCTATTATCGCCCTTCCCCGGTTTAGTGTTTTTATTTGTTGTTACACTAAACACTCTTGTGATGTGGTATTATTAGTTTTGTTTACAAATAGCCGGTAATCAGCTAATAAAACATGCTAAACGACGACGGGTGACTCGCACGTGCCAGTGCCATTCCATAGATGGGTTAATATACTCCGATTTGTGTGATTATAGTTTTGCACTTGATTTTACGTGAAAGCAGAGGGTGGGACGTTATCTGTTGGAGAAATAATATAAATACGTGTAGTTATCATGTTAATGTGCTTATGGTCCTGATAATGTCAAGTGCGTATACATTCGTAATAAATTTGTTGCTTGTCATTCTTAAGATAAGAATAGATAGCGGCCGTTATTCCTATCTATACAGTCGTACCAACATTTAAGGTGATCTCTGATCTATAACGCCGGCTTGTCTATAAGCTTTTGGTAACAAATAAAAGTGTCGAACGAAGACAAACAAACGAACACAAATTTAATAAAATTGAGTACCTAGGTATTTGAGTTAAAAATTAAGTACTCACAGTTTAAATTTCAAAACTCTTTTGACATTATATTGATATAAGGGGTTTTCCAAATGCAAAAACTGCTTTGATGTTCATTCAGAAATATGTTAAGAAACCACCAAAAGTCGAAACATACACCAAAATATCCAGTTTGCAGTACATATGTAGTTGGTTGATTCGGAACACGACACTTTGAATTGTGACATAGAGCATTTGCCTACTTTGCTTTGCTTTGCTGAGATCGATATTCAATAAACCAAACCTAATACCTATTGCGATGAACGATACGTGCTAATAACTTGCATGCGCTGATGATATTGACAAACAGCTAACTATCACGTTGGCTATATAGCCAACAGAAGCAAAACATGCTGCAATAGATAGATGCTGGTAAACAAGAAAGATCACCCTATTTCGACGAATCTGGCAGAACGTGACAATTCTGTCTACCTCGGCTTTGCTAACATATCTGAAAACGGCATTAGAAATTGCAGACCCTACACTCACATCGAATCTACAACCGTTGGTGCAGAAAAGACAAGTCGCTCAGCTTTGCTTATTCTATAGGTACTTCCATGGTATAGATGTTCCGAGAAACTCAAAGGCATTATCCCTCGAAATGCAACTTTTGGGCGCCCCACAAGACAGACAGCTAATGCTCTCATGGTCATGACCATACAGTACACTTGACAACCACGGTGACAATTTTCCAAAACTCATTCTGTTATAGGACAAGCAAACTTTGAAACTCGCTTCCTGGGGATATATTTTTAAAAGACTACAATTCGCAGCAATTTAAGTGCAGAAGCAGAACTAACATACACCTGCAATGATCTCGGGGCGCTGATGAAGCGTTATAGGTTCGCCTTTCCCGGTAGAAGTAAAGGAATAACCCTTGGCTATAAGAAGACAGGTTATCGCCACTATAACTGATTCCATATAAGACATTTTACATACAGCTCTGAGATATGGTATGAAATACCATGCATTGAAATATTTTTGAAAGAGACAATTTAAGGACGAACTATATGAGCTTTATACTGAGACCCTAGGTTAGGTTAGGTGGCAGTTATCCATTTCATACGGAGTAATTCACTTAGACCAGATAAGGTCCATTGTGATGTGATACCACAAACAGAGTCGGTTATATCCGCTCCTCTTGGAACCATTTTGAATTTTAGAGAAATTTTCGTATTTTGCTGATATCCGTTGCGGCAATATCAGAAAGCTTCCCAAAAAAGTATACTCTCCTAAAGTTTGCTTTCTAATCGAGGATAGCTAGCGCCGGGCAGTTACATAGTAGTTGGAACGGTGTTTTCTTCTCCTCCTCATCCATGCAAATGCGTTAACTCCAAGCCTTGCGGCATGTCTTCCTAGTACACAGTGGCTTGTTGGTACTCCGACAAGAGTTCCGATATGGGTTCTACTGACGTAGTCATCAGTTTTCAAAGCAAATTTCTATACAGCATACCTAATCTACGATTAACCTACATGTGAAATGGGTGCCATGAAATAAAGTCTTATGCAAAAAGGTCCAAAACGTAATTTTTGACTTTTTTGGACTTTATTGCACTTTTGAAACTGAAATAAAATCCAAAACGAATTTTGGACATTATTGCACTCAGCTATTTAAAAGAAAGACGAGCAGGGGGGTTGCAGGGAGACGGCATGCCTCCCATACATATTCTACTGTTTATGCATTGTGGATTTTATTTCCACTTCGATTTGGACTTGCAATTTTGAAAATGAAATAAAGTCGAAAAATCGTTTTGGACTTTATTGCAATTTCTGAAAAGTAATTTTGGACTTTTTGCATAAGACTTTATTTCATGGCGCCGTGAAATGCTTGAAACTTTAACTGAACCATAGAGCGGTTCGAAAGCCAACTCCAATTGTCTGCTAAAAAATAAAATAGTCGATGCAACGGGTCTACATAGGACGGTAGGCCTAGATTCTTACAATTATACATTTTATTTTTACTACAGTAAGTACAAACAATTTTGACTTTGGTGGAGTAGTGAAGAAATACTAAGAAGTACGTTGTGTTTTCCAGGGGGTTTGAATCTTGAACCCATCCCTCAGTAATCCAGCTTGCTAAGCCACTGCTTTCACTGTATGTTGAGCTAGGTAAAATTGATATTGTAACTTTAGGCGGGATTTGAGAGTGAAGTGTCTCGAGCAGGATTGAAGAGAAGATTATCTCCCAATTGATAAGAATGGAGTTCCTAAATAAATCCTTTCAATGACAAATACACCTTCGAAAAATTATTCTCATGATTTATGACCAACTCTGCATTAAAGTCGAATCTTCGGTCTTGCACTTTCGTACAAATCCATAGACTTTGATTGATTGATATCAAAATGTGAAAAATATAGGTATGGTGAAACTTGAAGGTTAAATTTCGTCTAAAATATAATAACCTGGTATTTTTCAGTATAGGTATATTATAAATATAACCTGTGCCTAGTAGGTATAGGAAACGACGTGATCAACTTGGAGATTTGGAGTGCGCAACTATAGAGAAAGTTGGCTAAAGACCAGGCTAACTGCAGAGGATGTTGAGGAATAGGTTCACACTAAACTGTATCGTCACAGAAGAAGAAGAAGAAGAAGAAGAATTGAAAGGGGATTTCTATCATCTCGTCAGATGAGTCAATAATCAAGGCGTTTTTAAAAGCTAGCAGTTATAACAGGCGTTAAAGAAGGAGATTTAACCGCGAACTCTACGAGCTGTACAGCGACATCGACTTGGTCAGACATGTTGAGCGAATGGACACCAACGCTCCGGCCCGAATAGTTTTCGATTCTAAAACCCAGACGGACAACGCAGTAGAGGAAGACCCCGCCTTAGTTGGCGCGCACAAGTAGAAGGGGACCTTAACCAACTTGGAGTGCGCAACTGGACCCGGTTAGCCAAAGATCGGGCTAACTTAAGAAACGTGTTGATTAAGGTCTAGGTTTAGCCCGCACTGGAGCGCCATCTATGTAAGTAACTATAAGTTACTACAGTCCGAGCGTCGAAGAATACAGCTAATATATCCTATCCATTCATTTTTGTCGTGTCGTATCGAAAATATTGCTCTTGCAATTAACCGTCGTCGTATCTCAGAAATGTCACATGTCTGATGAATTATTTGATCCACTTACCTGTTAAATTTGCAGATTATCCAATTGCAGTCTATAATGAAATCCGATATTTAAAGCACTCGTAAATATACCTAGACTCAAGCCTTTCTTATGCACTATTTATGGCACGTGTCACTAGTATGATAAAAACATTATATTAACATGTTTACACCAACACCCAATTTCCTTCCGTTTACAACGGTAATTTTCCCTTATAGAAAGACTCTTTTCAACACTAAACCGACAAAGACCGACGTTATCTGAGCAATCTAATTCGAAAAGCGTGCACTCAATTACGACCGCGTGTAGATATTGTTCCGTTCGTACTAGTCATCTCATCCGTCCCGGAAGAATACTGAACAATTGCCTTGTACGAACTACGAATACGGAACAGATCCTTTAGCTCAGTATCATAACATTGTCAATGGTAGGCATATAGAAAATGAATAACAACCCTAAGGGTGTCTATGGTAACAATCGCTGCATGATGGTCGTGACACAAAGAACATTAGAAGAGGGTTTGTTGTTTTAGAGGGTTGATTTGTCCATTGTGCGGTTTCTACCCTGCTGTGCTTTCCAGGAGATGCTGCTGTATTATCGAAGGCGTGGTTTGATAAGGGCGAATCAACCAATCATAGAATTTCAAGTGCGATGGCTCCACTTTTATTTTGTTTTCTATTGCGATGGGGATGCATTTCGAAAAGAAAAAATGGTGAAAAGCTTATACTTTTAGCAGCCATTTTGAAGGAGCAAAGCTTTCGTGTTTTTTTATTGACAGAGGGGAGAATTTTTAATAAGCTACTTGAAATGTATGTCTCTGGAAATCAAGTCAAGAGTTATGAACTTCTGAAATTACATAGGTATTTCAATTGCATGTTGAAGGAGTAGTTCCTTATGTTAAATAAACTTCTAGCAGTTGATGTTCCACATAGAATCAATAAACTATGGCATCTGACAGACATTCAAAGAAGAAAGAAATTAAACTTTCTTATTGTATTTTAGAAAACCTCATATCAAATGAATAAAATAAAAATTACCATATAACTGGTAACGCGTTAGTGCATTCTGGTTTGAGAAAAAAATAAAGCGCCATTCATCATGAACTACGACAAACCCAATTCAAATTTATTTGCACTTCCTACATCTCAAAAAGGAAAGTATTTTATTAATCTTCCAATTGGCAGCGTTCCATTTCATGTCGCTTTTTCGTTTCATTGGAGTTCGGACTTTGGAGTCACTGCCCAACGAGCGGAAAGAAATTTTACTTTAAATAAGTGCATTTTCGTGACAGAAGAGCTCATTTGTCTCTCTATTGTTCGCTTAGCTGCCAAAACTGTTTCTCCTTCGCATTGAGAAGTTTTTTCTGAATCAATCTTATCACAATTTTGTTGAAATAATTTTCAATGACATCTCTGGCTCTGCCGGATTTTTGGACTCTCAGCAAACACTTGACGAATGTTGATTTTCAACTTCTCAAGAGTTTTAAGGATTGTCCGCTTAAGCATGATCTTTCTCGAAGCCCCGAGGGCTACTTAACATCCCCAAATCTCGAAGTGGAAACTTTTTTTTCTGGGATCCATCAACAAAATCACTCAGATTGAAATCTTCAATTTCAGAAACAAAAAACTCATTGAGACTATCCCAGAGTGTAAGAACTCTGAGGAGTCGATAACTTTATGTCAGGTGGCGCACACAAGGGCAAGGGAACCTTGATCAACTTATAGCGTGAGAAGCTGGATTTTAGCCTTAGATGGGCCAATTTAGCTTTGTGCATTTTTTACTCATTTTATACAGACACACAAGGCACCAGTAATTACGGAACCAATCTACTATCTAACCTTTCGCGCGATGGAATTGTTTACCTAGGGTAATAATTAGCCATGCTAAAGTCATCCACCAAGCAATTATCGAGGACCTATCAAAGCGTTAATTAACTCTAGCTTCATTAGAAACTTTATTGTGGCCTGTTTTTTTTTTAAATCTATACATTGTATTTTTCTATCTTCGTTGTTTATAAGTTCAGTACCTTCCTACAACCTTGCATCGTTAAATGCCCATTTTGTAAAATTCCAATTTTACAACTCAGAACAACTCTCGTGTTCTGTATCAAGATCAGAACACGCAATCTACCCCCATCGTGATTAATGACATATTTTGGATTACCGTGCCATAAAAAATAAAACACAACTACCTACCATGAGAATTCATTGCAAAATCAAATAAGGTGCATATAACCTAAATCTGTTCGCAAACAACAAATGCGTACCAGCATAATTTTTCAGCATTAAAACCCGATGAAGCTGTATAACGTTGATTGTTTTCCTAGGACTACGGAAATATGTTTCAAACTACAAAAAAAAAAATGTTTTCAAATCAAATATTTGCACTTTTCAGAATTCCAAAATCCCCCTCGCGTTCCGAAGATTTGTCAAATAATTGCACCACCATCGCGACCACCATTAGGAAGTCTTAATTGTACAAGGGTGTCAAAATATAAATTTTTCAACTTTGAAGAGTAGTTCACCCTCTTTTTTTGTGTATATTTCAATTCGCTGTCTCTGGTTTTGTTTTTATTTTTGTTGCTCTTTTTTTGTTGTTGCCAGTCTAGTGACGAAAATAAGGGACACGACATGCGAATGAATTAAATATGGTTCGGTTTGATCCTGGCGCCGCAGCTGTATAAACAAAGGTTTTTGAAACTATCTTCAGGTTTTTGATAGTGCGATACTGGTAGAGGTTTTGATAAATGGATGCGTAACTACAGATATCTATCATTTTTTTCCGCTTGTTTTACATTTCTTTATCGAGAAGAACGATGAATCAAAGAAAATAGATTCGAAAATTACGGACATCCGGTATTCCGTAAAATTGCGACAAATTGGTTAAGTCTAATAAGAACACACGAACATTCCTTCCGAGTATAAAAATCAGAGTATATCCATTTTATTTATATATATTTATATTATATTATATTTTAAAAAAATACCGCCTAAACCACAAGTGTGAGTTAAAATTGAGTCCGCAACTTAACGTTTCCTCCCTTTTTACAGATTTTAAAGAATATGAAGATGCGAAACGGCCCAATCAAGAATTTTTAGACTCGTTAGAGAATCTTGAACAAAAATTTATTTCTTGTTTTCCAAATATGTACTACCTAAATAATTTTGAGGGGAATATTTTTAACTTTTTGAAAAATGAATTTCATTACAACTGTTGCAAAAATCAAAATAAGAAATTTCTTATCAAATTTTACGTCCGAGTACGGGTTTACTTTATTCTAAAACAGTTCAATAAAAATAACAAAAAATGTACCAACAAACAAAAATATTTAAGTGTAGCACACATGTGAATATATATTAGATATAAAATGTTCAATAAGAAATATTACAAATTGATTTTGCTTTTTTTTACGTCACACCCTGTACCACATTTTGAAATAGTTCGACTACTCTTCCATCCCTCTTTTACTAGAGCACTTTTAGTGCCGTCTATTTCTCGAGTATGTGTACTGCAAATTGTAAACTGATAAGAAACACGTGGAGAGTGTCCCTACTCATTAATGGATATACTCTGATAAAAATGTATTTTGGCCTCTCCCATTTTAATACGAAATCCGTCAGTTGGGAATGCCACGAAAATAAATATTGCTCTAAAGGCGCACAATGATTTAAAGTAATGGGTTGTTTTTATTTTTAAGTGAACGCAAACATGTCAATCAACCAATTTTGAAAATTCGCTACAAAAGCAATTGTTTGCAATCTTCTAAAATCCCAGATTCAACCTAACCTGTCTATCAAATAAATCCAAATGCAAAAACAGAAAAACAGAATTTTTTTAAATTAAAATAAAATTAGAGGAGGATCAAAACCGAATTATGTCCTTTGCATTGACAAAAGGAATTAACTCAGCACTCTCTCCCCGATTGGTTGAATGACGCAGTCTATGGGTTTATACGCTCGAAAGGACAACTTTACACTCTAGATCTGGTTCAATTTTGGTCAGAGATTAAAGTTTTTTCGTTGTGCAAATGCAACCCCTGATGCGGATGATGCAATGGATCGCCGCCATTCATTAAGTGCCAACAGGATCAGTAAGGGATATCCGTTCTTATCTGAGTGTGCGGATCTTTAGGGTGTTATAAGCCTTCGGATGTTGTAATTGAAAATTGTTAAGGTATATACCTAGGGATGGATTTTTTTTTACTGTAAATTAATCAATTCAACAATTGAAGTTGTCCTTTCGAGAGGGTTGGTCGGTTGTTAATATATTTTTTTTTTAGAATTGTTTTTTTTTTTAATATCAGGTTCATCCCATGTGGAATTAATTTAGTGGCGGTTTTTTGTATTTCATTTTATTAAAGGTATACCCTGATTATGATTTTAAAAGGCCGCTTGGGGGATTAAGTGTTTTGACGAGTTTGAAGTGCTTTTTAAATAGATCTCTGATTTATATCTCCCATCAACGAGATAGGGTG
Organism: Cheilosia soror; assembly: GCA_949372485.1. Lineage (NCBI taxonomy): Eukaryota > Metazoa > Arthropoda > Insecta > Diptera > Syrphidae > Cheilosia > Cheilosia soror. The sequence continues at coordinate 7,029,405 of OX443562.1, read as the reverse complement.
TTCTTTTCAAATTGAGTTGGAGTTACCAATGCCATTGCTTGTTGTTATGAGGAGTATTATTTGTAAAGATAAAGGTGATAAGGGGCTGTCATTGAAATCATGGTGAATTGTTTTTCTTCGAAGTAGACTGCGCTCTGAAGCAACTGAAAACAAAGGACGAAGTTAAGTTTAGGATGTTAATTTGTTATGGATACCTACGCGATGTGCGTGCAGTGGAGCAGTGGTTGGAAGTTTTTTTTTGTATATCTGTTGTTTTTTTGTAAGTTCTTCTGACTTTCTTTCTAATATTGTGGTAATTTTCTCGACTTTTTAAGAAAGTTAATATAACAAAAGATGCGCACTTGAGTGGCCCGAAGAATAATGCCATCGAATATTGTGTCAGTTTGAAACCCAATCAACAATGGAAAAAACCCAGGTTCTTAGAAAAACGCTTCTGAACCTTTTCGAGCTGATAAAACGAAGTAAACTCAGCCTTCTTTTGGAAAATTTTCCAAAAGTCTGTGCAACTACTTGCATACGCTGACGACATCGACATCATTGGCAGAACACAGCGAGCTGTCACTGGTGCGTTTGCAAGTATCAGTACAGAGGCGGCAAAAATGGGTTTAGTGGTGAATGAGGGCAAAACGAAATATATGCTGTCAACAAGAAGGGACACACAACATCGACGAATCGGACAGAACGTCACGATAGACAGCTATAACTTTGAGGTAGTTCGGGACTTTGTCTACCTCGGCTCCGCTATTAATTCTGAAAATGACATCACATCAGAAATCAAGCGAAGAATCACACTTGCCAACCGCTGTTACTTTGGCCTAAGAAGGCAATTGATTAGTAAGGCCTTGTCGAGAAACACCAAGGAGACTCTATATAAGACCCTCATCATCCCAGTCCTGCTTTATGGCGCAGAATCATGGACGTTGTCAAAAGCGGATGAAGATCTCCTTGGGCGCTTCGAACGCAAAATTCTTCGAGTGATTTTCGGTCCCGTTTGCGTTGACGGGCTTTGGAGGAGGAGATTTAACAGCGAACTCTACGAGCTGTACAGCGACATCGACTTGGTCAGAAAAGTACGTATCAGTCGACTAAGATGGCTAGGACATGTAGAGCGAATGGACACCAACGTTCCGGCCCGAAGAGTCTTCGATTCCAACCCGGAGGGACAACGCAGTAGAGGAAGACCTCGCCTTAGGTGGCGCGCACAAGTGGAAGGGGACCTCAACCAACTTGGAGTGCGCAACTGGAGGCAGTTAGCCAAAGATCGTGCTAACTGGAGAGGCGTGTTGGTTGAGGCCCAGGTCCACCCCGGACTGTAGCGCCATCTAAGTAAGTAAGTAAACTCAGCCTTCAGACTGAATTCAGGGTGTTCTACTAAAGTTGTCGTTAAGGGGTTGAGCAAGGCCTTAAGCTTACTCAGGTTGTCACTGCAAACCCAATACTTCAACCTTACCTAATTGCTCAATAGTATAATATGTTTAATATTTTATCTTTTATTATTTTTATTGTTAATTTTATTCAGCAGTATATTTCGTCCTTTAAACGTCAGAAAGGTCGACATATGTAAGAAAAAAAACCCATAACAATTATATTTAAAATAAACTTTATTATACAATAAAATCAGCTATAACACAGCTCATCTATAACATTTAACTAATAAACCTACAAAAGGAAAACTTTATAGCTTCTTAAGAGCATAAACAGAATACACATGAATTGGATTTAATTTTTCTGCAAATGTGTATCCATTGTACACTAAATCTGTATAGGGAATTCGTACGACGGCTTCGAAACCTAACTTTTCACCGATTATTTGTGTAAATTTTGTTGTAAATATCGAGGTAACAGCTTTCGGCCGTTTACCCTGAATATGTTTGGGAAAATCTTCATCCGATAGTAAACCATTACCAAAATTTCTTGCAAATTCTATGGAATACGCTGTCAAAGATCTAGCGATCCCTTTACGCTCGAACTCTGGTCTTGTTGAGAGGAAAACTACTTCCATGCAACATTCTATGTTTAACTTCTTGTAGACGTCATAAGTATTTTCCATGAGATCTATATATTTGCCAATGTATATCATTTCTGGTGATTTGAAGTCTTTGATTACCTCATCGATGTTGCATTTCGATTTCGGTTCCTGGGTAAAATTAAAAAAATGTTAGATGTAGGTAAGTGCATTGCAATATCTTAGAAAAAAATTATTGTCCTTACATATATTTTGTTAATGCAAATAGCGGCTAAGCGATTGCTCTGTATGTGTTTGGCCCCAAAAGATATTCCATCTTTCAGGATATAACGAATTAACAGTTCAATTTCTGCAACAGCATCTTTGTTGGCTGTCAGATTGGTGGCAATGCAGACGTTTTCGTGTTTCACGAAATATTTTAGGAAAATCTGAAAATAAGAAATGAAAATGAAAAGTTATGTATTATGTCCATTATTACTATGGCTATTCAATACGCAATCATAAAAACTATACTCTACTAGTTGTTCTTAAGAACAATGTTGTCTTTCGTAAAATGCGAAAAATGTGAATAAATCGATTTTCTGGAATATTCTTTCTGCCTAAACCTGAAATACAGCAATATGAAAAAACCAAAAATATAGAAGTTATTTTTTGTATAGGAGGTGACACGCCCATTTTGGCAAATTCTCACAGGAACACTCCTGATGGGCCAATACCTAAGATCGTCTGTACATTTGAACTCTATATCGATTAGGATGTTTTCAAGATATAAGATTTTGAATGATTTTTGTATGGGCGGCGCCACACCCCTCTGGCCAATTTTGACCAATCTTCACAGAAACACTTCTGAAGCAAAATCTAAGATTGTCTGTAAATATGAACTCAATCGATGCGGCGGTTATCGAGATATCGAATTGTGCGCATAGAGCACCACCTGTTGAGAATTTTTCGACGTCTCCTTCTTCCTAAACCATATTTTCACGTAGCAGTTACGAACAAACCCACAGAAGGAAGTATCCAATTTGGTTCAGTCGTTTTCAAGTTTCAAATATCCGAACACAAACCACGATCCATTTTTAAAAATAAAGATTTGACATTGACACTTGTGAATATCTGACAAAATATCTATCTTTTTTGTCTTGCGTTTTACAGAGAAATTTTTTGGTTTCGGAGTGATGAGTTTTCTTCCATCATACACCACTTCATAGCCTATAACCTAAGAATTTCCTGCCTGGTAGCTCAATGGACCATAATTGGGCTGTGTGCTCCAAAATGTAAAATCACGTTTAACAAAAAAGGGGAACATTGTCAACCAATTTGAAGAACCCAAGCAACTCACTGAACTAACTGAGGTTCGGATTTCACTTACGAATATCACGGTAAATGCAATATTCAGAAACTAAAGTACCAAGCGGTGCAATGGGAGACTTCTCAAAACAGAACCGAATTGAAGAAGGGATCTACAATTTTATGCCGAGTTTTAATTTGGCTTGTGTCAAATCAAAAGGCCTGCAAAATAAATTAGAGTGCGTGCAAGTTGAACGACTGATCGATGTCACTTGACTGCAAAAGTGCTTCCAAGTTTTAAAAGTGCGGGTTTGTTTCAAAATATTTATTTTTAAGTTTTGTGAAAGAGTAAAACAAACAAAATTAAGACAAAATATATAAAACGATATACATATAGCCCAAAATTGTGCTGGGCGCTCTTGGCAGAAATTTCTATCGTTTTTTAAGCAAACAGGTAGCCAAAAATACGACAAAGCGCCCAATCTGGCAACCGTGCTTAAGATGTAATTTGTGTTTTTCCGGGGATCGAACCTGGGATCCCTCGCACAGTAGTCCAGCACACTAACCACTGCGCTACTGCGCCCATTGTAGTAGTGGCTTACATTAATGATTAAGTTTGAATACAGTCCTCGGTTGGGTGGTATTTCATATCTATCCATATTTAGAAAGACCAAATGAATGCCCCCATTCAGTCGGAATCGACAGAAGGGGCTGTAGATGGCTTTGAACGCGTTTATGGTTTAGTGCATCTAAAGGTTGTTCCATAATTCACGCAAAATTTGAATTTTGCGCCATTTAATAGTAGGTACAGTGATGCCATTAAAAAAGATAACAATGTGACAGCTGACAGTTCGGGGTTAGTAAAAATGAAGCGCTATAAGAAAGAAGGACGCATTTTCATTGTTGTTAAGATAATGAAGGTTTGTCAGCAGGTATGCAATTTTGCAACGTTTTATAATTGGTAGGGCAGCTTGATTTTAATTTTGGCGAACTCATTTTAGATAAGTACTGGCCTAGATAATGTACACCAACACAAGACTTTTTTAGAATGAAACTCTATCATGCAATCACTTATTATTAATCATTTTGACCATATACATAGTTTAAATATATTCCACGAAATTTGTTCAGTGATAACAAAAATTATTAACAAATACTGTAATTTAAACATACGATACGTCGATAACCCATGTTTGTCGCATTCTAGAATCTATATAGTAATTTTGTACCTCTAAACTGCATAAGCTATAATTAAATGATTAGTGTTTCCTAAAACTTTGCGTTGAAATTCTAAATTAGGTATGTCGTACGAGGAAGTTAAATCACTGCCCTCAGATAAATTTGTAATCACATGTACGGCATCTATTGATGTGCGCCTGTCATGTCAATCAAAAGCAAAAAAAAAAAAAACGAAGCACTAGATATTCATCAAAGGCGAGTGTAATGAAATTTACGATCCCATTCCAAAAACTAATTTCAGAAGGTGCACTATAGAAACAATATTGGTGATAAAGTATTAAACACATTTTTCAATTAAATGGTTTTTAGCAGAAAACAATATAAAGACATAATTGGTAGGTTGCTACCTACGTGACTAATGCAGTACAAGGCCATTATCGAATGTATTCGGATAGTTGAAAAAATAAATCTATTTGTATTGCTTGTACGTGTTAAATACACACTGAGCCAATGGAGTTTATGGTTGAAATACTTTGTGTTTTTGAATTGCACCTACTGTAATTATATTGACGTAGACATGTATTTTCCTTTTCCAAATAAATTTATTGGCTTGGCATTGCAAGGGAATGAGCTAGACCAAACCTGGTAACATCAACCATTGATAGTGGACTATAATGCCCAAAACTCATGTGATGTAAACTGTCACATGCGTTTCCCAGGTCCGCACTGAACTGCAGCGCCATTAAAAGTCACATAATTGTTTTTGAAGTAACCACTACATCTACAGGTTATTGTAGTCTCTAATTCTAGCCGACAAAATCAAGCCAAGATTCAACTTCGCTCTAAGTAGATATTTCGAGTGTATGCCTGCAGTAAAAGTGACATTATCGACCAATCTAGTTTTGGCGTTCAGAAAAAATCGGGTCTAGACAATTAATTCGGTTGCACAGTTTCGGTTAAACCTTAAAAACAGAGTGCATTCTGCAGTTTAAGTTAAACAACAGTATTCTGACGTTTAAACCTCAGATCACTTGACATGACACAGAGACATTTCAATTTGAAAGCTTCCAATTGTCAAAGACACAAATATTTGAGGTTGTTTTACGCGTTCTTTGAAAGAACGGAGAAGGAACGATTTTGGAAAAGTCGTATAAAATCAAAGTACTGTACAATACTGCCAAATTCTATTCCTTAAATTTAGTTAAACTGCGAACAGTTGAACTGAAGTTCAGATTACATTGTGAAACCGGACGAGTTGAACTTCAAATTTAAACTCAAGTTCAGGTTCAGACTATGCGCACCTAACTAGAGAGTACCCTTTAAATATTTGTGGGTCTCAGCGTGATGGTGTCATGATACGTGAGCACACATTTCTGGCCTCATTTTGACGTTTGTGAATGCAGAAATAGGCAATTGCTGCATTTTCTAAAATATATGGATGAGTTAATGATAGGTATAGCGTTATAAAATATACTGTCAGTTGTTGGTTTTAATTTTGAAATTAAAAAAAATTTACGAAAACCGAAATGTATGCATCTTTTAGGCAGTTATAGTGAGGACACAAATATACCAAAAAGAGCGAGGGCCATTGTAGACTAAAAGTAAAAACCCCTGTTTCAAAAATCTAACAATTTTGTGATTGCAGTTCGAATTTAAATAATAAGCAAATTGTGTTGATCAGATCTATGAGACATGAGAAGGTAAGTCTAGACTCTAGGCGAAAGGATAAACAGGCAACATAAACGACCATAAACGGCACAGAAAAGAATGGGAAAGCTTGGGTAACGCTACATGTAGGTATATACTCAAATGTTAGTAGAGATCGAAGCTATACCGGATCTAGCTAGGAACTTCTATCACAAAGGTGTAATCTGTGATATTTCCCTAACTAGTAGAGTAGTACGGTGCTTTTGCAGTCAGTAGTGAAACGCAGAGACGAAAAACTGGACAAAACGACAAACTAAGATAGGTATGGGATACCTATGACTATGACCTACCCAAATGCTTTATGACTTCTGTCCACCTTGGGCAGTATCAAACCGAGACATTTGTAAAATCTTAACAGAATTATCTTCGAATAAGTATATCATTAAGCCTTTAACTTAAGAGCTGCTTCTAACTATAATACTACTAAGGGAAGTTTTTTGCCAAGTTTCCAAATGTGTCGAACCAATTTGTGTTCCTGGATTCAATCACTCGACATAACCTACATTCGACTCGGTGTTTGGCGGACAAAATCCTATAAGAGAACTCAAATTATTATACCTACCTTTGCTGACAGCTTTTCGACAAGACTAGATACATGTGAGCTACACAATTTCATCTGCCAAATTTCTTCTGTTTGCAAATAAATGTTTTCAATTAGGTAGGTATATTTAGATTTGCATGTGTCTTCATGGGATAGAAACTGTCAACCACTTTATATGTTGAACCACAAAGCTAATGGAATGTTTGTTTATTTTTTTATTTGTTTGGCAGAACTTTCGCAAAAAAAAAAAAATGTTCTGCACATTAAAGGAAAATGGTTGTCCAAACAGAAAATCATTCGTTATAACAGCGAAAAAAATATTTCCACTTACTTCAGTTGCTTCATCATAATAATCCTCAGTTAATTTAATGATTTCAATTTCGCCTGCAAAATATCCACAAAAATATAATTTTTATCATTGAACTTAATATTATAATAAATCACATCGAACTATCTATTACCATCACAAATAAATTTTGGCGCGGATTGATTTGCATTGTTTGAATTTGACATCTTCACGAAACTGACCGTAAACACAAAATTTACTCTATTCGAATTTTCACTACTAGACACAACGTCTTCGCTAAAAACACCCTAAACTACTATTTCGACAGATCGCTTTTCGCTATACACGATACATTCGATACTTGAAGAGTCCAGAGTCTACCCCAATTGTTCTATTCACACTGTTGTTGTCATCGTTATAAGCTAAGCTATAAGCTAATAGAACTTTTTTTGTTGTTGTGCCATTTTGTTTGTGAATATATGAAAATATTTTTGATTGCAAAGGGGTTTGTGTGTTGCCTATCTCGGGCTCTTATGTACGCGTATGTATAGTTAAATTAATAAATTGAACACTATCACATACAATGCACAAAAGATACTATTCATGAATACTGAGAGTTCTTCCCGAAAACGGCAACGGCAACGATTTTTTTTTCTTATCATTTAACCCTGATAGCTGGCACAGTAACTATAATATTCAGACGTCATTGTCGTCTATCTGTTAGCCACCTGAAAGCCGGCACATAAATTTGGCACAAATTGATAAAAACGGAAGTTTAAAATCTTGAAAGAGTGAGAGATAATGGTCCGCCCTTTATATATGGGCTCTTTGAAAAAAATTAATAAAAAAATGGGGTTAACGATTGCACGATCCCAACACGGCGTCGATTCTATAAACAATTGGATTCGATTAAAAATATGTTTATTTATAGAATATAGAGAACTTGAAAGCGTTTTGTTATCACGCGCCCGTTGGGGTCTTTTCCAGAGAAAATGTTTGTTGTTGACTGAATTGAGAGAGAAATGTCTTTAAAATAAATATTTTCCTTAGTTGTTTTTGTTTTATGTAGTTAATGAATTTCGAGAGCTGTTTGAAAGATTTATTAGTTTTTAGCGCAAAAAAGCTGTTTTCGTACATTATTATGACCGCGGGTGTTGATTCCTGGCCTGGGATATGTATTTTGTTTTACTCGTTAGTTTTTGTGACGATTTGTGTGTTTTCTTCTTATTTTCAATCCTGATAATGGTTTTCAATATCGCTGAATTATTATTATTATTATTTATAGTCTTTTTGAAAAGATAGCGAGTATCGATTTAGGAGTCTTTTATGACCTATCAAAGTACTAACATTTTATCGACTTCCTTATTATAAGACCGCACAGATAATGGACTATACTGACGAAAGGCAGGTGGGTTGGGTATACGTTTGCCTGCAATCCAAAAGCACGTTTTTCAAATGCCACTTTCCAAAAGCCCGTAGATATCACAATCCCCTTTCCAAAATCTTCTGTGCTGAAATCCCTTACTCTAAAAGACCCTAAGAGAAAATCCCCAGAGACAAAATCCCCCATTCTTAGATTTACTTACTTACTTATCGGGCTCCCGACCCGTGAAGAGTCTCTGCCTGAGACACTGCAGCCTTCCATCCTCTACGATCCCGGGCACGCTGCTTCCAATTGTCCAGACCAAGCGCTCTGGCATCCGCGATGGCTTGGTCTTTGAAACGGAGGTTCGGTCTTCCTTGTCTTCTCGAACCTGGGGGCTGGGATTCGAAGACCCTCTTGGCTGGAGCATTATTGTCCATTCGCTCGATGTGGCCGAGCCAATGTAGTCGACGTGTTTTGGCTTTTTGGACTACATCCACATCTTGGTACAGCTCATAGAGTTCGCGGTTGTATCTTCTCCTCCATTCGCCCTCCTCGCACACAGGACCAAAAATCCGCCGAAGTATTTTTCTTTCGAAGGAGCCCAGTATCAGCTCTCCCTTCATGCTTATCGTCCAACACTCGGCGCCATAAAGCAGAACTGGCAGGATAAGGGTTTTGTAGAGCACACATTTCGTCCTTCGAGTTAGGAGTTTTGAACCCAGTTGTTTTGCCAAACCGAAGTAGCAACGGTTTCCTAGGGTAATTCTTCGCCGGATCTCCACTAGGGTGTCATTCGTGGAGTTTACGTTTACTCCGAGGTAGGTGAACTCCTTAACTACCTCGAAATTGTTGCTATCAATAGTGACGTTTTGTGCTAGGCGGTGGACAGATGCTTGTTTGTTTGTTGATAGCATGTACTTAGTCTTGTCCTCATTTACTACAAGTCCAACGGATTTCGCCTGTTCTTCAATCGCCGTGAACGCTTCTATCACGGCACGCTGGGAGCGACCGATGATGTCAATATCGTCCGCATAGCCAAGCAGCTGGACGGACCTGTTGAAGATAGTGCCTTCCGTGTTGACACCTGCCCTGCGCACTATCTGCTCCAGTACGAGATTGAAGAAGTCGCATGATAGAGCGTGTCCTTGCCGAAATCCGGTGCATGTTTGAAAAAGTTCGGAAGAGCTGCTTCCAAACTGCACGTTGGCGTTGCAGCGGGTGTTTTCAAGCGTCACGCGACACAGCTGAATCAGTTTTGCCGGGATTCCAAATTCGGCCATCGCCATATAGAGCTCCTGACGATGTATGCTATCATACGCGGCTTTGAAGTCGATGAATAGGTGGTGAGTTTCGACTTGAAATTCGTTGGTCTTTTCCAAGATTTGCCTCAGTGTGAAAATTTGGTCTATAGTCGATCTGCCGGGCCGGAAGCCACACTGGTACGTGCCGATTAGTGTGTTGCAGAACGGCTTTAGACGTTCACACAGTACGTTGGATAGGATCTTGTATGCGACATTTACCAAGGATATGCCTCGATAGTTCTTGCAAGACATAGGATCGCCTTTTTTGTAGATGGGGCATATGGAGCTGATAGTCCAGTCATCGGGCATGTTTTCTTCCACCCATACTTGGTTGATGATTCGGTACATACTCCCATTCTTAGATTTGGTGTTATTAATTCTGTAGCCGCGGCACCTAAAAATGGTGTTAAGATGTGAGATACGTATGGGAGGCATGCTGCCCCCCTGCAACCCCCTGCTTGTGGTCAATATAGGATTTTGAGTAGGTGCAAGGGGTATATCCAAACTTTAGTTTGCTTGTGGGAGATTTTGGCATAGGGAATTTCGTTCAGGGAGATTTTGGAAAAAGAGAGAGAGAGAAAAAAAGAGGGAAAGCGATTTTGGAAAAGAGGATAACGTAGGGATCCCGGTCCACAGAAATGTTTGCGTAACATCGCCTAAATTGAATGGTTCATTCCGGCTGTCAGAGGAATGTTGATCTTTGTCGCCGTTTTGCTGTCGGCAGAAATAGTTTTTCCATATTTCCAGCACTGATTGTCGATCTAATTCTATCAAGTAAGGTTTTCTTCGCCATCTGTCCGGGCTTCTGAATAGGATTTGTTGTGTATCTTGTTCTTGGATCTCTCAATATCTTCGATAGTGAACTCTTCTCGACGTTCGCGAGTCGATGTTCTTCTTGATCTTACGAACAGTTCTAATTCTCTTTCAAAGAGACACTTTATACACCTCTTGTCTTGCTTCGTTTGCTATAATCCACATTATTCGTCAAACAAGGGGTTCCATAGTTCCGGTTTTCGAAACTGTTACCTATTTTTTTAATTTAAATTTAAAAAAATTAACAGCGAATGCAATATCCTACCAGTTAAAATTTCCGTACGCATTTTCATTTCAAGTTTTTGGTTTCAAAAGACGAAAGACCGCTTGAAACATTTTAAGAAATATCCGTCAATTTTCAATTCTTAAAGTGAGATCCGTTCTGCAAAACGATTTATGATGAGTCTCTCAATCAAGCGATGCTGCCTACTTTTATATTGTGGATTTTCGGACTTCTATAGTTTAGTGAGTCTGACAGTAGTCTGGACGCATTTGTCTCTCTTTTGGATTGTCAATAGATTTTTTACAAGACTGAATTTGTCAATTGACGTTGATGGAGGGGTACACGATCAGTATCTAGTCAAAAAATACTGCAAAAATATGTACTCAGATGAATAGACCGGTTTCAATCCTCTTAGTTAAATAAATTATCAAAAACTGTTGGGATCGGACAAATAAAACAGGGGAGGCAAGCGCAAGGTATACTGAAGACCCCCGCCCAACTCGAAATTCTTTTGCCGCTGGTTCTTTTTTTTTAAATTAATTAATCTTTGCTATATAAAATAAAATTAGCTTGTAGGCGTATATCCAAATCCAACTCCTATCTGCCGAAGTTAGGGATCTCAGTATTTTCAGATGAGCTCACATGTGCGAAATGTCAAATTCAGAAACATGTTGGGATAGAGAATGCTGCTAAAAATTAGAAAATGATAAATTGATACCTACTTTAATAATTCTCGCCGTGGGCCTTCATCGATATTATCTTGACTGCTAATTTAAACCGAAGTTGCAAGCATTGGCAGCACTTAATTATTGTTATTAACAATAATTAGCTTAATTCCAAACGTTTATTTTCAATGAATCTAACACCTCGATTTTTATCTTCACATTTTTTTCAGCCTAATTTATAATGTCTAACAATTGCTTTATTATCTCAATAACATATTTTTATTTATTCACAACAATAGTAATTGGCAATCGCATTCAAAGCCAAATCAAGTGCAGGTGAAAATGCCTCAAATATATAATTTCAATTGCCAGTTTGTAATAGTATAATGTATTATAAGCATCGTGCAACTGCCAATTGTGTTTAACGGTGAATGCTTTATAAAATCTCTAACATTTATTGTAAATGAATCTACAATAGTAAAGCAACTTGTTCGGAGTCAGCATGCATTAGCCCGATTCGCTCGCTGTAGGTCTTCCCATTATACGAGTACTGATTGTGCGGAACGCGGTTTAAAACCTTAAAGTTATTTGCTCGGCCAATTTTTTGCGAGAAATTCGATGTAAAAATAGCGGTTACAGCTTTTGGCCTCTTATCACGAAGATTTTTATGGATTTTCTCTACGCCAATGCCTTGACTAAGTTCCCTGGTCAGTTCTATGGAAAATTTGACAAGCGCATTGGCCAGTCCTTTTCTACCAAATTCAGGTAAGGTGCCAAGGAACATTAATTCCATGAGACAATCGATCTTGTACATTTCAAAAATATCAATCATTTGATCCACTTCGATCATGTAGCTCATGAGATTTATGGCATTGGGCGATTTGCATTGTTTATCACGAAACTCGGTAAAGAAAGGCACTTCAACGGTATCGTCAATGTACTGAAAATAATAAATGACTTTTGTAATACTGAATTTTCTATATACATATTAGGACAATTACCTGTATCTTGTTGAATGAAACAGCAGCTATTTTATTAGTTGCAACATGTCTTGCAACCAATGAGACACGATCCTCACTTACGATCCGGCATAACTCATTTAGTTCCTTGCGAGCTTGAGCATTTTCCGGTAGATTTATTTCGGTACCAATACATACGCATTCGTTGAGGTAGAAGCTGTCAAGAACCTGCGTTGAATTTAAAAACCAAAATTTGATTAAAATATAAAAAAAATTATATAGGTTCGCATTGTTTTTAAAATGCGGTTATATATCTATATATATCTATCTACCTATGGAAAATCCTTTTTTAAGCCTTTCTAACATATTTGAAACATAAACATATTCTAGAACATCATGCGAAAGAGTTTGAAAGCGGATAATATTCTCAGAAAAATATATTAGCCAGGAAAAAAAAAAGTGTGCGTCGGCCGGGAATCGAACCCGGATCAACTGCTTGGAAGGCAACTATGCTAACCATTACACCACCGACGCCCATGGAAATTCTACGTCTATGAATACATTTGATAGTAACTCGACAAGCAAGCACAACAACTATTCTACATACCTACACAAGATTATACTATGATTATACAAGTTTACACACCCCTTTTGCAAATCAAGCTTAATCAGTGACGTAGGTATGTAGTTTAAAGTGGGTGGGGAAGATTCGCTTTAAGGCTGGAACGCTTTTTTCTATATTTTGAGATTGTAAATATGCTCATGGATTAGATGTACGTATATTAGATACCTGTAAAGATCAGGGCCCAAATCATGCAACTTTTCAAACGGTTATTGTCGACACGATAGGCCTCCAGAGCTAGCAATTAATTGGTAAAGTTTAGGGTTTGAGAGAGTGGCATCTAGTTCAGTTTCAGTCTTAAATAATGAACCTGCTAATAAGCCAAAAAGTAAGTCATTCGATTTGGAAAATGATATCGTCCAGTCCAGACGATTATCACGATCCGTGATCTACTGCCAGATTTGGTTTCGCTGAGTTATGTATTCACGCAAAAAGCAGCCATATTTATACACATATTCACCATAATCTTTGTAAATATACATATCTAGATAGCAGGTATGTTAATATATACCTTCCTACAAAATTGGATAAATTGGAAAAGCTTTTGAGAGCTCACAATCTTATTTAGCTTATTCATTATTCATTCATTTGCATTAATAGCTATACTCATGATTCATCAAAAGATCGCAACTGGAAATTAAAGTTAGGAAAAACAGAAAAAGTGGAGATTCGAAAATTGGAGGGTGTTTCAATTCAAAGTAAAGCTCATTATATTTTTCAATGTTTGTGAATCATTGCACTGTCAACAACGGCGTTTGAACTTTGAATACATCCCTGGTGAAATAAAAAGTAATCACGCTTATTCTGAGATTCGATCAAATCGAGTTCGTGTATCCCTTGAATTCAAAACTTTTACTCGAATTAACTCCTCGCATTATGAGTTTCGAGGGAAAGAAGTTCAGATAGACATACACTTAACCCATACCCACCCCAAAGAAAAGGGAAAAGAGCATTTGATCGAATAGAATTTGACATTTAACTCGATCTAATCGAATCTGATGTCGTTTTCGGTTGGTCGTCCAGAACCGTCCGGAAGAACTCTCCGCGATTCTGAACTCAAATCCAGAAACAAATTTCCCTTCTTTTCAGAAGAAGAACTGTCAGAAGCGTTCAGATTGCTTCCGGACGGTTCTGGACTATCAAATGAAAACGACAAGAATGTGGGAAGAAATGAACAAAATTCGAATCTCAATCGAAATCGAAAGTTGGAATGACATTTGGCTGAAATCTAATGACTTTCGATTCGATCCGAATCTCACAATTAGGCTGAATAAAAACTGCGTACCTAATACCTACCTTTACGTACCCACAGTAACTGATTGTAGCGAAAGGGTCTTATCAAATTTGGCCCACAAACTATTTAAAAATAGAAACAGTGGAATACCTAGATCTAGATCTAGTAGAGCTTGCCTACACAAAATCTCTATATAAAAATACAATTTTGCAAAGCAGTTTGGCAAAGTGGTAAATCCTGATCGCAGGTTAAATTCTCATATTGTGAGATGTGCTACAATAAATGTCAACAGGGTTCTGATTATGTGATATACCTACATAATGTACGCAGGTAGATTGTTAAACTCGGTCATTTAAGCCCACTAAATAATTAGGTAGGTATTTATATCCAAAACTCTAGTCGTCTTAAGTTGACTATAAATTTGTCCGGATTCGATTTACCCTGAACGTTTAAACTATATTAGTCGGAATTGTCCCTTTTACTTCGTCAGTCACAATCACAACACAATTGAAATGTCAACTGAGTACTCAGTCGAGAAATTCTTTTTGGCAACCAAGCCATAAACGACCATAGGCTAGCGCAAAAAAAACTCAAACACACAATAGTTAGCAAACTGTCATACTTCAACTAGAGTTTTGAACGTTGTTGGAGTTCTGGCACCAGCGGAACAAAAAATACGAAGTGGCTATTCGCACGTTCATTTCAGATTTTGTACTGAACTGACGTTTACCAATTTTCGAGACACGACTACGTAATCAACGTAACGTAATCATATTTTCATTAAAAACTCTTTATAAATAGAAAAGTTGGATCCAAAACGTACGGCATAATGTCCGCAAATGATTATACTGGAGTTTAGAATCCTTGCCGCGAGCGTAGCGAGCCACATACCCCAACTTGACGCAATATAAACTTTGACATTTCGTTACGTAGTCGTGTCCCGAACAACGTGCGAATAGCAACAGCCCAAAAAATAACATTTGGTTTTGTTTACGTTACGTAGCATATAGGGATACCGTCAACAGTGCACGACGCGTCGTTATTCCATTTGTACTATAGACCCGAGTCTAGGTTCTTAGAATCATGGTCATGACTGGAAATTATCTGGAAGTGTAAATCATACCTAATCAAGTGCTCAGTTGTGTAAATAATAGAAATCGACTGAGTGTTTTAAATTACTTGTCATCTATGGTGCGAGCTTCATGAATTTTCTCTTCCATTGCCTAGTTTGCTATGTTTTTTTTTACTTTCTCTAAAATCGTTTTCATTTTGAACTGGAACACCCAGTATTATAGGAATAAAATACAAAATGCTAGATATGTATATTTATATGTACTTACAGCTAAAGCCTCTTGAACATCAGGATCCTCCAAGGTTATGATTTCAAATTCTCCTGTTTCGCACGCACGTAAGAGAATAAAAAATAAAACATAACCAAATTTAAAGAGAATTTCTCAAATTGATTAGGTGTGATTAGATTAGCGCCTATACTTTACTAATATCATGTTGTCAAAAAAGCACATGGCACTACGTTCACACTTCAACTTTAATAACATACCATTACAAATGGTTCCCAAAACTCTTGGCTTGTTTGACATGGCTAACACTTTGCGATGTAACTGAATCTGACGTTTAATAAAAAAATAGGAATGAACTAACAAACTTATCACAGCTTCCAATCCCGGCTAAATCGAAAATCGTACTAAACTAAGACTAGAAAAACTGAATAGAAGAAAGCCCCAAACCCAAGTTGATTTCATATCTACTATTATATTTAGTAGATATCATTGTCATTGTCATTGGCGCTTTACGTTTACTGTGAGCTTTGTCAGTTCGAATGCCGAACCGGTTGATAATAATTCGAGATACGTCTGTAATTGCTTCCAACTGTTATCAAATAAAGTTAAATCGCAATCATTTTGAGTTAGCCTTTGCCGTAATCAGTAACAGATGTTTAATTTAATTATATATATTTTCTTTGGATGTGCTTTTAAGTGTACAGCGAACTGCAACTTTGATTAGCATCCGCAGGATATCTAAATCTATACTAGTTTCCGGTAAATGATTGTTAGCTAAATTATACTCTTCAAATATGCATAAATCAAATGGCAAACAAATTGTGGCAAATAACTAAAAATTGCAATCAAATTGTCATGCGAATGAACTTTAATTGAGGCATTATGATACAACATGTTTGTCTTAATATAGGGCAGAGGCGTAGGTAGTGAGGGGTCACAATTAGTTAACGATATTTCAGATAATCATGTAATATTTCCTAAAACAAATAAGTACCTACATAGGTATGTGCTTATACAAACTGAACTTTGATAAAACTCGTAGAACTTTTCCATATGGCGGGCATTGGAAACGGAAACTGACAACGAAATGTAAATATGTATTCACTTGTCAATTTAAATAAATTAGGGTAAATTTACAAATAATTGACAAAATGAATTTGATTATGATTAGATTAGCATTAAAATATCTTTGCAAAGAGCTTTAATTTCATTTGACAAAAACGGTAGAAGAATTTTTTTCTCAATGATACAATCTTTAAATCGGAGCCGAAATACAGTTTTTTTTTTGGTTTCTCTATTCATTTATTCATTCATTCATTTTCATTATTCATTTTCAATAGTCCGCTTTGTCCATTAAGTGGGTCGCGGGTGTAGGCTGCTCAAGTGTACCCTCCATATAGCTCTCGATTCTACGAATATATTTTTTAATTATATTTGTTGCTTTTCAAATCCAGATCAAGATTCGTTACTCAATATTTTGCTGGTTTTCTCTCTTCCTCTCATTTTTGATGAGAACGTGTATAGATTTCGTGTGGTTGCGATCGATTGCTATCGATTGCGTTCGGTTTAAACCGCGTACGCGAATGAACCTAATATTTTATTTGTAAATCGTCCTTTTATGAACATGTTCACTTGCAAAAAGGGCCTGCAAACCTTAAAGCACCTTAAAGTACCTACTTAAACTGGTGTTCGAATGGGATTAATTGTGCTGACTTATTTGGGCTCTACTGATGAAAAAGGAAATTTTGCTATTCACGTTGGCGCCAACGTGCACGTAATATCTTCTATTAAAATAAATAATATTTTCTAAATTTTTTTTTTTTTTTACAAAATTAAGTTTGAAATTTTTGCCAGAATATGTTTATTTTCTGACCTAATTTCCAAATTACTTCTTGGTCATCCTTGGATCCTCTCAGACTGAACTTCAACTCACACTCGATAGGTTTGCAGCCGTTTATGTTGAAGCTGAGATGAAGATAAACGTGAACAAATCTGAAGTGATGGTCAACTCCAGAACACCTGTTCAATGCACTCTGCATGTTAGTGGGACTCCACTAACTAACAACACCCACCAAATGACGTAAAAAAATCTGTATATTGGCGGAATATTTCTAAATAAAATTGAGATAAACAATAGGTTGTTAGTTTTGCCCAATAAAACATAATAAAAAGGGCAAAGATAAAATACAAAATTCGACTAAAATATATATCAAAGGCCACATTAATTATCCTTCCAAGTTACGTACATTGACGGATAAAACGGGTTATTTCTTTGTTATTAATGGCTCTGAAAGAGTTTCGACTTAAATTGCAATATGGCAATATAAGAACTTTGACAAAGGTTCTTCGACCAAAATACAATTATTAATGACAAAGTGTAGGTATATGATCTATATTACATTTGAAAAATAAATTAGGTATAGAACGATTTGATGATCTATCATTCATAAGGTGTGTTATATTGAGCATCTACCTATATACCTCAGCAAAGTAAAATAAAGAGTAGAATCTACAGCACTCAATTACGACAACTACACTCTGATTGGCACCTTCGAGACTCTATGTTGTAATTGCTAAAGATTTTACTTTACTTTACTTTCTTTTAAGATGTTCAATAATACACGCCTCATATCGTAATATTAATCTATCCAAAATTCACGAAATAACGATCCATTGTGAATTATGAATTTCACTTAAATCTTCAATCAACGAACACACCCCATTTGATGACACATGTATAAAACCAAACAAAAAAAAAAATAGGAAAAAAAACTCCACATGACATTTCAATTTTGTTTACTTGTCAGTTGTCACCACAAACCAGTAAGAATAGACCGCCGACTTCCCGTACACCTACCCGATTCCCCCCTGAAAAATGACGTTTTAATTCCCCTGTCTGTGAATACGTGTGAAATGTCAAAATTAATGGCGGCGTGGTGGATTTAAATTTACTTAAAATGCTGTCATGGCGGTATGGTGAAATATGAAGAAAACATTTTTGTCATAATATTTTGTATTGTCGTGTGCACATCGTGTGTTTTTATTTGTGCAAGTAAGTAGGCGTCGATATTAAAGTGTCAAAAAATTCGTAAATTATTAATTAATATAAATAATAATTGTCTACAGTGCAGTTTTTCAGTGGTTTTAGGGTTTGCTCTGCACCGAAGAATTACAAAGTAACTTCGCTACTTCACTTTAATGGCTTCCGCAACAGGAGAGTACTGGGGAGATGGCTGAAAAGATGCGTAAACTTTGCGTAGAATTGGTCATACAGGTGGATGTTGATTTGGAAGAAGCCGTAGAAAGGGTACCGGAATTCGTGGGAAAGATCTACACCAAAGAAAGAAGTGCGTCGCATCAAATGCAAACACAGTGGCAACTTGAAAAATGTCCTCGAACGTCCAATAAAATCGAATTACAAGAGACGTTCAGATTATATTAAGAAAATCGAGGAAGATCCTCAGTGTCCGGTGTGCCACAATGGAATGTCTGAAGGCGAGGTAAGTATCCTAAAGCCAGCGAGTTTCTTTGACTAAACCATAGTTTTCTAGGCGTCGATCCTCACCAAAGAACTCTTAGATGAAATCCATCGCTTCCCGGAGAACATAAATCGAACAGAGAAACTGCTAAAGGCTGAACAAAAGAAATACGAAACACTGATACAACTGCGTCCAGTGATTGATTAAGTCCAACGCCTCGAGAAGGACATTCCAATGCGTAAAGCCGCACTGAAGCTGCTCGAAAATAAACTGGCCGAAGTTGCCAATGATGCGGAATCCTGTCAAATGCTACAAATAGAACCGAGTGCCAATTTGGATGTCGTCAACTTCATGCTGGGCGATATGGGTCTACTTGATGAAGCAATCAAACAGATTGCAAGACTTCAAGGCGACTTGGCAAAGCTGAAGGTAAGAATTTGTTACGACCCGTCTGTCTTCGTTGAATTACCGCAGACATTTTGTAGAGCAAACTGCCCAAAGGAGGCGCTGGTGGCTCGGTTGACGAGGTTCAACTGGAGAAGACTATCGTATCAGCGGAGTTGGAAAACGAACGAAGTATCTTGGAGAAGAATTAGACTGACTATGAGCGAGGCCGCGATTCACTTAACAAATTGAAAGAGGAGCGTAATAAGTGATTTGAAAGGGACAGCTTATATTTTTTAGGAATTGTCTGATGGTCTATTTTGCAGGTTAAAGGATGCAACAATCAAACTTCAGGAATGTGTTCAATCATTGCCACAGCTTAAGGAACGTCAGGTGGAGTTGAATAAACAAATTGATGCGAATGCCAAGGAAATTACTATGCCGCAGCAGCAATTGCAACCGCTTAAGCAGCAGATGACAACATCTATTGAGGAGAAACAACGTTTGAAGAGTCGAATCGCAAGATCGTTCTGCAAAAACAAGTCAAATTAGATTCGCTGAGGAACTTGGACCATGACATTCAGACGACATCCATGGGTTTCTAATGTGTGTGCTGGACAGCATACGAGAGACGTGTCAGTCGTTGATAAAGACAATTTCCGATTGTCCAGATGTCATAGTTAATGGGTAAGTTAATGAGACAGAAGCTAAGGTATGGTCTAATTATTGTTCCTCCACCCGTAGCGCACTTAGTCTGTTTAGGCATTGAATGCGACCAGTACCAGTAGTAAGCACAGCCAACATCATGAAGGCATCGTTTTTCTCGAGAAAATCCAAAAGAAAAGATGAAGCCACCTCTAAACGATAGCATTCAGCAGCAGCAGCCACCGCAATAGTCCCAGCCAACCAGTGCAGTAACTATTAATAGTGGCGTATTCGTAAATTCAACAAGCGATGGGGAGCATTATAAATACGCCTTCCCAGCTGAAGATGAGTTGATGCTAATAAAGAACTAGAGCGGTTAGCAGAGAAGATCAAGGAATTAGGATTGGAAGACTTTGAGGGTATGACTGTATCGACAACGAAGTGCTTGAGCTATGAAACAGTGACCGAGCAAAAGGAAGCAATGATCGACATTGCAGTACCGGTTCCGATATCGGGTTACACTGAGACGTCAAACTCGTTCATTCAAGTAGGTTATCCCGATTTGGTTGCACTCCTCAGATGTGAAACTTTTTGTCTTTATTTCCAGAACTCTTTCATCACGCGTGAGTACTTCCGTGATAAGATTAAATACCGCTGCGAACAATGCACTGGCTACAGGGAAGCGATTCGCGACCACCGCCTTGCTCGTCAACGGGCACGGGTCTAATGAAAAAAATTGAATTCGGACGCAGTAAGGCATCCAGCAGTGGTGATGGTGACATGTCCAAGAGCATTATGGAAATCAAGCAACGAAGGCTTCAAGAATCGGAGTTATAAAGCCCCATTGACGATCATTTCAGTTTCAGTTGAGCTATCTGTTAAACTGATTCTAAATTGAAATTGTAGCGTTTAACTGAAACTGAAACTAATGGAATTCCCATAAGTTGTCAGTTTAGTTATCAGTAGTAGATATATCTTCGAACCTTCGGTTGCTCATGAGTAGACTGAAAGCTCAACTGAAAACCAGACTGATGTCTAAATATGCACTGTAGAACATCAGTTTAACTAAAAGCTTAACTGATAACTCAACTGAAACTGAAACGATCGTCAATGGGGCTTTATAACTCCGATTCTTGAAGTATTGAATATTTTCAATATATTTTATATTGTGCATTATATACATTATATAAATAAAAATAAATTTATTACTCAAATATTTACAATATTATTGCAATTTATTCTTTCTTAAGTCTAAGCCTGATGCAAACGGTATTTACAAAAAATTACTTAAAATGTATACATTCATATTACACTATTATTTAATTAGGTATTGCAGTTCTCTGTCGTCGTATTTTGTTCGTTTTGTTCGTTGATGTGTCTTCATGATTTTTGACGCCCATTTTGCTAATTTTGTTTTGTTTACAATAAATTTTTTTAATTTCACTATTCTACCACAGCAGCTGCTTGATGTGGTAGACTATCGTGGGGGTTGTTCAAAATGAGTTACGAATTTCATGTTTAATACCACGCTTTCACTGATTCATATGCGAAATTCAGAATATATATTTTTATTACTTTACCTATCAAATATTTATAATTTGGCACCATATATGCACAAAAACAATTGTCGAAACGTAAATTTAAATAGAAAAATCGCAAAATTAGATTTCGAGTGCCTAATCGAAAGTAAAAAAACTTTTTGTTCTGTGTATTGTTTATAAATTTTGTGAAACGTCAGTTAGTACTGATGTTCAATTATTGTATTTAATTAACGTATTGTGCATTATATTTTACTCATAATATGGTGGCACATTTGTGAATTTTGAAACAGGAAACATATGTGGGCAATTGGATAATTTTAAATCCGATATGGAAATATTTTTTTTAAATATGCATATTTAAGGACTACTCGTGAGAGACAATTGTGAAAAGGAAGCAAGCGAATATTCGTATATTCGGACATTTCCTTCACGTAAATAAACGAATTTCAGCAATCATTAGTATTTTTAAGTTAAGTTCGAAGGAATTTACCGTTCGCGAAAATTTGTTGTAAAGTTCCTCTACATAACTTACGGCCGTATTATTCACTCGGTTTAAAATGTGGTTTAATTAAGACCGTGGTTTAAATCTTTTTAAACCATAAACATTTTGTAATTCCGTATTATTCACTCATGTTAAACCCTTTAAACAAAATTTTTTTTAAACCTATTGCCAGATAAACCACTTCGATCTTAAACCGCACTCCAACGACCGGTTTAAGTAGATTTTTACAAGGTTTAAATCAAATTTATTTGTCCCCAAAATTTAAAATTCATACAAAATCAATAAAATTGAAACCCTTCATAACCTTTTTAAATTCTTCACAAATCACACTGCACATTTGAATAAAATAACAACACACCTTTACCTAATAGACAGTCTATGACATGCAGGTTTAAATTTTTTGGGTTTAAAAACTGATGGTTTTGCTCGGTTAAATTTCATGGTTTAAAACCGGTTTAACCTCGTATTTAAACCGAGTGAATAATACGGCCGTTAGACCCAGTTTTTTTTTAAACGAATGTAAGCTGCGTTTTTTTTTTTTATCCCCGTGAGCGTCTCTATCAAGAGTTGTCGAAAAAAAGAACGTCGAAGAATGATAACAAAAGTTGGCTACGCTTCAGTCGTAAAATTGACATTCGAAACTTTTAATTTAAAAATGTTTTTTGTTTAAATAGTGTGTAGAATATATACATTATATTATATTTTAACTCAAATTAATAAAAAAAATGTTTGTGAACTTTTTTCATTAGTTTTTTACTACTTATTAAAATTGAATTTTAGTTTTTATCAACATGTCATATTAGGTCTATTCGCGTACTTTTCCGAGCACGGCAGTGGAACCCTGTCAATTTCGAAAATTTGAGCGCAATTTACTCAGAGAGCGGAAAATGTACCCAAATGTGTATACACTTCGAGCTAATTCGAGCCATTTCCAGCTAAACACCAATTTGCACAAAACTATCTGCACCGAAAATTCACAATTTTAATTAAATTGATATAAAATATTGGAAAATATTTCGCCTATCTGTCAACATTCTACTTTTGACAATTTTATCAGTACTTGCCGGTAGAAATTACTTGAGCTGTTTCGAGTCAGGAGGGGAAATGTTCGTTACTCATTATTTTGCTGGTTTTTTTCTTTTCCTCTCATTTTTGATGAGAACGTGTATATATTTTGTGCGGTTGCGATCGATTGCGTACGCGAATGAACCTAATGTCTTTTATAACATTTCCATTTAATTTTCATTTATTTATTTCTTTTCATAGCCTATCCGTGACAGTAAGGACAAAAACGCAGCTATTTTAAAATTGATTTGCTCCCGTTCTCTTATTAGCAATTAGTTGTCATATTCCTTTTCATCGCCAATATTTTAATTATAATCAACAGTTAAAACAATTTAACATATCCTAAAACTAAACTGTGATGTGAACGAAGTGTAACTGAAGAGAAGAAACCTGCAGAACACAGCCTCTGACACTTTATATTCCACCATGAGACCAGGATTTTTCAAGTATGCGTGCGTTAATGGCGCCCCTTTGATTTTGTACAGCACCAATACATGAAAAATCCTGGTCTCGCCGGCAGCTTGTAGGCAAAGTCCGTTATGTGGGAGGAGTCGACGGTCTATTCTTACTGGTTTGTGGTTGTCACTGTCATTAATGCGTTTTCGCGAATGATTTGTGGTGCAATTTGATATTTTACTGTGTTTTCCACTTTTCTATAGCATTTTTCTATACCTAATTTGCTGTAGTTTGCAATTTAAGATCTCATCATAAAAACAATCGAAATGCTTCTCTAAGCGAATTACACAAAAAACTCTCCAATTACACAATCACAAGCTTGACACTGAGGAGGAACCAATCATCGTTTCCATGGAGTTGAACAAAATAAACAACATTTCTATTTTTTTGCGATAGAAAATTACCAATAATTCGCGCATCTATTCAATTGCAATCTAATCATTTCAATAAAGATGTTTATATTAAGCAGAATACTGCCGATTTTGTACTTCTACCTGCGGCCTTTCATCAAGTGGTTCTTACATACGTTTACACGGCTCTGTGAGCTACAGCGTATCTGTTATGGTGCTAGAGTGGGTGCTAGTCGTTCGAAGCAAGTCGAACGTTCGCTTGCACTTTCTCGTAACAAAAGAATACAGGAGCTGATAAGGGAACTCAATCAGCAAGTCGAGTATTGTAATGATGAAGAGTTTGCGAATATTTCACGTCGAACGGTGGCCATTGTCATGCGAGAGAAGGGTATAAAGGCACGATGTCATCCGGATTTTTCAGCGCTCTTTGGGCAATGTGCAACCCAAATATGGGGCTACAAGAGATTGATGGTAGCTGTGGAGAATCTACGATCAGAACAATATGATGCGGAGAACTTGGATCACGAGGCGAAGCTGCTGGAGTTGTGGGCAGAGTTGATGCCCGAGGAACCACTGAAGGCGAGAATTACCAAACAATGGCAGGATATCGGTTTTCAGGTGGGTAAATTGATTTCGCCACATACACATAGTCTGACGATTTCGATTTTTATAGGGTGACGATCCCAAAACTGATTTCCGTGGTATGGGTATGCTCGGTCTAGAGAATCTTTTGTACTTCTCCAAGGAGTATAACGCTGCGGCGCGTCATGTACTTTTGCATTCGATGCATCCACGCTTTGGTTACACATTCGCAATTGTTGGCATTAATCTAACTTCGATGGCATATCGAATGCTCAAGTCTGGCAGTGCGAAGACGCATTTCTTTAATTTCACCAAGTCTGCTCCGACAGTGCAAAACTTTCATAAGTTCTACAGCTACCTGTTCTTCGAATTCGATCGTTTCTGGATGGAATCAGAGCCCAGAAACATCATGGACTTTTCAGTGATTCATCAAAGCTTTGAGGCGACTATTCTCAATGCGCTCGAAGAAGACGATACTGTATTTAAGGCGAATCTTATTATAGAAAATATATAGCTAGATGTTCTTATTTTTCGTGTGTGTGCCATTTTATGTTTTTGTTTTCTAGCACAATAATAGTTATTGTAACACAATATCGAGTGTGTTTAGATATGCAAAAAAGATAATAAAATCGAAAGGAAAAGTAACCACAAAGTGTTTTTATTACACTTTTCTTAGTTGAATATTTATACAATATAATGTACAGTAGGTACATAAATAATTCTCTAATTGGTACATATTGATATTCTTTACAACTTACTGCTTTTTGATTTTATAGGACATTTGACTAACTGTACCCAAGTGTCAGGATGGCCGAGCGGTCTAAGGCGCCAGACTCAAGAGAAATCTTACCTAGCAATAGGTGCTGAGCGTTCTGGTCCTCTCTGAGGGCGTGGGTTCGAATCCCACTTCTGACAAATGTTTTTTTTTATATTTCAATAAAAATTATTAAATTGAAGCCCAAAGAGGGCGGTAGCTACAACATGGAGAATAGTTGACATGGGGTTTATGTATCTGATTGAAGCATTTCCGGTCTCGAAATACCTTTTTGTACACTTAGAGACGAAAATGATTACACATTATGTACATATAACGAATTACTTGTCGTTATTTTTGTTCTTCCCTCTCTATAGGAGGAATTTCATAACTTCTAATATTGCCGTCGTAGAGAAGTTACCCCAATGCACATTCCTCAATTATTTATTTACTTACTTAGGAGGTTTTATTGTTCATTAGCCTGTTCCTCAGCAAAATGGCTCCAGTTGCGCACTTCAAGTTGGTTAAGAAAGATCACGCGGCTAATGTCATCACTCATTTTGTCGCTAACATGACATAAGACAATTTCAATGTTATTGACCTAGAGCCCACGCAATAACATACGAATAAGTTCATATTCCAAAGGTCACCAAAATGTCCACCATTTTATGTAATTGAACAGACTTGAAAGATCGCACCTCGTGTAGGTAATGAGACTGATTCCTTTGTAGTTGGTGCAGCAGATGGGTCTCCCTGAGATTCCATTTATCAGACATACTTTCATCTGATCAAATCCCACAAATAAGTTGGTACATGCTCTCTTTCAAGTCAACATTAGACCTTATTCTGACTTCTATTTTTTTTTTTTAAGCGGGCGAAGTTTCTGAATGGGTAGTTGTGCTTAACTGCTGCTGAACTTCAACGCCCTTGCAGAGTTTGCAGTAATACAACGCTTCTTTCTGAGTGTGTTGATCGTTGATCGATAACTGTGATTGTCGATTTCGATTGATATTTGTCGATTTGACAGTCGCTTGTAGTCGATTACAAATGTTTGGTCGATGCTTTCTCTTTAAAGTGAACAAATTTTCTGCGTACGAATAGCTAAAAGCAATCGACGCAATCGACAATTGTCGTGACAATCGATGATCGACAATCACAATAAGGGCAATAATCGATTCCATTTTATATCCCAAATGAAGAGGTCCAGTTACCGGTACCAGTATACGAAATACGAGCGCTACCGCCCATTTGAACCATCTAGAAAATTCGTCCTCTGCTGTCTGAAAAGAAAGGAAGTGTCTCTTTTTCCTCTCTCGTTTGCTACCACCAACGACGCGCCAATCGGGTTGATTACTCAATCCATAGTTCAGATATGAGGCAGTAATCAACAGAAGTAAGTATAGGAGCTGATATTGAGTGGCATAAGTAAGATCGCTTGTGTAATGTTCGCATCATTACCTTTTGACCAGACTAGGTGCTCCATTGGATATGTTGCCAGAAACGTATTACGTCCACGCGATTTTTTTCATTAGTCTAGAGAGCGGTAGCACATTGCTGGCCACCAGACATCGACTCCGTACATGAGACTTGGTCTGAGGTTGGGAGATATACCCCGGTAAATATATACAATGGCGATGTATCCCGCGTACTATATAACCTTGCAATAGTTTATCGAAGATGATTAGTACCTTATTCGTTACCAAAAAAACTAAGACAAACCATTTTTTAACTGCAATTTATTATTATTGAAATATTTATAATAACTGTATGTACGAATTAAATACATAGTAAATTTTGTTTGCGTAAATCACATGCGAAAGTACAAGTCAATTAGAAAAAATAATTATATTCGTTAGAAAAATTTGCTTGCTTGCTCTCTCTATTAGCAAGATAAATGCGCACACACATGAAATAACGATTACTACATTATTAATGCTCTTTACTTGTTTTTTTTTTTTTTTTTGTATAAATATTTGTAAAAGATTAAAAGCATCCTCTAAAATTATAACTGAATAACTGCCAAAATGTTGTGTCTGCATTTGCAAGAGTGTTGCGTGAAAGTAAATTCGAATTTATTTCTAGTGAGCTAGTTCGTATATTTTAAAAATATTTAGTTTGTCTTAACACTAAATGGCTACACGTAAATATTATCATTTTTGATAAAAACTGTTATTTGCGCGTAATATGTACCTACTACTGTTATTTCTGTCGGTTATACAAAACCATTTCGGAATGAAGTGCTTCGAAACATAAGACTACTGCGGCAGTTTTTCTTAAATAAATTAAACTTAAGGAATAAACAAATTATATTACAAAAAATAATAAAAAAAAATCACATAATAAGCTTATATGGAAATAAAAAGGGTAAGTGTCTTGTGGGGAATGAGAAGAGATTTATGGAAGTCAATGTGCTGCACTAAACAATTTGTTTCTAGTAATTCACCTTTAATACGAATTCACAATATTGTGACCTACAAAAACTGTTAGGTTAAGTTTCTAAAAAAGAATTAATCAAGTCAAAGCTGATGACGAATATTTAACATCGAATGATATTCACAGTTTCTTACAAATAATCGTTTTTAATCTTCAACTCAACTTTATTTTTGGTCACAATAGCCAATTTGAAATTCGAACTGTGACTTCGTAAAACTTAAGCTAGATAGGTAGGTACTAGACTATTAGTATGTTTCGCACATTAAAACCCACAAAACTCTCACTAAAGTCTTGAAAGAGATTTCTTTCGTAAATCACACAAGTAAAACAAACAATTTAAATAATACAAAAATGCGAGTTCTTAAAACAATAATCATCGAGAGGAATGTGTGCTTATCAAATACCGGTCCATTAAATATCACGAAAAGCAATTACGTAGTAAAAATAAATCAAAACACCCGTCGTCAGTATAAAAAAATGTACGTCGTCGGTTTGTTTCCCATTTAGCGATAGAATTTGACCTCAGCTTCGACGCAGTCCTTCATCAATTCATCCAACTCGACGGTAGGAGTTGGATTCTCCTCCAAATAAGCGTTAACCTCTTCGACACAAGAGGCTTCGAGATTTTTGAGATCACGAACGGCTTCGGGCTTACGTTGATTATGTAGTTTGTGCAACAGAGTAACCGTCTCACCGTCGGGTACATTGGTTAAAGGTGAGATTTTCGGATTCGGTGCGAATACAAATGGCTTGAAGACAGATTCATGTGGATTTGGTGTAGCCGTAAACCAGTGACACGAAATGCCCGATGAAGAAAGTACCGATACACTACTGGAACGATTCGTGTCGGTAGCGGCTGAACGTAGAGTTTCAAACATGCTCGTCAAGATGTAGGAGCCATCGCCAGCGGGCTCTTCGCCCGACCATTCTTCGACAGTGGCTGGAGAAGAGAAGCACTGGGCAAAGTCCAAATCACCCTATATGAAATGAAATACAAGTCAGTTAGAAAAATCTCACATATGTATTGAGTTGTAGGGAATGTAGCAACAGGGCAATATCATATCTAGGAGCCACCAAGCAAAACAATTTCGAATAATTTTAAGCGGTTTCAGAACATCTAACTAAGGAACAAGGTGGGTGACATAATGGACAGGGTGAGCAGCGAAGGGAAGGCTGTGACTGGGATGATTATCGAAGCCCTCCAATCGAAGACCACCGGAGTAGTAAATTTTAACACTAAAACCAAACTGGAAACTGAAAAAATGCTCGGAATATCTGTCAATGATGACCCAACTTTCAATTTCCCGGGAGTTTTCCGGCCTATTTTCGGAGAAACTGAACATCAAGAACAACTATAGGTGAGAGTAGGTATTGCTAACACGCCCCATTCGATGACTACGGACTATTTTATTTTCCCTCCATACTTATCGCAGCACCAATGTCTCAAAAGTGACCACCTTGATTGTCCTTCAAACAAAAACACCTTCTCAAACGCATCAAATATTTCAATGCGGTTGCGGTTTGCAAGATTAAATAACAATCTAATGTGGTTCCTATAAAAAATTTAACCACTTGATCAACTGCCGATTGAAATAACAAGGCAGAATCAAAATCAAACTGCCGTTGCTTTGTTATTTAATGCGTTCACGCAAGGTAGGTAACAACCGCAGAAACTTTCTCTAATTTACCTGCTCTAAATGAGTTTCGCCCCTTCTCTTACTTACCTCTCCACTCCAGAGTCCAAGCGCCTTCAATGAGTCACCCAAACCATCGCTGGATTTGTCGATTGTTGTTCCAACTCCTAAGCCAGCACTTGGCAATCGTTGGAATCCGCTTTCGAATTTCTGCGCTGCCCAAAGTTTACCGCCGACACTGACCAGCCAAGCTTCACTTGGGTCACATACGACAAAATTAAATTTCGCACTATCACATCCATTACTCTCCACCAAACTGCCAATACTATTTACTCCTTCTGCTGCAGTGGTGGATTTCTCTAACGCTAGTCTAAAACGAAGAGATTAACAAACAGAAAAATAATCTTCGCATTGAGGAAAAATCAATAAAGTCAATATTAGCACTACTCACCTCACTAGATCGGTAGAACGTAATGCATCGCCATCTGGTTCGCCGTCCGACCACATTACTCCAATGCAGACATTTTTTTCATTAGCCCCACACTCTCCACCCCAAATGGTGGCATCATTGACACGAGACTTTTGCAGAATCAACGCAAAAGTCGGTCCACTATCGATTTCAGCTCCGCCGTCACACTGAAAATTACATTTTTTCGTTTTCTTTACAACTCTGCGGAGAGTTAATTTGATATGGATAGATTACCTTGACTTTGTCCGTTGCTTCAGAGGAGGTATAGTAGAAGACTTCTTGGATCTCGCCATCGGCTGCGGCAGAATTTCGACCGAAAATTACAGATCTCTCCTGAGAATTGGGTGTAAGAGCGATGAAGCAATCACCGGCAACGATAGACGACATTTTTTGCTGTTTTTCGTTTCGCAAATATCACAAACTTGAATCACAAAGTGTTTATTTTATATGCCTTGTTCAAGCGGAATTAATAAATAATTAATTTGCAAGACTATAAAAATTAACCGACTACCGAATGGCTAACTGGCGATTAACTTCCACCCGAGAAAATTGCAACGATTTTGTGTGGCAAATTCTTCATCAAATAAAGAAGTGTCAAGTTTCTCTTGGTTTCTCAAATTTCCCTTCATTTGGGGTGGAAAGAAATAATGGGATTTTAAGGAATATCTCGCGAGTGCGTTCATGAAGAGTCGTGAAATTGAAATTTACTCTCAATTTTTTTGAATTCGCAAGATTTTTTTAGTGTATTGCTCAGAAAAGTACGCGAGTAGAACTCAATATTGACATAATTGAGCTACCCTACTTGTCTAAATGACACTACATACATTGGCTTGGCTGTTAACGCATTAACATTCCAAATCCAGGACATTTGCTGGGAAAACTTTCATAAATATCTCAATGAACTTTATCCACCTACATAAAGTTAAAATGAGCACTCCAGTTTAGAAAGTCTGACAGCTGTCAAGCCAATTTAAATAATTTCTTATTATTATTACAAAATGTCGATTATGGTAACACTTTTATGAAACAATCCACAAGAAAAAAAATTAAGCGAATGTCAACAAAAAGGAAATACTATTCAAGTATTCACACATGACAAATCGATAGTTTCTATTATTTTCTGTACAAAAAAAATGTCAGAAAAGAAACTAAATAAATAAATCTATTAATAATTAACAGTAAACAAATAGCACAATAAGTAAACAATTTAGCAATCTATGAAAAAATAAGAACCTATCATTAATAAAAAAACAACAAAAATAGAACGCAATTGCACTTTACGAAAACCGATGACAAATACCAGAAATGCCATCAAATTTCAAGGAAGATATAAATTTTCTTTTTACCTCATAAATTAGCACGGACTAAAGGCACCAAGTGACAAAGAACAAAAACAGGAACAGAAAGTTTATTCGTTCTGCTGTAAATTCTAGTTCTGTTTACGTTGCTCGCTCAGCTACACAAAACTGCAACAGATCCAGAAAAAGATGGCTGTCGTCTATTCTATGCGTCTGTGCGAATAAAAACCTCCCTCCCATGATAAATTGCATTTCTGTCGGTGGCAGCAACAGAAACAATCAATACAGACTTGTTTACGTTCTGTCGTCAAACGGCCATTTTTCTGTTGCTGAAAGAAAATGTTCTGTTCCTAATTCTGTTTCTGTTGCAAATGTATGGGATTCTTTTTCTGTTTCTGTTCTTTGTCACTTGGTGCCTTAAGTGGACGAATCTAGTGCAAGACGTAATATCCAGAAAGATATCTGGCATTATCTAGCCAGTTCGAATTTTAAAATTCTCTATAATATATCATAGGCATGGGTATTATGAGAATTGTTATGTCGAAAATGGTAAAATTCATTGATCTAAAATGAGCATACAAGCAAAAATAATACCTTTCTTATTTCCGCCAGAGCTAACAACTAAATTGTTTTTCGAAGACACTTTACCATTTACCCTATATTGAAATATGACCATGCACTGGTAAAATTCCATCAAAATTTCCCAAAACAACAACCCACTATCGCATATACCTATCACCTTCCCACCCACCAACCTATAGCCAACTGGAAAGAGCAAGAATTACATCTTCGAAAATAATTTCTCAACCAAAAAGAGATAGTACTACCACCGGAAAAGAATTCCCAAGAAATCAAAATGGTTGCTTAATGGGAATTTTATGTTGTCCGTCTTCGTTGATGACAATCGAACGATAGTTGCTCCGCACCGGAATTATTTTTCAATTTTTCTGTGTAAAAATCTGTAAAAGTTCTCATCGTTTGTAATAAAAACCATTAAAGTGAATGTGCACAAACAATTCACGCGTATCGAGTTGATTCAAAATCAAAAAGTAAAGTGTAAAAATTATAATTTTCTCATCCATTTCGAGATGAGGGTGTAGTACAGAAAAATCAAAATGCCCACAGAAAAAAAAGTTGTTCATCCATCTTCCTCTCTACCATCCTGAAGAAATATATAATTGATCTGTTTATCTTTTTCCAATTCTAATTAGAATCGCACTGGTGCGACAGAGTAAATATACGTTTGACGGTACACAAAAAAAGAAAAATCACCAAATTTTGTCGGTTGGAAAAATCAGTGAAAAATTTCTTTGACAATTTATTAAATATTTTCCAAGCAATACCTATTCGATTGTGAGGTATAACTATTTGGGGCAAACTACAATTAAAGTTTTGTGTGGATTCTCATGAGGTTTGATTTTGTGTACGAAGATGGCTTTATCATTGATTTTTCTTTATTTGTTTTTCTCCAACCATTTGTGAGGGTGCTGCTTTTCATGTGTTCAATCGATTTTAAGTAAATAAATACAAAATACATAAAAAATGGGTATACTGGACAATAATAGGAGGAATATCAAACAAATAAATTTTAAATATTTTATTAAACTTTTCTTGGTATTATTTCTAGGTTTTTTTTCTCAAATATATTTAATAGATTTTATGAAGAAAGCTTTCTGCCAAAAACGAGGACAAGCACAGGAGGGAAGACATTTTTCTCGGTCGTTCTGAGTTTTCTTCGTCTTTTAGTAGGTATTCTATGCATACGAAAGCAAGATACAAGCGGTTGAAAAAAAAAAATAGAACAAGTTCATCGCGCCTGCATACGTTATTGTTTGTATGTTCTTCCAAGTTCCAATGTCCAATCTTCTTTTTGGCGGGGTTGACGATTGCGAACAAAAAATGCAAAGAATGCGAAAAAAGAAAGAAACCCAAAAATTAATGTTCTAGAATTAGGTAGGTATGAGGAGGCAAATGCAATATGTAGTTGTTTTGGCAAGATGTAACAGCAGCTCTGCTGGTCAGCAAAACTATATTTAGAAGTGGTTTCTTCCGGCCATTAAATAGATAGTTATTGTGGTGTGTTCACTGTTTTGTGGAAAAGGAATTGGGAGGACGATTTGCATGTATGTATTCCGCACATAACATTCCTATGGATCCTGCTTATTGCTTGCCTATCCAGATAAGTTGTTGTTTTTTAGGTTTACAAATGTGTACATTATTAGGTTTGTTTGACGTGGACCCTAGGGCGCACTAGTGCGCACTGGGTTAGCTCTATCGCGTTCAATATAGCACTGAGTTCGCACTGACACTGAAAACCTGTGTTCGAGGTGAGCACTGGGGCGCCCTAGTTGAGCACTGAGCTGACCCTAGGTATTAACTCAGGGCAAGAGTTCAGTGCTTGATTTGACTGTCAATCGTAGCTGTCATTGGTGTGAAAACAACTTTTTGTGAATTATTGGCTTGTGCAGCGCTAGTAAATGTTAAAAGAAATGTGTTTTTCAACATTACAATCATTAATTAAACAAATTAAATGTTATTGCTGGTGTTAAATCCGTTTATTAAAAAATTTTTTTAGTGACTGGTCTCAGGGTAAACATTTCGTGTTCCAAATGAAACTGAATTTCTGGGGTTTCCTTGGGTTTTTTGGTTGCCACGAAAATTCACTGACACTTCTCAGTGCGCACTAGGGCTGGCGAACAAACCTATTGTAGACTATTATGGCTTTGATTTTATGGAAGTATGAATAGAGCTTGTATTGCAAGTAGTGCGATTTTTGTATCTCTTTGTAAAAATGTAGACGAAATTAATATTTGATTTGCAATCCAAAAAGTTCTCTTTACTATGTATTATTACCTTCTTGTCATTTTTCTTTATTTTTCAACCACCTAGTAACCCGAAACTTAGCAAAATTTGTGAGAACCTAGATGTAGGAAAGTATATTCACTTCTTCTTCTTCTTAGGGTTCCGCTCCGTTCCGGAGGTTGGAAATCATCGATGCTAATGTTTGTTTATTTGTCACTCCTCTGAAGATTTCTGTCGTAGAAAGATTAAGCCATTCTCTCAAGTTTGTGAGCCAAGTCAGCCTCTGCCCTCCGACGCTTCTTCTTCCTTCGATCCTTCCTTGCAGCATTAGTTGGAGGAGTTGGTATTTTCTGTTTCTCATTATGTGACCGAGATATTGGAGTTTTCTTTCTTTGATGGTAATGAGTATTTCTCGTTTTTTCCTTACGCGTCTTAACACTTCTTCATTCGTGATCCTGTCAACCCAGGAAATTCGGAGAATTCTTCTGTAGATCCACATTTCAAATGCTTCTACCTTCCTCGTTGAAGCGCTATTTAGAGTCCATGTTTCTGCTCCATAAAGAAGAACCGACCAGACGTAACATTTTATCAATCGCACTTTGAGATGTAAGTTAATCTCTCTGCTCATAAGAGTTTTCTTTATCTTGCAGAACGCTGCTCTCGCTTGTTCGATCCTGCATTGTATTTCTTTGGAAGGGTTTGCTTTTGTGTTGATTACTGTTCCCAGATATTTAATGGTGTCGACTCTTTCCACAACGGAGTTGTTTATTTTAAGCACATAGTTTTGTGTTACTTGGGTCTTTTCAAACACTATGAATTTTGTTTTGTTTGCATTAATTTTTAACCCGTATTTGTTACTTTCCGTATTGAGATTGTTCATTGTGATGTTAAGTTCATTGATGTTATTTGCCAATATAACTGCGTCGTCTGCATATCTTATGTTGTTGACTGGAAAACCGTTAATTTTTATTCCGCGACTTGGGTCTACTGGTAGGTTTTTGAAGATTTCTTCTGAATACATATTAAAAAGGAGCGGAGATAAGATACACCCCTGTCTGACTCCTCTCCGAATTTCAATCTCTTCTGATTCTTCGCCATCTATAACTACTTTGGCTTTTTGATTCCAGTACAGATTTTCTATAATTTTGACATCATTCGTGTCTATATTTTTGTTCCTTAGTATTTCTATCATTTTAGCATGTTGCACTTTATCAAAAGCCTTTTCATAATCTACAAAACATACAAACACCGCTTTGTTCATCTCCAAACTGCGCTGAATCAATGTGTTAAATGCAAATAAAGCTTCACGAGTTCCAAATCCATTTCTGAAACCAAATTGAGTGTCGCTTATATCTTCTTCGAGTTTATTGTATATTCTTTTGTGGACGATTTTAAGAAAAATTTTTAGTGTATGACACATTAGACTGATAGATCTATAGTCAGAGCAGTTTGTAGGTTTATTCTTCTTTGGCAGTGTGACGAAAGTTGACTTCAACCATTCATCGGGAATTTTACCATGTCTATAGATAGCATTGAACAGTTTTACCAATATCTGCACATTTTCTTCTTCGAGTAGTTGGAGTAGCTCATTTGGAATTTCATCGGGGCCTGTCGCTTTTCGGGGTTTTGCTTCTTTCAGTGTTTTTTCGACTTCTTCTTTCATTATTACGGGACTTTCTGAGTTATTGTAGGGTTCCAAAAGAATCTTCTCGTCCCAGAAAAGTTCTTCAATGTAGTCCTTCCAGTGTTCTAATTTTTCCTTCGTATTCAACAAAAGTTTCCCCTGATTGTTTTTCAAGTTATTGGGCTCTGTTTTGCGCTTTATACCAGAGATTTCTTTTATTTTTTTGTGTAAATTAAAACTATCGTGGTTTCTGTCGTGTCGTTCCAGTTCTTCGCATTCTTGATGCAGATAGCGGTTCTTGGCTTCTCTGATTTTGATTTTGATCAATCTGTTTATTTCTTTGTACATATGTTGGTTTCTCTTGTTTTCTCTTCTCTGTTCCATTAGGTTAAGAATTTCATTTGTCATCCAGTCTTTTTTCGGTTGTTGGTTTCTGCTACGTAAATGTGTTTTACTGGTTTCGATTATGATTTCTTTTATCTCTTGCCATGTTGAGTTTATATTTTCTTCATCAATTTGAGTTGAGTTTAAATGTGTGATGTTTTCGTTCAATTCTCTCTTGAGGTTATTTCGTGTTTCTTGATTTTTGAGTAGGCTTATGTTTATTCTTTTCTGTTTGAAGCTTCTTTTGACCTTTTTCAGTTTTATATTAAATTTTGCTACCACTGGGTTGTGATCTGAGCCTACATCAGCACCTGGATAGGTTTTCGCTGATTTCACAATGTTCCTGAATCTTTTGTTGATGATGATGTAGTCAATTTGATTTCTGACAATCGACTGAGAGGTGTGTCTTGGTGAAGTCCATGTGTATAATCTCCTTGGCGGAAGTTTGAACCAGGTATTCGTTATTGTAAAATCGTGTAGATGGCAGAATTCTATTAGCCTTTGCCCCCTCTCGTTTTTTACACCTAACCCATGTTCTCCTACTATATCTTCAACCTTTCCTCTACCCACTTTAGCGTTTAGGTCGCCCAACATAAACACAATTTCTTTTTTCTTGGTTAGTTTTACTGCTTCATCTACGTGATTATAAAACTCTTCAATGACTAGATCATCACAATCACTTGTGGGTGCATACACTTGAATTATGTTCACTACTGTTTTTTCAGCTTTTAGTTTCACGAGCATTACTCTTTCGGACACATTTATGACCCCAGTTACTGACTTCTGTATCTTTTCTGAGATGAGCAAACCTACACCATATCTATTCCGATTCGTATCTGCGCATGAATAGTAAAGCTTGTATCCATCTTTACTCACTGTCACTCCATTTCCTTTCAATTGTACGTCTGCAACTCCCATAATGTCTATTTTTAGTCTTTTTACTTCTTTTATTACATTTTCTAATTTTCCTGCCTGTAATAGGCTACGAACATTCCATGTTCCAATTTTGAGATACCCACCGGGGATTCTTAGCACCCTCTGACCATTTAAGGTCTGCCGGGGACTGAGGGCCATTTGTAATGTTT
Source organism: Cheilosia soror (assembly GCA_949372485.1). Classification (NCBI taxonomy): domain Eukaryota; kingdom Metazoa; phylum Arthropoda; class Insecta; order Diptera; family Syrphidae; genus Cheilosia; species Cheilosia soror. The sequence goes on along the minus strand of OX443562.1, from coordinate 6,992,471 downwards.
GATTTTGCATGATGATTTTACTAGGGAAGATTGTATTTTTATTATCTGAAAGAGGTGGTTTCCCGTTGCCTTCCTCTCGTTCTTGTTTACTATTCAGTTCATTCTTATTTAAATCAAATCAAAATTCAGTTTAATTTAAATTTATTTTTAATTATTTATAACTAATAATTAACTTAAAATATATTCACTTAATTTTTATTAATTATAAAATATAACTTAATTAATGAAGATTTTAAGTAATTCATATCACTATTTTCGCCTTTTAAAGAGGTTGTAATCTCAAGGCTTTACGTAAAAATCTAGAGAAACTGATTTGAACTGAATGGAATTAGCCTGACTCTCGCTGTATGCAATTTCGTCTTATATTCGGCATTATTTGTTTACATCACTTTTAGGGCAAAATGTATTCCAACATGCGTCTCCAGCCAGCACGGTCTTTAGTTAACTGTCTCCAGTTTCGCACGCTAAGTTGGTTGGTTGGTCTTCTTTCACTTGCGTGCGCTACATGAGTCGCGGTCTTCCTCTGCTTCGCCGGGATTCGAGTGTGGATTCATATTTCGGGCCGGAGCATTCGCTCTACATGACACAGCCACCTCATTCGTTGGACCTTTACTCTTCTGGCTAGGTCGATGTCGCTGTACATTCCGTACAGTTCGTCGTTGACGGGACCGAAATTTACACGAAGAATATTCCTCCCAGAACAACCAAGAGTAACCTGATCCGCTTTTGATAGAGTCCATGCCACTGTACCATAGAGAAGGAATGGGATTATTAGGGTCTTGTAAAGGGTCACAATAGTTACTCGAAAAATGGCTTTGCTACGCAATTGATTTTTTCCCCAATCGATCCCCAAGAGTTATTTTTCTGCGAGAATGTCTTGATGTGACAGATTCGGATGTAGTCAATATGCAAAACAAATAGAATGATGACTTTTATGTTTGTTTACCGATTAGAGGACAATTTTTTAAGATTTTCCGTTCTTTTCTTTTTAACCAAACAAATTGGTAAAACGTAAACAAGTCTCTTTTTGGCAATTATTCCAGATACCTAATCATTCGAAAAACAATGAATTGTAGAATATTCTGTTTTAAATTTACGACCATCACATCTGTACAGCTTTATTCGTTTTTCATGTATAAACTAAAATAGCTGCGCGTATTCATAAATTTAGATCAAATAAATAAAAGATTTTTCCCTGACATACCACAACCAGTACACACATAATAGCCGGTGCGAGTGTAAGCGCATCCCCATCCCTATACCCCTAATGTGGTAGCCTAGTTTTTCCACAGCAACAACAAACATTTTCCCCCACTACTTTGGTATGAGAGTGCACTTCTGTTTCCTCCTGATTTCCATTTCTCTTGACCCCATTCGATTTCAACGTTCTGCTGGGTCTTGTTGGCGCTGCTGCTGTGAGCTGAACATCTCTCATTCCAATTACACTATGCTGGTGTTTTTCATCATCATATTATGCCTGTGTTCCCATTAAATACACGTTGCCTATAGTCACATTTCTCCGTGTGGAGTGAGCTGCTTCTCACACGTTAGAGACGCATATGTTTAAAAATATACACGAAATATAAATTCGTAAAGGTCATTGACCGACGGTGTTTCTATCGTTTAACTTGTTTGTTCTCCATTTCTTGTACTTGTTCACCTTTTTTGTTTGTTATCACGCAATTATTGGATGGGATATATACATTTTTTTTTTGAAAATTATCAGATGTTAGAGAATTATCTGGTTTGTTGTCGGAGAGATTAGCTTTCGTGGTTATTTTGTATTTAAAAAAAAAACACGCAAATTTGTTTGTAAATATTTATGTAAAGTAACTCCAAACGAATGCATTATGTAATAATATTGTGGTCGTTCGATGTGGTGTGCATTTGCTTGCCCTTGCAATGTGGGCGGGTTTTTGGCGAAAACTTTCGTTGTCATTGTCACACGCATGTGAGCAACGACCGTGAGATAAATTTTATAATAAATTCGCCTTGAACAGCCTTGAACTTGGTTTGTGTCAAATAAACTTTTATTTTTGTTTACTTTTGCGCATTTTTGTTGGCTTGTGCTCTTTTATCTGTTAATATATGATAATTTATGTGAATTTTCAGTGCGGCGATTGTATGCGAAAAAAGTTGTACTCTCATAAAAGGAACCCTTGAATAGGGCATAAAAGAGAGTGGTCCCTGGTTAAATTTCGTAATCGGGGACAGACTTTAAATGTGCTGTAAAAATGTGTGCTTTTTCATAAGTTATGGATATTTGCATTAATGTCTTGCTGTCTGACATGCATTTTAAAAAAATGTACGAATCGTTTGTTGAAAAAAAGAAACGCCCAACAGCAGCGGACTTTGAAAAGCTCAGAAGCAAAGCTAGGGAATCTGTAACCTCGGTTTGCTGTACGGAGTACTTACTTCATGTGAGGAGCGAATAACACACTAACTCAAAGTTATACCGTCCTATCTGACGTTCTGTCGTAATCAACCTCTTGTTGACAGCAAACATTTTGGTTTGCTCTCAGTCCAAAGTAAGTCCATTCTTCCCAAACTCGTATGTTCTACATGGAAATCAACCTCATCAATGTCTACAGGTACACCGCAGAATTTTGAAAAATTAAAAAAGAAAGTGGAGAATGGTGTCATCCACCTCGGCGTCCAAACAGTGCTGCACAATGCGACGGGTTTGAAATAGACACGGCTATAGAATTACGTATTGTTATGTGCAACCTTCAAATCGATAAACAGATACATAATTGTTGACGTAGCGGGCATAAAACCGCACTAGTACAGAGCAATTTGCTGCCACTCGAACCAACTCCAAGAACTGACTATCCTTTCGCCCCCGAACCTCTTTGAAAATTCCAAAGGAAATTTTGGTTTTATTTGAATTTGATGTGTATCTTCAGTTTGAGTTGGAATATTGCTAAGAAAGTAGTCCATTATTTAACAACAAACGAACAGCGTAGTTGAAGTTTAAGTTTCCACAAAAAATAGCCCTCGAGTCATCACCATTCGTAGTCGTAAACATAAATCCGACCCTTAAATTACTAACTTGTACTATTTACCTTTGGCCACTTAAAAGTTCAAACTGTCTTAACAAAAACTTTGCAGACTTGTCGATAATAAAAATTTCACCCTTAAATATGTATCCAAACACTTTTCTTACTTCCTACCCTTCTCTCTTCCACTCATATCGATTATTTTCCTTAAATTCCTGCTGTGCCTTTGAACAGGCTTTTCAATATCCCCACGCCCATCCTCATACACATAGAACCATCCACTCCCTTCACGGACTCGCATCACAACTTTAAGGGTTGAATATTTAAGTAACATCCGCGGAATATCGATTTTCATTAATTTTGTCTTCCTCTTCTTTCCCGTTATAGCTTAAACCAATTTCGCCAAAGAAGAGCACGAAACACGTGACGACATCCATCCCCCCAGCAGATAACGAACATAAACATTCGAAAGAGGAAGAAGCCAAAGCATCTTCCGCTTCTTTTTTTTTTTAGTTTTTTTTTTTTTTTTACAACCAAATTCAGACATACAGTTTTATAAAATACAACATTTATGGGTCCGTATGTTATGAAGCGAACCAGATAAACATCTGAGAATAGGCCAGAATGAAGGAGATGGTCGGTGGATGTTGTGTTTGTTCAGACGAGCGGGGCTGGCCAGAGAACCCTCTTGTATACTGTGATGGCCAAAATTGTACAGTTGCTGTGCATCAAGCATGTTATGGCATTGTGACAGTACCAACGGGACCGTGGTATTGTCGAAAATGTGAAAGTCAGGAGCGTCCGGCACGGGTGCGTTGTGAGTTGTGTCCATCGCGAGATGGTGCTCTCAAACGTACCGACAATCAGGGCTGGGCGCATGTGGTATGTGCACTGTACATACCCGAGGTGAGATTTGGGAATGTGACAACAATGGAACCGATTATTTTGCAATTGATACCACAAGAGAGATATGCAAAGAGTGAGTTTAAATATTAAAGGATAATAATGTGTGTGTGCTAATGTTTTCATATTTCTAGCTTGTTATATCTGTCAGGAAATTGGGAAGCCGAATAGAGCTAATGTCGGCGCCTGTATGCAGTGCAATAAGTTCAATTGTAAGCAGCAGTTTCATGTGACTTGTGCCCAGAGTTTGGGTTTGCTGTGCGAGGAGGCTGGGAATTATTTGGATAACGTCAAGTACTGTGGATATTGTCAGCATCATTATAGTAAATTGGTAAGATGGGCTGACAATTGCAACAACAAAGCACTTCCGGTAATAAATAATACAAGATCCCGATAAAAGATATCCATGTACCCCTGTAAAAGTTGGGGGGAACTTCAAATGACTTGTGACAGGAAATTCCATTGCGAGATGATTGTCGGTCTGCGGGGCGGCATTCAAAGGATTGCTAGATGGTGGAGCAGTAAAAGCTCCTTGTCATTAGCTTAATGGACTATTGGTGATGTTAATCTCTCTGGAAGCGGAACTGTGTGCATTTAATGTATAAGTTCATCGAATTTTTCGCATTATTGATTGAGGCGTTTAATTAGGTTTTAATGAATTGAACACTTTCTGTGTGAATCACTTGTCATACACTGTTGTATGCATTCATGGCTATTGTCATCTACCTCGTGGCCTTGAACACAAAACAAGAACTTGATACTAGCAGGAGTGGGCATGACATGTTGACATCATCCTCCACCTGCTGTTTTATGTTGTTGGTTTGACAATCATAATGGCGATAGCAACCCGTACTAACGACCGCCAAATGTTAACCATTTCTTTTCCGCCGTTGAGCTTTGCGTATATATGCCTATAACACTAAAGTGCAAATCCGAGTACATGTATGCTATAGTGTATTACATAAACTGGTATTTTATATAGCGTATTACGGTGGCTGTAGGTTAAAAATTTAATCTGTTTAGTTAAATCGCCACACGGACATGCAAACAGTGAAAAGTATTCAATTATTTAAGCTTCCATTAAGATCGGTGGGAGGAAATGCTTCCAGTTGTCTGAAAGCTGTGTTGTTAGTTTAACGCCACAGGAACGTAAACGTTACATACAACAGCAGTCTAAGGCACCACTTGACAAAATCCACGATTTGAATTTGCCAATTGATTCTTATAGCACGATAATCTTGTACTACGAGGCACTGTTTATTTTCATTTATTTAAATTTCTCCTCTGTGACGGCCCTTTTACTTAACCACGAAATTGGTTACACGATCATACAGACATGTTCATAAAAATACCCTTACATTTCACCCTTTAAACTATTGTCCCCCAGTAAACTTCCAGTCTCAAAATGCTTATCAGTTCATCTTTAAACTTATTTCCGGAATTACCTTAATATACAAGTGATTTTCCCTTCACATCGCATGTTGCTTTTATCTGTATCATAATCCTAACGTAATTAATGATTGCATCATGTTTGCCACACCATCACCGTCCAATCCATTTTAATTTGAAAAAAAAAAAGAAAACCACCTTTAAAATTGTTACCCCACGACATTGAAAAGCTTGCATCGCACAATTAATCGTGTCAACATAAAGGCATTGCTAGAGTTCGGTCGGCAGTCCTTTCCAACTTCTGTCCTTGTCATGCTATTCGAAGGTTAAAGTCGCCTTCTTCATTTTTAAAATGATGAGTTCCACTGCAATTCAGGGCTATTTCTGTGTAATTCATGTAAGAGCGGATCTAGCTCATTCCATCATTTATACAATTCATAACACAACATGGTCCTGCCTTACATTCATTGCCAATAATACTGCAGTGCTTGTCTCAACTTCCTTTCCCTTAAATAATCCTATCGACTCTTAACATGTCTTCATCCTATTACCAACTCAATCTTTGCAGAAGAAAGGCGGCAATGTCAAGACGATCCCGCCCTACAAGCCGATCACCCATGATTCCTCAGGCTCAGATTCTGGCTCATCACCCGAAAAAGAAATCGACTCAACGGTTAGTGCAACAGCGTCGTCAACATCGGCGACAAGTATTAAGATAACAACAAATGCCAGTGGCAATGCTACAGCTTCGACCAGTGGAGTTTCTGTGTCGGTAACCTCGACGAAGCAACGAAAATCTTCCACAGCATCAAAGCAATCAAATTCGTCTTCTTCCTCTTCGTCGGGCGTTTCGAGTGGAGTTGGTAGTGCAATCAATAGTGTAGCAGTTGGTGGACCTGCTGGGAATATTGGGCCAATGGCTCTCGGTGTTACTCCAAGCAATTCGGCTGCAGTCAGTGGGGGACCTGGTGCTGGCACCAATTCGAATAGCTCCAAAGCAAGCAATAACAGTACTGGCAGCTCCAAAGAGAAGGAGAAACACGGCAAAAGCCTGAATAAGATAAGTTCCAGCAAAGATAAGGAAAAAGATAAGGATTTGTCATCGTCTTCCTCGTCATCTTCATCGTCGCGTGAGAGAGGTAGCAAATCAAAAAATAAGGACTTTGGAGAGCAAAGTGTTGGAGGCGGTGGTATTGGTGGAAACGGTGTATCGGGCGGAGGAGGAGGAGCAGTCCTCGCAATAGGTCAGAATACTGGCACAGGTCCTGTTCCGCCTGTCATTGGAAGTAAGTCTTCTGACTGATAATGTGTTTTTTGAATTAATTTCTAATTGTGTTTCAGTGGATCCGGCTTTAGGTCCGACCGATGGAATGTTTCCTGGCATGGAGGCAAATTCCAATCCACCGCTGTCAACAGCGCCGAGCAAGCCATCAGGTGGATCGATGGCAAAGAAAAGAAAAGCTGAATCGAAAGCGAGTGTATTTTCTGATGCCATGGATATTAATCAGTAAGTTGAATAAATCATTTTTCATTTGGCGTATACAATTATGTGGCAATTGTACTTTTCAGCTCCTTTAGGGATATTATTAAGGATGTTTCTGTGACGCTAACGCCGCTACCACTGGATAAGACATCTGATATGGGAGACCTTGAGAAGAACTCAAAGAAGGTGAGTGAAAATGGGGGTTCAAGGGGGATACTAACCACTATACTGTCGAGGAAATTTAACTGGAAATACTAACCGTTATAATGGAATACTTATATGAAACCATTTTTGAGGAAGTCCCACTGTACTTAATCAAACTGAGCGATACTGTGGTAGGTTTTTTTTTTGTATGCATTAATGGGTAAAAGCGCATTGGGAACCATAGGCAGACCATCAACGAAAACTGTACGGATAACACTTTTTTCATCTGGAAACTGAACTCTCTTCTTATACTGCTGACAGAATAGATTAAATAGGCATGAGGACTCATATACAACTCTAGGTATCTTAAATAGCTTATCTATTCCGGAATCAATAGTGAAAAAAGCTCATATTGTCAATACTGCAAGCCATTCTTCAACTGACATGAATATTAGGCTTATTTATTCTAGCATCACGTGTTACCACAACCTTTACAAATTCAAGAGTAGAGCCAGCAATTAAGAAAGATAAAGAATACCCCTTCCACTTAACACCAAAAGGTGATATCACCAAGAAAGGGACACTGAAGCCCTCAAACTTGCGATAACAAAACAAGTCATTGGAACTGCCAGCAGAGACTAAGCGCATAATAAAGTTGGCATCGCCTGATAGAACACGAACTTGTACCGAAATCGGAAGCTATTCGACAGCGGACAATTATGTTCTAAACGCCTGAAATAGGTGCACAGAAGACCTTTTTGTTTCTTTTATCCTCTACCTGAAAAAGAAGACGACTAAGCAAACATGTCTATCACAGAATCCGTCGTAGTAGAAATTTTTGCTACGAATTTCGTAATTCGTATTAGTATTCTTCTTCGAAATTCGTAGCAAAAATTTATATTTCTACTATCATGATTATAAAACTCAACCAACAGCTGCATGTTTCGAAAAAGATTCCATAAAGACCATTCATCATTGCAAAACAAAAAAATGTATGTACCTGTATACACCCACTACTCGTATAGCCGCACGTCATTAATAATTTATTCCGCCTAATAATTTTACATATAATCACCGATACATCAAGGAGTATAAGTACATTTTTAAAAATGCAATCCTTCGTGCAATTAAATTAGCCGCAACGAAAATCATTTACGAAATGTCCTTCTTTAATATTCATTAGAACAATGTACTCCGAACGTCCATAAGTATATTCATTACTAAAAATCTAGTATAACAATTGACAATACAGCACTGTCCGTTTAGCCGCCCTCTTTAAAATTGTATTTGTATGTATCGAGTGCCTGTGAATCCTTTGCAATGAATTTTTTCATTTAACACATCGTCAAAACAGCATGGGGTGTAACCAAGTAGTAGCTTACTCATGAATGACAGTGTGTACGACTCTTTCCGCTGCTGTTTCCGCTATGGTCCACGCTATTGAATTGTAATCGCAATCTACAGCCTGACATTGTGACGGCTACGACTAGCACGTAGACAAGGGTGAATATGGAAATTTGTTTATGCCTGCTGTTATGGGTACACCGCTGCCGAAAGATGTGCATAGTTTCATTGTGCAGCAGTGCTAATTATTGTTCCTACGAACATGCGTCTGCTCACGCACATGCTATTACAGTATTCTTCTCTTGATAAACTTACCTGCATTTATTGGTGGTAAAAGAGAACATTTTGAACATCAGAAACCGTGTTATTCTAAGAAGATAATTTATAATGAGAGAAAATACTTGACATTATGATAATAAATTGTAAAATCAAAGATAATTTTTGCCAGCATATGTGTCAGGTACTTTAAATAAATTTACGACTTCCTGGAATTTGAAAAGAACCATTAAATTGGTTCGCTAAAGAGGCATGCATACGCATAGGTGAAAAGTTGAAAAGTGTATCGTTCCATTTGACTATTCGATGAGGCATGCTACATCGAACAATAGTTTTTAAATTGTACAATCTATAATTGGCAAGATAACTGATTTTTTAGTCAGGGGGCCTCCTTAAATTAAAATAATTCATGTTGCAACCATTTTCATACTTAATCGGTTTTTAATATCTAATATATGGGGCACCACTTATCCAGTCTACGACAAAGCAAGTCATTTCCCATGATTTCACGTCAGCCCTGACTGTTGAATATTAAATGACGAACATCGCCTAATGCCCCTTCAGCTGGTGTACATGAATTAAGTGAATTGCGAATATTTGATTAGTTATAAGGCCTATAGGTTCTAGCTAGTGATAGATAAAAAAGTTGACCTGCAATTAATGAACCTGCCTCCGGAATAGACAAAGGCGGATCGCGTGCATCAAACATTTTGTACGAAAATGCGGCTATTTGCAGGCAAATAAATCATGACAACCTTTAGGTTTGATTTCCAGTGTCGTTCACATTATGTCAAATTATTATGCCAGCTAGCAGGTGGTGGTCTATAATTATTGTTTAAAAGTAAACTTTTTTTTTACCGAAGTTTAGTACATAGTACACCAGACAAATTATAGTTTATCATTGCTCATCCTCGGCCGTTTTTGATTCAAGTTTAAAATACACATTATTCCACCAATGTATATCCCGTTAACATATGCGGCTAATCGACCACTGGATTAGTCTATAGGGTTTCAGTACGTCCTTTAAGAATTATCAGAAGCTTAGTCAATGGAGCATATATGCTATGCATATATGATAAACTTAAACATTCACAAAAGCTTACACTTAAAATACAGCAGTTCAAGCTGCTTCGCTTTCTTTGGGTTGTTTAAATTGTGTTGCCGTCATACGTTTTTCTAAAATCGCTCATTATCTGGAAATCCTAATTCATTAGATTTACAAAGACAAGGTATTACCAAGCTGCTGTTGCTGACTTGTCTAACCTCACGCCTGTACTATTCAACAATATCACTTGACCGTAAATATAAAGCAGTAAATTCTTCACCCAAGTAATTCTCAATATAGACCAAGAGCCCACAGCAAATTTTGGGCGTGAAAGTATAACCAAAAAGCTGATACATGAACAGAAAGGTCTCCAAAAAGTAAACTCAAATGTCGAAGTCTGGCAGCGCTTAGTTGCAGCTGAGGTTAGTAATAGTGGGTTGAAAATGTGTTTTTTTCCAAAATCTGAATTTTTTATATAACCACTTGAATATAGTATTAAATGAAAGAGCAGACTGCCTTGATCACAAAAATATAGGTCCCAGACGTCTTACGTGCAGCCATACCCTTGCCAGACGTACTAATAGTATGTTAAAAATCACATTTTGAAATAATTGGTATAACCAAAATTTGGTTACACCAAAAAATTTGTGGGAACGCCCTGATCACAAAAATATAGGTCCCAGACATCTTACGTGCAGCCATACCCTTGCCAGACGTACTAAAAGTATGCCAAAAATCACATTGGGGAGAGTACGATAACTACGGCGCCAAAAATTGATAACGGTATTTTGTAGAGCGGTTAAATACAAACACTTTTTACTATGGGAGGGGGGGTCTATCTTACTCCGTTTAGGCGGGAGGGGTAATTTAAAGAAACTGATACTTTAATTGGAAAAAAATACATTAAAAAACAATGGCAACACTTAAAATGAAATAATATATCACTTTTAAAAGCCCGGAACCTGTTCTTTCATATTAGTTTTAAATCAAGTTATTTCTGTTTACAGTTTTTGAAAAAAACAATTTCAAAGTTGCAATTTAAGAACAAAAATTGGGGTGAGTACAATAATTTTGGCGATGAAAACTAATGACAGATTTATATAGAGGAGTTAAATACAAGCATTTTTTACTATGGGAGGAGGGGCCTATCTCGCTCCGGTTAGGCGGGAGGGGTAATTAAAAAAAATTATACATAAAGTTAAAATAAAATATTAAAAAACAATGGCAACACTTACAACAAAGAACTATAGCATTTTTCAAAGCCAGGAATCTGTCCTAAATTGTCTAAAATGCAAATCCGCAAAATTTTTTCTACCAATGTGAAATTTCAGGCCAGAGACTGTAGCTGGAGAAAGTTGTTGACATTGGGTAAACTAATATAATTTAAAGAAAGTTTGCACATACTCAGCCTTGCACCCATCCCAAAATCCAACAGTGACCCCTAGCAGGGGGGTTGCAGGGGGGCAGCATGCCCCCCATACACATTTCAAGGCGCAAGGGTAACAATTTGTACTCTAAGCGGAGCGACATATAAAGTAATTTTCAATTTTCTCAAAAATTAGAGGACATAAATCAATCTGGTTTTCAGTGTTCGATTAAGAATTGATTTCTACAGTCAAAACTACAAAGAAATTAAGTATCTATTTTCTCAATATTGAACAAATCAGCATACAACTTTTATTTTTTATTTTTTTTCCTTAAATTTCAAGTTTGAAATCATTTTTTTCAAAAACTATTATTAGAAATAACTTGATTTAAAAATAATATCAAAGAACAGATTCCTGGCTTCCAAAAATCCTAAAGTTCTTTATTGTAAGTCTTGCCATTGTTTTTCAAAAATTATTTTTTTTTATTTTAAGTATTATTTTTTTAAATTACCCCTCCCGCCTAAACGGAGTAAGATAGACCCCCCCTCCCATAGTAAAAAGTGTTTGTATTTAACCGCTCTACAAAATACCGTTATCAATTTTTGGCGCCGTAGTTATCGGACTCTCCCCAATGTGATTTTTGGCATACTTTTAGTACGTCTGGCAAGGGTATGGCTGCACGTAAGACGTCTGGGACCTATATTTTTGTGATCAGGGCAGTCTGTTCTTTCATTTAATACTATATTCAAGTGGTTATATAAAAAATTCAGATTTTGGAAAAAAACACATTTTCAACCCACTATTACTAACCTCAGCTGCAACTAAGCGCTGCCAGACTTCGACATTTGAGATTACTTTTTGGAGACCTTTCTGTTCATGTATCAGCTTTTTGGTTATACTTTCACGCCCAAAATTTGCTGTGGGCTCTTAGACTAATAATTTTAAAGGTTTATTGTGGTGTAAACCATAAAATTACTTCTCTTGTTTGCCCAAGGTTGTCTTCTTGATTTTCCTTTATAGCGCCCATAAAAAAGTCATAGACGTGTACCTGATCTAACATAGAACCCACTAATACATATAACACCATTCGAGGTTTTTTAGAACTTACGGCTGTAAGCAGACGATGATCTTTGCCTAAAACCGAAGTTGTATTTGTTCTAATAACAGGCCTGTCGTATTTTGTTTGTCATGAAGGTCGTTGCTATGACTAATTAAACACCATGTCCTCCGTTGATATCATTATCAACACCACCAAAATATCCCGTGACAGCTACACACATCTGTCTTTCTATAACGTGCATAAATTAAAATTACCTCCATATGATCGAATGCAAAATCGTTTCCCTCCATTTACCATTACTCAACATGTGACTACCTTCATAACGCAAAGCTAGAGCGTCACGTAACCATCCTAACATATCTTTACCACACTCTTTCCACTTCCACTTTCAGACCAGCCAGCATCTCTCACCTTTATTACATCGAATTGATTTAATCCTTATTCAACACCGACGGACAAGACCAACGTTCGTCTATCATTCACTCAAAACCCCACTCTTCCCACCTCACCATCCGGCAACCGGCACTCGTTTTGCCTTGTCTCTTCTTTCTCACTTAATCTCCCTGTTTCTTTCCATGTTCTGTTTGTTTACCCTTTCAATTTGAAATTGCCTGAGAGGAAGTTGAGTTCTTGAGCTCGGTGTGCGGAGTTTTTTTTTTACTCGTTTTGGCACTGCCCTACCTGCCGTATAACAGCAATATTTGCTGGTCGTCCTTTTACTATACTATGAACTTGGTTAGACACCAATGAAGGAAATATATAAAAAAAACTGAGTTCAATTGTTTTTCGATTTCATCCCTTACCAAAAAAAAAAAAACCTATTGCTCTGCGCTTGTATGTGTACATTTATTGCAATGCATTTCGCGCCCCTTTCGCAATTTCAATGAAATCATTTTTTTTCCACGCGATTATATTGTGTGTGCTCTGCATCCCAAAGTAGATCCTTGAATATACGACATTTATGCGTATTATAACGTACCAACCAGCCGTAAGACAAAGACAAAACATTGATTGCCTTACCTCAGTATTTGTGTTTTGAGTTTTATCGTTGCATTTGTGTTTTGTATGTGGCAGTGGCGGTCCCGGTATAATAATGCTATGGCTGGTCGCTTGTTGATCTCTCGCTCTCCTTGTGCGCGTTTTTCTCCTCTTGATTCCAGACCTCCGGCACAACATTAGTTGCCCATGTCCTATACACCGAATTTCAGTTTTCTACAAACTTCGTTGGCGATGCACGGAGTCGCTGTATCGCGTCCTCCTTTAACCTCGTTTTTTAGTTGTTTGTTACTTTTTTGTGCTCCCATTCTTGTTCTTTTTTTGTCGCTCTTGTCGGCTTTTTCTGTTGTGTTTTGGTTGTTTTATTATATTGTGACGTTGTGTGTTGCTTCAATGAATTTCCTACGCTTCGATGAGGAGAATACACAAAATAAAATGGACGAGCGTTTGAGAGTTTTTATTCGTATTATCCTTGGCTGTTTTTAAATACAAAAAAAGGGAGATCCATATAAATATATTAGAAGAAGCAAAAAGTTTGAGAATTAATTGCTGTCTATCGTGTGTTTCTGCTAGTGCTGTGATATCTAAAAGAGAAAAGAAAAATAAAACAAAGAAATTTCCTTTTTTTTTGTTATATAAAGTCGTGTTAAGTGCAAATCGTTCGAAAATGAAACCGAAATCATCCCCCACTATGGATAGTGATAGTAATATGGAGCCAGCTGAGCGTAACAACAACATTGAAGTAATCGAGTACAAGGAACACCGAAAAAATAAAAAGAAAAAGCGCGAAAAACGTGAAAGGGATAAAGAGAAGAAATCACACCATCATCATCATCTTTCAAATGCTATTGCAGCGGTGGTAACTACCGCGGTGGTTACCACAACAACAACAGCAACTACGGCAACATCGTTTCCGCATAATTTGAAAATTCGCTTTCTGTTGTCAGGGGTAAATTTGTTTAAATAAAAATTTAAATCCTTTAAAACTAACTGACTGTAAAAATAGATTTTTAATTGAATTAAAAAAGGATTTGAGGGCTTTCTAGTCGGTTGGTTGAGATTGTGTCTAAATGGGTTGCACTCGATGGTATGTCTGTTCTTTGAAGTAGATTTAGATGAAATTTAATTGCAAATTTGTCATGCGTTTCAAATTTCATTAATACCCTTGACCACATGTCGACTTATTGCAAATGGAGTTGTGAGCATTTACCTACCCAACTTGTAAAATTAAAAGGGACAGGATTGATGTTTATTTGCATGTTTCTTGTCGTTTTTTATATCTGTCTGTAATGTTTCCTTTTTCACGAAAAAAGGTAATCTTACGAAAATAAATAAAAAAAACGGAGTTTTTTTCAATTTCCGCCCGGAAATAAGCGACTGCTTGAAAAGATTTCTGGCCAGAAATTTGCAATGTAAGGGTAATGTTTCTTTTATTTTAAAAATTAACCCAATTTGCCTTTAAGGGAGGGTATACTTTCTCTGAATTTGTTGAGTTTATTTATTTTTTGACTACAATTTAGTAAGGGAATTTAAATACAGTGATGCATCCGTAAGATGTTAGAGTAGTGCTTTAAACATTGTATTGCTCGATTGGTGGGAAAATATGTAGATTATAAATTTTATTTGGCCTTGGCGTTCAATTCAAATCGTCAATCTTCGAAATCTTTAGTTAAGTTTTCTGTTTGAATATTTTGAAGACTCCTTTGCGTTGATTGGCAATTTTACGCATTGTGTTGTTATATCACTTCTCCGCACGACCTGACATCCAACCAAACGTCCTTAAAAAAAGACGAATCTTCGTGGCTACAGATTCATTGGCGATTTGATGGCTTGTCTAGCTGAAGAATGGAATCAATCACGAAAAATATTGCGCTTGTCTCGGGTTGAATGGATTAGATACTACAAGTCTGGCCATTCAATTCAAGTTGTTTTAAATGGTTTCAAGGATGGAACTCCCCATAAATGCAGGAGTTCCCCAGGACTCTAATCGGTCTCCGCCTCTTTTTCTTATTTTCATAAATGACCTCCTGTCTTAAACTTCTAATCCATTTTTTTCATTCGCTGATGACAGAACCCAAAACTTCTCATAGTCAGGACTAACTCTTTGGCTTTAGAACTGCAACGCCAATAGCATAAATTTCCCCAAATTCGAGTACAACTACGAAGGACCGAATTACCCTATAACTCGCTTTAACATCATAGAAACGTAACATGTTTCTCACTGTTGCATCGATCCTTTAACATACAATGGCCAAACGAGATCGCCAGCTGCTCTACGTCCCTTCAACAATTCAATCGCAATACTCGTCATGGCTGGCATGCCCATCAGTTCACCCTTAAGCCTGTTTTCGCCAGTAATATAAAATATAGAAGTTCTTTCATAAGCCGTAAAACAAGAATAAGAAATGCCTATTTTCCCTCAGAACGTTCTGAAGGCATTTAAACTAATGTGCATTGGAATCTCCTATTTTCCGGGGTGTGTACCTCTTTAGCCCGTGTTAATTTAACAAAAATAAAATTAATTTAGAATGGGCAACTTTTTTATAACCCAGAAGCTTTAACCCAGTTTATTTGTTTCCGTTTTATAAAATTGGCTGATCGTTGTATTAATATTGTTCTATTATCTGCCAGCCAACTAAGAGCACATGGGTTGTCAAATTGACACTGAGTACCAAAAAACCATCCATTTAATCCAAATGGTGTTGACTTAGACGGTGGTATAGAACATATATCACATTAAAATTCAACTATCTACATATCTAGATTATAAGATCAAAAGCATATCAAATGTCCCTCGATGTCGCAACAAATTATAAAAAAAATCTTATCTATCCCCAGATATTATTTAAGCATAATTTTCTCAGGATTGGCGTGCTGTCGGCGATATGTTGATAACCCAAGTTGTACTACACTTAAGATGGGGGGCCCCACGTGCCATCTGCCTCATGCATGGCATATGGTTTCTCTGCAAAACCATCTCCGCATTCGGCAATGATTTGTGTTTGCCTGTCATGCATTTTTGATTTCATGTCAGTCATGAGGAAGTCTAATAATTTCTTGCAGCCACCAGATGTCTGTATCGAATTAAAGTTCCGCAACACCTGTCTTAATACCCAATTCTTTACGTTTCTTTGATTGATGAACAAAACCATTTCTTGATTTGAGTAGTTCTGGATAGCAAACTATTTGTAATGGCAACACAACGCGTTTATCAGGTATTCCTTCGTTACCCTCATACATTTACGTTTACCTATGAATTCATATTCTAGTTATTTCATTACTCAAACATCTGATTTCGTTTCCAAGCGCACAAAAATATTGTTAATAGCTAGAGAAGGGACAAATTATGAACGATCAAGAATAGAAATAAATGTCAACAAACTAGAATGTGCACACAGACACATTTCCTTCCCTTTTCGTGTTCACCTTGTCCTAGTCCCATAATCGATTTTTACCAGGGGTAACAATGTCTTAATTTTTTTTTTTAACAATTTTTCTACCAACAGCTGTTTATTAAGAACAGAGCAGATGCTTTGCTTTCTTCAAAACCCGAAAAAAGGAAACGAATGAACTGGTCATCAGTTACAGAATTTATGTAATTCTGCATCCCTTTCAAGATTAAAAATCACATCAGATGTTTGATGGTTTCGAGTGAGAACTTAAATATTCAGAGATCATGGGGTTGCCGTGTAGAAGGGGTTCTCTGTACATGTACATCTGCGAAATTTGCTAAGCGGCAAACCTATTAACTTTTCATTTCTCAATTAATCCATTTCATAGATTCTAAGTGCTATACAATGGGTTTGGGTGACATATTCTGATCCTCATAATTTGTCGGAAGATAGATGTCTCAGATACAAAGACAAACCACAATCGTTCGCTGCGGGTGTAACCAACATGTGCTCAGCTTGGTCCACTCATGCTGTTTGCAGTGGATAATTGCTGTCGTCGGAAATGAGAGAAGATTTCTTGTTTCTCTTTCGTTGGCTTTTCTTCTGTTGCAATCCAGATGTTCTCATAGTTATTCACTTGTGCTCGTCCATTAGATGTTAAACACTTGAGACATCTTTTAGGTAGCTAAAGCATCAACTCTCCTCTTTGAGTAAATATTGAAGTTTCTTCTTATAAATATTTTTTTGTTGTTGTTTCTTACGCCGGTGTTATTTTAGGAAATAACCGTGCTAAGAGATTTCCATGTAATCCGTTTGTTTGGCGTATGAATTTGAACTCCTTCTTCAAGTGGTGACTGACGTGAACGTTTTTAGATGATTTGTTACAAATAAATTGTTTGAGGTTTCATTTATGAAAGTTTTACCTGCAAGAAGTTGCGAGAGTTCCCACTTATTCCAGATTTCGCAAAGCATCGATTGTGGATGAGCGTTTAGAAAATTTCCTGATTGATGTTATCCATCATACTTTGACGGTCAGCAAGTAAGATTGAAATTCGAGATTTTTTTTGTCTTCTTTTTAACTCAATTAAATGTTGGGACGGAGTTGAGCATTTTTTTTGTAGCGTGGTGGGCATACCGGTTTAACGGATGAGAGGAGAAACGAGTAATGCTCACACGTGCACAAGGGTTCACATGATTCCAACTGATTTCATAGCTGTATTAAATTTGCTGCTTATCCCAATGCGTCATTATTGTTTTGGTTTTCTTTCTTTTACTAAACGTTTTTATTTGCAAATGTCGGTGGCAGTTGTAAAATATGTACAGTATGCAAATTTCTGAGCGCATAGAGTACAACGTCTTGTGTAAGAAAAAAACTTGAATTGTACGCATACTTGAAGTTATCTGAGTTGTTTGAAATTGTATCTGATGTCTTGGGGAAATTTATTGCTTTTTTGAAAAACGTTTTTGAACTGGCGAAGAATCATTGTGGGCTGCATTAAATTTCTTGTTATTGTGAGAAGGCTACTAGTCCTACTGGATCTTAATTATGCTGTCTGGCGATTTTACTTCTCTATCGTAGTAGAAGGTACTTTGTAAATTCTCTGATTTCTTTTCTGAGTTCGGAAAAGCATCTTTCTACACTATATGGTTTTTGTATTAATCGGCATTGGCACTTGCGGCGCTAGTATTTCTGTTACAAACTGGTTGAATGGATATGCGTTAGTAGTAAGGTCGATGCTTATCCTCGATTCTGCCTTTCTTTCGCGAAGTATTGGGAAATAAACGTTTTCGGAAAGAGTCATGGTAGGAAGATAGTTTTTAGTTAGGTATTTTGATGGCTGGTCTTGGAGCAGTTGTCACAGGTTCACGTAGACCACCAGTTGGGACTAGTTTGTCTCTATTGTATACGACATTGTTATACGACTGCGTCTATCTAGTATTTTTTGGTTGGGTTTAGTGGTAAATGTTTTGGATTACGAGGGATCTAACGAATGTTTGAGGGAAGCTTATCGTATACTCTTTCTCTCTACTGAATTATTACGTTGCATCGGGGTTAGGAAATATATCTTGTTTTTAGCGGTATTTTAGCTCAAAATCCTTTTTACTTCGATCAACAGACATATATGTACTTTAAATAAATATTTTTATATTCTTTATTATAGCAAAAAACCGAGTTGAGTCCCCCTACGCACCAATCTGCAGAGCCAAGTATCCCAAATGTAAGTCCAAAACACTTACCAACAACAAGGAATCACTCACATTCCACTGCATCCCTACTCCAGTCAACGAATGCCACTGCACCAGTGGAATCTTTAACCTCATCCGCCTCTTCATTGTCGTCTGCATCTGCCCATCATAAACAAGCGAAAGAACGAGATGAACGTTTGCGCTCTACATCGCCTTATACGTCGACACCCGGTGGTGTTGGTGTTGGAGGCGCCGCCGCAGTCACTGTTGGAAATACAACAACTGGTGGAGCGCCCAGCCTGTATGTCTCTGTTCCACTTTCAACTGCTAATGTGCCTGGAGTTAATTTGCCCACAACAACCACCTCAGGTTAGTAACATATAATCGCTCCCGATAGTCTTTTCTTTTTTTTATAACGCAAACTCATTATCATCTTAGATCATCCCACACCCTCGCAATCAACACGTGCTGCTACTCAACAGCAGCAGCAACAACAGCAATTGCAGGCGAGTTCTGCCACCATTGAACGGCAATCACCTCGAATTCATCATCAGGTTTCTTCATCGCCAGCGATGTCGGAACATGGAAGTTTTTCATCATCCCTGCAATCACCGGCTCATGCAGCCGTACTTCAGAGCGGAAAGTCACCGTCGCCCAGCGTTACAGGTAGTCTAACAGCAACAACGACCGAGAGTGGCCATCTGAAGATCAGCTATGAGAAGCAAAACTCGCGAGTGGCGCAGTTGCAGGAACAAGAATCAGCACCCGTTCGGCGGTCCAGGTTAGTTTACAATTACAATGCAAATAACTCATCTTTACTTTGAAAATAGGAACATCTTGCTGCATGCTGCTGGATTGTTGCTTTAGTTTTGCAAAATTTTTTCGTTGCCATTTAACATTTATATTAATTTTGTTTCTAAATCTTACTTTTCAACTTTTTTTTTGTTATTGTTTCTTTTTGGAATTTATTTTTGTTGCGCATATATGTTGTTGTTGATGTTGTTGTTGGGGGGTTGGTTTTTCAAGTCATTCGTCTTGGAGGGATCAATGACAGACGGAATAGGTATCGTCGTTTGACAATAATATTAATTGATATACAAACTTGAATCGTGGGAAAGGTATACATTTCATTTATTGGATTGGAGGATGTTATCCATGAGGGGAAAGTTTATATGACCGAGAGTAATGATTTCGAAAGACATATTTGTGCCTTCCTAGAGCTCGAATCATTAGCACAGTTGAATTTTTCTTACTCCACATCAAAGCTGTATGTATTGTTTCACTGAAACCAAATTGATTTTAGAACAGGCACATTGTTCTGTCATTTGGATTGCAAACGGTATAAGAAGGTCTTACTTCTTTATGAAAAAGAATCGGGAAAAGCTGTACTTGTACGTAGATAGATTTATGTATTTTATAGCTACAACTCTTGCGAAAAATAAATTGCATACAAGTAATCATTGAGGTTCATTGTAATACAATTCCTTTTCAAAAAATCGGATATGTGTCTGATCTTATTCCAGTTATATCATCTGTGTTTGCAACTGCTAGTAACTCTAGATGCCCTAATGTGTAGGCAAGTATCAGCGGGCTCAGCTTATCGATATATTTCTTTATTTTTAAAGCAATCGAATGGCATGAACAGTCTTTCAAATCGACTTACTTATCCCATGCATCGTAAAAGTTGATATTCACACCAAACCAAATGAAAATTAATAATTTTGGAACCCCTGCAGAAACATGTTAATCATTCATAACCACTGTCTTAGCCATTGTCCTCCCAAAAGAGCATTATAGTCTTGAACCGGAGCAATAATGGCTTGTGTATACGCCCCAATGTGATAGATCAGTATTGCTCTGGTTCTGCTTGTCATGTGGTTTATGAAGAGTGAACAACACACACCCGAATGAATAAATTGCTCTATTGTTACTTCTATGTGTATCCTAACATACTTATTGTGCATTTTGCATGTGGGAACGTGTTTCCTTGTCAAACGTTTTCACGCAACATGATCAATTCAATTTGACGATCATAATATTGTCATCAAGTCGATTCAGCTTACTTACTCATGTGGGCCTCAATCCATACACCTTTGAATTTAGTCTCTGGTTGAGGACCCCTTCAACTTATATGTGTCACTTAAGGCGATGTCTGCATCTACTGCGTTGTTTCTCTGGGTTAGTTTCGGAGCCCAACCTCCCGGGTCGTTTGCCCCTTCTTTGTTCGTTAACAGTTCAGTATCATCAATTACGAGTATACTCCCTAGCTGCTAGATAGGCAGTCCTAGCTCTGTGCATTATATGCTCCACCACCGCATTGAATAAATCATATATAAAAAGTCCTTTCAAAAACCTGTGCGTGATTCAAATTTTTACTATGATGTGCTAAGTTTGCTCTACGGGAGAGCTGCTGTGGCGTTTGTGTTAGTCGCCTTCCAAGTACTGAATCTCTTACCATTGATTTCTGTTGGCGGCGTGTTTGCTCTTAATATATCTATCTTCGAAGTCAGGTATAGAATTGAAGCGCTCTAAACGTTTAAAGTCTTCGTTACCGATAGTCGGATAAGTGGTTTTCCTTATAGTCACCATTTTGTTAATAGTTTATCTGCCTGAACCACTAGCTTGCGGTTACAAGCTTCTGGAACTTCTGGCTCGCCGCTAAGCTCTTGTCATTATTTTCAGCTATGTGTGTATGTTCCCCCTGTTGCATTAGTTGTGATCAATAATTCATCATCAGTTCATCACCTTTCCCAGTGTAAGCAGTGCATTGATTTAAAAATCTAGCGAATTGCAGTTAATGAGGAAAAAAGTTCCTGTTTGTCTTATTGTGAGGCACAAATCTCTCGTTGTTCTCTATCGAAGCTACCGCCCCTGCCACTCTCTACTTTAATATTTTGTTTATTATCAAAACTCCATGATATCGGATCCAATAACATGAATGCGAATTTTTGTTTCGTTTTAAGTTACACAAACTTTATTTAACTTATTCTTTGAGGTCATCACCTCGCTCTTGCCATTTAAAATTTTCATTTTCACTACTTTTTCCGACTGCCTTGCATTTTGTAACAAAATAATTGAAAATATAATTATAGCAGCAAGTCAAATCATTTTTGTTTTTTTTTTTTTCAATTAATTTTCTTACATGCTTACCGCACCGTAAATAATGAAACTAAATCAATTCACGTCCTTATATAACGTAATGACAAAAACAAAAAAAAAAAAACTACTTTGCACAATTTAATGAAATAAAGATCACGATCTGGAGAGAGTAGCAGCACAATAGCAGCAAAGCCACGCTTTGGCAAAAAGCGTTCAGCGGCAGCAGCTTCCTCTACACCATTAGCCAAGTCATCATCATCATCGTCGCTGCCAAGTGGTGGTATTGGTCCAATTGAACAACAACTGAGATCTACAGTTTCTCTGCCGCTTCCCACAAATACGTCGGAGAACTTCTCGGAGAATTCACAAAAGTCACAACAATCATCGACACCTCCGTCACCTGTGCAAGTTTTGGGTGCACCACAGCAACCACAGACACCTGTTGTATTACCGACGAAAATTATTGAAATTGAAAGTATCGGAAATACTTCGTGTGCTGCTATAAGCAATAGCAACACAATTACTACCACTGCCGCAACAGCTGGCGCAAACAACAATAACAACCACACTACAAACAACAGCAATAATAGCAATAATAATAACAACAACGGCAGCAGCAACAGTAATAGCAATAGTGCAATGAACTTATCTTCTTCCTCTTCCGTTTCGTCAACACCTCCACCACCACCTCCGCCGCCGCCGCCAGCACCGGCAAGCACAACCACTGCGTCATTCCCCCCTCTGTCTAATTTTTCCTCGTCTTCTTCTTCTTCTGCATCTTCGGCAAATTTCACTTCCACCTCATCTAATTCACCCTTGACAACCATGTCCTCTGGCAAAAGTAGCAGTAAAAGTTCTGGCATTAGTAGTGAGAGTGTAAACACAATGGCATCACTCATCGGTAGTAGTCGTAGAAACAGTAGTAGTCCTATAACACCATCACCACCGGCACCATCGACACCAACCCCCCAAGCGGCGCCATCACCGCAAATGGTTCCCAATGTGGCTGCAGTCAAGCCTCTTAATAAGAAGCTTTTGCGTGCCCAACAATCGCACTATCTGCAGCAGCAGCAACAACAATTGGCTGCTTTACAGCTGCAACAACAACAACTGTTACAACAACAACAGCAACAGCATCATCAACAACAACAACAACAACAGCAACAGCAACAACAGCAACAGCAGCACCAGCAACATCAAATTAGCGTCAAACCGTTAGATACATTAGCTATCACTTCTCCACTTGATGAATCAAATTCCATTAACAATCCCCCTCCGACCATTTCTAGAACGCCCGACAGTGGAATCTTCTCCTCATCCTTCAACATCAGTGGCAGCTCGCAGAGTTCACTATCCGGTGTTGTAGCGCCAGTTGCAACGAATCCAGCGTTGAATGGTGGCGGTTTGAAATTCACCTATGAAGCGCAACAGGGTGTAGCAACAGCACCAACACCACCCTCCGTCGATACGAATCTAGCGAACGCCGCCTTCAAAGATTCTCCACCCAGTTCACCCGGTTCCGAAGCTGGATCGGCTTCAGCACGAAAACGTGGCAGAAAGTCAAACGACCTGAAAGATGTGAAGGTTTTTCAAAATGGTGTCCCTGCAGTCACAACCACTCCATCTGTTTCTACCACAAATGGACCAGTACATGCGACGCATATGCTGGGAAATCAACTAAATCCAGCGAGTAGCGTGGCACAAAAACTTACCGACCAACTGCACATGGAGATGCAGGATCACAGTGTCTACGCTGAGCAACAGCCGCCGCAATTTCTCGGCGTACCATTTCCTGCGAAGCCAGTTAACAATGTAAGTTGCATTTAGTGTTTGTGCTTAAAAAATTGATTTCTAAACATTTTTCAATGCTTTCAGGTACGAAATACTGCAAATGCGCCAAGCGGAGCCAATTCACTGGCGTCCATGTTCGGTGGGAATGGTGGTGGCTATGCGCCACAATCACTGGAACAGTTGCTAGAACGACAATGGGAGCAGGGATCACAATTTTTAATGGAACAAGCTCAGCATTTTGATAGTAAGTTTTGATGTATTTTTTTTTAAATATTTTTTGTAATAGCTCAGCAGGAAATGTCTCATACTGTAATTAAAATGTTTCATGGGCTGTATGACATGTCGCACCGTCTTGCTGAAAACCACATGTCGTCCACATCAATATCATTCAATTTAGACCGAAAAAACTCGGTTATCATGTTACGATATCTAACTCTTTGACCAGTATTGGAAGAGATTGAGTTTATCGACCAAATGTAGGCCTTTTAATTAATGCTTTAGAATGCGATTATGTTTCTTCAATGATTTCCCAGCGATCGCGATGAGCCCATTAAGGTCCCTACTGAAAAAAGTGTTTCAAAAGCACTGCGGACAGTTCTGATATTTAGGTCCGTTTTGATTTAAACATACAAAAACCTATACAGGTATACTGTTCGATTTCTTTTATGGAAGCCTCAACTCACTGATGTTCTAAGCCGGTGTGCATTACTTGTGTGTACATTCATTGCTGTGCTCTTATTAATCGTACTAGAAAACGTATATCGCCTTTATAAAGGTTCCCATGTGAATTTACCCTACCAAGCGGTCTCGATTGAATACCCACAGATGTAGTCCAAACATTCGGCCCTATCATGGTATCCGGTCGGAGATTACTTTTCTCCGCAACGCAAATCCGGTCGGATTACCTTTATAGTATCCGTTTTCTGAACGTGCATCAACGCATTTTGTTCACTAAAATCTTTCCGCGATGAACAGATTTCGGAGACCATCGGAGAGAAATTGACGTGTGGCTGTCAAAACCAGGTGCAAAAAACGCAACCCATCGCAATGAAACATATGTCGTTTTCCATTGGGCAAAAAAAAGAAGCGTTCGGAGCGTCCGGAATCAAAAAATTCACATCTGAAACCGTTCCGTTGCATTGGCGCAAAAACTACTCTTCTGTTGATTCTGGGGAGAGAATTTCGCTTCTCGATTTGAAGTCAGAATCCACTCAAAAAGCGCTTACACAAGTGCAAATCGTTCTTTCGGAACGGATATCATGATTAGGACCGATTATCTATCGCAACCAGAGGCTGTTTCATGTTTTTTTTCCACTGCGCCACCTTTTGCGAACGTCTGAAAAACATCCTTACTGTTCTGAAAAAGGTTCTCAACTCAGCCGTTCGGATTCGGAATAAAATTGTAAATCTCTTCCGTTGGTCGAAATAAATAAAAAACACTCACGCAAACGAATGGTTGTGAGATCCTTGCCGATTATGGTGCGTGGTTGACGAGGTAGTAGTTACACGTTCCTAAGTCATGCTCAATTCTCAATTCATAATAATATGTCATTAAACAATCTTACTAACACATTATACCACTTTTCTTTTTCAGTTGCATCCCTTCTGTCATGCCTCCATCAGTTGCAAACAGAAAACGTTCGACTCGAGGAGCATGTCAATAGTCTTATCGCTCGTCGCGATCATTTGCTAGCAGTAAACGCCCGCTTGGCGATACCTCTAAATGCCAATCTACCCCAGAGTCAAGGTAAGTGAATGCAGTGCAAGAGAAAACCAAAATAAAAAACCAACAAAAAATCATGCACGCGTCCACCTATCATCATCCAAATTCATCCATCCCAAATACACACACACACGTACATAACATATATCATAACCAGACCACTACTGAAATTTCGTACAATGTTTTTTTTTTTTTAAGAAAAACAAACCAAAATCTGTTTTTGCAAACGCAACAAAATTCAATTGTTTTGTTAAAATGTTTGTATATATTTTTTTTTCATTTGTTTTGATTTGTAATTTATTTTTATTTTGCTTCTATACTGATGCAAAGCGTTTGTACATGTACATATACTTTACTCTTTACTTTAAGTCCCCCTCCTCTATTAATTAAAAAAAAAAGAAGAAAACAAACAATATTAACACAGCTTACCCCACCTCTAACTCCACCGTCTATGACTCTTAACTGAACTTAATACTTAAAACTTTCTATTTAATTCATTACACATAGTTCTTAACAAGTATTGTATTAAATTAAAAACATGAAGATATGATTTATATATGGTGTTTGTTTATATTTTTTGTTTATTTCGCTTGTATAATTTAAAACTTAAAAAATAATAATTAATTTATAAATATATGGACATAAAAAAGAAACAATAAATTTTGATAAAAAAAAATAACTACAGAAATGGAACAGAGAAACCACATTTATTGTACAAAACAAACAAACCTGAAATTACTTTAATAAAAATTTGGAATTTTCATCGAATGATCGAGAAAATAAACTGATTTTGTTTTTTGTTGGGGAAACACGTATCTCTACAAATTTCGATTTTTCTTTTTTGGAATGGTTGTCGGTTTTTCATTTTCTTTTATTTATATATTTTTTGGTGATTGATTTGTTAATTATTAAAACAACAAACAAAAATAAAATGTTTTCGGTGTTGGAATTGGTTGAAAGACAGCAAAAGGTGTACCTATATACAATGAAATGGCGTTCCGCAAGGTTGAGTGGAGGGCGCAGTACATTTACTAACAATATGAGTGAATGATTTATTTGGTTATTTTTGAAACGTTAACCGAGCTTCTGCAGGGGGGAATCGGGAAGTCGGTGGTCTAGTTCTTACTGGTTTGTGTATTGTGTCTTGGTTGTAATTCAAAATTCGGTATTGTCATACACAACCTTGATAGAAAAGTTGTCTTGTCAAAACACATCAAAGATGGCGGTTGTTGTCTATGAGTTGTTAGTTAGTTTGGTTCTGTAAAAGTGCAGTGAAAGTGCAGTTGAATTGCAGACAATAAAAATAGCAGACAATTCAACTAAGTTGAGTTCTACAATAGGGGCATGTTATGTTTGCTTGACGTGGATTCTAGGCCGCACCAGTTCGCTCTAGGTGAGCACTTTACTGGTGCGCCCTAGTTGAGCACTGAGCGGACATCAGTCAGAGCAGAAGTTCAGGAAGTCTAGCACGTAACTTGATACAATCGAGTTCAGTCTATACAATCGAGCTCTGGCAGCACCTAATTTGTCTCAATCGATTATTCTCGATTGATTATCCTCGATTGAGACAAATTACGTGCTGCCAGAGCTCGATTGTATCGACTGAACTCGATTATATCAAGTTACGTGGTAGACCCCCAGTGCTGGATTAAAATAGTTGTCTCTAGTGTTATTCACCACAAAAAACACTACAAAACCAATTAATTCAAATTGCTAGTTAGAGGTTTTATGTTTCCAGGGTTGCTACTTAATTGTAAACATGAAATTTTGGATTTGAAATCAAAATGCGTCGCACAATATGTCGTCGTAAAAAAAAACCGGACTATACTCTACACTTAGGAGGTTTCTGATATCTATTTCAAGCATAAGTGACTACAGTAGCAGCTCATGTTGACATATTTCTGGTGATGCAATAATGACACAGATAGATAGATGAATTTTATAAACTTTTGATGCTCTAGGTAAACAGGAAGTGTAGACAAATTTGTTGTTTCTCTTGGAAGCATCGACTTTTAATCAATGGAAATGTTGTGATGGTCAATACAATACCAGTTTTGCAGCTACATGAGAAGTATCTCGATGTTTAATGGACGAAATGTAGTGAATAAACAATTTTTGTCCTATGACAACTGTTCAAAGAGCATTTGGTTAAAATCGACGGTGTTCAGTATTACCCCCAGCTTTAGTATTTATTTTAAAGAAGCGTTTATTAACCACTTCTCCAAACAACATTGTAGAAGAATTTGGCATTTAATTAGCTTCCATAACACCATATTCCACCATCATCCATCACACACACAACTTAAAACTCCAACCTCCCCGTCATAAAAAAAAAGTTTTTTTTTTTACTCATCTAAACAAAACAAAAAACAACATCAAACATTAAAATTCTAGTTAACCTAAATAATATCCACTTAAATGGTCCAACACCACCTGATGTTGCCATCACAGCAGCTGCATCGGCCGCAGCAGCTACCGCAACGGTGCCTACAACTAGTGCTAACTCATCATCAGCACCGAATGCCTCGGCAAGTGGCCGGCAACCTCGCTCCAGTGCGGCAGCACCTACCCAACTGCCAACGATAGAAAACGGTATAGACTTTCGACATTCCACTCATCAGCCGCAGCAGCAGTCGTCGTCGTCTTCAGCTATATCGACCTCAGCAGCAATGACATCAGCGCCGCCACCTTCGGCGAGTAGTTTGAGGTGAGTTTTTGGCCGCACTGCACTGTGTTGAAATTGATGTTTATTCATATGATGCACGTTGCGCGAGTTGTTTTGTGTTGTTTTTTTTTGTTTGTAAACCTTTGTTTTTTTCTCTTTCCTATTTCCTATGTCTCCTGGAATTTTTTGTAGACACTCATCTTCTGCCCATCCAAATTTTTCCACAACAACCTCGTCCTCATCCGCTTCTCATCACAGCAATCATCAGCATCATCAACAACAGCATCAGCAACATCAGCAGCAGCATCAACAACATCAACAGCACCAGCAGCATCATCCGCATCAGCAGCAACCACCCGCACTACCACAACATGGCACAATGTCGTCAGCGGCGTCTTCCTCCACCAGCACTGGACCTTCAGCTAGTCGACAACCACAACAGCAACAAGCTCCACAACAACCATCGCACCATCACCAATCGCAACATTCGCACCAGCAACAGCAGTCCCATCATCAACAGCACCACAGTCATCATGCGCAGCAACAACAACAGCAGCAGCAGCAACAATCGCTTCATCCGCATCATTCGCATTCGCAGCATCAGCCTCATCCGCTAGTGCAACAACAACATCCTCACCACCATCACCACCCATCAACCACTGGCACCGCTGCGTCCCACCATATGCAACAGCAATCCGCCTCTCATCACCAAATGTCAATGTCATCGAGTGACGGTTCAATACGAACTACAGGCAATAGCAATAGTGGCCCCGGGCGCAGTGGTAACAGTGGCGGTAGTGGTGTTGTTGGTGGTCCCGGTTCGATGCTCGCCGGACGATCAGCTCTCGGTGACAATTCGGCGTATCATCCAGTCTATAGTCATCAGGTATAAGTAGTTTAATGCCACTCCACACTTGTCACTTACCACCCCGCTCCCACCAGAAATACCTTATACCAAATACACAGCCACTCTCTCGATCTCTTTTCAGTCACAACTAAGACGAGATGAGAGCCAGGGAAAGCCCAGCTGAAAATCATTTCGGGAAAAGAATCTAAATGTATCAAAACCCAACAACAACAGCAGCAGCAGGACCACCACCACCACCACCAACAACAACAACAAATCCAACAGAAGTCTCGTAAAGAAAAGCAGAAACAGCTCTCAGCCAGCCGCGACCACTGCTGCCATCTATGATGTCGATGATGATAACGATGACAGGTCATCATCACTGTCATCGAATTCACTCATGTCCGATGAACCAGTGTCATCATCTGCGTCATCAATGTTGCCATCCGGCGATAGTAATCTTTTGCAAGTGCAAAATTTCTTAAATTGTTTCGATGAAACAGACAAACAACAACAACAACAACAGCATCAACACAACAACACTGACGAGTTGATCAATCTTACAAATAATCATAGTGGTAGTCTTAAACAGAAAATAAATACAAATAGTCACAACAAGAACAATAGCATTAGTCATAGCGGTAGTCTGCCAAAAAGCATCCATAGAAGTTGTTCATCGTCATCTAAAGATGACAATAGTTACTGTAGGGGAACACCATCTGGTCGGCAACCAAAATTTACGATTTCGACGAAATTCTTACGAAAATCCCGAAGTAAATTACGAACAGGAAGCGGATGTCAAAGTGCGGGAATGGCATCGGGGGGAATGATGTCAATGTCTTCGTCAACAGCTAGGATATCAATGGCGACTGTCGTCGTTGGTGTAAGCGATGATTCGAATGCCAAATTTAAAGACTTTTCTATTGATTCGCTTTTGAATAAGTAAGATTTTGTTTCTAAGCTTTTGGAATATCTCATAAATTGTTCTTGGTAAATGAGGATTTTTTTTTAGAGGGACGTGTGGTTGAAAAGAGAAGGAGAGACTAGAACACAACATTATGAATCAGTGACTTCGATTGTTTGAGATCGACGAACAATTGTCACATAATTTTCACAATGTTTGAAAACATGGTCGTTCTTTGTTTATATATTTTCCATGGCGTATATAAAACTTAAATTAAATTCTAACGCGAAACAGTGCAGTAGATGTCCGATTGAAATGTGATTCATACGATCAGTCCTGTACGTCTATTTGTTTGGAATTGCATTTCTTGTTGAAATAAACCATCGTCATAGGGTATTCCAAGTTTCCTTAGCTTTTTCGCAACTGCATCAGCTCCATATGTTCGACCATACTCTCGCAAGGTTGCAGAAATGCTGAAATTCGGACTGCTAATTTATCTCCGAAAATCGCTAATACGAGAAACTATGACTTGAATGATTATGTAATGTTGGCCCTTCCCCGATCTAACCGACCATACATCTCTTTACAAAATAAATCACTATTCTTTAAAGATTCAAATGTGAATATACTTTTTTATATTTTAAAATTGTAAGACTTAAATTGAATTGAAAATTAAATGGTTTTCCCGCTACATAAAATCAGATTTAGTGACTACGAGAGAAAGTTTTTTTTTTGTTTTTTTTTTTGAATATTCCTATTTTGTCTCGTTTCTTTTTTATTCTTGTAAAAAGAATTGTATTTATTAAACAAATATAAAATATAATATAAAAACAGTTTTTATCTGTACATTTTTAAGTTAGAAATAAAGAAAATGAAAATAAACTACTTATATATGTAGTTATTTCTTAGAGTTCTATTGTACATTTAAATAAAAACAAAGTAATATAATAATAATTTTAATAATAACTTTAAAACTAATTTATGATTTATACACAAGAAACCGAATAATTTATTTGTTTAAATGAAGTACACATCGTGGAGTAAACAAAATTATTTTCTATTTTATGGTGGCATTATTAGAATTCATTATTTAGTAAAAACACTGTTTATCTTTTAGATTGTAAAAAAGGCTTAATTTTGAAGAAAGAAAAATTACAAATTTCTTATAAAATATCATTTGTTTTGATTTTTGTTTATAATTTTTTTTTTACAGTGGTGGCTATCTATTTTAAATGAGTTTCTTCACTGTTTAACTCTCAGTGTTGCAGACCGTAGTGTAGTCATACTTAGGTCAGAACCAATAAGAGCTTAAAAAAAATCGTTGCAAGCAGACGGCAAGTATTAGAAAAGAAACACATTACTGGGCATATGCATACCGAATGGAACCGAATCAACGTTAATAGCTGCGGAACAGCAAACCACATAGAAATAGCCATTTTCGTCTTAAATTGCGAAATAAAATGTTCTTTAAATTTGCCTATGAGTGAAAACGTTTGAAAATCCACTCCATAATAAACAGAAAACAAATATACCAACAATCGTTGTCCCCTCTTTTAACTACTACATAGTACGAACCAAGGAAATGAGAACAACTGATCTGAGCAAAGAATGCGGGTACTAAGAGGTGCATGACTTGGATGAACTTTCCGACAGGGGAATAAATGACCTACTTAAATTTGTAAATATCTCGCGATGGTTTGCAAGCCCGAAGGCTATCATAGGTTTAAATAGTGTGGGCGTTATTAATCCCAAGAACATCACATTGATCTTAAGTGTGATCGGTGCAGGTTTCTTATGTCTCGCCAACCCACTTACATAACCTAAAGCTAAGTACACACGATTGTCAGATCTTACAAAATTGTCAAATCTCTCAATGAAAAATGTGTCTCAAATGTCTTACAACCGTCTGAACTTACAATTTGGTCTTACAATATTGTCAGAAATGTTCTTGTCAGCCCATTGTAAGACATCCATCTGACAATGGTTGCTGACGATCGTCTGAACAAATCTGAACACACAATTTTTGTTATTGTCAGACGATTAGGACATTGTAAGACTCATTGGAAATTGTCAGATGTCGCTGTTTATGAAAGCTGACAATAGTTTGTAATTTTTTCATTGACATACAGTTTAACCGGTGGTATAGACGCGAAATCGAAGTTCACTTTTAATCGATACAAACAAAAATCCTATAGAAAGAAAGTCCAGAGGAAATGGTCGCATGATACCATACCTAAATAATTGATCGAGGAAATCGAGACGTGACGCAGTCTGTGGGATGTTGGCTGGGCAGAGTATAAACTACCCAAGAAAGCCCTCTGGCCAGAGGTCGCCGACGCTATTCAATTTACTCTTAACGAATGTAAGGGAAAATGGACCAATCTGCGCACCACATTCAACAGCAACCTCGAGAAGTACAGGAAAAAGAAAATTGACTTCAAAGCAAATATACAACATTGTAAAAACATCAAATATAATCTTGAACTCACATTCCATAGTTAAAGCAGTTTTTTTTCCCAAAAACTTCAACGAGCCAAGAACAAAGCAAACATGTCGAAATCGCCTGGCTATAAAATCTCGTCAATAATTTGTATTTATAAAGAAGTAGCACATAAAAAGGCAAAGTAGTAAATAAAATCTCGTTTACAACACTTATTCTTAGGTTTTAACATATAACTATTTTCATTCACAACTAAACATAATATAACTTCTCTAAACAAAACAGAACCAGTCCCTTGTGCAATAAAATCGTCAGATAAATAAAAGATCCGCCGACCACATTTCACTCAAATTCCAAAAATAGAAGACACTAACTTTAAAATACACACTTTCCCATGTCAAATATTATGTAGTTATTATGAGCTGCGAAAAGGTTTAGTAATAACATTTATGAACTAAAAAAAGCATAAAAAAAACCCGCATTTAACCGAAATCTAAATAACTTATCAACATAAGTAAAAATGAGAGCAAATAATATCAACTCAGGTATATCGTGTAGACAGTAAATATTGATAAAAAAAAATAATTATTAAGTATTACATCAGCAAACAGAAAAACATCACAATCTTTAGTTAAAAAAACTAATATTTTATATTTAAAAATAAATAAATGAAATAGGGTTAACTCCCAGAAAGTTAAACATTGTTTTTAGTTCTTTTTTTGTATTAATAAGAAAAGAATTAAGTGCACAAACAAATGTTATTCACATTCAAAATAGTATTATTATAAAATGAATAAATAAATCAATATTATATAACGTTTTAAAGAATATTATACATCAATATATATATACTTATACATATACTAAAAGAAAAATTAAATATTATATATTATACTAATTGAAATTTGATGAGTTTTATTCTTATTATCGTATTAATTATGATTTGGGCCAAAATAAAAGCGATCAAACGATATCGTTGACAGAGCCACAGATATGATAGCGACAGGTTTGGTGAAAACGAAAGTGGTTTTCGTCTCGTATTTTACAGAATCCCACCCCTGGTCATGTCGATCTGAAAGAGTGTTTCCTTGAGAAATCTTCAATCACACAGGCACAATTTGACAAACAGTTGCACTGTGATCACTTAAGTGTCGATTCTCCCTTAAATTCCACTTATTATTCCCGTATTGTGATTGTCGATCAGCGATCGTCACGACAATTGTCGATTGCGTCGATTGATTTTAGCTATTCGTTCGCACAAAATTTTTTCACTTCCAAGAGAAAGCATCGATCAGACCTTTGTAATCGACTGCAAGCGACTGTCAAATCGACAAACAGTTCTCGATCGATCAACAGTTGTCAATCAACGATTAACTATCGACACTCACAATAGGAGCCTTAATTTCTGTTGAAATATAGTGATTAGAGAACTTAAGTGCCCCATATTGGACACTTAAGTATTACCTTCTCGTATCATTGACAGGTGGCAAGGTATTCAGCTGACAATAACAAGTCCATTTGCATTTTTTGTCGCATTTCAATTCAACAAGTGCTGACAAGTTTTTTTGTACCATTTGGAGTGAGTATTGTGAAACGTCTGTGAAACGCAAACCTACATGAGTGGCACTTATTTGTTCGTCTCTACTCAAACTTAAGTTACACTGAACTCTGCGCTGTGCAACTAGAATTTATTCCCTAACTTCCCATTCTACATACGATCCAAACGAGCTGATCTACAGCGTTGACAGATAAATGATTGTATCAGTTTACTGTTGCTTATCGTTTTTGAAAGGAGTTCTAAGTTTTTGAGTATTGATGAAGACGCGGTCTTAAGGACCATTCACATGGGAGCGAACGAACGAATTGATGAAATGCGAATAAACCACTTTTTATGCATTTATAAACAGAAAATCCCACATTTTATTATTCCAAGATATCCTCCTCTTGGAATAAGGTTAAGTTCGAACGAATTTTTTATTCGCTACTTTGTGGAACGCTATTTAAATGATGTGGATTGTGAATAGACTGACAATTCGCGCCAGGGTGTTTTCGTTCGCGGCAAAAAATTTGGATTTTGAAATTTCGTTATTTAAACTGTTTATAAAATTGTTTTCTTAATAAATTTTGATGGAATAATTAATTATCCTCATCTTGGAGTAGTAAAATGTTCAATTTTCTGTTTATAAATGCATAAAAAGTGGTTTGTTCGCATTTCATCAATTCGTTTGTTCGCCCCCATGTGAATGGTCCTTTAAGACAACTGATCTATGCATCCGGGAACAGATAATATCTAGTACCCATTCGTACCTAAAATCCCTTTGCCAATGAAATGCTTTTTTTTTCTATCAATTCCATTAAATTGTTTCTGGTTTATTACTTTTAATGCTTAAAAAGGATCTAATTTAATTTATTTATTTAAATAAATTATAGCAATTTAAGAAAAGTGACATTTTCAGTCATTAAAGGCTTTTACTTAACTTCGTGAAAAATTTGTTGTGTCAAAATCTTGCAAGTTAAATTCGAACCACTTTCTCTAAACTTAGAACTTTAAAATTTTCCATACTGGTTGGGTTGTGAAGACAATGCAATATTTAGAAAGAATTTTTGGATTTTGACTTCCCCTGCCCCTTTAAGGGAGGCTTTTTCATAACACATGATCCATTAGCCGTATTAACTTGAAACTTTATATGACAATAGATAAATCAAATATATTACATACCTAATTGATACTTTGTACCGTTTCGTCCTATAAGGGCTGAAGAAAGGGGGTGCAAACTTTTCTATTTTTACCTTACTACGCTCAACTTGCCATTATATCCATAAATATGTGTAGGTCAACTCAAAAAATCCTTTTAATTGTTAGGCAATTCTTCACCGAGTATTTTGAGCTAACATTCATCTTTCTAGTCCATCCAGAGGGCTAGATATAATAAATTGAAAATAGATCTTATTCGGCAAAATGCGAAAAAAATGGCTCCCTGAAATTACGCCAAAAGAAATTACGCCAAAAAAATAAAATGGAAAAAAAGCCCAAAAACCTCCATACAAATTTGTGGCATTTTTTCCTAGGAAAAATCGCCCAAATATTTTGACACAAGTGCCGCTAATTTTGGCATTTTTTCCAAAACTCTTTTGGGCTTTTTTCCATTTAAGAAAATTGAGAAAACGCCAAAAAAACATTTTTGGAAAAAACACCAAAAAACTTTTTGGTATTTTTTCCAAAATTGAGAAGGAAAAAACGCCCAAAAAGTTGTTGTTTTTTTTAATAGAAAAGAAAAAAGCGCCAAAAGGTTGCATTCTTTGACTCCCTCTATGTATGGTTGTTTTTTCGCAAAATAACATAACATTACATGCTTTTACCTAGTTTCAAGAGCATTTTTGAAGCACGTGTGATCACGCGTGATCAGTACAAAAGTGAAGATTTTTCGGATGATAATGACGATGACGAAGTAGGAAACCAGACGAAAAGCGCAGAGTTGGAAACCGTTGTTTTATGTGTATTTTTTCAAGTGCTACACCCAAACATTATAATGTTGCCATGCAAACATATAAAGGTATGTTCAGAGTGCAACATCATCATCATCATCATCATCGCGACGGGCCGCGCGCGCTCCCGCCCCCCCCCCCCCTCCCGCATCATTAGTTTTATCTCTAAACAACTCTATCGGAGCGGGTAATTTATTCTACAACGAATTTTGGAGCTAATTTCCATATTAAATTTGGAAATTATCTAAGCCAAAAAAAAAATTGTGTTTTGGTTTTATTTCCAAACTAAACTTGGAAATTATGCCAAAAAAAAACTTTTTGTGGCGTAATTTCCATTTTACTTTTTGGCTATTTTTCCAAAAATATGGCGTAATTTCCTGGCATTCTGGTGAATTTTCGTTTTCATTTTTTGGCGTTTTTGCCAAAACCATTACGCCGCAATTATTTTGGTCTTTTTTCCAAAACACTTTTTGGCGTAATTTCTTTTGGCGTAATTTCAGGGGGCCAAAAAAATTGCTATCTCGATTGCAGTTGTGCTTAGGAAGGGTAGTTTTATTTGCGTTCTAAAAATAGAATTGTCAATGCGGCGGGCATTCATGTATGCTTATATGTATGGCGTAGTTGAATTTAATGTAGGGAATGGATTTGGATAAAACAAACTACATATATACATATGTACGCACATATGAGTTTGTGATGCGTCAATCGCACAATCGTACATACCTACTTATATTTGAGATCTGCAGCTATGGAAAGTGTATAGGTAGGTACGCGTAGTAAAATCAATCAAACCATATCTGTCGCGAATTTTCATTTATGTGAAATACATAAAAAAAGCTTGTTTAAGTTTGTAGGTAGAAGTAGATATTAAACTGCACTAAAAAGCAAAAAATAAAATAAGTAGTTTAAAAAACTAAAAAAAACGCTTTTATAAGTAGGTACTGCACTAAAAGCAAAAAAATAAAAATTAACCAATCTATTTTTAAGGTTTATCCTGGAAGGGGCTTAGTGTAAGCCATGTTTGTAGTTATGTGTTGTATTATTTGAGTGTAAACTACACAAACATGGCTTACACTAAGCCCCTTCCAGGATAAACCTTAAAAATAGATTGGTTAATTTTTATTTTTTTGCTTTTAGTGCAGTACCTACTTATGAAAGCGTTTTTTTAGTTTTTTAAACTACTTATTTTATTTTTCATTCCTTGGCGTTTACGAATTTGTTAAAGACAAAAATCGTCGTTTTTCTTGTCGTTTTGTGGAGTTCAACGCCTTATACAATGACAGTGAAATTTCTCACATGACGTTCGGCGTACACTAATGGAATCCACAAGGTGTTTAATGACAACCAATTGTGGTTCAACGACGAAAAAACGCCACTCGTAATTTCAAACTCAAATTGTCGTGTTTTAAATCTTCATCTTCGTAAACGCCACACGGAATAAGGGTGTATAAAATATATTGAGTTTGGCTTTTATTGGCATTTGATGTTGACAGTTGATGAATAGCTTTATCCGTAAATTGCCTATTTCACAAGTGACACATTCAAAAACGCCAAATTGAGGCCAGAAATGATTAATAATCGGCCTTTTTGAATTTGAGGTAGACTTCGAAACAGCTTTTTGGAACTTCTTCGTTCAAACTGTCGTTTTGGGTTTCAGTTCGATCAAGTGCGTTTTTTCTGATATATTCGCCAGTTTCATACGAATTTTCTTCCGATGTGCTCAGGATTTTGTTGCGGAATTTGTTTACGATTTGCAATGAATTGTTGATAAATGAAAGTAAAAAAGAAAAAGACATTTTAGCAAAGTAATTGATTCTATTTCTTGCTTAAATTTGTATATCCCGGGCAAAAACAAACGAAAAAACAAGCAACAAATACGAAAGCCCCGATGTAGCACGAAACAACTGTCAAAATTCTCAACTGGGGAAAATTCTCTTGATTTTCCACATCGACAGACTGAAGCGGAAAGTATGAACAACAAATCAGGAATTTCCTGGATGTTTATTAAAATCAGCTTTTGGCACACTTTTTTTTAGAAGTGATGCCAAATCTTTGCATTAATGGGTATTTCGCAAGATCCAACACTTTTTCTTAATAATATTGCTGTCATACAGCTTGACGCATCATGGAACGTTTTAATCGCAAATCTTCCAACGCCAAGTTTACAAATATATAAATACTTGTCATGTCACCCATCCATTTTTGCAAAAAGACCTCATATCCAGCTCTATCTTACATCTAGTACTCGTATATAGGGAGAATATGCATAATACCTTTTCTCGCCATATTTTACTTCATTAGCTATCCGTCGAGCATTTTCAATTACAGCAGAGCCCATCTAATCCGTAAAATAATGCGATTGCAATGACTTTTGCCTATTGCAGAATGCAGACATGTCAACGTGTTGTCACATCCCATCAGAGATATAATGATAAACAAACAATTCGGATGCAGTCTTCATGCAGATAGAGTGATCATTGTTGACGTATTTGTATTACGCCACGCCAATGTCTGAGTATATATTTGAGTAATCACAAATCAATCTGTCCCGCCATGTAAGCATGCTGGGGGCAGCACCTTGTGCATTTGTAGGTTTACGTTTAAGGTTATCTAGTATTGAATTAGAACTAACTGAATATAAGCAGTTCGAGTTGCTTAGTTTTAGTAAAACTTGCTTCAACTGAATGATCTGATCCTGACCTTTGAATATGGCTCGAAATAACTCTCTACACACAATCAATTGAACAAGCCTTGGCTACTAATCTGACTGTCAAAAACAATGCCAATTGAATACAAATAACATGCCAAAAAGGATTTATCAAGAAGCCTGCCCGAAATCACCTGCCATATACTTATCACCAGCTAACGCGAATACTCGACCATGCTATTATCACGCACTTGATGTCTATATAAACCATCAAACTACCTACCGCTATTTAATTGTTTTGCTATGCAAATACCAAAACAATTGCCTGGGCATATAACACAATTGAATTTTATGACAACCGCCAACAAATAGTCCACAAACAAGTCAGCCAGCCGATATGGGGAAACAAAATCCATAACGTCCACGAACCGGCAACAACACATCAACACCAACATCGTTCCCCATCGTAAAATGTAATCGGCCCGCTCCCCTGTTGACGCGTCAGATAGGTAAGTTGAAGTGACAAACCTGTGAATATGGATGGAATCGCAACAATTGTGGAATGGGAATGCCATCCAAGGAAATGTGCGCTCTTCCCACATGTGGGTGGGAGTGGGCGGCGATGTTTTTCCTGTGTCACGTTCCACCAAGAGTGGGTCATAAAGTTATTAGTTCATTAAACCCTGTCAGTTGATTGGCATGTCGATGGGTACCTACATGGTGTGCGCTCATCAATGACCCTATTTGGATCCATTTACCAGAAATAGGACGACAGCAGGCGCTATGGATTAGAAATTTGAGAGGGTGCTTGATTACTTAATAAAATTTGTATAGTCCCTGTCAATGTTGGGTGGGGAGTCTTGGATTGGGACTTCCTCAAAGGTGTTGGAATGTTAATTTGCTGACGCAAATAACATTGATATATGGATGACGTAAATTGAGTGTACAACTGAGATTGATGGTAAGATTGTGTAATCAACGGCTTTTGGAGACACTTACCAAAACGATCCATTGGACACGAGAGATTAGAGACAAAGAGGTGATGAATGACATAGTGATGGCAGTATAGCAATCCTCAATTAAATGAGTACCATAAGCGGTACTCTATGTACCCGTTAGATGTCGTTTTACCATGCGACCACTGATCACTGACATTAACCGCCCCTTTGCATAATTTTTGCATGTCTGTTAGGAATTTTAATCAACATGCCGGGGACAACTTGACACAAGCATTTGAATGGGGACACATGTCCTAGAGGCGCTTTTTCATCTCCCCTATCTAAGCGTACACGCCGCCATCAATTAAATGGGCGTGAGTTGATCGTGACGATCGTAACACAAAAACAAAGATCGATTCATGAGATATACCTCCCTTTTGTGGATATTTACATCTTTTGCATTTTTTTTTTACCGATTGTCTTGTCAGTGGAATTCTCGCTGCGAGGTAACCTGATCCATTCCAC
Organism: Cheilosia soror; assembly: GCA_949372485.1. Classification (NCBI taxonomy): domain Eukaryota; kingdom Metazoa; phylum Arthropoda; class Insecta; order Diptera; family Syrphidae; genus Cheilosia; species Cheilosia soror. Next base: position 6,952,821 of record OX443562.1, on the reverse strand, counting down.
CACCATCGATTCTTGAGGCTATACGACATTTTGCGGTGAAATAGCGGTGTTTCTATTTAACGTATATGCAACGCCCTCCGCCTATGCACACCATAACGATTATGAATTCCAGATGAGTCTGGAGGAGTATCAATTTCATGTTAACGTTGATAAATGTTATCTTGCTAGGGTAGTAGCTGACACTTATCAAGTATATGTATAACTGAACTGACGTACGAGGAAGTCTTGGTAAGTGACAGCTACTAATTAATTTCATACTTGCCCATTTGGTGGCTTGTATTAAGGTTAGTTCGTAAAAAAATTAAACAATTGTAACACTTTTTCTGTTCAACTTTTTACTCAATTCCACAGTATTTTCGACTGGGGGCTATTCCCAAAAGCTCAGCGGATCGCTTTTCATAGTGGATTAGCTGACGGATTGTTTGCGTATAAAAAATAAACTCAATTCCGGTAACAAACTGTCAAACTTTTGGAAAAATAAATGGAAAATTGAAAGTCAGAATGGAAAAAACCTCGTTCGCATTTAAGAATAACCAAAAGCGAAGACGGTCGAAATTGAGGTATCGCTTTCAATAGAATCCGCCGCGCAGATTGGAATAACCCCTCAGAATTCCAATGATATGCTATGATTAAATGTTTCAGTTTTGTTTTGAGTTTTTACAGATGCATTTTATTGATGGGCTATAACTGGCCCCTTACTTAAAAAGTGATAGCCATCATCACCATGATTTCCACTGCCACATCGCTTGGACAGGATGTTCAATATGGACTCGCAATAACGCTATATCTTTCGTCATCGATTTTAAATCATCAGGGGCAATACCAGATCGAACCATCTTATTCTAAGCCTACCTAGGGTGCCTGGGGGCTGTCTAATGACGCGAATTCCCTACTAGCACGTCTTCGAGTTCAAGCGTAGAACCCTGCTTTCGAATCGCTCTACTATTCATGATGGGTTGGTCTTTGAAACGGAGGTTTGGTCTTCCTTTTCGTTTCCATACATGACGCTGGAACTAGAAGATCCAGCTTTAGGATTTAAGCTAGAGCATTATTTCACACATGCTCGATGTTGGTGAGCCATTATGGTATGGTCGTGTTTTTATACTAAATCCATAGATTTACCGAGTGTAAAGTCTCCTACATTTGCCCTTCTCCCACACTGGATCAAACATTCGTCGAAGGAGTAGTATTAGCTCTCTTTTACTTTTTATCGTCGAGCATAAAGTAAAAATGGCAAAATTCACGTTCTGTAGGGAAAAAACTGTCTTTTGTTACCACCTCGTTTTTTACTGGGAACAATTTTTGGAAATTATCTGATTTCCTCTTTAAAAATAAATCAGCTCATATAAGGTCAGGTGGAAGTTTGCACTCCTACAAGAACTATTTCGCATTTTTATAGTCAAATCTAGGAAACATGTTTAAACTGTTTCACGTGCAACTAAATAAAAGACAGATGAATACCTACGTATAACAGTTTATGCTAATAAGTTACAAGAAGGAAATTAATGATTTCTCTTAGACAAACATTGAAAGAGAGTTTCTATGAACTCTCTTGTGTATCAGTGCAATAAAAATGTTGCAGTTGCAGGGTATTGTGTCTGTGTTGTGTGCCCAACAACTTCTTCCGAAGCAAATGCTTTCTAAAGTAAAAATCTGTTATCTGTTATAGCAGATTTGGTTGATAAATTATCGCAGTGTGAATTGGAAACATTTTAATGACCGAACAAAAAAAAAAAAAGAAAAAAACAAAAAAGCCGCTGTTGGGGTCAATTGTTGTTATTTAAAAATATTGGTATAAATTCATAACGAACAAGCCAACTTACACCAAATCGAAGCAGGGCAAACAACCTCTCCCTAGCTATGCCAAAAACAGCTTAATAAAGATCCGACGACAACCTATTTCGTATAAATAATTCATTAAATACACATTTACGTACACACATACCTTTAAGTACTGTCAGGTAGATCCGCGTACCTTTTTCGCTTGCGTAACTTTGAGAAATTTGACAAGTCTTAACGAAGGCTTGAACTAAGTCCTTACAAATAAAACAATTTTTACTCCGCGACAATAATTTACAAATACATGTACAATTTTTGAAAAAAAAAAAAAAAAGTTCCACATACGCCCGAGTGTGTTTCACAAAGGTTTTAACAAAATTTTACTTAATTGAAATTTTTATCTTTTACGGGTTGGGTATATTTCATTTTTTTTACTTGACTTTCATAAAAATTGGCGAGAATGAAGACAATGAAATGTTAAATTTTTTATGCCAGGTCGGATTAAACTTTTTGGCAAAGACTTTTCATTTTCTGTAGACTTTTCCGGCTCAATTTTGTACAAATTTTAAACGAATGTCAAAGTGTAAATTATACGAATATCTTTCTCTGTGGCCGTTCTAAAGCGAAATGTTTATAAATGAATATCGAAGAACGGCTACGAATATGATAGATGAAGAACTGAAACTGGGCTTTTCTGCCATTAAGAGGGAAAAGAAAAAACTAAAAAAGGTTCTGGTGGGCTTATGTCTGGGGTAGTGGTTGCGTGGTGGTGGTATACTACTGCGTGGGCATCTCTCAGCCATTTTATATGTAGGAACATTTCATATGTCTGGCACTATGGAAAATAATATGATAATGAGCGGACCAGGGTTGTCAATCAAAAGTCCTGGTAGCCGATGAAAGGGGAGAAGTTAAATTGTTTAAAGGTTCCGAAATTGTTTTGGATTCTTTAGTAAATATTGTAAGCTATGCAAGATACTATCTTGCTCCAATGTACAGCTTTAAATCTTTGATAAATCTACTTTCCAATAATATTTCCAAATAACAATTATTCAAATGAGTTTGCCGAAACACCTTAATCCTGATGATTGCAACTCTGGAAAGAGTTTGCGGAAACACTTAAAACGTGATAGCAAATTTGTTGCAAATTTTATAATGAATGTTCGCCATTTTTAGTTTACTGCTTATGGATAATTTACTAAAATAAAGAACTGTTCGATTTTATAGTTTACAGCCTAATCCTCCTGAGTTCACCCATTACCACAGCTTGACCAAGTTTCGGAATCTCGGATTATTTCTGTATATTTAGACTTACAAGCTTTAAGATAATCTACATATCGCTGCTGGCCGAACATCTCATGCATCTAAATACAAGGATCTGCCTTAATCCTGCTTAACATTTATTTAAAATTAGAAAAGCAACGAATCAGGGACACATTTCAATGTGAGTGTGAGGCTAAGGCGGCATTAACATCAAAAAATATTCCACAAAAAAAAGGTGAACAAAAGAAAACACTTATCTTCAGTAAGGGATTATTAACCCAGCAACAGCTGTTTACTGCCATGTTATTGTCCTTAAATTTCCTCCAACCATATCAACATCCTTTCGACAAAAAAAAAAAAAAAGAAGGAAAACAAGCTCGCACCCCACGTATACACTTTAACATATTTTCCATTTTACCGTCATCAAACAACCACTAGAAAGGATAAAATCAACAGTCAGCAGGGAAAAAAAAGTATACCAATGAACCAAAAAATAACATCCTCTTTTACCGGATGCTTTTTCCAGCCGAGGAAGTTCTACGGCACCGTAAAACTTTTCGCCGCCCGGATGTCCACCATAGTTTCATCATCGCATAGCAAACAAAATTCAATTGACCAAAAGAGTTATATCCTTGATTTTTCACTCCTTCAGCTGGACACGTGCGTGTTCCTAAAACTATTCAACTATAGCGGATCGAAGCCATATTGTCTTTATTCTGCTTTAATGCAATCTTCCGGTTTCACTTTGTTAGTTTAGATAAATTTGTTTTGCTCCTTCTCCGATATGACGTACAGTAAACACCACAACAGTATCAACGACCAACAATAGTATTTGCGGAGGACTTTCTTTTTTGTATGTATACGTACATTTTTTTTGCTTCCCTTTGTTGTTATCTTACTCTTTCTTTTGTTTCGCGGGAAGCTTCTAGATCCTTCCTTAAAAGGATATAATGCAACCCTGTGTATTCATAAATCTCCAAGGATTTTACAGTGGTTTATGTGGGACATTTTTTTCTCCCGCTTCCTGTATCTCTTATAGCAGTGAATTAATGAAGGCAATTGATGTGGGTATTGGGGAAACAAAAAAAAATAAATAAAAAGGGTTCGCCGACCATTCAATTTTAATTGGAAATCAATATATTCAAAAGATCCAAGAGGGATATACTTAAAACAAAATTCCCAAATTTACACTTAATTTTCTGGTACATATTTGGGGATTAATACAAATGGGTCCGTGTGCCTCTTCTTGGTGTATGGTCGATTTGATGAATTTAATTTTCAATTAGCATTAATTACGGTAGTCCAGTGTTGCAAAGTTAAAGGACGAATTGACCTCCTGACAGTAAGACGAATTGGAATTGTTTACTTTAATGCGATGGTGTTGATTGGGTATGGAAATCAATTAAATTAATTTATTCTTAACCTTAATTAGGCGCACCAGAGGTTTCATTGGAAATACGAGGAATTGTTTGCAGAGCTTTTTGCTGCGAATGCGGAAAGGTATTTGTTTGCTGTTTATGTAAGACGGTTTTAATGTAATGCAAAAACTGACTTATTTAAGTGACTTATTTGAATCTAAATGTTAAGGGTTTTATTATTCCATTTTTTGGTATCAGGTATTTGAAGAGAAAAAAGGCCTATTTGACATATAAACTTTTATTAAAAATGTACTACTATAGGGGGTAGCTCAAAGGTTAAGCTCTCAGGCTAAAAAAATCTTGCGGTAAGTATGTTTCAACACCTCATGCATGACCATAGGTAAGAATTAAAACAAATACCAAAAAAATGACTGATAACTTAGCTTTGACACCGAATTTTGGCTTCCTGATAACAGATTGACAAAGGAATCGGACCTTCTCAAAAACAGCTGCAAATCTTCGCTCTGAAGTTTAGTCTGGTTGGACCCAAGCATGAGCTTGTCATTGACAAAGAGGAATTTACTTATTCCTAAGTTTTTCAGTAAGTAAGGTTATTTTTTACACGGCTAACCTGTCAAATCAAGTCCATATGAGTAGGGAAAATGAACACCTGACGAAGTCTAGCTGAAAGAAATAGGTTGCATGATTTTATCGAATATTGTGTCAAACCCTTCAATTCTTCAATGACTGTCTGCAAAAGCTTCAGCTTCCATCGACTCTATAAAATGTCCGGACCAGTCTGTGTGAAATATTGGTGAGCCTAGACTAGTTTAGAGTAGGCGCAGTGGCTCAGTGGTTAGTGTGCTGGATTACTGTGCGAGGGGTCGCAGATTTAAACCCCGGAAAAACACACAATTTATCTACATCTTAATGTTTTTTCCACTGCGCCACTTCTCGCAAACGTCTGACAAACATCCGAGATCTTAATTCAGCCGTTCAGACTCGGCATACAATTTAAGGTCCCTTCCACTCGTCTCAAAATAAAAACTAGGGTGTCTACACGCCTGTTGCGCCAACTATTTATTTATTTATTAGACTAGACTAGATGAATAGCATTCCAACTTATATTGGGACAGGAATCAATGGGTCGCACTGCAATATCTCAGTCCCCCTCGAAAACATAACAGCGAACTTCCCAGCTATAAAGTCTACGGAATTGAACTCTTTGCTTAAGATGAATTGTCAGAAAGTCAAACATAAGTATACATATAAAAGCAGAAGCCTTTCATTCATACGTACTGATTCAACTTTTGACTCATCTAGAACTCTCTTTATTGGCCCACAAATTTCTTGAGACCTATCAAAAAACAACATCAAGGACGAGATAGACTCTTGTAATTCGAAAAACTTAACTGACTTTTTCACCAGTCATTGCTCTCTTAAAAAACGGCAGAAGTTTTACTGTTATTGGCAGTCTTTGAGGTTCATTATACCTACAGCTTCAAGACATTACAAACTTATAAGAAACGACAATCGTTAGGTACCTAGGAACTTGATTTAATGCATTACCAAATCAATCACTAATCCAACTCCACGTGACTCCAAGGAAAGTTCGAAAAATTAGCACTGAATGTAGCAATCAACCCAATACAGGTTAGGTTAGGTTAGGTAAGGCTAAGTTATAGACGCATGGTTGTGAGCAAAATCGTTACAAGACACTAGATGCCTTTAGTAAGCCCATAGCGATACCTGGGGATGAAAAACCTACTCCCTTTTCCCAACAACATTCTTTTTTCCTACAGAATGGAAATAACTTCGCTTGGTTGATAAGCCTTATCTCTTCTATGCTAAAGTAACTTGGCAGTCATTTGTTTCGCATGCGTGCAATGCCATGACGGCCGTTAATACAGAATCTACATTGATCCATGTCTGAAAGTCCTACCACGATTCCTATTTCAGTTTTTAATTTTGTCCTAAGAGTATCCTTAGTTCGCTTTGTGGTCCGATTGTAGACACAAGGCCTTGACTACTCGATGGCCGATGACCCATCTTCAGGCTGCTTGTTCTTGAATGTTTATATTTCCTTGAAGGTGGGTTGATGACAACTTGTCGTTTGTCCGCCATTTTTTACCAATTCGCTTTGAAAATAAAACAAAACTGATAATTTTTATTACATTTAGGGGACACCGATTAATTTTTCTACCCAATTTACAGAGTTTCATTGTCCCACCTACGACAACCCTAGTGTTAATAGCACCAAGCAAAAATTTCCCAAACAGTACTTAAATATCGTAGAGGGATTATACGCGATTACACCACTTCCCAAAGCGCCACACAACACAGCAAACCTATTGTTTCTACAAGTACTGCCAAATTGCTTGCATTGTTCTATGGGTGCTGCCAACGCTTGTATATGAAGTGAGATAAATGTGCCCTCGGAGAATCCAATAAATCATCGTGGATTGGCGAAACTCGGGATAGCATAAAACTGGTGAAAACAAAACAAATGCCATTCGACGATATACATGCGTTTACATGGGTACTCCTACTCGTACGGTCGTAGCAGATTACTGCTGAAGTTTGCGGCTATTGTGCAACATGTCACTCGCACAGTTTTATTGCTGTTATGTGTGCGCGCCATTTTACTTTTAAATTATCCCTTTGATTCGAAATTTAATTTTTTTTTTTGCCTTTCCGCCTCTGCTCTGTTTGGTTTATTGGTTTAATAAACTTGGTGGTGGTGTGGAATAACCCCTTGTGGAGTCGGCTATTTAAGTGGGTGTGTATAACAGATGCACATCGCACTGGCTTATATGATCTGAAGAGCACGACATGACGATATGTCGCTTCTAATTGAATCAGTGTCACTGTGGATGTTGGATTATGATTTCAATTTTATTATCATCATGCGAGTTCTTTTTTTTTTTTAGATTCACAGTGGCAGAGAGGTACCGCCAGACGAAAAGTTGGACAAATTTCGGAAATTCAATTGTTATATCGAGCAAAATTTGATTAGACAGACGATCTATGTTCTAGACATGTCGGACAGTTTGAAACTCCCCTTAACCTTGAATGTATTATACGAACAAAGTTTCATAGCCTCTCTTATATGAGCCTAATCAAAACGCGTCGAAGGTGATGTGGATGTCTAACTGTAGGGGCAATTTCAAACACAAATGTTGATATAATTGCTAAACAAACGTACCTACCCCATAGTTGAAGAAAATTTCCATTCCGTTTCAGGTGGGAACCACCATCACCATCGCCACCCCATCTAATCCCTAAAGCTCGTAAATTATCATAAATAAACTCGCGAATATCTTAAAATAGATGCTAATATTGGTTTTCGCTGGCTAAATCTAGATACGGCCACAAGCCAGCATCACTGAAATCTTCGGCAATTTAAAAAGCCATTTCACGTAACTGTCAACAACGGTGTACCATGGATTTTGCTTCAGAATGTATTTATTCTATTCACGCCTTTTCTTTGGATTTGTATAAATCATTGGGATGCAAAGAGGGATTTACCAGAGATCTCCAAGATAAGAACATCTTGTCATTTTTCTGCATCTGTCGAAATGGACGGGTTGTTTAGATGTTTGTTCAGGGATTTCTATTGTTTTCAGTTCTTCGTTCAGACGTAATACAAATATGCACATATTTCTAATTACTTTGGTGTATTTGACTTGACGGCAATAACATTTATGTTTGGTAAGTCTCTATAAAATGTTTCAAGGGTAACTGTGGAATATTTTTCGAGTTCAAGGTACTTTCTCTATACACGTGCTAGTGGTTTTCTGAGGACGGGAAATGTCGCAGTTAAATGGAAGTGCAGAGTTTTAAGTTGTTTGAGTGTACTGAATGAAAGATGCTGAATATGAGAAAGACTAGACCTGCTTTCTCTATCAAGAGAACTAGAGCCACCCTCGACGGAGTAGATTACTCCTGTAAAGCTTAGGTTACTTCAAATTGCTTTTATTCAAATACACACTTAGGTCTAGGGAACCATTTGATTTAGGAGGAACGTTGTAGAGGGGCAGGCCCCGACCTCGTTCACATGTGGTAAGTCAGACATGACAAGTGAGTTCTACAGGGTGTATCTGTTCACCTTACAACTCCCAAATACATTTTACAAAACATTTCGAAGTAGAATTCCCTTCAAGATCAGATGAACAGGGACTCGAATTTTAGCAATCTACACGGACGGTTCAAAAATGGACTGTGGTGTTAGTGCGGGAGTATTTTCTAAGTCTCAAGAACTTTTAGGCTTCCATATACGGCTAGTGTCTTTCAGGTGGAAATATTAGCCATCCGCATACTGCCAAATCAAATTACACACACACATAGTTCAGAGGCAAAAGATAGACAAATTAATTGATAGTCAAGCTGCCATCAAGGCTTTTGCCTCAGTCTATATAACCTCTAAATGAGTATTAGAATGTCGAGACGAGTTAGTCTCGCTTGATGGGTACAAGGTTACTCTGGTTTAGGTTTCAGGTCATAGCAACGTTTATGGAAGCGAACAAGACGACGAGGTTACCAGGCAAGGTTCAGCTTTCCACCGATCACTTTCGGAATTAGTTCACATTTCGCTTGAAGCATTAAAGGCAAAAATCTCTCCAGAATTCTTATAGAAGGCCACCATTGATGGAGGGGACTACAGAACTGTAATATATCCAGCAGGCTGTGGCCAACTTACAGTTGGGAAAAAAACAGTCTACCTTCTAAGTAAAACATGAAAAGACATCTCCAGAGTAACAGGAATCATCACAGGCTACTGGCCTATATAGGGGACCATGTGGTCAGATTAGGCATCCCGCATAATACAGACTATCGCAGCTGATCTCTGGGAAAACCATTCTTCGACTCCCTTAAGGGGGTTTCGAAGTGTAGCCTTAAACAACGGATAACCTTTTTGAATTCCACAGGCTGGATCTAACCCCTAACCCCCTTCGACAAACTTACCTACAACAATCAGGCCATATGAGTTTGTGGTAACAAAACGACACATAGTGCAACTTGGGTTGTTCTCAACACGAAATAACTGGCGGTAGTGAAACTATTTTCGGTCTTAGGACCCTTGTGTAGAATGTTATATTGGACGATTTTTTGCACTTAGATCACGAGAGTCAAAAATCGACTTTGCAGATCATATGTGAAAAAAACGGTGGAAGATGTCGAACTGTACTGCAACAAGACGAAAAGGAACCTCTGTTTCAAAAACCAAGTAGGTAATCGTGAATGTCAGAACCCTTGCTGCTAAATGGAAGCAAAGTGCCGCGGTATTGTAGAAGATGAAAGGCAGAGAATCTTCAGGGATCGATAGATCCTTAAGCAAGTAAGTTGGGTAAATAACTACGAATGGCCTTTTTATAATAAGAAGTTTGTTTTGCTTACTATCGCAGATCCGCTTTTATACTAAGTGAACTTATGAAGTCAACTAGATGCTTCCAGAAAAATATAAAATGGTTCTACAAGCTCCTATATAATTCATCAAGGGATTTGATTCTGTAAACAATCATTAAAGGACCATTGACCTCAGAAGAAGGGACATACGTTTAAGACGTCATTTGCTTAAAATGTTCATTTAAGCCAGATTTTGATGTGAATTTTGCAGACAAAATTTAGAGACTCAAGTTTATCTTTTCTTGCAACAAGAACAATGCAAAAATACAGTTCCATTAATTTATTCATCTTCAATATCATGTAAGGCATATTATACTATACTACAGTCAATAGAAATAAATTTGTTCTTCACTTCTGATTCTGACTTTCACAGTACACGCGATAGCAATCGACAGCCTTCCGCTTCTTCTTTTGATTGAAGCCAAACCTAATTGCATGTATACTCATCATCATCCCCTAGCGCAATAATTTACGAGCAACAAATCGCCCTTATCTCGTCTGGTCTCCACACCAGGACACTTGACATTCACACAGAGCAACAGAGTGACATAATTAATCCAAATAGTGTATATAGCAACTGCAGATGTACATAGATGCAGATGCAGTTCAATTGTAAATTCTATGAAAGCATCTGGATGTTTCCTATTTCTATCTCCTTGGTGATGGCTAGATCTATAATCTAATAGTGTTACTTTATTCAATTTACTGTACACGTACGAAAACTATGTGCTTGACATATCAGATACAATGCAAGACCCAGAGATACATACTGTGTAGTAGTGCACTGTGCCAGTAGTACAGCCATCCAAAGTGAATGTATCTAAATAAAAGTTGAAGAAATGCGCTCTATAAATAAATAAAATAAAATAAGTACGATAATTCAGCTAAATGAATGATTATGATGTGATATGATGTGATGTAGCTGTAGCTGAATTGAAGCTGTGAACCAAAGACACACGCTCTGATAAAAGCGACATCCAGAGGCGAACGACAATGATAAGACAATAGAGTCGGTGTGGTGTGCGGCGGTCTCACTATACATGATCATTGTCATTTTAAATCAGTTTGGAACGGTAGTCTGCCGCAATAACTACCTAAATGCTCTGCATCGCGACCGTTGTTGTGTTTCTATAGAAAGCATTTGTCGCGTTCCAAAAGAATTGCTCGATTTCGTTGTTCCGTCCTGATAGTCGAAGTAACCGCATACCGCAGATAGTTAATTAGTCAATTAGAAACCGGACGTGTCCTTGAATTAGTTACGACTACGAAAACTTTCACGCACGTATTCGAGCAGCTACTTTAATTGCCTGAACAGTGAACAGCCTAACGGCAAAAAATCCCTTCGCAGAACTATCCCTCAATTAAGGTGGACAATTCGAACCGATTCCATCCAAAAGGACATCACTCCATCGAAGTAATTTCAATCGGAATCTGTGGATACAGGAAGTCATTTTACATTCCCTATCCCTAAACATATATCCAAACAACCATACTTGGTCCAGCTTGATTAATTCAATTAATTTGCGGAGAAAGAGAGAAAAAAGGACGAATTTCGGACACAAAGGAAAACACATCACCTAATTGATTTAATCGATTCATTTAGTTCAGCTAACAAGGTTAATGCCCGTCGATTAAGTGTACACAGGGTCAAAATGACAACAACAGCAGCAACGAAAGGATCGAGTGTGATGGACTCAATAGCCAGCACGGTTCAATCGATTGCGTCGACAACTCTAAATGCCATCACAAATCCTACTACAATGGTCCCTTCATCATCATCACCATCATCATTGTCCACATCCTCATGGAGTGTAGAGACCACCACTGTGTCTAGTAATGGACCCACTACAACCGTAGGATATACATCAACCACAACGGTGGGCACAACACCAACAACAACAACAACAACAACAACAACAGAAAAAATGTTAAGTGTTAGTGATCTAAGTTCGTCCTTGCAACATTTCGGTTGGATGGACTATTTCGTTTTCGTAATGATGTTGGTCGTTTGTTCGGTTATTGGCTTTTATTTCGGTTTCATCGAAAAAAAGGACAAAGGCAAGGGCCGAGAACAACGTCGAGGATCTGAAGCTTTGGATTATTTAGTTGGTGGTAGAAAAATGAAAGTGTTTCCGGTTTCGCTTTCATTAGTGGCAAGGTGAGTTGAAATTATTTTTTTAAAAAAAATAAATTTACGTGTTAAGTTTTTCAGTAGGTATGGAAATTTTACTCGATTTTCATTATTACCTACATTTTTATGATTTTCTGCAAAAATAAGTCGGTTTCGTTTTATACGCTACCTGTTGCGTAACATAGGTTTTTGAATTTCAGTTAGGATTTAAGAATTCCTCTTAGTAAAAGAGAATGAGTGTCAAAAAAAGATAATTTCTTGGAACACCGAAAAATGTTACTTCGACGAAACAGTAGTTTTTTAACCAATTAACAAGTTTGCCGCTATGATGAGAAACGATGATGATGAGAAATGATGTGCCTTCCGCACTTTGTTTAAAAAAAATCACTCTCAAACTATTCCTCGCGTATGCATGGAAAACTATCTATAAGTCTTTTCATATAAAAATTCCCCTCAAATTTCGATAATGCATTAAAAAAATACTTGCCAATTTGGCACTTATTTAATTACAAATTTGTAGTTAAAGGACTCAGAAAAACAGGAATTGCCATACTTATCGCGAAAATCTGACAAACATCCGAGAGTAACTTTCCCGAGAAAATTTCTATCAATTAAATTTTTGTTTGTTTTAAATAAGACCTCACAAGTGGTTCATTTTTGTTTAGCGTAAATTTTAGTTTTCGCTTATTGAAAATTTTTTATTCACTGCGCCCCCTCTCCCGAACATCTTCCGCCCTATGGAATACGGCAGATGACAGGAGACATTAATGGCAAGCGTAAATATAATTTTGATGGGGGCAAAATATCCAAATTTATTAGGCTTAGTACAAGCTTGAAAAACAAACTTACAAGACTAGAACTAAAAACTAAGTTTAAAACTGGGGCTTAGGGTGAAGGAGGCTGAGTTTAATGGAGAGAGTACTGCGGTTTCAAATCAGAAATGGAAATGTTTGAGTTTACCTTTCGTAGCATACGGGAAATTGGTTCGTTGGATGCGTAGGACGTGCGGTTGGTTAGTAGATAGAAGAGGCGGAGGTATCTTGAAATACGAGGGTTTTGTATTAAAGACTATAAGTTGTAAAGAGACGGGCAATCGGTAGAGCCTGATAGGAGTCGATGAATGAAGAGAATGTCTGCAGCATTCCTGCGGTCGTCAAGGCTATTCAAGTTAATGAGTTTAAGGCTGTTTTGATAGGGAGGCACACTTAGGGGTTCGTTTCAAGAAAGACCGCGGAGGGCAAATCGAAGAAAACGTCTTTGTATGCTTTCGATTCTGTTTACATAAACTTGAACTTAAAGGGTGACCACGTTTGGCTGTCGTTCGAGGAGGGCCCGTGGTGTAGAGAGATCTGGTTACGCAGGGGTCAAAGAATTTCTTTGACCATCGTTTAATGAATCCAAGGGATGAATTGGCTTTACGAGTTATCTCATCAATATGCAAACGTAAATTAAGCTCGCGGTCGTACAATATGCCAAGGTCACGAAGAGACTGTACGATGGATATAGGCTGATCATTAAGAAGGTATAGGCGGGCAAGGGACTGTTGTGATAAGGTCATATATTCGCATTTGGGAATATTAAGCTCTAGGCAGTTTTTGAGACACCAGATAAAAAAACTATCTAGACCTTGTTGCAACAAACAGGGGCCTTGTGATGGAGATTATGTGTTTGAAAAATTTGGTATCGTCGGCATAGAAAGAGGTTTAATGAACCTTTCAAGATCGTTTATGGTTAAGATAAAGAGAAGGGGACCTAGGATACTGCCTTGTGGTACACCGGAGGTTGCCAGGAAAGGGGCGGATAAGATGGACCTGAAGCGAATACTATATAAAAACGGTTTTCCAAATAAGAGGATATCCATTTCAGCAGTATTGGTTCAAAGCCGATGGCAGACAATTATTTGAAAAGAACAAATTTAAGCGATATCCTATAAAAAGCTTTACTAAAATCGGTTGCAATAACATCAACTTCTTTACCACTTTCTAAGGCCGATAGTGTAGAGGATACGAATTCAAGGAGGTTAGTGGTAGTTGATGGCTTTCTTAAACCATGTTAGTTTGGAGGAAATAAAAGGTTTGCATTGAAAGCTTAAGGATTCGTATACAAAATACTTTCGGTGAGTTTGGGTATATGCGAAAGTTTGGCTGTAGGGCGATACTTAGTAACTTTGCTCTTTGATCCCTTTTTATGAATCGGTGTTATGAGAGAGAACTTCCACATTTGAGAAAATTCGCCTTGGATAGCGAGAGCTGAAAGAGGTACGAAATGGGGTAGGAGAGAACGAGGGAACACTTTTTGATAAATATACCTATATTCATATTTACTAGCGGACCCGGTAAACGTTTGTTTTGCCTGCTCGTATACATTTTCATTGTCCGTCAATTGTTCGCGGCCATTTTATTTAACCGATGTGTCCGGACTGATTCTGCACTCCGTGTGCATCAACCGATATTTCCTAAGACTTGTGCCCAGGAGGCCCACGAATTGTATTGTCTAGACATATTTTTCCCATGACTGTCGAAGAATAGCGTTTGAAATGTATTTATGTGTCACGCTCTTTTGTCTAATCCCGCCAGGTTTTGTAAAATGCATCAATCAGGCAAAGTTCAGATATAGTGATTTAAATAACTTTGTTGTAAAGGTGGTGCCCGTTTTCCAATCCAACCCACATTTCGCGCGGTTGTTTGTTTGGACAATGCATATCAATCTCTACAATTTTACAACTTTAGCTCCCATGGGTGTCGAGAAATAGCAGGGAGGTATCCGCTTGTCCAATTTTGATAACATTTTCACAGAAACACCTTTGGGCCAATAACAAATATTTTCTTAAAATTTCGTCAAAACCGGCCCAGCCGTTTAGGAGAAGAATTATATAATATATAGCGGACCCGGCAGAGGTTTTCCTCCTTACTTATTTATGAGCTTTTTTGCTTTTTAATTTTATTTTATTATTTTTGATTGGTTCATAACCACTTGAAATTTTGTGGAATCGGATTGCAGCGTCACCTACCGAGTCCAATTGTGAATATAAACCATCCTTATACCCATTCAAACACACACACAAAATTTCATTAAAATCGGTCCACCTCCAGCCGTTTAGAAGGAGTTCGACTACAATCGATATATATATTTTCTTATATACACAAACCTCAGGCAGTGATATCAGATCGTGGGTTATTTCCCATTTTGTATATTAAAGGAGCATTTGTCTATTTTTCAGAAGGTAAAACGCTTCTATATACCTACGTATTCTTAATATTATAGTCCTAGTGTAATATTCGAAAAGAAAAACATTATTTTAATGCGCTGTTGACATTTTGCAAATGCAAACAAAAAAACATCAAATTTCAAATAGAAATTGAATTAATAAAGAACATAACCTTATTTACCTACTCCTTGTCTTTGTCCTTTATAAAAATGTACTGCTGCTGCTTGCTCTTAACCATATTGGAGACAACATTCAGATTTTTATTTTATCAGTGGTGTGCGTAAATGGGAATTTTTAGTCTTAGTTGTGGGAAAACCAGGACTTAAGGTCTTGCATCACTGGCACTAGTGATACATCCATTGCTTGAAGTTTTCTGTTTTTGCTTTCCTGACCTACGAAATTTCCCAGTCCTATATGCTATCCATAAGAAATAATTCAGAAACGCGGTGATTATCAAAAACAATACACTTACCACTAAAGCAATCTTTTAAAAAATTGCCTAGTTGATCAAATGTGAAAAGTAAAGTAAGCAACTGCATAAGGCCCGAAACACACATGCGATTTCAATCGCGCGACTGCTTAGTCGCAAAAAATGAAGCACACACATTTCAATATGAATGCGCGCACATAATATCCGAAAAAGACCGGATGTGTGTTTCGGGCCTAAACCTGTGAAAAAAGAAGGGAGCTACTTCTGACGGTGTTCTTTCTAAATTATAAACAACTCATTTGACCCGATGTATACTTATCTCCATTGAAATTTCGGTATCGAAATTGATTTACAAGGAAAACCTTTGTACGACTATATCCATAGAATATTTATGGCAAAATATAACCTCAAAACCACCAACGTCCATGACATCTTCAACTCAGACCCACATGAGAAAAATTCGAAAACTCACGCGGCAAATAATTTTGACAACAGACCATAAAACGTGTCATTTTTCTGTTCTTTCAAAGCCACGGCTTAAATCTGGTTTTACTACCCAACCCATCCCCTCACACCTTTGCATACAGTATCTACGTCGGAGTCGAGACTTTGCTCGCAATTTGCAAAATAAATCTCAATTATGCCGCAATCATCTCCATAATAATTTGTTTTGACCCTCGTTGAGTAACTGCCCAGACAGCCGTTATACATATCTACTTGCCACACCATAGCCTTCTTAGGACTTGAACACACAAATATAGAAGAAAATATTCATCAGGATTTTGGGTTTAAAAACTCATCGTTATAAATTCGTATCACGTATCACGACACGTCTTCTAATCAAATATTCACCATCGCATCAACCAATTTGAAAATTTATTTTCCAAACCCAATGTGATAGTCGAATTGAGGACTTTTTTTTTTTCTCCACATTGACGTTTAATTCGTGCGACAAAATGTGGTATAGTATTGCAAAGATTAGACACGACCATCAGTTTTCCAGCTCGAATGCATATGGTCTTAGTTTTTAATGATAAACCGCCCTCGCATCGTGACAGTCGTGTGTATTCTATATATCCGCATGGAGTGTCCGGCGGTGAGAATGTGTTGGCATTGACCCTGGGGGAGTATTAATTTGGCCACCAAATATAAATTTAACTGCCGACACTTGTGCGAAAAATAATGCAAAACGATGAAAACGGAAATTGTTTCCTAGGCACTTAAGAAATATTTATAACATTAGAGGGGCTTGTGTCAGTTGTGCAAGGTTAGTGACATTACGATTTGATTAAGATTCAAGGTTGCCTTATGAGATTCAATTTCGCAACGCGATGATTGATGACAGTGGATGGAAACCTTTGAATCATTAAAAAAAATCTATAGGATCCTCTACTGAACTTATAGTATAGTCCCAAATGGCCCTCGCTATAGTAGGCCTCGGAATTTTTATACTCCGCAGTCTAATCAAAATCTCCTCATAATAGGGACAAAAATCCTAAATTTAGGTCCTATTTGTAGGCGCAGTAACGTCTTTCAATTTGACTTGTACTATCTAGGTAGGCAAATAAGTCAACTAACGTCCTCAGTCCGCCTACACAATATTCATTTAGTAATACCCTCCCCCGCAAGCTGTTGCCTATTTTTAACGAAAAGTTCAACTCGTGCGATCCGACTATATACCCCCAGCAATCCTTATTGATTGGGACTTGCCAATGCAAATTAGGTTCATAGTCTGGCCATAAAAATAAAAACCATTGCCTAATCTTCTGACTGCAGCACGTTTTCAAACAAAAAAAAAAAAAAAACTTAAGAACCCATGTTCAGAAGGTCTAATCTTTGGCTCCTTACTGCAAAGCCCTTCAATATTGCTTACCATTTCCATTTGAATTTTATTTAATCCCCTTCGATGGCGGCAACAGATTCAAATTCGTCGCCAATTTGTAGGATAATCCTCGATTCAGAAACACTTGTGCCTTTGCCTTTATAACCTCTATGCGTTTGCTTTCTCTTTCAGTTTCGTCTCTGGAATCTCATTGCTGGGAACGTCAACCGAAATCTATGTCTACGGGACCCAATACGCGTTCATCCTTATCACGATTGGATTGTCTGCCATCATTTCGTGGTACATCTTCCTGCCGGTCTTCTGCAATTTGCAGTTGACGTCAACTTATGAGGTAAGTGATAGTTTGGCTAAGAACTTAATTTGCATCCTGCACTCACTCCTTTCGAATTATTCATAAAATGTATTTTATTTTCTGTTGTTTTTGCTTGCATAAAACAAATGTCATTTGCAGTTCTTGGCGAAGTCATTGTTTTGCGCGCATTCATCTGCACGTCATTATCATGGAAGAAAATGTCATTTTATGGAATCATCTTGTGGGGTGCCTCTGTTTCAGTCTGTCTATCTGTGCACGCTCGTGTGAATTTTATCTCTTCATACTACTTCGCCGCATTGCATATTTTCACTTTCCCTATGACAGTGCCAGCAGAATGTGTGTTTGTGTGTGTGCATTGTAATGTAAGTGGATTATTTGTCACCCTTAAGAATGTTCTTTGGTCGTTGTTCATTCTTTTTATTTTTTGCTCGTCCTTTTCAAATCGTGTCTTGATCCTATTTGTTATGGAAATGGAATCGTTTTGTAGAAGAGTTTTGCATGCGATATGTTGGGTACCTCTATTGAAAAGTGGGGGGTTTTTCTGGAATTGACATCGATTGAGATGGTTACTACAGGGTGGTGGATAAGAAGAAGGTTATATCGGTTAACATGCTGTGATTTTCGATTGGCATTGATTTTTTTTATTTTTTATTTTTGTATTAACTGTCAATCAATTGTATTCTGTTTCTGTATCATTGTTCCTTTTTTTGGGGGGATTGTGTTTTCTTTATAAGACGACAGATGTCGTTGGATCAGCATCCAATTAGGCTGGGTAATGGCGATTCGAGTTATTGTTTCTTATATGTCAAGGTTAAGAGGACTGTTTTGACTTGTGCTTACACATTGTAGATGTAATTTTTCTTAGCAAATAACACAATAATATTTCTAAAGGGGAGCAGACTTATGTAGATACTTGGAAACATAGGCACACTTCCATTCCCTGTAGAATATTTTTCGAGTCAATTTTCATTAGGGTTTCATTTCACGAATATTATTAAGGGAATATTTTTGTTCACCCAACATGTCTTTTATGGTTTCAAACATCAAACGAACAAAACAAATAAACAACTGAAAGATAAACATTCATATTTGCATAAAGAAGCCAAGAGTTCTTACGAGAATTTTGTTTTGCACATTTATATACCATCTATCTAATGAATCTATTTCATCACTTAGCAGGGAGTTTAGCGACAGCTAAGTAGAAAGAAGGCTTTTTGGGATTTGTTAACCCTAACGTGGTATTATCAGGGATGGAGTTGCGTTGGACTGAAGAATGCGTAATTTTTTGCCTTAAAAAGGTAACTTAACTTTGAGTGGTTGGTTTGTTGGATTACTGGGCGAGGGTTCCCAGTTAAGATCCCCGGAAAAAAGCACAAATTGCATCTTAAGGTTTTTTTCCACTGCGCCACCTCTCGCGAACGTCTGACAAACATCCGAGAGTAGAACTGTCCTGAAAAAGCTTCTCAATTCTGCCGTTCGGACTCTGCACAAAATTGTAGGTCCCTTCAATTCGTCCCAAAAATAAAATAAAACCCACACAAACGAATGTTTATGAGAAGCTACACCTAGGGCTTACCTATATAACTTTGATTTTGGATATCTTTCTGGTCACATCTTTCATATTCCGAAAGCCTGCAAAATATAGAGAAACTGTTTTAGGAATTCTTATCAAGGCTTTTAACAATGAGAGAAGTCAGTGGTTGTCTTCCTAGACCCACTTGGCAGTGGAAAGAAACCGTGATTTCGGTGATGGAGCTCATTACCTCCATGGAAGCTACATATACTGACTGAGATGAGTGTAGAACTTTAAAAAAAAGTTATGAAGAAGAAACAGCAAGCATTATTTTTTTTTAAATATAGAAGTACCTTCAAGATCCTGAGGCTCGGGAAGATCTCCTCTACTGACTCTACTTGCTATTTAGCTAATAATATCGGATGGGAAATGCACATCTTTAAGTACAGATATCATTGGACCCCAGCTATTCAGCAATGTGCGAGAACCTAATCAGCCATGCACTGCTTCAACGCCCTGAAACCATTATCCCAAACAAATAAAAATTCCCTGTAAATTCCCTGTAAAAATTCTTTTGCTGAAGAACTGCAAAACATCTCCACCAGTGAGATCTCATAAAATTCATAAAGTGAATTCAATATTTGCTGGCCTTCTAAATTAACTATGAAGCACAAGCCCTGGCTGGTCAAAGTTAAAAAATTAACAAAGATTCCACTGACATTTTGATATATACTCACTTTCCTGATGATAGATCCTTATTTACAACTCACAATCAACGCTCCCAAAGCCCGAACACGACTAAAAGCAACCTTGAAGCATTCATAGCACCTATAACGCTTCAAAACTTTCAAATCTCCAGGACCTGTCGGCATACTACCAGCCGAAATTCAACAGTCTGTGGGCATAAGCCTATACCTTTAATGGTGGTTTTTCTAAAGGGCTGCTTGAATCTCTAGTACATTCCATAACGATGTTTAAGTAGTTTTTCACAAACACCTCAGCCTTTAAGACTTGCGACCTAAAAATTTGTAATCATTTGTGATTGAAGCTCTGAAAAATGAAAAGATGCCTTACCTAAGCTAAGCCTAAGCTGTAACATCAGTACAATATGGCTAATTTTTATAACATTAAAAGGCCGCTTTTAACAAAGTGAGACCGAAGTAAATATTGTCGCATGAGTTGCGTACCGAAAACGGAGTTTTCTTCCCATTTTTTTCAGTGTTCCCAATAAATTTCCTCCAATTTCTAAAGCTCAGCTAATCAGTTGCTTCAAAACCGGATGAGAACTCAGATTTGCCACATAAATCACTACAATAGTCGAGACGGAATATGAATAATAAATAAATTTTCCAGCGCAACAACTAAAGTTTAATGAAGCCTGTAAAAATATGGCGCCCAACGTTGGGACACAGAAAGCACAAAGTTAACGACATTTTCATAGTTTTGTTGGTTGGGTAAGTGTTCATAAAATGAATCAAATTTGTAGCGAAAGTTGCTGATATTTTTATGGCCATCAACTGAAGCCAGGGCCGGACCAACCATATGTGCAAGATGTGCAAATGCACAGGGCGCCAAGTTCTGGGGGCGCATTGCTAGGAGTAAATCCTACTATCCACGAAGCTGCGCTTCATTCGCACGCTTTCGTCATTTGCAGCTTGTTGTACGCTTGCTTGCAGCTTCATTGCAGCTTGCATAATATAAACAAACAAGCTCTGTCCACGGAGCGGTAAAGGCGCATGTGCGACTACGAAATGAAGCGCAGCTACGTGGACAGTAATCCTAAGAAAAATTAATTTTACCTTGCCCGAACTAATACATACTGCCATTTGCATTTTAAAAAAAAGCTTGTTCAGAAAATTCCAAAATAATAACATCCACCACACCTGTGCTGAATTATTTCTTGCACATTAACTCACATTACTTGCAATTTTGCAACTTCAGGGAGAGTCTAATGTCTAACTAAAAATATCGCAAAATAAAAAATTCCACTAAACCTATGCAAGTTAATTTCTTACCTACCGTATCTCAAAATATTCCACCCTGTTCGTGTAAGTATATTTTTTGCACATCCACTTACATTTTACAAAAAAACTAGTTCAAAAATCTCAAAACAAAAAAAAGTTCCACCCCGTATGTGCAGGTTTTATTTCTTGCACAGTCAATCGCAACATTTTCATAGGAAAATATTTCAAACAAAAAAATTCATTCTACGAAATTGTTTGTGTAGAACGTGCAGGTTTTTGATTCTGCACATATGGATGGGATTTCTCATCTACGAAAAAGAGCAACAAATTTCTCTTACAAAGAGAACAACATGTAGCTTCGTTTGTATTATATGAAAATTTAGTATTCTCTTCTCTTCCACTTCAGACTCTCGGCAGCGTTGCCATTTTGACTGCTTTCCAGACAGATCTGATTAAAATGTGTTTAGCTGGAACATTTTTTAAAATCCAGCCAGCTGGTTTTTTAGCTGGATACGAATTTTGATTGACTATTTTTAAATGTTTCGTGGAATTTCTTTTCTATCAGTATAAGTTTTTAAATTAAATGTGGCAATAGAAAAAAATAAAAAGAAGACCAAATATTGCTTGATTTTTTTTTTTTGCTCTGAGCTTGAAATACATAAAATGAACCAATTTATGCATTTGCATTTACACAAGTACATACTTGCCTTTTCTTACAACTTACAAAGATGTTTGAAACTGAAAATGTATCTGTGTGAGATTCAACTATGTTAGTACTAATATTACTTACAAAAGCAGCAATAAAATATCCGACATAAGATAGTAGATGCAAATGATGAAAATGATGAGAAGGCTCAGAGAGATAACTATATGTAAAGTTAATTTATGAGTTAATACATTTTGTATACCTTCCACAGAAAGGTAAATATTATTCACTTTGTCATTACATTTGTAACGTCAGGAAGGAGTCACTGGATTAGATCAGGATTAAATTCCGAATCGATTCAGCCATGTCCGTCTGTCAACGAATCGACATAGGCGAATTAAATTTTGTGAGATGACTTTTTACGGTCGTCATGTTGGTATTAAAAATTGTCAATGTCGGTAAACTATTTCGGTTACCTCCCACTCCTATACAAAGCCAATATTAGATATCTCAATAAAAAAAAGCATTGAAAGTCTACCTCCTGGGTGATGTGGAAAAGACTTATGCATGTATGCAAATATGAAAAAAGGGCGCTTTCTGTAAGTCTTGCACAGAGCGCTAGTTTGGCTGGGGCCGGGCCTGACTGAAGCCACACATGTTTGTGTGAAATTTAAATAAGAAAAAGGGTGATTTCCAACAATGAACTCAGTGTCAGTGAAAGGGCAGCACAAATCACCAAAGTAGTTCCAAGGTCTTAGAGAATCAATTTAACATGTCTGCAAGGATTTATTTTTGGTATTTGCTTGCTAACGACTTCGTTCTTTATTTTTTTTTGTATTTATTTAGGTATTTGCTAAATGTTAAATTGTATTGTCATGTCATTTTAATTGCCGAAATCAGAGTATCAGACTCGACATGACTCGCTTAGATTTGGTTACAATAAACGGTCAAGATGTTTAAATCAAGTCCATTATATGATCTCTCCTCCACGCGTATGAGAATTTCCTCTAAAGTCGGTGGCTTAAGATCTATAATTATGCATGTTACATCCGCGATCCGCTACCCTCTTAATGGATAAGCGGGACATTGAAAATGATTGAATGAATCTGAATGATTGAATGATAAATATAGGTGCTTCTTCCTAAAAGTGTAAAATATTTCTAAAAAATAAAAAAAAAAGAAACATACAAAAACAAATCTAAGAAAAAAACTGAACGTGTGTTTTCAGTACTTCGAGATGCGTTTCGACAAAAGGATACGCCTTTTCGGTTCAACTCTCTTCTCTATTGGAACTGTAAGTATATCTCAATAATACCTACTGACAATTTAATTCATTCAATTGACGTTTTTAGGTATTTTGGCTGCCAATTGTTATTTACGTTCCAGCTCTTGCATTCAATCAGGGTAAGTGACATCTGTCAAAACTGACATATTGACAAATGTCTGCATTTTTCAGTTACTGGTGTAAATATTCACATTATAACACCGGTTGTGTGTGTCGTTTGCATATTCTACACCATGGTGGTAAGTTTCGTCAATAAAAATATGTCAAACGTTTGAGTGAATGCCATTAATCTTTAGGGTGGAGTTAAAGCTGTCATCTGGACAGATGTCATCCAGACTTTTGTTATGCTCGGATCGATTTTTTTGGTTATCATTAAGGGCACCATGGATGTGGGTGGACTCGGTGTGGTATGGCAAAGAAATCTGGACAGTGGGAGAATTGAATTGCCAGAGTAAGTCAAGGCAGAACCATAATTGGATTACATGGGAGTAGTCTAGCTTAAGCCAATGTGGGATTGACTAAAATTGCTAGCATTTCATTACTTTAAAACAATGGCTTATGACTGCATAATCCTCTTATGGTTGCCCCTTTAAGACAGTGACAATAAATTTTTTTTCTAACTGTCAATTTTGACAGATGGACATTGGATCATACGGCTCGATTTTCACTGTTGTCCGTCTTTATCGGTGGAACTTTATACTGGACTCAGGTGACAGTTGGAAACCAGGTTATTATGCAGCGGTTCTTATCAGTACCGGGTTTGAAACAGGCCAAGCAGGCATTGATTTGCTTTAGTATCGGCGTAATACTTCTTTTAGGCTGTTGTGCGTACAATGGGCTCCTCCTTTTCGCCACATATCACGACTGTGATCCACTTAGCACTAAGGTGGGATTTGATGACTGTTCTAAAGCTCAATTTTCAGTAACGCACCATATTCACTTTTAGCTAGCGAAAGCAAAAGACCAATTGATCCCACTTTTGGTTATGGACATTCTGAAGGTGTTCCCTGGCCTACCTGGTCTTTTTGTATCGGGAGTCTTCAGTGCCGCACTGAGTTCTCTATCGACCGGCTTAAACTCCCTTTCGGCGGTGATGTTGGAAGATTTCGTCAAACCAAACGTCAACAGCCCTCTGACGGAAAAACAAACCGCAGTTATCATGCGACTATCTGTGCTCGTATTCGGAATCATATGCGTCGGCTTGGTTTTTGTGGTGGAAAAACTGGGAATGGTACTTCAACTGTCAATGACTCTCGGCTCCATCACCAGCGGACCGCTATTTGGTCTCTTTACCATGGGACTATGCATGCCATTCATCAATGCCAAGGTAGATAATCTCAGAATAGTCCGAAACCGTCAATCATGAGCCTCTTTTTTTGCAGAGTGCCCTAACCGGCAGTATATCAGCCTTCTTTCTTATGGGCTGGATATGTATCAAAGGCCAACTGGCCGCCCTCAATGGAGAATTAGTTTTTACTACTAAGCCAGTGAGCACTGAAGGTTGCTCATATCTTTTTGAAGCCCTCCAACATCTAAATAGCACTGCCGTACCAATATCGTAAGTAAAAATCATTCTTGCAGTTGTAATGTAGCTTAAAAGTTCTACTTTCTTTTCAGTCCACCAACTTTCCTTCAATCCGTCTACCATATGTCCTTTGTTTGGTATGTGACACTTGGACTAACTATTTCAGTGACATTTGCAGTCATTGCGTCGCTAATTTTCGGTACAACACATCCGTCAAATATGGATCTGAATTTGTATGCACCGTTTGTGCGACGTTTTGTCAAACCAGCGGATTATCTCAGTGTAAACAAGGACGAACGAGATCAAGTGATATTGGCTTTCGATGTGAAAGAAAAGTTGCCTCAGTAATGTAGTCGATAGAGACGTGTGATTTAGACCCTTAGATGTCATTGCATAAGAATATATTTTAAATAATTTATTTTTGGTAAAGAATATTGGCTTTTTATTTGGGTATGGCATTTTTGAAAATTAGTTCACATCTATTGTTCTTAAAGACTAACTTAAAAATAGTTGACAAAATAAGTCCTTGAGACCTTAGACCTTGTCACACAATCATTCGTTTTTATTTTTGACACTTATGACCTACAATTTTTATTAGTTCGTCATTTCGAGCGTTCAACTGATCTTAAACTAACTTTCGGCCATTTTTAAAGGTTTCACCTTTCTCGAAAATGTGGGTTTGCCATTAGCACTGGAAATAAAGTTTATCAATATTTTTTGATATGAGGATGCTTCTATCTTCACTGGCCGAAAGTTCAGCAGCTCAGACTCTGTGTAAAAGTAAGGCTGTGAAAACGCCTTTCTGCGACAATGGAAGCACCAAATCGATTCAGAGCTTTCGAAAGAGTATTTCGAAAATTCGAGCTTTCGTAATGTGGTTTTCCCTTCAATAAGATCCATTTCCCTTTTCCTTAAACATATTTATCCCTACCCTAAATCATATTTGTAATTTTAGCAAGACTCAATTAACATCAGCACCCTTTTGCACAACAGCACTTGCACTACTTGTAAACCAATTAGTTCTTTCAAATTTTCGAACTTTAACTTTCAGTATTTCGAAATGCGGTTTGACAGAAGAATTCGAGTTTTTGGTTCCGTCCTATTTGCCGTCGGTGTAGTAAGTGCAGTAGTTTCCTCGTTTCCTGGAACTTTTTAAATATCTCCTTTATTATTCGCAGATTGTTTGGCTTCCTATTGCTGTTTATGTTCCGGCTTTGACATTTAACCAAGGTAGGTAGGGTGCTAAGGATGGTAGAAGCCATAATAAAAAATTGTTCTTTCTTTCAGTAACTGGAGTTGATATTGGCATCATCACACCTATTGTTTGTATAGTTTGCACATTCTACACGTGTGTGGTAAGTCTGAACCGAATAAAATTAAAGTACGCCTGGTCACACTGAAAATGTTTCGTTACAGGGAGGTCTAAAAGCAGTGATCTGGACAGATGTGCTGCAAAGTTTTGTTATGTTCGGTTCGATATTTCTGGTAATTATCAAAGGCACGATGGACTTGGGAGGCTTGGGTGTAGTCTGGCAAAGGAATGCCGATAGTGGGAGACTGAATGCACCAGAGTAAGTGCTATAAACCTTATGCACGGCTACTGATCTTATAAATATATGGTGTCTCTTTTTTCCAGAATGACTTGGGATCCCACCGTTCGCTTATCGATTCTTTCCGTCTTCGTCGGAGGAACTTTGCATAAGCTTCAGAGCTCTGCAGTCAATCAGATTACTATTCAAAGATTCATATCCCTGCCTTCCACTAAAAAGGCCAGGCAGACGCTCATCATCTTTACAATTGGATTAATTATTCTTTTGTCTTGCTGTGCGTATGTTGGGCTCTTGACATTTGCCACCTACCATGATTGTGATCCTTTAACCACAAAGGTAAGTGATATACACATGCGACTTTATACATCAGCTTCATGAGACTTTTTTTTTCAGTTGGCAAAAGCTACAGATCAGCTCGTTCCACTGTTGGTAATGCATATTCTGGGGGTATTCCCCGGACTGGCGGGACTCTTTGTATCCGGAGTATTTAGTGCGGCACTGAGTTCCCTCTCCACCGGTCTTAATTCATTAGCATGTGTAATACTGGAAGATTTTGTCAAGCCCGCTGTGTCCAAGCCGCTTACTGAACGTCAAACCGGTTTTATTCTACGATTTGTGGTTGCATTCTTTGGCTTAACATGCATAGGGCTGGTGTTTGTGGTTGAGAAATTGGGAATGGTTCTACAATTGGCTACAACTGTCGGTGCCGTAACACAAGGACCATTGCTGGGAATATTCTTCATGGGCATTTGTATGCCCTGGATCAATGGAAAGGTTTGGCGGAGCCAACTAACATGGTATTCAAACTAATTAATTGCTTTTAGAGCGCCCTAACTGGAAGTGTTGTCAGCTTTGTGATTCTCGGCTGGACCTGCATCAGGGCTCAAATATCATTGGCAACCGGTGAATTGAGGTTTCAAAAACAACCCGTCTCTGTGGGGGGCTGTACATATGCCTTTGACAATAGCACTCTGTTATTGTCAACTGAGTTTACGTGAGTATATTCCAAAGACTAAAATATCCTTTAAATTCATTCATCCATTGCAGTCCGCCTGAAAGAGCCTTCCATCATATATCCTTCTTGTGGTATTCTGCGCTTGGTGGAGCTATTGCCATTATTGTTGCCTGTATTGCAACGTTGTTCTTCGGTACCGAAGATGCCAGCCGACTTGACGAATCCTTATTTGCGCCATGCATTAGGCGTTTTATAAAATCAAAGAAATCATATTCAAGTGTCCAGTTGGATGAAAAATTCGAACACACAAAGATGGCGGACTACGAAAAGGAGCAGAAGAACAATGCGATTGAGACAAATGACTGGAATGAAAAAAATGGGACTAATTAGATTTATTGGATATAATTTTTGTTGTTAAATATTTAGATATAAGATATCGATACAATTTTGTTGATTTTTGAGTACTTTTCTACAAAAAAAATAAATTTTTATTTTTAGCTATTAATTGGGTTTTCTTTTTGACATCCTGTTGGAATTTTTTCTACCTCCAATCCCACAATGTGTAGGTGTTAGTTCTGCACTTAGATTGATGTAAGTTGTCCTCGAAATATGTCCTAGAGCCGTGTCCAGATTTTTATTAAGAGATGAAGCACTCATGCGCTCGCATCTTTGATCATCTTCTGTGAAGCTCGTATTCGGGAAGGAAAGAGTAACTGTCATCCACCAGCAAACCTATACAAATTATTGTTTTCCGACCCAAGCATGTCATTGGGTGCTGTAGTTCAGTGATTAATTTGCTGGACTACTGAGCGTGGGGTCTTAGGTTCGATCCCCAGAAACGCACAAAAATTACAAAAAATTACCAAAGTTTTGTTTCCACTGAGGCGCCTCTCGCGACTAAGCTTCTTAATGGATCCGTTTGGATTTGGCATACAATTGTAGGCCCCTTCCCAATAGAACAAAAATCACAAAAAGGAATATAAGAAGCTAGCCTTAGAAGGGTGAAGAGTGCCTATACGGACCTGTCTATATGCCAATTATTAATTTACAAAATCAGAAGCCTTTGAGGCTTTATGGCTTTTACCTTGGGTAGCACTGAAGTTGACTTAAGTCGACCAAATCTGTCTGGATTTTACTTACCCTGAAAGCAAAGAGTAAAGACTAGAATGGTTGGATACGTCACTTATTCTACACCAATGATATAATCGGAATGTCAACTTAGTAGATGGTGGTTGGTTGGTTGAAAGTGGCTGCCAGCTGCGAAACGCCAACACACTTAGACCATTAAAGATCTCCCTACTATAGTTGAAGTATTTTGAGCTCTTTATAAAGCGTAAGAGGCTTCTGGATGTCTGCGTTTGTCAGATCACCCAAGTCGTTGTAATGGAAGGCTCTCAAGTGAAGCTTCCTTCTACTTTAGAGAGCAGGAACAAAGAAGGTGATGAATAGTTTCCCACTCTCCTTTATCCAAAAGGCCTAGCCGCTATGTTTTCCTACCAGGCAGTGCCCAGTAATGACACGTTTTGTGGTGCCGATATGCAATCTTTTGAGAGAAATCAGTTTAAAATCGAGCTTAGGGCAAATATGTTTCGTCGCTAAACAAGTGTTGACAATTGTCCACCTAAGACGTGCACTCTCTATAGCATCCAAGTTTAATTTTTATTTGCAAGTAATGCGATTGGTAGGCCCAGGGTGCCTTTGTCCGGCAGGATGGGTATAGTTGTTCCAATTCTGGCGAGTTCATCGGCCTTACAAATCCCTGGAATGTCTCTATGTCGCGGCACCCAAAAAGGTGAATATTGAACTGTTCGGGCATCTAGAGAAGTTATAGGAATCGAATCCAAGGATTTGATAGCTGCTTAACTCTCCGAAAATATGCCGACATCTTTAATGGATATGACGTTTTCCTTAAGCCAAGATAAGACTTATTTTATGAATAGTTTGGTAGACGGAAGGAGAGCTTAAGATGAAGACTTTCGGAGAAAACGCCCCCACCAACTCCGTCTTTGGTTTTCGAGCCGTCAGTAAAGAAGTGAACTGATGCATCTTCTAAAAATGTATTCTCCATTTCCAGATTGTTCTGGAGGGGATGGTGACGAGAAAGTTATTGTCAAAATTTAGAAATTGGGTGTGATTTCGGTTGACATTTTGATCTCTTTCCTTGAACACTTAGAGGTAGCTTTACTGTGAAGAGCTACACTTGCTGCTATTTGCTTGCCAAATATATCAAGGGGTAATAGATGAAACATTCACCCCTATTACCGTTGGCGTTTGTCGTAAACGACTCGTATTTCGCTTCGTTTTTTAGTCGCTGTTTTTTACTTTTTTGAGACAAATGAAATTGAAATGATGGTGAACACATAGAAAAGGAAATAAAATTGTTAACAAAAGTTAAAAAAAAAATCTGAACATTGTTGTACAACGACACGAACCATTAAGTCGTATACGACAAACGCCAACAGCAATAGGGGTGATTATGTCAAGTGCCGCAGAGGGAGTTGTACGTAGTTCACCGCTTATGCACATACAAGCTTTGCGCTGAACCTTGCTTAGATTATCGCGATTTATAGCCCTTTCCAAGGCTGTACATCAGACAATTACCCTATATGTGAGTATGGGTCTTATGTATGACCGAGATATAGAGCCAGATATAGAGCCAGTGAGTTATTCGAGGTTGTTGGCCCTACTTATTTCCAAGTGCTACTGTAGACTTGGATGTTAATTTCCAATTAAGCTTCCTATTCAGGATAAGATCCAAATATTTGCTTTGTCGGAGAAAGTTAGGCTTACACCATTGAGAGCGGAATTTTACATTTCCTGGTAAAAGTTTAGTAGATATACTTAGTCGAGAAATTCTTGACTTGATTTGTCGTCTACCCCTCTGTAAATGTCAACTGAAAAAAACACTCTTCTTGTGACCAATTTATCTTCAAATAAGCCGTCAGTGGGCGCAGTAGCGCAGTGGTTAGTGTGCTGGACTACTGTGCGAGGGATCCCAGGTTCGATCCCCGGAAAAACCAAAATTACATCTTAAAGTTTTTTTCTACTGCGCCACCTCTCGCGAACGTCTGACAAACATCCGAGAGTATGACTGTCATGAAAAAGCTTCTCAATTCAGCCGTTCGGACTCGGCATAAAATTGTAGGTCCCTTCCATTCGTCCCAAAAATAGAAACTCACACAAAACGAATGGTTGCGAGAAGCTAGGCCTTGGGTGTCACCCGCCTGTTGCGCCACCTATTTATTTATTTTTTTTTAAGCCGTCAGTCTTAGTTTTGAAATTTTTCGGAATTTTCCGTACCTACATAATGCCTGTACCTAAATATGAATTAGAAGAGCCGCCACTTTTCTAAATTTAAAGTTCCCCCTAAATTGGGTCAAATGAGGGATCAATAAGCTACAGCTGTTGCGTTTTTATGAAAAACGTAACACCTCAAAGTTATTCTTTCATTATTAACGACTTAACCTTGTTTTTCAAACTCAGTCAAAACATGTGTTTCTGGGTAGAGATAGTAGGTACTTTCGTTTTTATTGATTTCACGAGTTTCGTGAACGCACATCGATACCATTTGGATACACTACACAGGTGGCAGATGCGTAACATAGCAATCCATGAGATGTATAAGCTCTTGGAAGTATGTATTTTTATTACCTCGTTTTTGTTGTTGTTTGGTGTTCGATTACGACGTTATGTTGGTAGATTTCCATAGCACGAGGGGGTTGAGTCTGAGTTAAGTCGGTCGGGATGGTGATGCGAAGTGGATAACCTTTGGATCAGGGCGATAAAATGATGAAATGAATGCGAATGTTATATGGTGTTTGGCGTTAGGGCAGGGAGATACAAAAATTCAATAAGGACACGGTGGAAATCAATAATACATAATTTAATTTCTGTTTATTGTCGCAAAATGTATTTGATGTTTTATTTGGTTTGCGGTCTGGTAAACCTACTGTTTGAATGTGGATTACGAAAATCCAAATAATGGTTAGTGGATAATGATTTATAGACGGTTTTGACTTATTATGTTTTCTTGTGTAAGAATTCTGGGAATTTATTAATGTTTGGCAGTTGCTTTATATTTATTTACATCTGAATTTACGATTCAGAAAATGGATGGATGCTGTCAGTCTATCGGTCTGTTTACCGGAAGTGTTACCTGTCCCCGTTTTGATTTGGCTAAATTGTGACAACAAATACAGAGAGGGCGCCGATGGAAAAAGTTTTGTAACTTGATTTTAGTGGAATATTTTGTTACGATTTTGTATGCGTCATCTTAGTGATGGAAAATATGGACCTTACCCTAACCATTGTGCTCTTCATCTCATTTTGTGGGATTTAGAAAACACTTTTAATTCGTAATCGATATTGGCGCCGAGCTGACCTGTTTATATTTTGGATATTTGTAGGTACTCAATCGCTAAAGCCAGTGACACCAAATGGAAAAGGTAGCCTTTCCCTTAAGTTGGGGTAAAATGTTTCCTAAATTTGTTATAAGATCTAAAACTTTCTTCAAAAAACTGTACATATTTTCGAAATACATATTAAAAAAAAAGAAAAAATGACCATGAGGCGTTTCGCGAATGACTTAGTAGTCCAAACTTACAGCTGAAATATGTCCTTTAAAGTCCTCTATTTCTTACATAATCACTATATGTGGCGGAAAGATTACCCTCGGCAAATGCCTGCATCAATTACTTGGTTCCGTTTTGCTGGATGGTTTTTACATTGGCCGAATCACTTAGACTCAAAAATCAGTATTGCCATATAGATGTCTACTTTATTTTTCAAACTTTTAAGATAGACCAGAAGACACTTCAGTGATGCAAAGCTGTTCAGTATTTACCACATGCCTCATTTTGGTGAAACTTTGGTTACTCCATAGGGTGGTAAAGGGCTTTCCAATAAGAGGTGTTATTTTGGTATTAATAATGAAAAACAACATCACCCAAATGGCCACCACGAGCACGCTTACAGGACCATATCCTTTTCATGAAATTTTCCATAACCAAATCGCAAAGTGGCTGCCCTATGTCCTCGATAGCCTCACGAATTTTATCTTTGAGGTCTTAAATCGACGCTGGGCTGTTGGCGTAGACCTTATAGACGTTGTTGATGATCGGCCGGCTTGAGTTCTTATGTTAACTGAACTTTATAAGCCTTAAGACCCAAGTCTTTATTCAAAAAACGGTGTAATGACGTTTGTGGAATGCCCAATTCCAAAGAACGACGAGGAATGGACAAACCTGGGTTTCCTTCAACACTTTGGGCTACAGCAGCAATATTCTCAGTTGTTCTTGAGCGACGTGCACGGGTTTTATTCTTCACATCACTAACTTGTCCCAACAGCTCGAATTTTTCAACCAAAATCTGTATTGCGGTCCGACAAGCTGCTTCACGACGACCAAAAAATGCTTTAGTTTTGCGAACTGTGACTGCAAGAGTTTCACCAGTTTTGTAGTGAATTTTAATAATTTCAATGCGCTGTTGAAGCGTTTATCGTTCCATTTTCAGTAATGGCGTAGTTTCTACTTGTCAAATGTCAAAGAATAAAAGCTTCAAAAGTGACAGCTATCGAAATAGCGGGCCATTCACAATAACAGCTGTCATTGGAAAACCCTTTAGAAAAGGACTGCCAAATCATTTATGAATTTCTGATTCATCATGGAAGTGTTAAGAAATATATTAGCAAATACAGACAAATAACACACAAATTGTAAAGTAAATTGTAACAACATGCCCATAAGAAATTACAATTTCGACGATAACCACCTTTCGAGATAAAATAAAGGTCGTGTGTAAGCTGGGGGTTATATACCTATATAGATTTCGAGAGATGTTTGAATCAAACCACCATTGTCGAGCCTCTTTTCGTCTCTCTACCACTATAAATATTACCCAGTGAGACTCTCTAGACTTTTTCAGAGTTCTTCCCTGGGTTCGATTCCTAGTTAACGCTGCCATCTGTTTATGTGAGATCTGTTTTATCCAATGGGTCTCGACCCAATGTTGTCCCATGATCATCGTTCTTCTGCCAGCCAAAGCTGGACATTGACACGTGAATATGCCACTGTCTCAGATTCCTCCAGGCATAGTTTACAAGGTATCATCCTCTCTTAGGCCCATCTTCTTCAAATGATACCCGAAATTACCATGTCCTATAGTTAACGCCACCCATTTTAATGTTCCTCGACCCATGCTTAGAACCCTTCTTTAACTGGAGCAGGCCGGCCACTTTAGCCTGTCTAAATTGTTACACGGTTGACCACCTTCACAGGTGTTCTGCCGTGATCCATTTGTGAATCAGCCGTTCCTTTATCAATTGAAGAGAATGGTTCTGGTCCCAGCAACTTTTCAGTTGACCTCTGTTTATCAAGGGAGCCTGCATTTTCCTTGCCGTCGATCGCTATGTGTCCTCGTCTGGGGGGTTGGCTGATATTCTATTTTAATTGTATTGCCTTTGAATATTTTTTAAACACAAATAATAGACGCAGAAACATCCAAAGTCAGTGTAAAAAAATTTAGCGCTTTGAACATTTTACCATCAAAATGTTTGGTTGGAATTTAATTGGTTTGTGTATAAGATAAAGTGTTTGGAAAGAGTAAAGAAGCGTCTTTCTCTTTTCATAATTTTCAAAGACACTGATTTATGATAATCTATATTTTTTAAGATGACTTGGTGAGTACCTAATTTATTTATTTTATTGACAACATCGGTTTGGTTTGTTTTCTCATTAACAAAACTCACTTTTGGTTCTGGGTTCCGATATTTCGCGCTTTTCCATATATCATGCCTTTCCTGATCGCTTATCCATATTCTTCACCACAAAATGGCCGTAGTAATATGTTGTGGGATTCTATTTTTTTTTAGTATTTTGAAAGACGCTTTGATCGGCGTATTCAATTTTTTGGAGCATTACTTTTCATCATTGAAGCGGTAAGTTTTGTTGTGACTATGTTTGACTAAGCGTTAATATTTTTGTTTGCCTTTTCAGACGCTCTGGCTGCCCATTGCTATATATGTGCCAGCGTTAACATTTAATCAAGGTAGGTATGTTCCAGTATTGAGACATTTTTATCCAACTTTGGAACTTTGGTTTATGAATTGATGTAGCCGAATGCCTCGTTCTGTCCGACTAGGAAATATCGCTTGTCTTCGGCGTTTAGAAATTGCTGAATTGTTTTTCCAAATCCTCACAACAGACTGCGATTTTATAAGCTTACTTAGATAATCTTAATATAGGCCTCTTGTATAGGTTCTTGTTGACTTAACATGTTGTTTTCGCATTTTGGTAAAATTTTCGAACATTGTTAAGACAACCCTTATTTTTCTCGATCGCGACCTTCTCACTATCGTTCTTACTTCTTTGAGGAAGCATTTCTGCTCGTTTCCGGGTCAAAAATAAGAACTTTGCGTGTCATTTTCAGAAATAAAATTTTTTTGTATACCCGCATCAGAAATGAACATTTTTCATTTGCGGCAAAAATTTTGAAATTCTCCCGCCACTCGGTTCTGAGTTGCGGAACTACTCCCATCTATTGGTAGTAGGTTTGACGAAAATCTGCATTTCAACACCGAGGGATTTTTGCATTTCTGCAAGTGGTAGAAGCGAGGTTCAAACGAAAGCCTAATAGTTTCTGAAATCTGAAAAAAGTGCATCACACTTAAAGAAATATGAAAGGTGACCATCGGTTTCGAGGCATATGAAGGCAAATGGGCGCCTATAGGACGCTTTTAAGGATCCTGATATTCGAAGCTGTTCTTCGACTACGCGGGTTAAAAGCTAGTCAATTTCGGCTGACTAAAAGTGAGTGACCGTGATGTGAGTTAAAATCATTAATATTTTACTTTACCTGCTGCCATTACGTACATCCCAAGTGAAGACTCATGAGAAAAGTGCCTCAATTGATTTGTAGTACAAGCAAAGCATGTACATTGAACAGATTTGTTGTACCTATTCCATTTGTCAAAAGAAAGTTCCAAAGAGTCCTTGACACGCGAAATTGAATCCACTTGCCTCGTTCTTTAATTAAAATTTCGAAACTTTTCATCGCAATTAAGTTCTGCTTTGCAGTCGACCAAATGTCGGGTTGTACAATTCTACAAAGGGTATTAGGACTTTATTTTTAAAAGAAAAACTTTCGGAATCCACCGCGCGATGTTGTGAACTTTTACCTTGTTGGCCAATGGAATGCCCTCAGTTCAATAGCAATAGAAATAAGTTAAATTAAATTGTTTTCCCTAATTGCTGCCAACTACATATTTGAACAGGGCCTGCAGACTTGTTGGAACTTAACTCAACTAATTACTATATGTATGTTTCTCCTGTTTTAGTGACTGGTATTGATGTCCACATAATAACCCCTATCGTGTGCGGAATTTGTATATTTTATACTACCGTGGTAAGAAAGTTAATGCAGTGAAGGTCTTGACATTTAGGCCTAAGGGCTTGTGGCTGTCTGTTTATTTTTAGGGTGGCATAAAAGCCGTCATCTTTACGGACTTCCTGCAAAGTTTTGTTATGTTTGGATCGGTATTTATGGTTTTGCTTAAGGGCACCTTCGATGTGGGCGGTTTTGGTGTAGTTTGGCAGCGAAATTTTGATAGTGGTCGAATCGAAATTCCAGAGTAAGTGTAGATACATTTTTTTTATTTGAATCTCTATAGAATTTTGAAATCATTTTCAGGCTGACATTCGATCCTACTGTTCGGATGTCGATGCTGGCCATCATCATTGGTGGAACTATCTATAAAATACAGAGCCAGGCAATCAGCCAACCGGCCGTTCAGCGATTCATTTCATTGCCCTCGATTGACAAGATCAAGCAGACTATGTTCGTGTTCTCCTTTTTTCTGATCCTGCTACTTCTATCGTGCGTCTACTTGGGAATGGTGACTTATGCCAAATACTACAACTGTGATCCACTGACCACTAAGGTTAGTGTATCTGTATATAGGGATTTTTTCAATACCAATTGCAACTCAATGTTTCTCCTACAGTTGGCCAAAGCTGGTGATCAGCTGGTTCCGCTTTTGGTTATGGATGTTCTTGAAGGAATTCCCGGCTTGTCGGGCCTCTTTGTTTCGGCGGTTTTCAGCGCAGCACTAAGCTCACTTTCAACTGTTCTCAACTCCATGTCAGCGGTCATATTGGAGGACTTTGCCAAGCCGTTCTCAAGGCATTCTCTGACAGAGAAGCAAACAGCGATTCTTATGAGAGCGGTGGTCATTGGATTTGGCATCATGTCCATGGGATTGGTGTATATTGTGGAAAAACTTGGAATGGTACTACAGCTGTCGGCCACCTTACAGTCGATCACAAATGGGCCCATGTTTGGTATATTTGTTGTGGGTATTTGCATGCCTTGGGTTAACTCGAACGTATGTATCTGTTTGGTATATCTTGATAAATTATTTTAACAAAATAAATTACAGAGCGTCCTGGCCGGAAGTGCTCTCTCTTTCGTATCGATGGGCTGGTTATGCATCCGAGCACAAGTTGAGATACTAATGAAAGAATTTATTACGCCAACAAAACCTGTATCGGTGGAGGGATGCACCTACACGTTCGATTACACTCCGATCCTGAACTCGACTTTAGCTGAGTGAGTTGCCTTTTATTCAGCATGTTTGACCACGAAAATTACAAATTTCTTCTGTTTTCCAGTCAACCACAACCGGAACGCACCTTATATCATATCTCCTGGCTGTGGTATTGTGCCCTGGGTACCCTTTTAACAGTTGTCTATTCAAATCTGGCGATTTTCGTATTTGGCAAGAACAACATTAAAAATGTTGACAGAGAGCTCATATCTCCACTTATCCAGAGATACTACTACAAGTCCAAGAAGTACGAAAGTGTGCAAATGATCGATAAGCAGATCAATTTGGCTGATGATTAGATGCTGTTTGTAGTATGTGAGTTTTTCAAATTAAATACGTAAACTCTTGTTTCAAAAATTGGAAATTGTGATTGTTATACTTTAATCGAGTTTAAACAAATAAATAAGTTATATTTAATTCGGCACATTTGTTTAATGGAAGTGGCAATACCTACAAGATTCGTAACTTTCTAAATACCAATCACTACTCGTGATCCAAGAAAACCGTGAGAGTTTGTATTGCTGAATTGCAGCCTAAAAAGAGTACCTCAAAACCGGAGCAGTTGAAGGCGGACCTCGATTTTAACAAAAAAATCATTTTCAACGCTGATGCCCAATTTTGGATGAATGGGTACGCCAACAAGTCTACCAATTAGTAGACAGAAAGTCAGAAAGCCACTGTTTGGGTGTGGATTGTCGGCCGGTGGCATAATCGGTCAATACTTCTTCGCAAACGACGACGTCATTGCCATCACCATCAACGGAGAGCACGAGTCAATGGCAATCAATTTCATTTGGCCCAAATTGGATGATATGGATGTAAGGATATGTGGTTCCAAAAACATGGCACTACATGCCACATAGCTGATGCCACAAGGGACATTCTGCAAGAGCGATTTGAAGGCATGGCTATCTCAATCAGAGGCGACTTTTAGACTTTCTCTAACGATGTTTCCTTAAGTCGTAGGTCTACGACAATGACACAAATGACCGTAAATGAATGTACAATTTGGAACATTGATATCTGAAGAAATGTGGACGGCATTGAAAAAAGGGACGTGACGCCTTCATATAAAAAATACTACAAAAGCATTTTCTAGATACTCATGGGATCTAAAGTTGTAAATTTGCAACATTGATGTGCACAGTCCTGATAGACAAGTAGATATTTAAGAAACAGAACTTCTGGGCATATCGGCTTTGGGCTTGTAAAGGGTGTTTTTTTTAGAGGCATACAAATTAAATATGAAATAAAACACTTAAAGCTAATGTTAACGTCTATGATATAAGCTTTATTTAATAGATATTTTTTGCCATTACTGTGTAAAAATGATCTCGGGAATATAGGCGCTGGTTCGAGTGAAGCGCAATCCTGAAGTCCAATTTTCGACAACTTCACACTTCAAACAACTTCAACTCTTGCACAAGCTGGATATTAATAGCTTTTAGGCTATAGCTGCGCTCCACAACGGCAATAGCTTCTTCTGTTCGCACTGTTTGTCATCTTTGGAGATGCGTATTATCCACTAGACTCTAAAGTATACGTGGTGCGAAAATCATTCATCGTGCTTCAAAAAAGTTCCTCAGATTGATGGTTATGTCGAACCAAACCATGATTTTCAAAATAAGTTTGCACAATTTACCCGCCCTGTTCTGGCGTTAACCTATTCATCGTAAAATGGCAAAACGTACTAACCACAAAACAACTTTTAACTGTCAAATTGACACTGTAGAAACAGTGCAGCCAAAAAACACCCTTTACAACTACTGCTCTACTGTTCCTAAAAATAAATGGTTTAATGGACCCACCTCCGAAGAGTGTGGTTGACATATGAGTAAATACATCTCTTATGGCCATTGTTTGACTCATAACCAAACCTACCTTTTCCGGAAGACCAACTCATTGGCAATAGAAGTCATAAAAAAATATATGAATGCCCATCCATGACGACAATCATTGAACTTATTAAAAACCAAACACTTCCCAAGCACGCTCTTCCAATCATTGTCCTCGATTATCTTTCTTTAAATAATGTGCTAACAGAAATTAGGTTTCTGGATTAATGCAGGTCGCAGCACTCGTTTGCATAATCTAGACCACATTATTCCATAGCATCATTCGTAACACACCCTCTCTCCATCTGACAATGCACCACCATTTAACCATCCAACATGAACATCGAAACACCCCCATACAGCAGTGCACCAATGTAATGGACCGCAATCACATACTACATATCTGCGGCATTTGCAAAGGAGACAAATGACACCAGCCAACAAATCCTCCTTTGGTTGGACTTATATATATATACCAACCTGTCATGGACGATTAATTTAGCTTAAAGGGACATTACATGAATGCGGTCTCAAAAGGAATTGAGGACACAAAGGAACAGCACCCACATGATTATGCCCACACATAAACAGCAAAGATACTTTAATTCCAGGACACTGGTGTATATAGTACTACAATGGATCAGAGATTAGATTAGATGACTCTTTGCGTGTTGTTTTTTTTTTTTTTGTTTCTGTTTGCCTTCAAGAGACGATGCAATGTTGTATCCAAGTTGTGAATGGAATAATAATTTATTTTCGAACCGAAAACCATCAAGGGATCTAATAGCTAGAGCGATGAAGGATTGATTGATTTAAGTGGTTAACAAATGTGCTGCGTGACCAAGGGAGGAGGTCAAGAACTTTCGAAAGAAGAACCATTCTCAAACATCCCTTTGTTGGTTTATTTGATATTTATTAAGAAACTTTTCTATATTTTGATTGTGATATACAATGGGGCGGATGCATGGCGTGAAGGTGTTTTGTTTCTTCTTTTTTGGGTTAGATAATGAAATATTGAATTAGAAAACTCGCCACATTGTGTTGCAATTTTTATCGAAGCTGTGGTATTTTCATGATAAGGGTGGTACTTCTTAAGACGACGGTATACTTATGCTGGCTGGGGAATCACAATGGGTCAGTATTGACCTGAGTGTGGCACGGAGAAAATCCTCGCCAGCCCACAAACCTAACCTAACCTATGCTGGCTGGAAAGACTATTTTTTTTTCTGTCGTCTTACATGAGATAAGACGTAATGAAGGCATTATTCTTGTCTGCCCTGTGGTCTGTAATAAGCATATGGGAAAAAAAGGACTTACAGATGAATTTAAGTTTGGGCCAATTTGGATGACAAATTCCAGCGTTTTCGACAGTAAATATACAGACACATTTGTGTATACGTCGGATTTCCATTTTTTCATATGGTTCTAGTCAAGATTCTAAGAATTTTTTGATAAACATGGACTGAACTTGACACACATAATTGTGTTAAAGTGACATACACGTCACATCAATAAGACAATATTTGGGTTGAAGTCAAAACAGTTTAAATCTAAGAATAAACTACGTAGGAATAGGAATGTATTGTATATTTTTTGCAGTCCCATGGATAAAAATAGGCTTCTTTCTATTTGTTTCAAGTTCAGTCTTATTTAACAAAGCCTCTTTAATATGATAATTGGACACCTGCCTCTAGTTGAACAATTCAAGTTGGTTGAGCCGTTGAGGTCGTATACTTACCGGCGCGCGGCGTAGGCAAGGCCTTTTTCTTTCGCATTGCTTCTCGTGGTTAAATCGAATATTCTTCCAGGTGGAGGTGCGGATGTCTATTGGCTCAACACCTCCTATAGCCATCTTTACATTTTTCCGATCAGGTCGATTTTGCTCGTAGAATTCGCTGACATTTTCAAAATCGCATGAACAAGGCAGAAAGCAATTCGAAGATATTGGCCTTTATAAACTGGCTAATTATATCTTCATTCCGCTTCGGTAGTGACCATGTTACTGCTGTGATCTAGTGGT
Source organism: Cheilosia soror (assembly GCA_949372485.1). NCBI lineage: Eukaryota > Metazoa > Arthropoda > Insecta > Diptera > Syrphidae > Cheilosia > Cheilosia soror. The sequence goes on along the minus strand of OX443562.1, from coordinate 6,912,196 downwards.
TTCTTTTTAAATTATAGGTTATTTTGACACTGACAGCTGTTTCCCGCTCGAAATCTTGACAGGAAGTCAGTATCTTACCTCCGCGGAACGATGTCTATCGCTTTACGCTTGAACATTTTTAAATGTTCAAAACTTATTTCCAAAATGAATGCTGTGTAGGGCAAACAGAGCGCTTTTTGAAAATAAGTTTTGGCTGAAATGAAGCGCCTACCGCGCCTGCTGTGCGCAAGTTTGTGCAAAAAGTTCGTGAGATTGGTATGCTAGTGGATAACACTAATGGTCCCCGTCGTCGTACGGTGTCAATGCATCCACAGAGATTGACAGTTTGGCGCGGATTGTGGAGTGGTGGCATCATTGGACCATTTTTTTTCGAAAATGGGGCTGGGAACAACGTTTCGGTGAACGGTGGGCGTTACAGAGCCATGTTAACGAACTTTTTTTTACTGAAATTGCAGACATGGACTTGAGCGACCTGTCACACAGAGTTTGCCACAATCGATCTTTTGAGTACTAAATTCCTAAATCGTGCGTTATCAGCCGATCTTGGCGATCTCAATTGGCCGCCTCGGAGCTGAGATTTGACCCCTTTGGAATTTTTTTTTGTGGGGAACCGTGAAGGACCGATGTTATGCCAACAATCCGGAAACGATTAAGGCGTTTAAGGCCAATATCATCCAAGCAATCCGTGAGCTACAGCCCGAAAACATCAACGAGGTCTTGGAAAATTGGAGTGACAGAATGCGCCACTTGAACGACGTTGTGTTCTATAATTTTTGCTCTTACTAATAAAAGAATAATTCATGAAAAAAATCTTAATTTGTTCATTTTATTGCATTTTTAAAAGGAAGCTTGTATTTGGCCCACCCTTTACACTACAGGATAAGTCAACTTTAGACATATTTCCGGACCACTACAACTTACTACAAATTACAGTGCAGCACGAACACCTACAAACAAACAACTCGGAGCTATTTGAACCCTTAAGAACTGAACTCATCTATGGTGAACTATCCATAACGTTGTTAATAGACTCTGTCCGCATTCGCGATATGTGTACTCCTCACCCTAACCTCATGCATATGTCTATAAAATTTTTGCGACGCATTGTCTGGGTCTCTTTCAAAGCTCGCTCAATAAAACTTTCCTTATAAATGCTCATTTTTAAAATCGTTTACATTTATTCTGGACATACTTAAAAAAATCACTTCGAATTCACCCAACAATAATAACACTTTAAATGACATTTCATTGCCGCCATTGCCACAATTAATGTCTCCCAAAGTACAACTGAGCAACTTAAAAAAGTTACAACCCAACCCATGACCGTTTACCATTCAATGGACCATAAACCGGTTCCATTTTCCATTCGAAACTGAAGATGGCCAACTATAAGGGAAAAAAACTTAGAAAGGGGGTTGAACCAACTTTGTCAGATCATTACTTTCATGTGAGAAGCCACTTTACCCGAAACTTTTTCGCCGGCCAGACACAGTAGCAACTTCACATCAACATGTTCAATTAAACTTGCTCCATAAATTGCCCTAAACAAATGCGAAAATCAAGTTTGTTTGTTTCATCTTATTGGTGTTGAATTCAGCTGAAGGATTTTAGCCAAGCTCCATACTCTATTCCCCTGACAATTCGATGGCATTTTGTTTGAAAATTAATTTTAACTGAATTCGGTTAAGTCTCTTAAGTTAAGGCCGGAGGGCGGGTGTTGAAAATTTACGACCTCCGCCAGTCATTTTGGGTAATAAATTCGCTTGTTCTCAGTCCCATTCCTGGATGCCCTTTTTTGTTAACCGTAAAGAAAAAAAAAATCCAATTTTAATGATACGGTTAACTTCCAACGATGTCACATAATTTGGAAATATGATATAACTATAGGAAATGTGCTTTAATGAAAATGAATATCCTTTCCGTCCTTGTTGACGTAATTTTGAATCGATGCGATGGTAGAGCATGGTACTCCATGCTCAGCCGTATGGTATGGAAATTCTTTCGGAAATACCGACATAAATCTTGTGTAATTGATTGAAACGTTCAATTTTGAAAAATATCGGAAAGTATGCAGGATATTCGAACTCCTTCTCATCTGGAAGTGGGTGGATTTTATATATGAACTGCTGGAGACAACTTTATCTATACGGAAAAGAAAACACCTCGGGGTGAGAGGATAATGAGATTATGAGCATGGGATAATATTTTTGTTTTGATTTACTGCGTGGATTAATTTCTTATACCCAAAATAAGTGTATACAGTTAGGCATTGGAAATTGTGCGTATAAAATCGTGGTTAATGCGTAGTTATATCAGTTGGACTTGGTGACTGGGTTTGATTGCGACGAATTGTTGTTGATGATTTGTCCTTGATGGCAATTATATTGTAGGTGGTCTGTTTTTATCTCAATGGAAAATTTGGGTTATTTTAGTTAATTCAAATGAAGCTATTACTGGGAGCGTACATAATCCTATGATGTTCAAGGACGCGTGTAAGTGGTTGCTGAGCAAAAACTGGCGAAAAATCCACAAATCGATGTGATATCTTTTTAGGTATCACAAGGGATAATTTTGGACAGAAAAAATGCGATGTTACTATTAATGACCCATGGATTAAGGACAATATCATTCGGATATCATGTGCAACGCGAGGACCCTTAAAAACCCTTAAAAAAAATATGCGGCTGAGGAACTTACGGATACATTGAACGCCTTTAAAGTTATATCTGTCATTACTGCCATTAAAAAAGTCCAATCCAATGAACCGTAAAAGGGAGTACGCGTACACCCAAACTCGGGTAGCTACTTATAGAGATGATATTAGCAGCAGCGGATTCAACTTCAATAAGTGCTGTGAAACTCTTCTACTTTCTTACTTATCGGGCTCCCGACCGACACATGAAGAGTTTCTGCCTGAGACACAATAGGCTTCCGTCCTCTACGATCTTCTACGCTGCTGCCAGTATGTCCAGATCCAGATCAAGCGTTCTGGCATTCGCCATAGCTTGGTCTTCGTTCGGTCTTCCTTGTCTTCACAAACATTCTCGAACATGGGGATTCGAAGACCCTCTTATTATTGTCCATTCGCTGTGGTCGAGCCGACGTGTTTTGGCTTTTTAGGTCTACATCCACATCTTGGTGGAGCCTATAGAGTTCGCGGTTGTATCTTCTCCTCCAATTGATCTCCTCGCACACAAGACCAAAAATCCGGCAAAGTATTTTTCTTTCGAAGGAGCCTAGTATCAGCTCTCCCTTCTTGCTTATCGTCCAGTGTTTTGTAGAGCATATATATTTCGTTCATCGAGTTATGAGTTTTAAGCCCAATTATGTTTTTCCAAACCGAAGTAGCAACAGTTTCCTAGGGTAATTCTTCACCAGATCGCCACTAGGATACCATTCGTGGAGTTAATGTTTACTCCGAGGTAAGTGAACTCCTTTACTACCTTGAAATTGTTGCTATCAATAGTGACGTTTTGTCCTAGGCGGTGGACAGATGCAAAACTCTTGATAGGGCCTAAATCATTTTACGGGATATCTAAAGGAAAGGAACACACCTAACGAGAAGAGTTCAAAAAAAGATAGAAGGAGAAAAACACGAAAACTTTTAAAAACTTTTAAGGGCTGAGAGCTGATCCTGAAACTACCACAAACCAGTAAGAACTCGACCGCCGACTTCCCGTGCACCCCGGAAAAAATTACCCTGTCTGTGAATACGCGTAAATGTCAAAATTAATGGCGGCAATGATTTTCCATGCTATACTAGGATTTTTCAAGTATGCGTGTGTTAATGGCGCTCCTTTGATTTTGTACTGCACCAATACATGAAAAATTCTGGGCCCGCCGGCAGCTTGTAGGCAAAGTTCGTTATGTGGGAGGAGTCGACGGTCTATTCTTACTGGTTTGTGGAGGCTACTATAACTTTTGCGGGAAACTGTAGATTTCAGGAATACCTTTAGGAAATAGGTATTTATGCGAAGGTGTTTGAATATTTTGAAATCAGGAGCGTCATAACTCCAGACAAAATTATAGAGTTCGAAAAGTATACAAACGAGAAAAGACTGTAAGAAAGTTCGATGTCAAACTGCGATTGTTACAATCGAATGAGACTATCAGACCTTTTTGCCAATCGCAGCGGTACCGGGAAGCCATTAGCAGTGCCGTCTCTGACGTGGTAGTTTTTATCAAGCACGTTTATCCTTTCTAGTCAAAACGATAAGGAAAAAGCATACCTAGCTTTTCTGCACAATGCTTGGTTAGAATTGTCGCTGCTTCATTAAGGTTGCTAAGAACTACTTTTGATATCAGCAAAGGTCTTGGTCTGGGACAGAGTGACGCGCTAGAATGTTTCCTTAACTTCAAATACTTGAACGAATCTTATAGGAAACTCACAAACCTACACCGGAAGCAACGTACTCTCATAAGCCGATTAGTTTGACATAATCGAAAGAACTCTGCGGGTTGTCAGTGGTGCATTAAGTGAAACCAAAACAAATCTATGAGTTTGTCCACAGGGAAATACATTCAACATTGGCGTCTTGGGCAAAAGGTCACAATGGACGGAGGTAGTTTTGAGATAGGAAAGGACTTTGTCTACCTATAGACTCTGGAGTGAATTCCAGCAGTACTGAGATCAAGAGTAAATTTGCTCTTGCCAATCAAGCTTATTGGGCAATCGACCAGCAAAACCCTTTCGCGAACAACTAAACAGGTGTTGTTATAATACCCTTATCACTACTTACTGCTTACTGCTCTATGGCGAAGAGTATGAACTCTTTAAGGGGGCGGCGGATGAAAACGCACACAGTTGTTTGTTGCCATTGTCAATGCACAACGATTTTTTTAGTCATTGATTCATTTAATAGCCATAACACAATCCACGCCGTCTAGGGACATTTTAATGGTATTCTCTAGACCCCTGTTTGTAACCAGATAAGGAAAGATATATTGAAACTGCTAACTGCATCTAACCAAGTATAGACAGTCGTTTGCTGTTGTTCTCCACTTTTCGTAAGCAATAAAGGATACAACAGCAATCGTTGTAGATACATTTCAACATCCGATCCATATCGGAAAATATACAAATGACTATCTCTCCCATGCTGGTGGACGTGGAATGGTTTTGTTAGTTTCTGGGACACATCGCAGTTTTCGCACTGGCGACTTCCCATTAAAAAAAAGCGTAGAAGTAAGTAAATTTTGTCATTTCATTCAATAAGTTTCAAAATTTTTAGTTGAACATTTTTTTATGCGGGTAATAATTTAAAAAGTACTGTTGCCACTCAAAAGATACAACAACGAACCTTAAGCAAGCTTTAAATTTATCTGGATTCAATTCCTAAAAAAAATGTCACTACCACGCAGAAACACAAGCATCGCTAGAACTCTGGACGATCATCCATCGAGCTCAGACTTACACGATAGTCATCAGCATATTCGCAGACGAACTTACATCGATAGAGCAACGCTTGCATCTCAGAGGTCCGAAGGTCGATCTCGAGCCAAGCATTCGAGAAAGTCGTGGGAATCGCATATCCAACCAAAGAAACTCAAAAACGCAAAAACAAAATCCTGTATGTGTACCTGTTGTACTACCGATGCACCTCCATGTTGCTTCCCGAAGGAACTGGAAGTTATTGACGAAGACCACGAACCAGAGGAACGCTTTGCTAGACAGTGCGAACAGGCTCGTGAGCCGCTTTTTGGTGCATTTAATCCATGTGTACAGAGCCGTCCATGTCCAGAGTTCAATACATCTGAAGTTCCTTGCGAGGAGGAGGGTCGTTACATAGATTTCTTCGATATTATGCGAGACACCATAGAAAATGCTGTAAAGGTTTTACTTTCTTCAATATAATCTACTTGAAAATTATCCTCAATTGAGGTTTTTTTTTTCAGAAATCTATTGAAAATATGTTGGGACCATTTTTGGAGAAGATAGACAATCTTGCCCATCAAGTGCAGCACAACGAGTGTATTCTAACGAAGATCTACACAGATTTGAATGAAAGTCAGTCGATGAGAAGTCTTCTCGTTTTACATATTCAAAAATAAAATAGAAATTATTTTCTGTAGAGATCTCATATTATGGCGAACGCAATGCCCAACAATTCCAATATCTCTGCATGCGAATGGAACACGATCGACTTTTCTACCAGCAGCAGCAAGAGCATTTTTTAAAGGTACGTAATCGACCTTCCTCGTCCCCAAAGCGTCAAAAATCTAGTGAGGAGCACGAACCCAATGAAGGTCAATATTCCCTTGAAGATGAATACAAAATGCCAGCAGATGGAGAAGACTCGGGAGATGATAGACGACCACTTGAAAAAGGTGGTTTAGAAAGTTCTAAATCAAGATTGCGCCTACCAGAAAGTGCTGTTGAATCTTTGAAACAAAATCGAAGTCAGATCAGTACTACATCTTCGAAAAAGTCACTAAACAGATGATGGGGTCAGGAGGGTCCGACATCTGCTCAGTGATTTTTGGAATTTCCAGTAAATAATTTAAAAATATTTTCGAACTGCATACCTTTAGTTTGTAAAATAATTTGAAACTGTTTACAAGGGATTCCTTAAGAACCGAAATACAAAAGCAGTACTCACAACTTTTTGTGGTAGGTAATTGGTGTAAATAAATATTTGAAATTTATTATTAAAAAGAGCTGTTTTCTCTTCTTCAAAAAAAAGAGATGTCTTCTCAGGACCGTACAACTTTGCATTTTTAGGCAACATTGTAGGGGCTATTAGGCACGGATTCTATTTTACGAGTAATGGTGTTTTAATTTATGGTACCAAGTCCACAAAAAATACAAACGAGCAGAAACAGGAACTAAATGTTCGGTACTAAATTTAAAAAAAAAACATGGCTGCCGTCTATTCTGTCAATTTTTTCAAAGAGCATGGCTCCTACAACATAGCTCCAACGATAGTTTGATTTCTGTCGCTGGCAGAGCAGAGCCTGACCCTGAACTATTAAGAAAAGTTCGTGTTTCTTTTTAGCTCAGACACACCAGAGCCACAGTACACAATGTCGTTTTCGGTTGGTCGTCCAGAACCGTCCGGAAGCAATCCGAACGCTTCTTTCTGAAAGCGTTCCATTGGCACTCAACTGACTGTTCTTCTACTGAAAAGAAGAGAAATTTGCTTCTGGATTTGAATTCAGAATCGCGCAGAGTTCTTCCGGACGATTCCGGACGATCAACCGAAAACGACAATAGTAAATAGTGATATGTGTAATGTGTACTGTGCACCAGAGCTTCTTTTTTCGATCAGAGCGCGCTCTATGGGCTCAGAATAAATTTACTGGTCAGGCTCAGTAAAAAGCTGATTACGAACTTACAGTCACATTTGACAGAAAAAAAAAACACACAGGATAAACAAAATAGTTGAAATGCCGGACGAGCCTTGTTGTTCTGGCACAGAAGGTACCTAAGCTAAATCAATAAATAACCACATGACAGGTAGGTATGTGCTCAAGTGTGTTGTCATAAGGAGGCCGAAAGGCAATAGTAATAAGAATATAGTTAAGTTTAGAGTGCTCGTTAAGAGCCAGTAAGCTAGATTTAGATAAATGTTAGTTTTAATTTAGATTTAATCATTTTTGTCTAGTTTATAAGTTAAAGAAAGAAATCAATAAAAATGAATTTAAAAGTCAAAAGTGTTGTCATAAGGAAATCAGAAAAATCTAATAGGTTCAAAGCACGCTCAAAATGCTCGAGCTCTATTCAGAGCTCAGCTCTGAACTTAGAAAGAAAAACACCTATAGGCCGCATTCAAGAATCTAGTCATCGTAATCGTAAGTCGACTTGAATTCTTTGGATTCAAATTTACCTGAACGCGAAAATTAACTTGAAGTGTCGGTATGTCACTTATTGCCAATTATTGTATTTTTTTCTCCAAGGTTCCGAGTTTCTGATTGGTGCCCTACACGTCAGGGCAATCGAAATGTCAAACTGCGTTCTCCAATGATGACCCAATAGAAATGTCAAAACTGAGTTCCACAGGCACATGTTGACACGAATAGACGTCAACTTAGTAGTAAGTCTGGATTGATGTGTGCGGACATAGACGTTTAAAAAAAAACTATTCACATGACCAGACTAGAAGATATAGGGCTGTCAGACTTCGATTAGGTTAGGTAAGGTAGTTGTCCCAAAGGGGACACACTTAGAACATAATTATTTGGTCCATTCTGATACCACAAAAGGGAGGGGTGAGTGACCAGAAAGGTTCTTTTGTGACGGACATTACTTTGGGAATTCTATTGCTACTTGCGGATTTGTGTGGTGTGTTCTACCTCGTTGAGAGGTTTTGATGGTGACTGAGGCAGTCAAATCCTATATGAGTTCACACCTCCTGGTTGCGGCTTAGTCTTCGGGTCAGGGTGGAGGTTGACCATAACAGTCTACATACCCCCTGCCTATTGCCTCTGACAGACCTTCACTAAGGAGGGTGACTGGTACGTGGCAGAAGTGGGTGATTGAAACCAGTTCGCTTTGGTGGATGGATTGTCTGTTGGAAAAAAGATGGGGGCAATCATAGCAGTCTGCCTCCCGTTCATTTTGTTTTGACGATCAGTCCACATGACAGAGACAGGTGCTGAGCCGAAAAGCTTGGTTGAAGCACTCCAACCTACTGGCTGGTACCGAAAGATGTACCCGCCTATTGCCTTTGACAGCTGTCAGACTTACTTAACTATAATCTTGAGCCCCCTCATATCTAAAGATACTAATAGTTTTCCATTGACCCGAGGGTGCCAGATGCCAAGTGCCATTCAAAAAAATATAAATATCAAAGCAACTGGAGACTACTACTAATGCCAAAATATTTAGCAGTCTTTTTCAACTCGGACTGTTTTCGACTCACAAGCGGGGATACTCATAAAAGCTCTTGAAAAATATCCATTTCGTATTCCGTAAATGGCTGCAATGTCTCCATCCCTTAAGTTACAGGCTACAGCGGAACAGTAACTGCATAGCACTAAAACCTACTTACGTGTTTCCAAATTGATCAAACTAAGTATCCAAAAATATTCAAATAAATTGCCAGTCTTTTAATTGGAAAGTAATAAATACACTTTATTCTGATTTTTATTTTTTTTTTATAAATTTTTCCAAATAGGATTTGCTACAATAAAATTAAATTTACAATTTACACTTTATAATATAGTATGGAATAAATATACAAGCATTCTTAGGAAATGATTTTGGACTTAAGGCTTAGATTTTTCTGTTTTATTATTTTAAAATAAATTAATTTAGACTCTACGATTAATACTTTGTGTACACAATTTCTTATATGTAAGTTTTATTTCAATTATACAAGTATACACATATTTACAGTAAGCAAAATATTAAATTCTAGTTTAATACATTTTGAAGCCTTAATTTTCTATATTATATTTACAGTACAAATATCAGTCCTATTGGTTTGATGCTAATTTGTATTTAGTAGTTAATTAAATGTAATTAGTCTAAAAATGCCTGTTAAATGTTTCCTGTATGATCACGAACCAGAAGTTCATGTAATGTTATTTATTTAAGAGAATTCACTGTTTTGTGGTCCTGATTGTGGTAAATTTGGCTTTATTGTCATTGTAAAACCGGTTTTTAAACAACACTTGTATGTTTTTTTCTTTTCGTTGTTATTTAAGAATTAAAACAAAAGAATTAAAGTATCTAAAAGGTTTGGACTTAAAGGTTTCCAAAATGTTAAGAAAATAAAAGATAAATTGGGTTTGAAAATCATCTCAACAATATTTTTAAAAGTTTGACTATCACAAAAGTAATTATTGAGGATTCCACAATCCAGCCATCATGTGTAACTGGGCTCAGGAAATGCAAACACCAACTGACTGTCATTAGCTTTGTCAGAACGTAAACTTAAGAATCGCATTTTATGTCCATTCTTCCAGTTTTCATATTTCCTCTAAATTTTTTGAAGGCATACTTTCTCTACCAGTGACCAGTCACACTCATATAAATAAAATAAATAACTTATCTAGAATATACAATTCTACTAGAGAAGGGATCCCCGGTTATCATACCTCCGACATGGCCAGTATGGTCTTGGGACGTTCCACAATCACGACACGTGCAGTCTTATTCGACCGCCTCGAGACAGTCAGGGACGTTGTCAGCGTTCTCATTGAATCACAACTATTATGCAGCCTTTGGCCAACGGTATTACAACGATTTTGTGTTGAGTTACTTCGACGTGACTTGCAACAGCACAGGAACCATTTGAAGGGTGGAATACGACTGAAACGAGACAATAAGAGAAATTTACTTACGGATTGGCTTGAGACCGGCATATTTTAGCTAGATACTGGTGGAAGATCTGTGAGTTTGAAAAATTACTTAAAATTCACCTCAGAGTCCGGAAGATCTGCGTCGAAAATAAACAGTAAATCAGCGGATTCGCAGCAGAGTTCAGCGGGGCCAAACTTTGAATGAGCGTAGCGATCGCTATATTGGTTTGTGTCCGGGGTATGTGGCCAAATACTTGCAGTAGATCAAAAACTATGTACGGCGACCAGCAGAGGATGAACACAATCACAATGACAAAGGTCATTTTGATGGTTTTAACTTTCGCCCTTGGGATGATGCCTCGGGAACTGGCTCGGCGGGTTGTTGGATTCGCATATGCAGAACGATCTATGACGAGACGAAATCCTCATGGAGAAGCGAAATCAATTACGATCAATATGGGGCCACTTACCTGCGGGAACAAATACAGATCCCTTGACCCATATCGTTCGGACTATCACCGCGTAGCAAGCTGTGATTATCAAGGCGGGGAAGGCAAACAGGGTGGCCGAGACCAAACTCATGTAAATCTGCCACCGCCAGGGCTCGCCCAAATCAATCCAACACTGCGTTTGACCCTGAATGAGTTTCTCCTCGTACAGCACCAACATCGGTGCTGAGAATATCCCACTGATGATCCACGAACTTGCAACCAGGCGTCGAGCTCGTTTCCCTAAAGTAGCCCTCTGTCATAAAACCAAAAATTCTCAAACTCCCACAATGACTTACATGACTTGGAAAAATTCATCGGATGCGTGATGGCGTCATATCTATCAATACTCAACGCCACCAGGACATATGTTGAAGCATACGTCACACAGACCTGAGAAAACCGAATTACCTTGCAGGCGATATTTCCCGCTCGCCAAGAGATTGTTATCCGCCAAATAATATCCGTCAGAACATTTAGTAATCCCACCGAAAGATCTGCGGAAAGAGAGAAATTTAACAATTTTTTCAAATAATATCCTTTTCACTTTCAATTAGTTCGAAACTCTTACCAGCCAGCGCCAACTGTTTGATGAAGAAATTCATTCGCGATTTACGATTCTTGTTCATAAACATTGCAACCAAGACGGAGGAATTGCCAAGGACAATGACGGTAAATAGAATCCATAAAATGGCAAATTGTTCGGTCTGAAAATGAAAACAAAAATCTATTATATAGGTATTTGTGATATTATTTCGAAGGATATCTACAACAGGCGCTAACTAAACCTTGTCGTATATGAGTGCGATGGAGGATAGAGGAAATTAATTTAATTTTCTTGAGAAGCTTGTCGAAATTGTGCGGCACGTGCTGACAATCAAATTAATCGGATACATTAATAATGCTCGCAAGGATGAAGGGAAATTGATTTAGCATAGAGAATGTTATTGATATATATACCAGCAACACAATTGTCTGATAGGCGTTGGTCTATTAATCCTCCATACTTAATGTTTCAGACAGCTTGCGAAAAATGTAATAATGTACTTTGCCCAGAGGCTTATGATTTATTTCGTTTTCAATTTGACGGAATAATTCCTTTTGGCCAGGACTATATTTTTATGGAATATATTGATGAAAGAAAGATTGAGCCTCGTTTGAGCAATACCCAAAAAAATGATTGCCTTTCATAGTCAGACAGTATGTACATAGTTGACAAAGATTCAAACGTGTGGTGGTCATATTTCTCTCAGCAGGAATCAAACAAGTAACGAAATGTTGGATTAAACGATCTGTTTGATCTTGATTTTTTTTTCAAATGTGCCCAGCAGAATTTATTGAAAAACTGAAAAGAGCTTGTCTGCAAAAAAAAAAATTGTACAGACGGTCCAAACCAGATGTCACTTAAATTGTTAGCAGCGCTTGGCAATTATCTTTTTTTTTCCATTTGATTCATTGAGGGCGTTCAAGAATCTAGTTTAGTAGGTAAGTCAGACAGCTCTCTAACTTCATGTTGCTGATTTTTCATTGAGTTAAACTGGTCACAACAGTTTTCTCAGTTGACGTTTACATACCTATGTCCGCAACACCGACAAATCAAGTCAAGAATTTCTCGACTAACTAACTAAGTTGACGTCTATTTGTGACAACAAGTGTCTGGAGAATTCAATTTTAACATTTTTCTATTGGCTCATCGAGAGCATGGGAGAGCGCTGTTTGACATTTCGATTGCCCTGACGTGTAGAGCACCAATCAGAAACTCATGTCGTTTTCGGTTGGTCGCCCAGCACCGTCCGGAAACAATCCGAACGCTTCTGAAAGCGTTCGATTGGCACTCAACTGACAGTTCTTCTACTGAAAAGAAGACAAATTTGCTTCTCGATTTGAATTCAGAATCGCGGAGAGTTCTTCCGGATGGTTCTGGACGACCAACCGAAAACGACATCAGAACCCAGGAAAAAAAATACAATTGTCAATAGGGTAGGTATGTCACCCCCGACAATTCAAGTTAGTTTTCGAGTTCAGGTAAACTTGAGTCTAGACAAGACAAAGCTGACTTACAATGACAGGATTCTTTAATGCGGCCATTGTTTGACTCTACAGACAGACATCATAAATGAAGGACGTAGCAGTAGATGTAGTGACGGAAAACCTACAAGAGATCCAAGCCATCTCAAGTCATTCGCCTGATCAGGAAAAATTCGAAAGAGACGGTGGTTTTCAAAGCATCAATCGAGGTGTAGGTGATGCCCCAAAAGACTGCACGTCATTAAAAAAAATGTTTCCAAAGTCATGGAAAAATAGCGCTAGGTTTTCGTGAACGCGGTCATTCGGAACTCAATTCAGTTCAGTGGCGATAATGCAATTTTGATTCTTATTTTTTCTCTTCTTGTGGTATCTTGTATCGTGTGCTTAGTTTGAGTGTGTTATTATTAAAGAAGTATACAAATAATAAAGTGAGTGGTTAGGGTAGGTAGGTAGCTAGAAGTGACAGTTCAACAAGAACCCAATTACCACTCAGATGTGCCTTTTTGTTACCTAGTTTATAATGATTGTTGTGATACATAAAGTCGGTATTCCTATAACCACCCTGTGGAATTGAGAAAACGGATAAGATTCTGTATCCCTGTGCCTGAGATGTTGCTAAGATCGTCAAAAAAGGTTGGTTCAATGCGCGAAATTTGGCTCTTGCTAGTGCCGTTCATTTGGGAGAAAGTTTCTTTTGTTAAAGTGATATAATATCATTCGGCACAAGAAAATAGCATAAGACGACACAGATTTGATTTGCCATTTAAACCCTAATAAGTGTGCTAGAGAGTACGCCCAGTGAAGCAGAGTTCAACTGTCAACCATGCCTGCACCTGCATGAATTCCAGCCATATTTGCGGAACAAAAAGGCTTCGGTTCAGATGATTATAGCAGAGAAAGGTAACACCATCAATGTTACTTGCACTTGGATCAATTTTGCCCTAAAAGATTAGACAACAATGGAGACCTTATGTCTGAGGAGCAACGAGAAGGTACCGCAGAACATCATCTTAAGGCAATACGATGAATGACAAGAAAATCATGAGAAACAGAAAACTATTAGAAACTTAGTCGGCTCTCACATTGAGGCAATATTCAACAAGCAACTGCCAATATGAAACTTGCGTGTCTCACATCAAAGCAACTAAATATCGCTCGAACGAAAAATGTTGCTGATTGCTCATTGGCAGTTGCTAGTTGCTTATGGCTTGTTGTCTCAATCTGAGAGCAGACTTAGGAGTTCAGACAGAATCCGTAGGCAACAGTAAAATACTTTGTACTTAAAGTTTGCAAAAATATTGCTTGTAAAAGGGTGTCGCATAATTCACGCAAAATTTTAAATTTGCGCCATTTAATAGCACAGTGATGCCAACAAAAAAAAATATGACAATCTGACAGCTGACAGATCGAGGTTAATAAAAATGGAGCGCTATGCGAAAGAACAACACATTTATATTGTTGAGCAATATTTTTAAAATAATAAAGGTTTGTCAGCTACAGACCGCAATTTTCGAACAAAAATTTCGAACCATCAACTGTGAAGAGAATAATTGAAAAATTCAGGGAGACTGGATCAATTAATGATCTCAAACACTCTGGGTATCCTGTCACAAGTCATTCAGCAGAAAACATCGACGCAGTTCGCGAGAGTATTGCTGACGCAGTCCAGGAACATCAATTCGGCACCGTAGTCCAAGGATTGGGCATTTCAAGAAGCTCCCTACAGCGAATTCTCACGAAAGACTTGAAACTTCATGTTTACAAAGTTCAATTGACTCAAGAACTGTAGACTCCTAACCATGCAGCGCGAAGAGAGTTGAATGGATTTTGGAACAACAAGTGGATTCTGATTTTTCGAAAAAAAATATTCTTCAGTGATGAAGCTCATTTTCATCTTGATGGCTTCGTTAATCGTAAAAATTGTCGCATTTGGGGTTCAGAAAACCCACGAGTAATTGCTGAGAAACAAATGCATTCACAATCGTTTACAAAATTGGGGAAATTTTGACAACTCAACGGTTCGGATCAAACAATACCTACATATTTGTGACTGAGTCATGCTAATTGCTTATAATTCGAATTCGTTGATGTCTGACTCAATTCTAGACATATTTCCTTAGGAGGGAAGTGTCTATCTTCCTGCAAAATGATAAATGATTCACACCAAAAGCACAACAAAAGGACGCAAATATTTATCATAATATAATTCTTTCCACCTAATTTAAACATGCCACATCCGGGTGTCCTTTAACTGTCTTTATTAGCATAGATAGTATTTGCCTGTCAGGAAAGAATCACAAAGCCAAAGGGAAGTAAGAAAATTAAATTTATTCTCAAGGCTAAAATATTTCTGGGACATCGCCCTCTGAGTAATAGTCTTTTCCACATTCAACATCCTATGCGTGGAATTACTATTTAGGTTGAGTGAATATGAAACGCAACAGGCGGCGCAGAAAAATATGACAGATTAAGTTTCATTTTGTACGAAGTAAGCACCTCAACTGGGCCGAATAAATCATCCTAATGTTCTCTCTGCTTTTATATTCTACTTGGCATCTACCTCATCACTCCACCGGTTGCTCTATATACTTCTTTGTTTCGCTAACAAATGTGGAATTTCATTTGCACACAAATGGGATACATATTGGACATTTCCGGCATCTAATGAAGGATGTGGACAGTATAGCGTGGGTGAATAAAGTCAGTTGTTTTTTTATTTCTAACGAGCGCCTTCGTTTTAATATACATTTAAGTCCTTTAGCACATCTTTGAATGGAGATTGTGACCTTTTATTGGAAGTAAGGGGTGGTTAAAATTCATCTATACCTATGAGCACATCGCGCAGTGTTCCACCATGTGGCACGTACGAGAAAGTGAGATGGATACGTAACATCATTAAAGTTAAATCCTTAATTCTAGAATTTATTGTTTTTCCTGCGTCTTTTTTTTGTACTTCGTTACTGATTTCGAATGACGCGTGAGCCGGGCACGTATAAATTGACGCTGATGTTAGTGGGGTGGGTAGGTATACCACTTTTATAGGCTCTGTTAAACATTAAATTCTTAGAGCGATTCGCTTCGACACCCACAGTTAGGTATAGTGCGTTTCAAATCACTATGGAGTGTGACTCTCTCTCAATCCTAATTTAACACCCTATCTCTCTCCCCATCCCTTGCGTCATACCCTAGTGATTTGATACGCGCTGTATTAGAATTTTATTTGGTAAAGTGACGGCGATTTTGGTATAGTCATTGCGAAGTCATTTCAATAAATCAACAGGACTTTGTCGGTGGATGGGTGTAACGCGCAGTTGAGCTGTTTCTGATGGTGTTAGATTTCGTATACCTATAGAATCAATCAAAAACAATGACGCACAGATTTAGAATGAATAAGTTTTTCAATACATTGCGCAATTGTTTTCGTCCTTGTGCAGATATGCGGTGCTCGAAGAAAAGTAAATAAATTCTGCGGGGTTGGATGGTGGGCTGGGAGATCTTGCTATTTCACCACAGACAGCAGAAATGAGTAGCTTACGTGACCAGAATTGTGAGTGCTGAACCGGAGTTAGTATGATTTTCAATTTATATCCACATCCTTGACAAATGTGAAAATATTTTTGTAAATATGTATTCTCTCTCCTATTGAGTTACAAAAAAAATCATGAGAGCTTTAAGCGATAGGAATCGATTAAATATCTAATCAAATCGTCCTTTTCGGAAGAAATCATTATAGGAATAAGGACAGCCTATCAGGTTGCCTATGTTGCTAGGCTCTCTACTTGCTTAATATTTGTTGGGCAGTTGACTTTCTTCGAGAGCTTGAGATACTAAAACTGACGTGACGCTTTTGTAGGTACATCTCTGTGTGTATCGGTAGCCCTTTGGTATCATAGCTGATGGAAGTTGTTAAAAAAAATGCGAGAATCTGATCGAAAACTTTCAAATGGCACCCAAACTTTTTAGAAGGCAGTTCAACAGCACCTATAATTTTAACTCTCCACAAAATGACAACATATAATGACTATAGATTTTGCGTCATCTAATAAATAAGAAGCACCTAACTTTCAAGGCTAATGATCCATGCAGCAATCTTGTGAACCAAAATAACCATTTTCTAATCGATGATGTTTTAGGCCAGGAAAGGCAAACATCGACCAAATTCGCACACTCCTATACAGATCTTAGAAAAAACGCAGGGTATCCAATTAGATATACATACCACCTCTTCAAGGTCGCCTGTGATAGCGTATGTAGGGACGAATTATACAAAGCCATGCCAAATTTCAGCATCCGTGCCAAACTCGTCCGTTTCTGCAGAATGACGATGGAGAAATCTCGCTGATGGTCAGCGACAAGGTCCATGCTTTTGCACCATACAGCAGGACCAGGATGATTAAGGTTTTGTACAATATTTCCTTGGTTCTGTGAGAGAGGGCTTTACTTCTCAGATATTTCTTCTGAAGAAACAGCGATTGGTAAGAGTGACTCTTCGCTTGATTTCTAAGCCGATGTCGTCTTTAACTACTTCAACGTTATATCTGCCCACTGTGACGTTTTGCCCAAGTCGCCCATGTTGCTGAAACACATGACAACATATACTTTTTTTTTGCCTCAGACCCATCTTCGTCGCCCCCGTTTCAGCGCTTGCAAATGCGCCGCTGACACCTCGCTGGGTTTTCCCGATAATGTCATTATCATCTGCATATACCTACAAGTAGTTGAACGAATTTTGAAAAATTTTACCTCTGATGCTGGCTTGCGATTTCTGTACAATTGCTTCAAGAATGATGTTACAGATGTCACCTTGTCTTGAAGCTTTTTCGACATCAAAGGGTTCCATGGTGTTCTTTCGCACTTTGATGGAGCAGCGACTGACGAACACATCTTTACGTGTATTCTTTCTGAGTGATAAACGTCGAATCTATTATAATTTTCGCTTTATAAAAGCCTCAGATATCGACTGCGCAATTAAATGAAGCTGCCAACCGCCCATCGGGAGAAGAAATTCATGAAAAAACTGATCCAACTATTCTTATTAACAGGTGGACCAAATGCGCTCTATAATCCTTTTTCGGTTAGTTCTGATTTATTACTCCGAATGCTGGTCGATAAACAAGACGTAAAGAGTGTTCTCCATCATAATTCACGCAAAACTTGCATTTTGCGCCATTTAATAGTACAGTCTACAGTGATGCCAACGCAAAAAAATAACAATGAGACAGCTGACAGTTAGGGGTTATAAAAAAGAACAACGCATTTTTATTGTTAAGCAATATTTAAAAATAATGAAGGTTTGGTCAGCTACAGTCGGTGATAAGGCTCATTTTCATCTTGATTACTTTGTTAATCGTCAAAATTGTCGCATTTGGGGTTCGGAAAAATCACGAGTAATTATTAAGAAACAAATGCATCCACAACGTGTGACTGTTTGGTGCGGATATTGGGCTGCAGGCGTTATTGGACCATTCTTCTTCTTCGAAAATGCGGCTGGTCAGGCAGTAACAATTAATGGTGTTTGTTGTCGTGACATGATAACCCAGTTTTTAGTGCTTAAATTACAAGATATGGATGTGACCAACATGTGGCTTCCACAAGACGGTGCCACATGCCATGATGCAGCCAGAGAAATGATTCAAGAGCAATTTCCTAATAGTGTAATCGACCGTTTTTGCGATCAGAATTGACCATCCAGATCTTGCGATTTAACGCCATTTGAAACATACGCACGACCTTGAAGAGGAAATTGTGTTGTGTATTAATGAAATTCATCCACATTTATGCGAAATGGTCATAGAAATTTTCAAACAAAGAGTAGGTACGTACTTGCCAGCAAAGCCGTGGCGGCAGGCACGTAGCCAGGGGGGGGGCTTGAGGGGCTGAAGCCCCCCCCGAAAGTCTTTAACAAAAGACAAAAACTAAAATTTTTTAATACTTTTTCCGGGAAAGGCGGACCTATAACGCTTCAACAGCGCTCCGAGATGCTTGCAGATGTCTGCTAGTTCCAAATTTTACTTGTCCTGTAACAAAACGAGTTTTGGAAAGTTTATGCCCTCGCGGTTGTCAAGTGTACTGTATCCTCATGAGCATTAGCAGCCTTTCTTGTGGGGCGCCCAAAAGTTACATTTCGAGGGACAATGTCTTTGAGTTCCTCAGAACATCTACCATGGAAGTACCTCTACCTATAGAACAAGCAGAGGTGAGCGACTTGTCTTCTGTGCACCAGGGGTTGTAGATTCGATGTGAGTGAAGGGTCCCCAATAAGTCGAACTGCTCGTCTCTGTATGCTGTCAAGTAGGTTAAGTGAATGTTTTGGGGCCGAGCTCCATATATGGGAGCAATATTCCGGGCCTGGTCTAACCTGTGCTTTGTACAGTAGGAGAAGTTGCTTGGGGCTAAAGTACCTCTTTGTTGTAAATAGGTAGCTCAACTTAGCAGACGCCGATCGTGCAATATAGGATATTTGATCCTGCCATGTGATTCCTGAATTGACTGTGACTCCTCAAATGTGCAATGAGTCCTTGGGATGAATTGAATGGTCATTCATTTGGATCTAAAGGAACTGTTGAAGCATTTTTCCTAGAAAATGTTGTGAGCTGTGTCTTGAATGCAACTGAAACTGAAATGACCGTAATGGGGCTTAATATAAATTCAAATCTACAAAAATAAGGAGACTATCCCGGTAGGTATAAAGTATTCAAACGCTAGGTATGTACACTGTGCAAGCCATAGCTTTAACCTGGTTCTGCCATGTCAACTCCTGCCATTCGCAATTACCTAGGTGTAGTTAGTGAAATGAAATAGTGGGCGCAGTAGCGCAGTGGTTAGTGTGTTGGACTGCTGTGCGAGGGATCCCAGGTTCGATCCCCGGAAAAACACAAATTACATCTTAAGGTTTTTTCTACTGCGCTACCTCTCGCGAACGTCTGACAAACATCCGAGAGTATAACTGTCATGAAAAAGCTTCTCAATTTAGCCGTTCGGACTCGGCATAAAATTGTAGGTCCCTTCCATTCGTCCCAAAAATAGAAACTCACACAAAACGAATGGTTGCGAGAAGCTAGGCCTAGGGTGTCTACACGCCTGTTGCGCCACCTATTTATTTATTTATTTTAGTTAGTGAAATAGCTTATTTCTTCCGCAACCTTTCAAATGCATATTATGTAACTTTCAAAACTGTCATAAAAAAAACGCACCAGAGAGCCGAAAAACTCGACTTCTGCGCCTTTGTGAAACAAAATTCATTAAAAGACATGACAGTATTAATTCCTTTGTAGAGCTCTTCAAATGCATCTCAATAAGTATTGAAAAAAAAACTAGCAGAACGTGGGTGATGTCTTCGAAAGTATCAACACTTTTGGCAATGGTCCAAAAATGCGATTGCCTAGTAAGCCTCATTGTATACGAAAAACTCCCAGTTTAGCGCTGCCCTTATCAGTTTCTCTACAGAACAAATCCTTAGATTTCGTTTCTGCAATCGACCACACAAAAGAAGTTCTGAATTCTCTTAAGGACATCAGAGAAAATGCCGAAGATTTTTTCAGAGAGGCTTTTCAATCCGCATCCTTACTTGCCGAGGACTTATTTGAAGACCTTCATTGAAACAAACAACGCGTCCCAATCCAGAAACCTCTCCTTCTGAAGCCTATTTTAAAGTGCCGATACTGATTTCTTCCATAGATTCGTAAATACAAAATGTTACGGACAGATTCATGGTCAACGAAGACGTCCTACCATCGATCGTTTCAAGCTCTTCTCCCAGGTTTTGCTGCAGTTTAGCCTGAGCGAAAAGTTGGAAAAGTTAACACTTTACTTTGATAATGCAATTGCGTTATCAGCTGTGAAAGCTGAGTACATTCTTTGGTGCGAAAAAAAATCGTCGAGTGACACTTCTACCGAAGTTTTGAAATTGCTTGATTATGTGACAAGACTTACTTTAGACTTAGCTAGTTTTGAAAGAACCCTTTCAGCTATGAAGCTAGGCCTACGGTGTCTACCGCCTGTAGCGCCACCTATTTATTTTTTATTAGCTATGAAAAAGATTGAAACAATGTCCGGAAGCGTTATGGAGAATGCAAGGTTAAGTTCACTTGCTATGATATCTGTTCATTCGGATATTATTGTGAATCCAGATATCTAAGGTGATTGATCTCATATCAAAAAAAATCAAAACGTTTTCTGCTTTGAAAAAATGTGGCTAATAGAAATCAATTAATTGGAATATACATAGTTTTTTTTTCGTAAAACTTGGAAGCAAGCCCCCCCCCGAACCAAAATCCTGGCTACGGCCCTGCGTGGCGGCCATTTATCCGATGTGCTATATTCCATACATAACCCCAATCTGTATACTCTATATGAATCAATAAAAAATTTAAGATTTCTAATTAAAAATCTGTATTTTCTATTAAAATTACATTTTGCCTGAATTATGGGACACCCTTTATAAGCAGAGCTCCTTTAAAAAATATTTTGTTTGACGGATTTTGGTCCTATGTGCGTTTAGGACGATTTCAGGAGAAGTTTCAATTGCGAAATGAGCTGTACAAAGTTGTGGTTCTATATAGATCTGAATATTAGACTTCCACTCAAATGTCTTCCGGTGTAACCGTTTTAGAGACCGGGAAGATGTAGTATTGGGATAACGTCAGAAACCCTTGATTCTGGCAGAGACGGAAAACATAAACATAAAATGTTGGGCCTTTCTTTAAAAATATATTTATCTATATATATAAAAATTAAGATTCCGACTGACAAATGATCAACGCCCAACCTAAACCATTTGCTCTAGAAAGCTGAAATTTTGCACAGCTTTTAGGATGTATATATAGCAAGCACTAAGGATTTTTTGAAATTCGACTCCTAAAGTGATAAAAGGGGGGGTCAAAGTTTGTATGGGAAATTTTAATTTTTCATCCGATTGACTTCAAAATCGGTTTGTATATTCTCTATGAAAAATAAAGAAAATTTCAATTTTGGAAATTCTACTCTTAAAGGGGTAAGAGGGGGGCCAAAGTTTATTTTTCATCCGATCGACTGCAAACTTATTTTGTGTACACTATTAGAAGGAAAAGGGATAATTAATTTTTCCGATTTTGAAAACTTTGCTTGGGGCCCAAGTTATTGGCGATGACCTCTTTTAAGGAGGCCCTTTTCAATTTTAAACTTTGTAATGCGTCCCAAAATCTTTCGCCGTTGAATATGCTTATCGCTTTATCTAACTCCAGCGTACGTACTCCAAAGATATTCAAGCGGAATTCTGTATGAATCTGGTCATACTGCTAGAAAGTGGTGCATCTTTCTGATTGTAAGAGTGTAATAAGATCTGGGAGGTGTGGAATATAATGAAGGGGTAAAAGCTTCACCTATTTTAAAGAAATATGTTTTGTCCCATAGATTGTGACTCACTCTGCTATAGTATGATCTGTGTTGAGATGCCAGCGCTTCACTAACAAAAATATTGATCATATAATCTTTGTACTGTTTTTTCCAATAGGGCATTAAACACATTTTTCAGAGATACTAACTTCTCCTTAGGTACTTTCTTAGGTAGGTTTTCTGTGCGATTATAAATATAAAAGAAGGAATTAACTGACTGTGAAGGAATATCTGTGTATACCAAATCCTGAGGACTGCGCGAGCGAAGCCGCGGGCAAAAGCTAGTATAGGTATAGGTATACTCGAACACATTGTTGTTAGAAATCGATAAATACTTAGGAGAAAGCTACAAATATTTTAACCTTATTTTATTGGACATTTGACCAACTTAGATACTTTCATGTATACCCTGCCCATATTCATTCAGTCTAACAATTCATAGCCGCAATTCGAAGCCTATATACCAGACAGTTAAGCTATGCTATGGCTAAATCAAATGAATATTTGAATCTCATAATATTTAAATTAGTTCCTAAAACAATATTGGCGGCTGCGAGCAAGATTATTTGACAATGGCTCGGCTACAGCAAAATATTCTCACATCCCTCCATTTTTCTTCGACGGAAATTCTAATTTTACTGTCAAAATCGCCGCCTGCTTGGGCATGGTTCCTATTAAGGGCTATAATAAGGGATTCGATTTAGTAGTCCATTTCATTATAATGTATAAACCACAACGTTAATGGCATCCAAAGCCTATGGAAGGACAGTTATCATGTACACCCCCCCATTCATTACGCATGGTACTTGCTATATGCTTAGGGTCTGAAATCGAATAGGACTTTATACAAAAAGCGCTTATTGCTTTTAATCTTTGATGTGAGTACAGCAACGACCTAATATTTGGGCCACTGGCATAGCATACGCTTTGAGAATTTTTAATTCAACAATGAATTTGATGGCTAGATTATGTCCATATAGTAATGCAACAAACAAATTTCTTTGACAATAAAAACAAAAAAACGACAGCTATTGGACTCAAATGTCAGACCTCCTTTAAAAGTGCGGTATAGTTATGCTTCGACATGCTTTTATTCAAAATCAATATACACTTACATTCGGAGGAAGCCATATCCCAGCTTATATGTGGTATTATAGAGCAAATATCCTTTTTTTCCTGATAAACATCAGCACACATACTTATACAATGTGTTACTGCAGGATATGAACAATCACAACAAAGTAAACACTTTATGGCAAAACAAACGATAAGATAATGCCCGTGTACATGCCTAAGCCGAATTGGGACTAAGGACTGTTGGTATTACAAGGACAATAATGGATTTGCTTGTTTTTGAGTACCTCGTATTTTTGTATCCACATTAGGAGAACTGTTTGTGGTTATTTTTCTATGTGTAGACAAAAAAAAATATTCCAGCAAATCTTGTTTCGCCATGTAATTGTAACCACCAACTTTTTACGGAATTTAATTTGGAATGAACTAAACTTTTGCATATGCATTTTTTTGCTTGGGGTTGAATAAATCAGTTCAGTTTAAGCTGTCAGATGACTGAGACTGAGTGTGTCGGGTCAACTGGGCGAGGAAATGTAATTTTATTTAATAACAGAAAAAGGGCTGACGGAAAAGAGCTTGCGGGCAACGTTGATATTTTGACACTTTTTTACAGCAGGGAATCAAATACAAACGAAGAGAGTTATATTGTTATTTTGACAGTAACTTTGTGTTACTGGTTACCGCCCATTGTCTATGGATAAATGCGTGGTCATGAATTTTTCTCTATATTCAATTGACAGAGAGTTGACATCATTTGCACTCAAAAAGGTTATTCGCCTTTGATGGTCATACTTCTGTGATGGTCGTTGATGAAATACGCTGACGATGTTTGTCCTACAATGTTGTAAGCTGTGCGTCAGAATAGGGCCATAATAGCTATAAGTTAAAATACAATAAACTAGACTACACAAGTTCCGTGAGTGTAATGGAGGTCGTATATTCGCAATGTAACCTTGTCGATTATGACATAATACAAATCAAAGCGTGAATTTGCATCAACTTGTTGTCACGCAAAATACTTGTAAATAACACCGATCTGCTTCCAATCGGCCTAATTTAATTCACTCCAAACCATGTTAGATGTCAGATATCTACGAACTTAAACATATTCCGCTTCAATTATACCCGATCATTCGCATGCATTGCATATTTATAGCCCTCCCGCTATCCAACAAAATTCAGTTAATTGCGAAAAAATGGTCACAATTCTATTACTTATCGGACTGCTGCACAATCTGTTTTTCGCGGACGCGACTAACTACGTGTTTGCCATAAACGAAAATGGATTAGTTCCGTGTGCGGGCAAAGAAGATGGCTTCATAGATAAGTATTTTGACTTGAGTACAATCCGATGCGATCAATTGGATGAAGAAACAATGATTCTGAATGGTCATACAACATTTCTAAAAAGTATCAACCCCAAAATTCCAATAAGAGTAAGTATAGTAAAAAAAAAAAATATGCAAGTGACGCGGTTTTATGTTGAAAATTCCGCCACCTCCTGCGTAGTACGTCACAAGAAATTCGTAGTAATTATTTTGATTTCATATTTCAGTTCCGTTTAGATGTTAAAAAAGTTACCAACGGACGTTTGATAAAAACCGCATTTAATATGGACCGGGATAACATTTGTGCAATTTTCTTTGACAAGGATGCGCTTTGGAATGACTTTGTTAACGAATTCGAGGGCGATGAAAAACTTTGCCCTCCCAAAAAGGGAGTATGTGAAGAGATTCAATTGTCTGGTATTTTTTTTTTGTAAATTTGTCTTTCTTTCTTGCAGGTAAAATACGAGTTCAAAAATAAAACAGTACCAATGACTATAAATCAATTGTCGCCTGGGCTAGAGGGACACTATGTGGTAACCGTGCATTTGGACAATACTGAGATAAAGTTCTGTTTGGTACTTGAAGGTGACATCATTCGAAAGGAATCGATGCAGAAGAAGCCTAATTTACATTAGTGTTAATTTTGCAAATGTTTTTGTTTTTGTTTTTCTTTACAAAGTGAATAAAAAATTTGTTTCATTTGATGTCCTTTAAAGAGGCATACAAAAGACAATGTTGCGAAATATAGTCGTGTCACTACTTTCCGCATTACTCACGACTTTAATTATTATTTATCTATTAGAGAATTCAAAAACGAATCTTTAAAAACTTACCTTACAAGCCTTACAAATGATGGTAGTACTGACTACTCACTCTGGAAGGCAACAAATAGGATGAACAGGCCAATAGCTCATATTCCCCCAGTAAAAACTAGAGAAGATAACTGGGCGAAAAGCAACCAAGAAAAGGCAAACACTTTTGCAGAGTATCTTGAAGACGTATTTAAACCTTATGAAGATAAAGGTTATCAAGGACTCGAATTAAGGTGCGAAGAAGATAGACCTATACAGTCGGTAACAGCTAAAGAACTTGCCAAAGAAATTAAAGAAGGCATAAATATAAAAAAGGTCCCAGGGTATGATTTGGTTACAGGAGAAATTGTGAAACAATATTTCCACGAAAATGTCTGAAAAAATTAGCGCAGATTATAAATGCTGCATTTAAGTGGAGATATGTTCCAAGCATGTGGAAAGTCGCGGAGGTAATAATGATACCAAAACCAGGCAAGCCACCTAACGGGGTAATCTCATATCGCCCAATATCTATACTACCAATGTTGTCAAAGTTATTCGAAAAAATGCCTGCAAAAAATAATTGACGAAAAATCTCTAGTCCCAAATCACCAATTTGAATTTAGAAATAAGCACTCTACAATCGATCAGGTGCATAGAATCACAGATAAAATCGAAAAAGCATTCGAAGAGAAAAAAATGTGCTCTACAATATTTCTTGATATAGCACAAGCTTTCGATAAAGTCTGGCACAAAGGTTTGATCCAAAAACTACAAAGGCAACTGCCAAAACAATATTCGACAATTCTGGAGTCATATATATCAGATCGACTCTTCAGAATTAAACAAGAGACAGAGAACTCAACATTAAGAGAAATTAAAGCTGGTGTACCACAAGGCAGCGTGCTAGGTCCAGTTTTATACCTTCTATTCACTATCGATTTGCCTACTTTTGCAGATGACACAGCTGTCCTTGCTGTGGGATCAACTGTCGAAGTAGCAACAAAAAAGCTTCAAAGGGCAATAGACAATATTTCAGATTGGACAACAAAATGACAGATTAGATTAAATGACCTTAAGTCAGTCCATATTAATTTTACGTATAAAAACGTACCATATATTCCAGTATACATAAACAACAATGTAGTGGAATACTCAAATACAGCCAAATATCTAGGCATGACTCTAGATGCTAAACTGCGTTGGAAAGCGCATGTAAAGAAAAAAAGAAACGAGTTGAACATGGTATACAGTAAAATGTATTGGCTTATTGGGAGATATTCATCTCTGTCAAATTATAATAAGTTATTGCTATACAAGCAAGTTCTAAAACCAGTATGGACCTACGGGATCCAGTTGTGGGCATGTACATGCCAAACAAATTTGCAAAAAATTCAGGTTTTCCAAAATAAAGTACTAAGGAACATAGTCAATGCACATTGGTACATACGCAACGCTGATCTACATAGAGATCTTAACATTGAAATGGTTGAGGAAGAAGTTAAAAAAGTTGCCCGAAGGCATAGAAGTAGACTTCTTAACCATGTTAACATAGAAATAACAGAACGTCAGTCCCCTTGGAAGTTTATTTTTTAGATCGGGTTAAAGTCCCTCACTATTGCAGAAGCATCCCTCGCGTAATAGCTCTGCAATGTCTTTCGATGATTTTTCCTTCCAGCGAATTCCCATTACAAAAAAAAAAATTATTATTTTTGACAGATGATCTGTCAGGAAAAAATAATATTAAATATCCAATATAGCTCGATTGCTATCACACAAAGCGTAGGTATGTAATGTCGTTTTCGGTTGGTCGTCCAGAAACGTCCGAAAGCAATCCGAATCCGAACGGTTCTTAACGACCAACCGAAAACGACATAAGTTCTCATGGCACATATAGCACTATAGTACTAATTTGAGCTTGCGCCTAAATTAAGACTCTGAGGTATGAAAAGAAGTCTAAAATCAATACACTTCTTCCTATGGTACAATATTACCATCGAATTCAATTTCACAACAATATACCGGCGGTAACTACAATTTGTAGACCACGTGCCGCAACTTTACAACCCACTTAAGTACATTTTAATAACAAAATCTATTTGCCATACATATGGGCGCAGTAGCGCAGTGGTTAGTGTGCTGGACTACTGTGCGAGGGATCCCAGGTTCGATCCCCGGAAAAACAAAAATTACATCTTAAAGTTTTTTCTACTGCGCCACCTCTCGCGAACGTCTGACAAACATCCGAGAGTACGACTGTCATGAAAAAGCTTCTCAATTCAGCCGTTCGGACTCGGCATAAAATTGTAGGTCCCTTCCCATTCGTCCCAAAAATAGAAACTCACACAAAACGAATGGTTGCGAGAAGCTAGGCCTTGGGTGTCAAACGCCTGTTGTGCCACCTATTTATTTATTTTTTATTTGCCATCCTATTCATGTTAAACATCTTCCTTCAGCCAACAATCGTTGCCCTAAACAAGGAATAAAGTCATCTCAACATCCTGCCATTGGGTCCTCCTCATCATCATCGCTTAGGGAAAATAAAACCTCACAAAATCGAAAGAATCTCCTCCAATTCAGCTCATTTCCTCTTGTCGCGTCGTAAATATTCTCCTTGGAACAGACAAATGACGAGTCATTAACATTTTGCCGCCTCATTAGACACCTATAGGCCACTTATTATCCCAACATCCTGAACATAGGAATGATGATGATGACAGACTAGTCGACTGTCGTCGACCTTTCTTCTTGTTGGCTTTCAGACGAGCGACCTACCGTTTCACTTAAATAATTTATTATTCATGACCATGGATGAAGGATAACGCGATTGGTAGTGGCGGTGGCAGGCAGCACCGGCAAAATGGACAACCCCTAAGCTTATGTTTGTATTTGCTCAAATATTGACAGCTTCTCTGGAAGTAGCAAGGAGGAAGAAGAGAAAAATGCGTCACTTCAATCTACGAACTAATCGTTTTCAAGGATTTCACTTCCGAGGGCTGCTGCGTTGATGTGAGGCCAAGACCACTTCAGCTTGCCTGTAAATCTGATGATTGATCAATTGATGGGCATTTTGACAGATGCTTGGCTATTAATGAATTTGCCAAGATTCTTCTACTATGGTTTGTCTATTGTTTTTGCTCAAGAAGTGTGGGTGCAGCGCTTTGAATGGAGGTCAACGGAACGTTAAGGACGCGTAGCAAATTGTCAAATTAAGATAACTGGCGGTTGGAGTTGAGGTGACTGAACTTTAGATTATCTGGTGAATGGGCAACAGCTGAAATATTAAATGATGATAAGTGTTAATCAGACTTGAGGACTGTTTTTTATTTACCTATAGTTAGGGTGGTAGCTATGGGTTCATTGACTTGTTGTAACCTTTTAATAGGGCCAACTACACAAATGCGGATGAGGTTCTCCAGGTCGGTCGATTGTGATTATAGGCGTATTTTTTGGAGAATCTATAGCTAGCTCACTTTTACTTTTACATGCAAAATTGTTATACTCACTTTTGGTTTTGTTATACTCACTTCCCAAAAAAATACGCCGTATATTAGAAGCAATAACGTTTAAACCAGATTATTGTTGTAATCGATTAATTTGTTGGCATTTGTACCTGCTGTTTGACTACCATCAGGCCCCGGACTAGAATAAACCGCTTAATCTTTATACGGTCGTATGACACAATTTTGCTCTAGACTCATGACGAAAAGATTGGCGTATGCGACTAGATAGGCGCCGCTAAACCTAAGGATCCATCGGTACGTAAGATTGACCATCTTTCAATCGAAGTGTACTTTATCAGCAGGTTATGCTACGGAAGCATACTAACTAACATACAGAAAGCTGTGCTAAAAAATTCCTTAAGAACTGATATCTTGACGGTTAACATGTTTTCAAGTGGTTCATATATAGTATATTTTGAATCAGGAACAGGTCAAAAGATGGAAGAATTTTGCTGGTTTTAAGCCGAATATTCATCAGTGCACCCGTGAGTTCATAAACCATTAGCCAGACACCATTAGGGATGAGATCACAATCGATTGCAAGGCGCAAGGATTTTTTAAGCCGGATTGCAAATGCTAGGGCTGCTTTTAAATTTCTTTCCAAAATATGACGAAACCAATCGAAGGCTATTTGCTACTTGGGGGAACTTGATTGGTTAGTCCTAGCAAATCCTAATCGGAATACAGAACAGACTTTCCTGCAAGAATCGGGAAAGTTTTTGTAGAAGAAAATGAAACTAATTCTCGCTGTGGTAGAAAGAGCAGAAGACACTAAAAGGGACAGTGTATGTACCAATTACAGATTTTGCAAGAACTGTCCAAATTTGTATACACCACTAATTGTATTGCTAATGCACGTTTCAGTGGTGCAGGCAGAACAGCGGGCTCACACTCTAAAAGACCATGATATCTCGTTAAAAGTGTATAGTTCTCAGCAAATGTAACGCAAAATTATGCAACACAGCACATCGCAACAACGGAACGTCCTGAGTTCAAAAAAACTAGGTATAATATGCTCCTCGTACCGGTCGTCCATTTAGCCACTTTCACTAAAATGCAAGTACTAAGTTGGGCGCAAATCGGGACTACTCTGAAGAGGCTTGTACCTTGACACCCTAGTCCCACCAAAGACTCTTAATCTCAGTCATCAAGTCCCCTTTATTTTAGACCACAATTCGATAATTTATTCAAGGGCGTGTCAAATCTGGGCAGCATACAGAAAGCCCCCATGATGACAGCAATTTATGCAAAAGTGCTTTTCCATTCAACTTCTGTGCATTCCTTAAAGTTCTACCGCCAGAGTGCATTGCTGTTGGAAACTTCTTGATTAAACCCAAGAAATGCACAGAGAATCTTAAAATTACCCACAAATGGCTCTTCAAACCACCCCCTGGGATATTTTTGTTGTTGTTCATTCAGAGTGTGTTTCGCTATACCAAATTGAACTGCAATCGATTGGAAATTAAATTATTTCTCCACAACAAAGGACATTGTATACGCCATGAACTATAACATTGCGCAATAAGGAAGGCATCCTGTAGTTCACAGCACTCAACAAACCCTGTTCACACTCACCCATCATCGAATAGATCCGCATACATATACTGGTTCAGCGATCAACTAGTGGGTATAGCTACCGAAAAAAAAATTGGGTCAAAAGCAGTTCCAACAATTGCTGTGGAATGTCCAAAACAAGAATTCCTAATCACTAGAGATGTCGTGCTGTGCAGAGTCATATAGCCTCAAGGGGTGAAGGTATATGTATGTGTAAGTGATGCAGCGAAAGCTTGTTCAAAAAACTCTTCCCATTTCCGGCGAATGTCCTTAGTGGTGGACAGGGACACAGGGTTTCATACATTAAATTTGTTGGTTAAGAAGAGTTGCAGACGCTGCCGTATTTCGTGCGGTGGATTCTTGGACGTAATTTATTAGTTTAGTTTTCAGTTTTCTTTTCTTTTTTTTCTAATTCAAAATGAAATGAGCAAAAACAATCAAAAAGTTTATCCACGGACGTGGTAGTTTTTTGCCAGCTGACTTGGTAAAATGATTCAATTAAGTTTTTTATTAGACTGGAAAGGATTGCATAAATGTCTTTCCATTTATTTCATTTCATAGGTTAATGTCACAACTGCCTATATAATGATAATGACTGACTGGTGCGAAAGCACCAATTAAGACAAAAAGCCACTTTGGCATTCACGAGACAAGACGGGCCATTTCATTAGCCTCCTTGAAAATAATTATGCCCAGATGGATAAATGAATGTCCCAATCGCAGTGCAGACTTCTAATTTATGAGCTGAGCATCCTCCCTGCTTTCCGTGATTCTTAACTTCCTCCAGACATCTCTGCAGTCATGCCTGGCGTATCTGATGCTGCCAAGTCATTGAAATGTAATTGAGTTTTCTAATTTGACCCAGATACGATAGCACACTTGGGGCAAAAGGAAGGAGAAGAAAAAAAAAACTTTTTATCAAACAAGTCACACAGCGTAATCGTTCCACACACACTGTATCCATATCCACCATGGATATGTGTCGCTATGCGTTATAGTCAAAATCATATTTTTTTTTCCATTGTTGCCCTTCCCTCCCATCAGCTAGCCTTGGGGCCAAAGGAACTGCGCTACCACTCGAAGCGAACGGAAGAATGGCGGAACAGAAGAAAGTAAGAGGGTTGTTGTTTGTATAGTTGTGGAGAGGAGATGTGTGTTTGAGTTTGAACTATAAAAGCCGGATCCTTGATGCGTAAACACACATAAATAAAAGATGAAATAAGGATAAACTGTATATTCGAGGGGGGATGCAAAAAACATCTGCACAAGGATATACGGCATACATCCTAAGAAGTGCATTCTATATTGTGAATAAATAAGATGCTTGAGTATGATAGGGTTGCCATTTAAGTGGGGGGCGTCGCGGTAGTCTGGTGATAGAATTTTACACATCACTTGTCACTGGTTATCTATAATATTTAGGTGACATACTTTAGTTAAATATAAGCAGCCATTAAGTTGATCCATCTAATGGATTTGAGTTAGTTTTGCAGAGAATAAGATAAGCGGGTAATTACCATAACATTGCGGGGTTTTAGGGAGATTCTGTAATATAAAAACGTAAATCGTTTTCGTTTGTATGTGACTTCGAAAACGAAAGTCATTTTCACTTTTGCGGAATCAACAAAACGAAAGCTATTTCATTGACATTTTCGTTTTTTTTTGCTTTATGTAACTCCAAAAACGAAAAACATTTTCGTTTCGAGCGAAAAGAAAACAACGACAGCTTTTTCATTGGCTTTTTTCATTTTCCTTAATTATTTCAACAATTAAATTCGATTTGCGGCTTTTTCTAACACTTAAGGTGTACAAGTTTCTCTTTTGCATGATTCCTCTCATTTTTTTTTAAAGTGAAAGCACTTTTCGTTTCGTTTTTTATAGAATCCTACCCCAGGTTAAGTTTTATTCCGCCCATTCAATTACAAACACCGATGCTCCTTCTGTAAAATAGATTCCATACTTTTGCCTCTAATTTTGAATATTTTTCCTTCTTCGAAAAAAAAAAAACATTTGGCAACCCTATAGTACCAACGTTACTAGCACACACTAATCGCACTGCGGCATGCAACAAATGTGCATTTTTCCATTATTCTGTCTCCATTTGTTAATATTTGCCAAGAACTAGCTAACAAGACTTTATCCTTCTGCTACGAAGAATATCCTTGCCATGCAATTGAATGAAAATTTAATTCAACCCAAGTTTGTCATAAAAGTGCTCACTCCTAGTATCTGTAAATTAAAAATATCCATATCCTTCCCAGTGCTGAAGTGAAATTTATTTATATCTACTAATTGAAATAAGGGCAACAGGATGCTGTTATTTGGAGACGACCAACTCATATAAATAACGTCCTAATTCAATGATGATGTAATAAGGACAAAGCAACTTGTCAGCACATTTAATTTCAATCAGCAAACTGATTCGTTTGTCAAATTCCAAGGGGAAACCCCTAATAAGATCCTTTTAGTTAAATCAACTGTGCCCACCCAGGGCTAACAAGCTGCCATTGTGTATCCAGTATCCATATAAGATATACCCATTTAATGTAGGCATCCATTCAATCTGAATAAACAGTGAACTGTGTGTGTGTGACCCTCACTGGAGAAAACATGCATAACCTATATATTCCAACTCCAAGTCGATAAGGTTATATTTAGGTGGACATCTATAACAAACTATTTCATTAGTTGGGCAAATACTTGAGGGTCCCCAATGCAAACACCATCAGAGAACGGGAAGTGCTTGTTTGGTTATGACATTGACACTGATGTGTCTGAGGAAGATTACAAGTACTTCTCAAAGTTCGATCATGAAGTTCTCATGGGAATTCACACAGATGACACAAACTGATGAAGAATGGAAGAACTTTAAATCCACTGTATGCCAGCAGCCATAAACTCTTTACGTTCTTTTGATGATCTAATATATACATCAGGTCTTACCTGTAACACTCTAAGCACTGCATACATTTTCACTCAAGCAAAAGTAAGACAGTCAGCTTTGCTCCTTTCAATATATAGGAAATCTCTTTAAAGAAGCCAAGGACGCGTGGAGCTACACGTACTGAGAGAAGAAGAAGAAAAAAAAATTCATTTGACTTGGAGGCAAAGCTATATTAACATTCCAAGACACTTAAAGCTCCAACATCAAACCGTGACAGCTGATCCGTCGTGGGTTAAAGTGGAAGTGTCATGACGCTGCAAATCTACACATTATCTGAATACTGGTGAACGTGACACCACCCAAGGCAAGGGAAAAACCTCAATAACGCAAAGCGAGGAATTTTTCAACTTAATTTTATCTAGAGAGGTGATTCATTTTTCGTGTCCTGGATTGCTCCCAAATGAATTGATTTATTACTTTAGGGATTTAATTCGAGTCCAAATTGTGGTACTTAACGACAAAATGAATTCAATGTGAGATGGTTGAGCAAGAATTTCGATGCTCTTATGGGATTCATCTCTGGAAATAATTTGAGATTATGCTAGATAGAGGCAATCATTATGTTATTGGGAGAAATAATAATAAACTCCTCAGACAGAAAGAAAGACACAAAATATTGTTGTCCGTAAAAAAAATTGTGAATCTAGTTTTGTCTAGTTTTGACATCCCTGCTTGCCTTGTGTAGAATGGCGATGGATAATGGTCGCTTCTCCATTAAGATCGGAAACAATTTTATGGAGACCTCTGTGGTCTAAAAACGGTCAAGACAAGGTGATGCGCTGTCATTTGTGGCTTTGTCAATATCGTACTACGCAGTCAGGACCATACCAGCTGCACATTTTTTTAAAAGTCTACAATTTTTATTTGCATACGCTGATGAGTGATGACATTGGCAACATTGGTGAAACTCGCTGTCACTGGTAAAATAAATAAATAGGTGGCGCAACAGGCGGGTGACACCCAAGGCCTAGCTTCTCGCAACCATTCGTTTTGTGTGAGTTTCTATTTTTGGGACGAATGGAAGGGACTTACAATTTTATGCCGAGTCCGAACGGCTAAATTGAGAAGCTTTTTCATGACAGTCATACTCTCGGATGTTTGTCAGACGTTCGCGAGAGGTGGCGCAGTAGAAAAAAACTTTAAGATGTAATTTTGGTTTTTCCGGGGATCGAACCTGGGATCCCTCGCACAGTAGTCCAGCACACTAACCACTGCGCTACTGCGCCCGCTATCACTGGTGCATTTGCAAATATTGGGTCAGAGCCAGAGGTGGCAAAAATGGGATTAGTCGTAAATTAGGTAAAAATGGTCAAAAAGAAAGGTCTAAAGAATGTTAAGGTGAAGTTCCAGAAGCTCTTTCGTGTTGACCAAACTTGGTGAGCTACATAAACATATACGTATTGAATTATTGACAGTTTGTTTGGTGGCGCAGTAGTTCAGTGGCTCGTGCTAGTGAGCTGGACTACTGAGCGGGGGATGTCTCAGGTTCGAGCACCTGCACAAATTACATTTAAAGGCTCTTTGTAGGTTCCTTTCATTCGTCCCAATCCACTGGTTAGGTTCTTTTCCATGACTTTTATAGGTAAAAATAAAAAAACCACTGTCACCTAAATTACTATACATAATTACTTATAATTACTAAAGGTGGCGCTACAGTCCGAGGGGGACCTGGGCCTCAACCAAAAAGCGTCTCCCGACAGCTGTCTCCATTTTCGCACCCTAACTTGGTTAAGGTCCCCTTCAACTTTTGTGCGCCACCTAAGTCGCGGTCTTCCTCTAGCCGTCCCTCGTGTGTGAAATCGAAGATCATCCGGGCGTCCATTCGCTCTACATAAGCCAGTCACCTCAATCGTTAGTGGCTTCACTGTTGACTAGGTCGATGTCACTGTACAGCCCGGACAGTTCGTCGTTGTATTTCTACACTCTCCGTCTTTTCAGGCGCGATCGAAAATTACCCGAAGAATTTTTCATCTTGAAGCAAGCAAGGGCAACCTCATCCGCTTTTTATAAAGTCCATGCCTTTGCGCCTTAGAGCGAAGGACTGGGATGATTAGGGTCTTATAAAGGGTCACTTTAGTTATTTGAGAGAGGGCTTTGCTAGTCAGTTGCGCAAAGCGTCTGGTAAGATTTACTCTTCGTTTAATCTTAGCGCTGGTGTCAGTGTCTGAGTTCGCAGCGGAGGCTAGGTAGACAAAGTCCCTAACAATCTCAAAGTTATATCTGTATATTAACCGAACATATCTATTGTAATCTATAATCCTTCAAATTGAATCTTGAGATAAAAAACGGGCCTAAGGCTAAGCTTTTACAACTCGTCCATACATTCCCATTCTATACGAATCTTTTGGCATGAAATATAAAACTGATTTATATGGGTAGGCGTAGGTGCACAATATATTTTCAAACTCTACTGCCCATTGTTTTTGATCTACCGGTACTCTGTCGCAAATAAGCTCTAGCCAATAGAGTTCTTAGTATTTGATGTAGATACCTATACCTAAACTTTGCCTAAAGATAAAAAATAAAAATGCAAATTCCCTTTCTACCTGATAGTACCTTTAGGGTACCTATCGGAAGGAGTTCGCCCACATTAGCTGACATACTTTGGAATTTGAGTGAATGACACCTAAGTATACCTCGAAGCTAAAAGTCTGTGAGAAGGGTTCGAAGAAAATGAATTTAATCCACCCCCTTGCGGTAATCCATACAATGCCTTAGCTTTCTTTTACCCTAGATATACTGAAAGACTTTAGTATAATATCGAATTACAATTAAAATAAAAATTACTCCACGTGTATTCACCTCGAAAGGAACAAAAAAAAAGGACTTCCTAAAGCTCTCAAAAGTTCCCACAGAGTTTTCTTTGATTATACGGAAATAAATGCCATTGTGAAGGAGAAATTCCTTTTAACGATGAGCGTAAGTACGACGAGGATTAAGTCTTCTATAGCCAAAGGCACGCGTGCCATTAACATACCCACGTTCAGTCCTTGTATATACCACCGTCCTTAATTTACTTTATCATTTTCTTGAGTTCCTTCTACTCAATACTTCAGTGCAATAATTTCTGGGAAGATCCATTTACTCACTGTTCCTTTTGCAATAAAAATTATGTACGAGTACTTTCACACTGGTTATGTCGTGTGTCCTTTTTTTTCCCTGTTATTAATATCGTTATTTCTCAGTTGTGTCGTCAATGAGGACTTTATCTTTCAATGGATGGCCTAAGGACATTGCCCTATAGGATTTAGTACACACGCAAAAAAAAAAGGATGGAACTGCTGAATTAGGAACAATAATTCTCACGAGCTGCTTTTGGGTGAAGTTTTTATTACATCCGCCTAAAAAGGATATTATTGTGGGTTTTCTGTTTTCTCAGCTTGTTATCTCGATATTTTTCCTTTTAATAGAGTGATTTTGGACAACAGGCCAACGGAACGAAATGCTTTGCGTTGTTTTTGAGAAATTTCGACTAAATCAGGTGAGGACATGGAACTGACGCTTGGATAATTTTGATTTATAGGTGTACTTTGGGTTGAATGTTTTTCAGATTAGAAAGAGAGGATGTTTTCTTTAGACTGATTAATCTTCCAATTAAAATAAGCTTCAAAACGTGCCGTCATTTTTTGACAGTTCTTTTACAATTGTGTGAAAAATTATGACGTACATTAGAAGAACGTTGCTTGTTTTTTTTATGGAAAAATCTGGATAGGCCAAGACTCAATTGGCTTATGACCAAGGAACATTTTGCAGTTTTTGGAGTGGAAGAAATCGACACGAGACTCAATTACAGAAAAAGTACTCTGAGTGGTGTGGTCCTGACGGATTATCGGGCTCTAGATGGCATTCAGTCAATGATCAGCGCTTATTTCTCCAAAAACATGGCCGTCAATGATCCCTTCAGTACTATTTGGTTCCAGTCGCTACGTATTTTTTTCTAGAGTCCTAGGGATGCAGTGATACGAATATGAACGATTCGCGCAAATACGTCCTGGATCCACTCTCCCAGCGGGACTGATGCCCTCAGGTTTTCTCGCGAGGCATGCTACATCTTAGACTACGTCATGTATACTTTCGGTAGGCGCAGTGGCTCAGTGTTTATTCTGCTGGGCTTATTCGAACCCAACATAAAATTGTGGGTCCCTTTTATTCATCCCATGAACCTTCTGCACCAACTGTTCAATTACTTTTTACTATAGACAACAAAGAAAGCAACAATGATCTTTCGGAGACTATATAACCAAGATACGACCTCTAAATCCAAGGCACAATAGCATACTCCGGTTCGTCGAGCCTTACAAAAGAAGTCGTGATTAACCTCCCAAGTGGATGGTAATCTCAACCAATCTCAACCAGCGCAACGTGGTGCTTGAAAAAGGCGGTAGGTAGTAAAGATCGATCTCACTGGAGAGAGACTTTTCATTTTCAGTAAAGCTAAATGTCTTGCCCACAGTGACGGTCTATCAAGTTCTACTTTGAATAGAAAGCCACATTAAAACCTTCCAACATTCAATGTTACGCTCGCCTTTTTATGCCTTTTAAAAATTTATCAAAAAGCTTACATGAAAAAATCCCACACAGGCATTTAGCCATAAATGTGTAACCTCATAAACCATTTAACAAAAATGACTTTTGAGTTTTAGTATTTCGCAGAAGACTTAAAATGTTTCACGTTATAGCCTTTGAATCTTCGTAACACAAACATTTTCGATGTATATACGGATTAACAGGAACCCTCTTCGAGTGTGTATTTGCTTGACAGACACAAAGAGAAA
Source organism: Cheilosia soror (assembly GCA_949372485.1). Taxonomy (NCBI): domain Eukaryota; kingdom Metazoa; phylum Arthropoda; class Insecta; order Diptera; family Syrphidae; genus Cheilosia; species Cheilosia soror. The sequence continues at coordinate 6,874,094 of OX443562.1, read as the reverse complement.
GGAACACTTAAAGACGCTGTCGTTTTATGGTTACTTTAAGCCACAAAAACTCACGCAAACCATCAGTAAACCCTTATAATCAGCGATGTACTGTCTGAGCTTCGTTGTGTTGCTCTCTTTGCAGATGGATAATTTCTGCGTTTTCTTTAATCGGTCCTTGTACTCTTTCGGTGTATTTTTAAGGGTAACCTTGTAAATAATCAAATCAGAATTTTTCTGCAAATTGTTTCGAAGGGAGTCCCGTCCCGATGGGACATCATGTATATAGATAAGGATGTCTGATGAAGTGGAGGTATTCGTGGCTGATTGCATATCAGACCGTTTTTCGACAAACGACCGACGTCTTTGAACTTTGAGCTGAAGAAGTGCGCTGCTTAACCAAATTACATGATTGAGGTTATTTATGGTTGATTAGACGTTCAACCAACAGATGAATATGGCTATGATGCGAGGAAGGACGAAGAGTGGAATAAAAATAAATTAAGCAACACAGATGTTCGGTCCCATTTCAAGGATTGCAAAGGCTCAGAGTTTGTAAACTTTAAACTACTTAAAATCCCTCCCCACAGCGAACGTTATATTGAACGTGCAACTCTGTGGATAAGTTTCAACTTCGTTTCTTCGTCTATATTTACTGCTTTGTCCATTACCACGCGCAAAGGGAAATGAATATTTCCTTTGATTTATGTCCTCGATGTTACCCGCCAGAAGACTACTCGCAATCGTCCATAAATCATACGCAAACTAAGACAACCGTGGGCTACGTGCAATCAATGAACTGTACACACCATATCCCGCTGCATATCGTGTCAAGGATATCTCATCTAAAGTGTCAAAGGTCATTGAGAAGAACAAAATGCTGACACCGACGATGGTTCAACTTTGAATTGCCACTCAAGGATGGGCTTTTCTATATCGGTCTCCGTTCCGAGAATAAGTCGAAAGCACTGCTCATCTGAGTGACGATTTTATGTCATTGCGCTGGATGCTATCGCTGACCACAACAGACAAGGCAGGAAATTAAATCTCTATCCTTAGGACAGGCACGTTTTCTAGTTTAGTTGAAAACAGATCCCTAAAATTGCCCGCTCGTTTATATAGTTTCCCCCCCCCCATGAAGCGTGTCATTAACTCTTTGCAAGACCGCAATTAAAAATGTACATCGGAGTGGGTACTTAATATTTGACTCTCTGAAGAGCTCCATCGAATTAAGTGCCAAATTACTTAACCACCGAATAATGACACTGCATAGCACGCAAAGGACCCCACCGCACTTGAGGGAATTTTGTCATTTTTATTATGACATATTGTTATGATGACTGTCATCCGGATGCGGGGTAGGGATCTTTCTCGCTGAGACGCCACTTAAGAAAATCTCACCGCATAATCGTTGCAATGCAGTTGAGTGTTTTTTCCTTCGTCCCTACATTTTCTGACACTTGAATAATCCTTCAGTTGTGTAAATGTAATTGAATGTTCGCTTCAGAATTTGTGCAATAAAGGATACACAGGGGATGTCAGTGCCTGACAGCGAGGAAAGCAAATAGCATGAGAGTGCATTTTCATTTTGAAATGAAATTTAATGTTTCACCCGACGACGATGACGGCGGCGGCGACAACGACGAATGTCCTGAAGCAATGAATGGGTGTAAATGAGGTGGTTTTTCGTTACTCTTTTAAGAGTTTTCTATACGGAAAGGATTAAGTGGAGGCAACAGATTTAATAGAATGGATACGAGAAGAAAGTGTAACTTTTTACGTGTTTGACGTTTTAGTGCTTCCCGTGGAGGGAGGAAATTGAACTTTTTTTTTGGTCAGCCAGATGGTGTCACTTGAATCGGAAGTGTAACATTGTAGTCAAAGATTAGAACACAAAAAAGAGTTCTTTAACTGGTGATCGTATACTGGTGGAATCGGGAATAATTTTTGTGTGAACATACGAGAACAGTTTCAATTTTGATACTGGGTGGCGACAAAATTAAGCCCTCCAAAAAAACACCAGTATGGTACTCAATGCTCATGTCCAGAGTTCCTACTATGATATGACATCTAAGACATATGGTTGCTATAACCTAAATAGGTTCATTCTGAAGCTATTCGGAAGGACAGATAGGTGACTCTGTCTGCCGGTTACTTTTTTTTACTAAAGCCCATACTGGCATCGTTAAGATCGTTGAGATCGTTAGTGTGACCTTTCGGATATTGCTAGACTCTCGTATCGAGAAATTTCTCGGCGGAACGTTGTGGATGGAATGAATTCTGATTCTGATATTCGTCGGTTTCTGTAACTCTCGATGTCGAAAAGTTTTTTACATGAAACATTTTGGAAAGAAATGTCTGGAAGTGTGCGAAAAAACTGTTTCTGTTTCTGTTTATTTGGGATGGGATAAAATGTTCTCTTGAACTGTCAAATTTTCTCATGCGAGAAAAGCAGAATGACAGAGCATAACTCAGAAAAAGTAGGGAAGTAAATATGCATTTATTATTTAAGTTTTAATTCGTTTATTTTTTTATTTTGCTCGTTTCTACAGTGTTGGAACATGAAAACCGCCGCAAAAAAAAAACAGCTGAACTTCAGAAAGAGTTGGACGAATTAAAACGGGGAAGGTAGTGTAAATGCACCCGAGAACTAAATGATTTTGAGTAAGTAATTCTGTGCAATGAAATCCTGTCCAATGTCTCTTTGAAAAGAGCCAGTGACAAAGAAATGAAGAGGTGCCACTGCCACATTCACAATCTCTCTTCTAGCATTTCGAATGGATTGCCAAAATCTGTCATGACTTTTGGCAATTATTAATTCAACACGAAACTTTTTTTTTTAATATTTAAAACTCACGATAAAAAAAATAAACGTTTTGAACAAGTACACAAAATACTACTGACGATGACGACGCTTCATTTTAATTATTTTGTTTTGCTGTGTCAAATAGTTTTTCACGATGTTTCCACTGGAATGCGAAACAATTTTTTTAACGTTTTTGACCTGAGTTCGTAGGCGCAACTTATAGCTATCAGATTGTGTTGCTTTTTTGGATCACTTAGACTTAATGACTGATCTCAATTTTGGTCTTAAAATGCCGCTTTTAAATTATGAAGTTATTTCATTAAAAGAAGTTAAGCAATTGTTGTTTAAATTTATTAGAAAACGTATGTATTTATTAATTTTTCCGTACGTAAAACTTTTTTTGTTTCAACTTCTCAGTCAATTCCAGAACATGTTCTACTGAATTCCTTTGAAATGCTCGGATTAAATGTTTCAGTTTTGTTCTGTTTCGGGTTTTTACAGATGGACTTTTCTGATGGCTATTCTATGATCGACGCCTTAGGCTGCAGTTATAGGCTGCAGTTATAGCTATCAGAAAAGTCCATCCGTAAAAACGCGCAACAGAATAAAACTGAAACATTCAACCATAGCATATCATAGGAATTCAGTGGAATACTTCGTGAAACTGGTTGAGAAGTTGAACAGAAAAAGTTTTTCGTACGGAAAAATAAAGAAATTCTGTTTTTAGAAAATTTAAAGATCAATTGCTTAATTTTTTTTGACGAATTAGTTTTATAATTCAAAAGCAACTATTTAAGACCAAGATTGAGTTCAACGATTAAGTTTAAGTGCTCCAAAAAAGTGAAACAATTTTTTTACGGATGCATCTTACTGATAGCTATAACTGCAGCCTTACAGAAACACTTTTCTCCAGGATGCGAGAAACAGCGGGATTTTTTGTTTCATGTGTTCTCGATGCGAAAAGTTTTCGCATAAATTACAAAACATGGGTAGTGGGTACTGGTCCGAGAAGCTCCAGCAGGAATCGTTGTGACCGTATACCCAACTTATGGGAACTTCGAAGATTGGGTATGACTTTTGTAAGTGTAGGAATGGTATCTAGACATTTTCATTTATCTGCATTTTAGGTGACCGGTGGATCTATTGCAGTCCAGCTTTGGGCTCATTAGCTTAGAGCTGTTGCATTCATTCAGTCCAAATGGACCTATCTAAGGTTTGAAATTCATAGAGGGTATTATCTAACGAGCTTTAAATGGGAAGGTCTACAAGTTTCACTATAAATAAACAAATACCATGTAGCTAGATTAATCACATAGAAGCTTCATTTCACATTTTACACCAAATTTGAAATATTGGACTTCTGCACTTTCACTTTTGTTTTGACAGTTCGTTATTTTTTTTCAATCTAGCAGTTCATTTTGTGCTAAATTGAAAAATTTCCCAGAAAAGGATATTTTTTCACAAAATGTGCTAGAGCTCTAGCGTAAATGCTGAAATGTCAGTTTTTTTTATATGCAGTTTGGCATGCCGCTACTCATCTAGCGGTCAATGGGAACGCGACCAATGTCAAGCAGCCTTTCAGAATGCATGACAGGTTTAATATTATTATACTGAACGCCATCTGGAGTTTAATGTTTAATAGCTCGACATATCTTGGCTTCAAACAGCTGCGGAATCTAGGCGGTGCCCTATTAAATACCTTGGATAGCATTGGCGGTAGTTTTGTGGGAATCGGGTGAATGAGTATGCGAAAGAAAGGGATTCCAGCGAAAAGAAAAGTCTACTGGGAGTTTGACATATTATATTGAGCAGTTAACAAAATATAGGCGTACAGTTCTTAAGTGCTATGGCTATATTTTCCTCGAATCCGCGTTCTACAATCCGGCTTTTTAAATAACAAAACCTTTTGCACAACTGAAATTATTGCAGCTCTTAAAACCGATAGGGCGTTTCGTTAATGATCATAATTTTGACATATTTTTCCGGACATAGATTGGTTTCTTGAATTTTGGTGGATTCAAACAGCGAAGGCAAAGCCAGATTCAGCCTAATTAAGGCTGCAGTTATAGCTATCAGTAAAACGCATCCGTAAAAAAATTGTTTCACTTTTTTAGAGCACTTAAATTTAATCGTTGAACCTTATCTTGGTCTTAAATAGTTGCTTTAGAATTATAAAACTAATTCGTAAAAAAATTAAGCAATTGATCTTTAAATTTTCTAAAAAAAAGAGAATTTCTCCATTTTTCCGTACGAAAAACTTTTTCTGTTCAACTTCTCAACCAGTTTCACGAAGTATTCCACTGAATTCCTATGATGTGCTATTGTTAAATGTTTCAGTTTTGTTCTGTTTCGTGTTTTTATGGATGCATTTTACTGATAGCTATAACTGAGGCCTAAGTAGGAATCCGTATAACGTAGGATGGATATTTTTTGGTGAACTGAACTCCAACCAAGCTCTCCTCTAGTAACACTGACAATCACCGGCTGCTTAAAAATACAAGAGAAACGCATTATGTATTGGAATCCCAAAACAAATCTTCTAACTAATACTGATTTGAGCGAACAATTTACATCGATGGACTTTAGAGAAGATATTAAAATGCAGAACTATACAAATTCTATAGACCCATCCAGATTGTATGGAACCATAGCCAGGAAATTTGGACACAAATGCTATATCTACGGCCCGATTTATACGACTCTAAACTCCGGTAACAAACAACACGGTAGAGGAAGGCCTTACCGAAGAAATCCACTGACTTAAAAGGCGACTTACCTAAGCCTTGTAATAAAATAATTTTATTAATTTAAGCAACAATTGACTCTCCCAGTTTACTTGCCTTTTTAGACCTTTGTGTAGTCGTTAAATATTGCAACTGCTTTACACGGGTTGGGTACCTCTATAAAACGCATCCTAAATTTGGCTATATTAGCGGTATTCTTATCCGTCAATATTCGTCAAACATAATGTTATAAACCTTAATGTCAGCCTACTAAACAAGAATGTCTACTCAACCTCAAAGAATCATAAAAAAAAATTACCTCTTGCCCGTCGATATAAAATTCCCTAAAGTAAAATGTGTATTCAACGTCGCTCATCAGCATACTTGGCGTATATATAAAAAGACCGTAAAATGTCCCTATTGGATCAAATTCTAAACCAAATCCATTTGGAATCGCAGTTTTATTTACGAATTACCAACATAATTCATGGCGATAAAAAAAAAATGCCTTGCCTCTGCCCTAAGATAAAAATATACAGTCTGCGGGTGGTAATAACTACAAGAAAGCATAAGAAGAGATTTGCAAATCCACAAGGATATGTCATCCCTAAAGATCCCACCTCCTCCTGAGCCGAGAAAGAGAATAATGAATAAATTTCAACGCCTAGACGATAAATGATTCTTCCCAAGGTCAACGATAAAACAATTCAACGAAGAAAAAAAATGAAACTCAACTCAACGAAAAAGTAAAAACCGAAATCAAATCAAACGACTAAAGACCAAACGAACTGTGACTGACTTCAAATGGATGCGAATAATTGTATTCAGGATATTATCAGAGATACCATTCAAATCAACACCCACGGACAAGGGGTATTCGTATTCGGTATTCGGTATTCCCATCTCCATCCTCAGACTCTACTCGATTTTATTCTCATCCATTGTGAAGGACATTCACAATTTGCTTGGGGGTGAAAAACCTCATTGATTTACGTCCGTTATTGGGATAATCCCCCTCGTAATATGTTTGACCAACCGACCGACCGACCGAATGGACTACATATTTCGAGTGCCACTAACCCCCCCCCCCCCCTATTCCTATATAAGGGGGAAAGTTTCCTATTTCTCGCCCTCGTTCAATGATGACAGTAAAATGAAGAAAAATGTTCATCACGTAAACATCGGTTTTATTGCCAATATCTTGTCCGCGCGCAGGATAAGTGCGGGAACGGGGAGATCCATCTGGCCACACAAATCAAGTACATACATACGTTTGGTGTTCTTTTAAAGACAAAACCAACACACAAACATCCCGCACAGATGCCGGAATCATTTATTATACACTTTGTCCGATTTTGAGGATAGCTATTATCCGTTTGTGTTTTTTTCTTCTCTTCCTTTTCCTTGCTATAGAGTTAAGTGAGATGTGGTGTGTCCTTGAAAAAGACCATAATAATGACAACGATGACGATAATGATGATGATGCTAAGCCACCGTACATTTTTGCAGACATTCGAATTAATTTCGTTCTATTAATAGATCGGAAATGAGTTCGGTGTTGCTTTTACCCGAATCCTTTTTTGTGTTTATATGGAAAACCCATGTGTGCTTTAGATTCCTGCTCTGCTCACTTGTGCTGGTAATGAATTTCAATTAGAGAAAAACCGCCATATTGTGGTTTTAAGTGGGATTAATGTTTTTGCTTCTGGCGGCGCGGTACGGTGGATGGTATGTTGGAAAGCAAATCGTTGTCTACCTCTTTCGCAGGAAATGCCGTCTACTTGAGTAATCCTTTAGAGTGTGCCTGAGATTAGATGGAATGATGGAGTAATTTCTGTAATTACACATGATAGTCGGTTTTTGGGACAATGTGACGTCTGTCTAGTTTGTTAAATGATTTAGTATTCATGTCTATCCATCAAGACAGCTAGAGGGTAGGACGAACTACATGGATGATAAACGGAATGTTTGCTTAAACAGATAGTTAGAATAGGAAGTAGCTTACGATGTGATAGACATTATTTTGTGGTAACTACATTTGTAGGAGAAGTTGTGTGCTGACGAATAAACTTGAGTTGATCCTGAATGGAGGTGGTTTTATGTTGCCACTGATCTTCAATCGATTTCCAGAGAAGCTGAAACCTACCTAGCCCTCGAGACGTCCATTAAAAATAAGGTTAGATCCTTTCCATAGAACAGACACACAGCATGATTTACTGGCGCCAGCGTAAAGGCATAGAATTCCCTAATGTGGTATCTAGGTTATCATCTTTATCTTTATCTTTATATATTGTACAAAGAGGCGTGGCACCTCCCATATAAAAAAAAACCTTAAAAATCGTATATCTCGAAAACCACCAAACCGATTGAGCTTAAATTTTCAGGCAATCATATAGGTATTGGACTGGGAGTGTTCCTGTCAAGATTAGCAAAAATTTTAAAAAAAGGGCGTGACACCTTCCATATAAAAAAATGCATTTTAAATAACATTTTTTGACACTCATGGGAGCCAAAGTTGTAAAATTGTAGACATTGATGTTCATTGTTCAAACAAACAGGGCAGGAGCAAAGCCGGCCGGGTACAGCTAGTGCGTTAAATAGAATATTAGGATCCCCAAACGACACTTTAGTCACCATAATGGACCCATCTCAGATAGTAGTATTTTAAGAACCCCAATATTGGCTAAGAACATGATGAGAGCATGATTCCAACAACCCCATCGAGACCATACCAGAATAGTTGACTTCCAAACAGTCGTCGCCACCACCGTGAATGACTTTCAAACCATCAGAGTTGATATACCAACAATCATACAGTGAGCATCAAAAGTGAGTGTGAACAGCGATGAGCTTTGAGTTTTCTTTAAATGTCTTGGAACATGCTGAAAAGGCATAAAGGTAACCGTTGCACAAGGTAGCATGAGATGCCTGATGTTGGAAGTTAGAAAAAATCAGACCTTTTGTGCTCTAGAGCTTGTCTATTGAGGTTATGAGCGCCGAGTCAACTCTCATAGCCTCTGCTGTACAGAAGTCATTGAAGACACTGATCAGATCATAGTCCTATGTTCAATGCACTATTTCAATCTCGCAATGCAAGGTTAACCAACAAATGCTAAAGAAGTGAGATAGAAAACATTTACAGGTTACGCAGTAAGAAGCAGACACAGTCCTGCCGGCCAAAACAAAGTCGTATAAACGCGTATCTAATCTACCTATTTTTTTGTTCCTACCGTTCCAGTTAATACTTTTGTGGGTATATACCTATGCCTTCTCGATACAAATTCGTCGATTTATAAGAGCAACTATCTCTAAACCACAATCTATATGACTTACCTCGTAAAAATAAAATGAATTCAAATCCTCTGCCGCTGTTCCATTGCCACTTCCGGCCAGAGCCTCTTCCAGTGCTTTGGGTATGGTCTCCCCCACTGGCAGGACTGGTATCAAAGAAGCCGGTGTCGGTGCCAGCACCACTTGTGATATAGCCGGTGTATAATTTTGACTCTCGCTCATATCCTCATCGCTGCTGACATTCGTAGCCAATTCAATCCAACTTCCACCGGTTAGAGCACCGATCTGTAAGTGTGACAAACCATCACCCGGTTTCATGTCGATGTTTGATTTTCTTTTCTCAATTTCAATTAGCCTATTTGACTTTAAGGCACCAGCTTTGAGACAATTCAGACATTTCACGTTGTAATACAAGCTTTCACTTATTTCCCATGGACTCAGTTCAGTGTACTTGTTGGTGAAATTAAATTTATCGGCGTTACCATGCCGTCGATGGTATAAATACATTGTTCCATTTCTATCAAGAAGTCAAGGCATAAGACACTTGAGAATTTCATTTAATTTCGCGGTAAATGTCCTTCGAGTTGTCCTACAAATCTGTAAAAAGAAAATATAAACAAAAGGACATTAAGAACAAAACTGCTGACGGCTTTCAATTTATTACCATAACTGAAGAATGAAAAAATAAATAGATATATTCTGAGAAAAATAAATGATATATCGAATATCCCCTAAGGATGATGGGGATACACCTGTTTGCAATCATGGAAATCAATATCCCTAATGAAATCCTATCGAAAGACATTTTCAGTCACTCTTGTGATGTCTAGCAATATCTGTGAATGAGTCTTGTTGTCATATCTTAATGGCCAGCAATGTGAGACAAGACATACGATCCTTACACGTGCGCACCCCTTGAGTCATGGTAGCTTTCCAAGTGTGTTCACCTATTTGTCGAGTGTCCTTATTGCAACATGCGAGCAGCTCGTAGACTAATCCTGCCACCACCGACCGTGGGGAGGAGACCCAAAGAAATGGAAAAATTGTGTAAATGCAATCTTCCTGAGTCATAAATGTTTCTCCCTTAGGGATATGGGTGTGCATTAGCTGCTGGTGAAGTGCAATAGACTATCGATTGCATCATAGTCTTTCGTGCAATTTAAGTGTTTTCTTTCGCACACCGACTATCGCAATGGCGATGGCTGTTGTTTGTTTATTTGTCCACATGTCATGTGGCCAGCAAAGACGAAAGGATTAGTATTAGTGTTCGATAGACTAATGGGTTTCTGCAGTTTTATCTATATTTGCAGTCAATTTTATATATTTAAGGGTGATTATGTGAATAGGTGGTAGGTACGAATTGATCTAAGGATTGGGTAGGTATTTAGGGTGGAGTCACAGTCGGTCCTGAGAACATGGAAAACCATTTCTGCAGACTGTTAAATCTCGAAGACGACACCAATTCCGCTGTCAGGCAGAATGAACCATTCAACCTGGGCGATGAAAGCCAAGACTTCCGTCCACCTGACTAAAATGAAGTGAGGATAAGAAATATCCAGGCTGCTGGATCATACGGCTTAACTGCCGTGCTTTTCAAGGCAAGCGGAAATGGCTTGATAGAGAGCATACACCAACATGTCTCCAAGATTTGGTCAGGGGAAAGTATGCCTGATGAATGGAGCCTCAGCATTGTTTCCCGATCCATAAGAAAGGAGCAACTTTTACCCAGAGCCTTTAATTCAGCATCAATTTTAGGAGCTCCATATCTACATTTAGAAGCTTGATATATTTTTGCCAGCTAATACCGATAAATCAAGAATTTCGAAAATAGTATGGAAAAATGTTTACGGAAAGTCAGAATCGTTATCAGAAAATTTGTCGTTTGTTCGATAGAAACAAGCCCAACTCTCGGAATATTTCTTAAACTAGGACAGCTAATTTTTTGTTGTTTCGTCTAGCATTGTTAATTGTTTAGCACCGTTTAAACTGCGCCAACTGTATAGACGCATCAGTCGCCTTAACATCGTTTACAAGATCCTGTCTGCCATACTGTGTGAACAACTGAAACATTTTGTCAACGAACTAATTGGACACTATCAGTGCGGTTTTGGGCGCGAAAAGTCCACAACTGACCAAATATTCACACTACATCAGATCTAGGAGAAAACTCAAGAAGTCCAAATCGATACCCACCACCAGTTTATCGACTTTAAGGCTGCTAGTCTTGGCATCCCTCCCAAACTTGTCAGCATGTGCAGAATGACAATGGAAACGTTCGCTGCTCCGTAACGGTCGGAAACAATCTTACCGAGACCTTTGATGTCAAAAAAGGATTTAGACAAAGTGATGCGCTGTCATGTGATTTTTTTAACATCATTCTTGACAAAATTGTGCGAAGCGAGCTGTCAAGTATTAGCAGAGAAGCAGCAAAAATAGGTTTAGTGGTGAATGACAACAAGTAGTGATACTCAACATCGACGAATCGGACAGAATGCCACGATAGACGGCTACAACTTTGAGCTGGCTAGGTACTTTGTCTACCTCGGCTCCGTTATTACCTCTAAAAATGACCTCACAGCAGAAATCAAACGAAGAATTACCCTTGCCAACTGCTGTTTCTTTGGCCTAAGAAGGCAACTGACTAGTAAGGCATTTTCAAGTTACACTAAGGAGACTCCTTATAAGACTAAAACTCTTACCAGTCCTGCTCTATGGCGCAGAAGCATTAACAAAGGCGGATGTTAATCTCCTTGGTCGTTTCGAACGCAAAATTCTTCGAGTGATTTTCGGTCCCGTTTGAGTTGACGGCCTTTGGCGGAGGAGATTTAACAGCGATCTCTACGAGGTATACAGCGACTTCGACCTGTATCAGTCAACAAAGATGGCCATGCAGAGCGAATGGAGACCAAAGCGCTCCGGCAGAAGAGTCTTCGATTCCAACCTGGAGGGAAAACGCAGTAAAGAAAGACCTTGCCTTAGGTGGCGCGCACAAGTGGAAGGTGATCTCAACCAACTTGGAGTGCGCAACTGGAGGCGGTGACCCAAAGATCATGCTAACTGGAGAGCTTATTGGTTGCGACACAGGTCCACCCCGGACTGTAGCGACACCTATGAAAGTATTACTTACAAGTAAAAGATTAGTGAAATATGGTACTTTCGCAAATATTTCAGTCTTTAGTGGGATATTCCAGGACCTCAATGCACTTATCGCAAAATCTACAGACAACTTCTTCAGATATACCCACTTTTCTGATGTGTTCTTAAGTCTACAATGCCCAAATAGGAAGCCCTTAAAGATACGAAGATATTTTTGAACGCTTCTAACTTTTATCGGCTATGTAGCCCAAGAAGTTTCTCTTTCTTGAGTTACCTCAAGCCCTAAGTGTTGTTCGAAGTTGTAGCCCTTCTTTCCTTCTCAAATTTCTTGAATTCCTCTCTAAGACTGTGATACCCTATATAGCAAAAAAATTGTGAGAACTTTAATTGACGTTGAAAAGCCAAGACGATGGTAAAACTAATAAACTTACAGCAACTAAGTAAGCCTTCTGTGTATCTTCTGTATGATAAATCCTTCCTTAAACTTATTCAATTTATACCAAATTTAGACGATGCTCAGCAAGACACAAGTCATTTATTTTCGACATCGTTTAATTTTGTACATAACAATTTCCTTTTGCGAGCTGAAAGGCTTATACATCAAAAGCAACATAAAGTTGTCTCAATATAAGATCTCTACTCAAAAGGAGTTCAAACTTTTCCGTTTCATGTTTGGTTAGAATCTGCTATTTAACCCTATTAACAACTTCTGAGCCCAAAAGTCAAAAAAAGTCTGCCCAACTCTTTGTGTCTATTTTAACAAACAACTTACAAGCCCCCATCAACGGAAAAGGATGTCTAATGTCTTTTAGCTGAATGTAACTTTTTCACATTCCTATTTTCGACGTTTCCGTGGGATATATGCAAACTTTCTACATGTAAATAGGATGTTCACCACTTCCTGGCAAAAGAAAGGACGAACATTTCTTTTGAAATGCGAATCAAGTTTTATGCGCGCACTGGTTATATACGTTTTGTTAAACATTTCCGCAACATTTTCCATGAATTCATTTCTGGAGCTTGGTAGCAATAACTTGGAAGAATTATGGCCGTTATTTTGACAAAATTGCGTCCCATTTAGAACCTACAACGAGCTGTGAGACCGCCCTAATGGTAAACAAATTCCATCTGGCGATGTTGGTAATTAACGATGTTATGCGTCGACATTCTGAATGTGTGTGTCGTGTGTGTGTTGTTGAATGAGATTGATTGCAGATGTTGATGATGGTCGCAAAGAGTTGAATATTTTTGTCTGGCATGGGGCCAGGATATTGAGCATACAGCATACTGTTGACAACACACACACATTATCGCGAACATATTCATTCGTACTAATTGTATCAAAATTTATGTATAGTGTCATTTTGGCCAGAGGTTTCCTCTGATGTCTGATCATTAGCCAACGCATATGTGCTGGCTAATGATCAGAGAAAACGTTTTACGAAGTTCTAATGGGTTTTGTGATTTTCCGAAACTTGACAAAGTTAATGGGTTCCACTGGCAGTCTGAATGACATTTTATTAATGTAAATAAACATCCAGGATGTAGTGATGGGGCGCGTAGCATTATTTCGAAAATTTGAGGGATTTTTATATGAATGGAAATGCACGTGGTTTCTAAACAGTTTTGCAGCGTTGATATTTTTCAGTCATCCATGGGGTCTATTACCTAGCATTTTCTCTAGATTCTCAAAGGAAAGCCAGAATTTCTGACCGCTCCATGCTCCATCTCGGCTATCGGTTATATCTTATATCAGGGGTTCCCTAATTGGGCGTCGCGTGCCGCTATCCTTAGGGCTTCGCAAGTTTTATTTTTTCACTGCTGTAGGACTCCGAACAAAGGAAAAGCATTACGATACTCTTTACGAATACCAATAAGAGCAAAGTCGGACCGAAATGCAATAGTTACATTGCAGTCGAAGATTAAGTGCGTTTGTGTTTGCGGCATTTCCAGTCAGACTTGCTTCATGGCTGGCGCTCGTATATTTGCCTGGAACTTTAAATTCAATAAGTTCTTTTCAGTAATTGGTACGGATCGTTGCCAGCCAGATGATTCGTTGGGAGCATTGCCGCGGTCCCTGAGAGTGTACAGGAGAACCCGAGGAATCGGCCTTTCGCAGATTCCAACTTGGCGAATTTTGCATCGGGACTTGGGCTTACGCCCATACAAGATCCAACTAATCCAGGAGCTCAAAGTTAATGAACATAGACAAAGCCGTTTGTTCGCTGACTTGGCTTCGGAGCGTTTGGAAGAGGACCTCAATTTTGACCGAAAAATCATCTTTAGCGATGAGGTGCATTTTTAATATGAATGCGGGAATGTGAACAAACAAAATTGCCAGAAATATGGAACGACGATTGAACCGTCCTTATTGAAAAAGCCTTTAGTAAGATCAGCTTCTTTTCACATGTCTGTACTTTTAGAAGGGCTTCGCAAAAATGTTTCAACCTCTCTAGGGAGTCGTATGTAGTATGAAAAAGCTTGGGAACCACTGTCTTATACCATATCGCACCGTATATCTTGGCCTTACCAAGACTACCACCTAGCCTACTTCGGATAGGTCTGGCCTGACAATACATGAACCCGTTAAAAGGGACCTATACCAAAGTTCTGATTAAAGGAATCGATAGAATATTACGTCTTGCTGGCATATTTCTCTATTTGAAAGGAGGCAGGACAAAGCTTGAAAATCATTACTAAAGGGTGTCCAATAATTCACGCAAAGAAAAAAGTCCAATGGCGTTAAATCGTAAGATCTGGATTGTCAATTCTGATCGCAAAAATGGCCGATTACACGATTAGGAAATGACTTATGCAGTAATTGAATTGTTTCTCTGGCTCTATGGCAGGTTGCACCGTCTTGTTGAAACCACATGTTGGTCACATCCACATCTTGTAATTGAAGCACTAAAAACTGGGTTATCATGTCACGACAACGAGCACCATTAATAATTGTTACTGCCTGAACAGCCGCATTTTCGAAGAAGAATCGTCCGGTAATGCCTCCAGCACAAAATCCGCATCAAACAGTCACGCGTTGTGGATGAATTTGTTTTTCAACAATTACTCGTGGGTTTTCTAAGCCCCAAATGCGACAATTTTGACGTTTATCGAAGCCATTAAGATGAAAATGAGCTTCATCACAGACTGTAGCTGACAAAACTTCATTATTTTTAAAATATTGCTCAACAATGAAAATGCGTTGTTCTTTCGTATAGTGCTTCATTTTTACTAACCCCAAACTGTCAACTGTCAGCTGTCAGCTGTCACCTGTCACATTGTTATCTTTTCTTCTGTTGGCATCACTGTACTATTAAATGGCGCAAAATTCAAAAGGGCAGCGAATACGTCACTGCTCTTAGCTCCCACATGTAATGTAATAAATTATCTTAAAATCACTCATATGCAAAATCAAGTTCAATAAACAGACACTTATGATGCGCAAACAAACACTTGCACCCTATCGATCCTTCCCACTCACTAAAAAATCAGAAAAACACCTTCTCTCAACCCCAAAGACCGACCCCCTCGTGTTCGAATCGAGTGCGTAGAACTTTTACATCAAAAATAGATAAGAAAAAAATACACTTTCTAAAAAAAAAAAAATAATCATCCTTAAGTGAAAGTCACATATCAATCGATTGAATCACTTGATAGCACTCCCACCGACAGCAAGTACCTTGAAGAGAAGAAAAGTGTCATTATTCTTGAAAAGGGATGACTTCTCGCACCATCATTAGAGCGATGGCATCCAGGGATCAATATACTAGCTAACGCCTCTCCAAAGCCAAACAGCGGTGATAACAAGAAATCAAATCAAAGGGAAAATATCTGCAAATCGAAATCTCTTCTTTGGCATTGAAAACAATTTTTGCTCTCCTAGGGGTTTTTTTCTTCCAATTTTTTCTTGACGAAAAGCATTCCGATTCAAATGAAAGATACACCGAATCGAATGAATGGATGCAGGACAATACAAAAAAAAAATTCAGAGAACACGAAGACATACTACACTTAGGCAAATTAATTGTTTCTTGGAAGCTGAAGCAACTTAAATAATGTCTGGAACGTTTCCCGTCAATTGATGCTGAATGTGTACCATTTACAAACGCCCATCATCATCGTCGTCGTCCTCGTATCACTATCACCAGTGACTTTCGTTCTTGAATTTTGAAAATTAAATTGATATAGGTTCGCAATATGCATGGAGTGGAAATGGTATCTTTTCCTTTTGTCTGGCTTTGAGAATTTCACTTTTTTTTTTTTAAGATATTGCCAGAGGGGGGAGCTGGAGGTATATATATTTTTCGTTCAATTTTTTTAAAATAATTTTAATTAACTGAAGTTTTCGAATGGATGCCGATGGATAAATGGCCGATTCAGCTTTGAATGGAGAAAATCTAAACTATTCGAATGAATTCGGAAAAGTCGTGAGCGAAATTGCAAAGTATAGATGAAAATAAAATGAGAGAAAACAGTCGGAAGAGTTATCGTTATCATTATCAGTGTTTGAATATATTTTTGCCCGTCAAATTTGAAACGTTATTTGTATATTTCAAAGAGAAGTAATATTTGGGAGGATCGGGGTAAATACCCCATCGCAGCTGAGATTAATCGACTCGATTTGGTTGTGTTTTCCACGGTATCCTTGAATTTGTCTACAGATGCCAAGGAGATGAATATAGTTTCCTTGGATATTTGGCTGAACAGCTATTGCGTTTGAGTTTCAGTGATTAAAAGAAAAAAATGTTGCAGAAGGAAGATACATTTATGTGAGACCAACCAATATCCTTTACGAATTGTGGTAAGTCTATTTTTAGAATATAGATGGCTAAATTTGTTTTCGGCTATAGTTGTAAATATAAATCTCTTCTTAAGGTGCTAGTACTCGGTATGTGGCGCTGACGTCAACAGAGAGGGCACAAAGAGAGCTCGTACACGGCATGTACCCATTGAGACCATTCGCTGACGTCAAAATGCACCTTAAATCGACTGCTTGATACTGACAATTTCATACCAACGCAACGGTTTCATTTCCATTAAGCGTTGGAGCTGTTTGGAGATCATGATTGCTCATTGCTCACAGAAGTAAATTGATCTAAATCAATAAATTAATTAAATTGAGAAAAACTAATAAACTTAGAAAATATTTACACACTTTTTAATGTGCCTAAGAAAATGTTTCTTATTTTAAGAACGTGATTCTTATTTTAAGAATGTGCTTCTTATTTTAAGAAAATATTTCTT
Source organism: Cheilosia soror (assembly GCA_949372485.1). Taxonomy (NCBI): domain Eukaryota; kingdom Metazoa; phylum Arthropoda; class Insecta; order Diptera; family Syrphidae; genus Cheilosia; species Cheilosia soror. The sequence continues at coordinate 6,856,955 of OX443562.1, read as the reverse complement.
ATTACAACAAACGCATAGTGTAAAACAATATGATAGGTTTTTAGACAAATTGTGCTGCTCAACGCAACTAAATCAAATCAAACAGTCCTTACATTGAGTAACACATTTTTCGTATGGATTTGAACGTGGATCAGAGTCATGTGAGTTTGTCCTTGAGAAAACTGAGAGTGTAGAGGTAGGTACACTGAATTAGCAACTAAGAGACGCGCCCACTGTCATACTCGCATAGCGGCGAGTTAGCTCCAGCACATCTGTTAACTCGTAATGCTTATTAATAAACATATCTTAGCTTTCACTGACATTTCTTAAGGAGCGGATAACTTAACTCACCGAATTTGGCGCATAGAGAGTGGTTAACTTACTCACACACAGAGATAACTTTGTCCAACTGCTATAGACATATTTCAAATACACGTATACCAACAAAAAGTTCGATTGGATGCGAGAAAATTAAAAGCTGAAAGAGAATTTCAGAGAGAATCTAAGAATCACAAGCGAAAGCACCATAACATGCTCTGAGCATAAAAGTGTCAGCTGATAGAATATGACAGATTCACAACCATGTTTAGTACAGTTTGGACGCAGTGCTGCCGTTTCATGATAAATAGTGGATAGCTAATATGGATATAAGATGTATGTATTTATGAATAATAAAAGTTATCAAACGAACAAGTCCACTATCCGTCTGCTAGCTATAAGATGGATTAAAGAGCGGATAGGGCTTTTTTATTAATACCGCTGTCGGTGCATAAGAAAAACATTGACGAACAATAAATAAGAAATTGGAAGGAATACGAAGGAAAGTATACAAAAAGGACTACATGTTTTTTATTATAAGACCTGCATAAAGACCTTTGGGAAGAAGTAGGGCTTTCAATCGAACATAGTGCACTGGATGTACACCGCGATTGTAAGACCAATTCTGACCTATGGCTCGGTTATTTGGCTGGAGGCTGGTAACACTAAATCCCACCTCAAGATTCTGAACAATGTACAAAGAATTGCTAGTAGATAGGTATAAAGGGTTCACTCAAATCTACACCACTATGCCCAGAATCGTTAGTGAACCTACAATCCATCGAGCTATACACTAAGAACATGGCTTTGGTTGCCAGACTAAGAGAGAACAACATTTGGAAGTCAGAATCGTTCAATCACTTGCACATACTTCACATCTTTGATCAGAGCGGAATCATGCCACTCGCGAACTACAAGAAACCGATGTATGACTTTGGCAAGAATTTTACAGTCTGGACTGGGTTTCTCCGAGTACTGTCAGAAAAGGTAGATATACCAATATTTACAGATGGCTCAAAGACGGAGAGTGGAACGGGAATAGGGGTCTTCTCAAAAGATCTAAGTATCAGCGCAGCACTTTAAAAGCAGAAATCTACGCGGTTCAGCGACTTCTACGTGGACAGGCAAGCAGCACTTAAAGTGACTAACTTCAATCTTGTAAACTGCAAATCTGTAAGTCTGTGCCTCTCGGCATTTAGAGCAATAAACCATCGCACAGTACAGTACAGAACGAGGCTGCAGATAAACTGGCCAAACGCCAAACCACCACATTTCCAGTTGTACAATAACTCGCAGCTAGTGGCCTGCTATCGATTGAAAGGGTAAAATATTCTAACATCTTTTGATAGACCCGAAATCCGAGTGCTGGGGCGATGAAGAGGAAGAATAATCTGTGAAACATCTCCTGTGTCACTGCCCAGCTCCTGGAAATACTTAACTCATCATATACCACCATCCCCGTCGTTAGGAAATACAGTTTTGGAAAATAATTTTTTTCTTCTCCCGGAAAAGGCGAACCTATAACGCTTCAACAGCTCCCCGAGATGCTTGCAGATGTATGTTAGTTCTGCACTTAAATTGCTGCAAATTGTAGTCTTCTAGAAATATATCCCCAGGGGCCCAGGAAGTGAGTTCCAAAGTTTGCTTGTCCTGTAAGAGAAGGAGTTTTGGAAAGTTGATGACCTCGCGGAAATACTGGACCGAACAAAATGGGCCAATGGCGTTTCGACACTGAGCCCAAAAAGTATGGTTTGGTGCACCGACGGAATGAAAATGAAATTTGGAGTTGGTGCTGGCGTCTTTAGACCCCACACTAAGGTCTCGAATATGTGAATATGTCCCACGATTTTTTAGGCAGAAATCCATGCCATTAAGATCTGCACGGTTAGAAACTTTAAAAAGGGAATTAAAGGCACCAAAATTCTAATCTTCTCTGATAGTCAAGCGGTCAAATACAATGGACTCAAAAACATGCTATAATGCCTTGCAAGCCCCATCCAAACACAGAAATGTCAAATTTGGACTGGTACCTGGCCATCAAGGTCCGCAACGAATCGGTGGACCAACTATAGCTAGGGTCCGCGTTATATGGACTACTGCAACAACTTTGTCTAAACCACTCGGAAAATGTTCCGGGTTTAAGACAATCTAATAGATTAATAAAACTTTACTCCTACAAGGAAATCCTCTAAATAAAAAAAGTTTCAGAAAGCTGGTGGGCATTTTTAGGACAAGAAATTTGTGTCCAAAGACAGAATGCAGGTTCTGTCTTGAGGATGAAGAATCCTCCGAGAACATTCTTTGTGATTGCCCGGCACTTCATTGGTTAAGAATACGTGGAGATACGTTCACCAGCAGAGCTCAGGAACTCCACTAATAAGGATATCTTGGCCTTCACTAGGGTTTCTTGATTAACTCTATTCCTCTTTGATACAATAGATCGTTTTAGTTCGCAGTGTCAGAAAACTTAAAAAAAAAAGTGTTTACAGAAAATGTTACGCATACCCCCAGTCAAAAATAAAATTAGGAACCACCGAGTGCGTCCATTCTTATATGTACTTACGTACAATAAAAAAATGATGCCTGATAGCTTTTTCATACTTTTTGAAAGACTACATCGCATCGTCCCGGTTATTATTCAATGAACGTCTCGTTCAGAGCGAAACAATTCAAGCCTTATGATGTTCTTCTTGGAACAGAGTCTACAATGAAATTTAGAATTTCATCGAAATCACACAAATGACAGACAACTTGAATGTCTTCTCCATCCCTTCGTGCAAAGTTGACTTTCTTTTCTCAAAGATCTTAAAAAAAAATTACTCATAACAATCCGTTTTTACTCCATAGACACTGAGCACAAGTCTATACACAAAAGCACGAGTTGCTTTCTTAACTAAATCATCCACAATCTACTTCCAAAAAAATCGAAAAAGGAAGCAAATCCTTGATTTCTATAGTCAACTCAACCCCTGCTGGAAAGTAAACAAAATTTCTGGGCTACCGAAAAAAAAATAAAAACCCAATTTCCTAGAAGAGTAAACCCATTATCCCAGTTTTAAGGGACAACATTTCAAGAGGAAAAATGATAAATCACTGACTTCATTAATCATCCATGTGTCCCTGATGCCACCACACCCATCTACAAACATAATATCACCTGTATAAGAGTATTTGGCTTGCAAAAGAGAATTTTATTTTCTCGAATCCTTTTTGTTTATATTGCTGGGTTGGCAGAATTTTGTTTGTTAAATATTTCCTTGCTTACATCCGTCTGCCTTTGAATTTCATGGAAGGAGCATCTGAATTAAATCAAAGCGATTTCACTCACGACATAGTGAATTAGATTCTCACACAGCGATTTGTGAATATAAGGAACATTTATGCGAATGGAGGACATTTATTACAACAACGAGTGGTACAGGGATGGGAATATGTAGGCCAAATCGTATATATAACACAAATGGAAAATGGTACTTATCTGATGTTGGGGATGCAAATTAGGTCATGGTTAATGATCCAATTCAAATAAGGAGATTGTAGACTTTCTTTAAGAAAGTTGAACAAAAAACATTTTGGCTGCCAAAAATGGAAAAGGAAAGGAATTTCCGTTAAAAGAAAGAGAAATAATTTGGTAGTGCAAATAGGAGCTTAAAGATTGGAAAAGTGAGTCAAACTTTAAGACTTTTAACAATGACAGAAATAAGAGAGCAAATTTAAAATGTTTTTGTAACTTTCACAGTGGAATTTTCACATTAATTTGCAGATGCATATTCATATTTGGTAGCTCTACCCTTTCGCTATTGCTTTTTATCAAACAACTATAAAGCAACAGGTATAAATCGGCAACTTGCAGGCAAGGCCGTAGGTAGGGGGGGATCACAGGGGTTTGTGAAATTTTTAACAAGTGCACTTTTTTAAAACCAGAATAGAGCAAATCCTAACAAAAATGAGCCAATTCGTCATTTTACCTCACTAAATACAAAAAGATTCAAATCAAATCATGCACAGCATTGACTTTTTTCAATAGGAAAAATTTGATACCTATTTTTGAAACTATTAAGCTTTGTGGACGGCAAGAATTAGCCTTAAGAGGGACATGTGACTCCGGTCCAATCGAATTTAATGAGTCAGAACCAATAGTAAACGATGGTAACTTTCGAGCTTTGCTAAGAATGCGAAGCAAATGTGGCGATTTAAATCTTAAAAAATATTCCGAAAATTTGAATTTGAACGCTTTTATTTAAGCCCTACCATTCAAAACGAATTGATTGCTGTATGTGGTAATATTGTTCAGAATAAAATAGTTGAAGCAATAAATTCAGCAGAGTTTTTTGCAGTTTTAGCAGATGAAACTACTGACATTTCACGAAAGGAGCAGATGTCAATATGCGTTCGCTACGTTGATTATAAAGACGACATTTTTATCTTACGAGAAGATTTTTTGGAATTTCTCCATGTAGAAAGCACTACCGAAAAATACTTAGCTAACAAAATTCTATCTGTATTACAAAATTTGGAAATAAATTGCAACAACTTAATTTAACAAGGGTACGATGGTGCTTCCGCTATGAGGGGTAGTTTTAAAGGTGTCCAAGCAGTTGTACGTTCATTGCAGTGCACATTCATTAAACCTCGCTTTAGGACATTCTTGTCAAATTCAGCCGTTAAGTAACATGATTGGTATTGTTAAATCGGTTGGAATTTTTTTTTAAACTATCCGCAAAACGAACACACTTGAAGAAGAAAAGCTTGTTTTAAATACGTTTCAAAAAATTCGAGAAGATGTTAGTTCAGAATTTAAAGATATTTTTGAGGCTGCACAAGGCCTTTTAAGTATTGTGGATGAAACTGAAACCTTGAAAATTTCACTAACAGTATCGAAGCAGCAGCATAGGGCCAATGTAAACGCGTCTGATCCTGAAAACTTTTATAGGATGGTTATTATGATTCCCCTTTTGGACGACTTCATAACTCAGCTCCAAACGCGGTTCGAGCGTTCTATCATCGTTATATATTTGATCCCGTCAATACTTGGTAAAAGCGAAACAAAATTTAACGAAGAAAATTTTAAATTTTATAAAAGGTTTTTGGATTGGGATAGCTTGAAAGCTTTGTTTCTACTGTGGAAGACAAAATGTCATGAACAACCCGAGGCGCTGCGTTCACAAAACGCCATAACAGCTTTAGGAGACTGCAGTAACATTTTTTTCCCAACATACATCGACTTTTAAAAATGTTGGTAACCTTACCAGTATCGACATGTACATCAGAAATAACGTTTTCGACGATGAAACGCTTAAAAACTTTTTTAAGAAACTACCGGTGAAGATCGACTTACTGGTTTAGCCTTAATGTCAATTCATCGGGAGATAGAAATAAATACTGATACTGAAGTATTTGATGTATTTGCAGCAGAGAAGGCCAGGCGATCAAATTTAGTTTTATAAAATAATTCTTTAGTTTGTTTTGTTGAATATAGCTACTTTTTTTTAAACTATTCCTACTATTGTTATAATTACTAATTAATAAAAAATGAAATTTGAAATTTAAGATTATTTTATTTTCCTCAATCGCTTCCAACCTTTAAAATGAAAAGTTATTTTTTAAAGATCATATTGGGTTCAAAACTCTTAACTCCAAAAGACGAAATGTATGCTCTACAAAATCCTTATTCTGCCAGTTCTGCTTTATGGCGTCGAGTGCTGGACGATAAGCATGAAGGGAGAGCTGATAATGGGCTCCTTTGAAAGAAAAATACTACGACGGATTTTTGGTCCTATGTGGGAGGAGGGTGAGTAAAAGAGAATACACAACTGCGAACTCTATAAGCTGTACCAAGATGTGGATGTAGTCCAAAAAGCCAAAATACGTCGACTACATTGGCTCGGCCACATCATTCGCTCAATGGACAATAATGCTGCGGCTAAGAGGGTTCTTCGCCTAACCTAACCCAGAACCAAACCATCGCGGATGCCAAAGCGCTTGGTTAGGACAAATGTAGCAGCGTGCCCGGGATCGTAGAGGATGGAAGGCTGAAGTTTCTCAGGCAGAGACTCTTAACGGGTCGGGAGCCCGATAAGGAAGTAAGTAACTTTATTGATTAATTTAAGTCAATCTACAGAATCTCGAAATTATCGTCTAAATGTTTCTTATTATACCCAGAAATTGTTTCTTATTATAAGAACTTGTTTCTTATTTTAAGAACTTGTTTCTCAATGGGCGCAGTTGCGTAGTTGCGGTTAGTGTCCTGGACTAGTGTGCGAGGGATCTCAGCTCCTATCCCCGGAAAAACACAAATTACATCTTAAGGTTTCTTCTACTGCGCCACCTTTCGCGAACATCCGAGAGTATGACTAAATACTTGACTTGGCACAAATTGTAGGTCCCTTCCATTCGTCGACAAACTCATACAAAGGAATGGTTGCGAGAAGCTAGGCCTGTCTTCCGTCTATTATTTTTTCTCAATTTAAGAAATTTTTCTTACTTTAAGAAATAACGCATTTTGTGTATTAAAAGGTAGTTTGTCATCAGACTCCATTAAATTGGTAGTAAAATAGATTGTTTGAAAACTTTACACAGTTAGTTCTACATTCCTTTTGAAAAGTCATTCACCCCTATTTCCGTTGGCGTTTATTTTATCTAAATGACTCGCAATTCATTTAGTCGATATTTGTTACTTTTTTGAGGCAAATGATTGGAAATGATGGTGACCACGCATAGAAAAGGAAATAAAAATGTTAACAAAAGTTTGACAAAAATCTGAACATCGTTTTTACAATGACATGAAACATGAGTCGTATATATGACAAACGCTTCACTTCGTCGTCAATTAACCAAGTGCCTACCATTTGTGGCATCTATAACCAAAAACCGGGCTAACTTGAGAGGCTCGTGCTGGTCGAAACCCAGATCAACTCAGGACTGCGACACCACTTAAGTATGTAAGTTAAGTCAAAAAGTGAGTACCTACAGTCTGCCAAACCCTGTAACCCCTATGACATTTCATTTGTGTTCCCTCTTTCATTTAGTGGTAATAAAATGTTGGCTCATAAAACTGCTGACAGATTGCAGCTCCTTCCATTATTTTCCCTAAATGAAACGGCAATAACATTTCGAAATATTTATGTGTACCTACACACTTTGTATCCTTAGGGGTGGTAGGTATATTGCTATCACTGTGATCGTTGACCCCATCAATCAAGTATTTCTATTTACACTTAAAAAATAATTAAAACTTGAAATTCGCCTGCAATTAGCTCAACCTTCAAGAATGCAAAAAAAAGGAAAAGTGCCGATTCCCCCCTTTTCCCAATGAATCCCGTTAATCTTCTGGCAAACACCATTCGTATACTCTGCCATTTATCATCGCGTCTTTCAATTAAATAAAGGCTATTAGCACCTGGACTATGATCTTCGTTGCTGTAAATAACCTATCTAAACTGAGCAAGGACGAAACATCGTAAACAAGCAGTCTAAATGAAGAAAAAGTGAATTCCCATCCAAGTTACTCTTGAATAAAGGCGGCCGGCAGACTGAGTAGAAAAGTTTAATTTCCATAATTAATTTACGACTTTTCACTGCTCGAATGCATCCACAATTCCTTTGTCCTTTGTTTGGGAGGGTTTTTTTTTTTTTTTTTTTGAGCGAGAAAACAATTTGTCTTTCATAGCATAGCTAACCACAGCCAATCGATCGTGCGTGAATCAACAAAGTGACGGCGACGCTAAGTGGTTGGTATACATAGAAGTGGAAGTGCCTTCACAGAGATGTGATTGGAGTCCTGCAAATGGAAAACAACAAATCATCAGTTTAGTCCCATCTGACAATGACCTAAAACTGATGACCGTTTGTTGGCCTATTTTATACCGATAGTTCGAGATGATATATGCTATAGCCAGATGCCTACAGGTCGAATGGTGGCAGTTTCCAACAATCACTTCAGTTTGTCGCTCTAAATCGAAATTAATTGCCGTTTCGTGTCAAAGTTGGAAGCCAGTTTTTGAGTGGAGAAAGATGACAAACTTTTTTTTTTGTGCACTTAAGTGGGTTGTATGTTAGGCAAAAGTTAAGGTACTTGATTTTTTTATTTTTAACATTAAAACTTGGACAATTGTCCAAGTGAAATGGTAAATTAGAAAAACATGGCTTGGGGGAAGTTCCATCAGTAGCCGGAGATTCAGTGGAGGATTGTCTGGATTGTGGTTGATAAATTAATGGGTCAGCAGACGGATCATGACCCATTTGGATAACTTAAAAGCAAAAAGTCATTTAAATGTAAAAAAAGAACACCAGTAGGTAGAAAGAAACTTTGAAGGTTATATCAATTGCGAGGAAGGAGGCTCTATCCGACCACTAAAGTACAAAAAGTCTCTAACAATGTTCGTCCTCTTGTTCGATGAAGAGTACATGTAGCCAAGAACAAAGCTCATTAATCCTTACATATAATAAAACTGTAGGCATTTTCTTTGTCAGCTAAAAACTCGAAAACTACTGGACAGATTTCGATGAAACTTTTTTTAAATGTTCCTTAAGACTGTGAGACTGCTATAGGCTATGTCGTTTATAGCCACGTCCTTAGGAACAGTTTTTAGCCAAAATGTATTTTTTGAAGTGAAAATTATATACATACATATATACCTTGCTACGAATGGACGTTTATACTTTTGCGATCGTCAAACAAACACATTCGATAAGGGTTGATTTGTTTTCGCAGTGAGTGCTATGGTCAGTTGTATATTATGTAGGTATGTATATTATGATTGTATGTCCGATTAAGGATGGGGATGGGGTGAGTCGTGCGTGCTGCAGATTGGCATGGGGTATATTAATAATCTTCATAAGAGAAGAGACGTATAATACAAAACAGGTTTCATTTCAGAATTTCATTCGATATGTGGTATGGTAACTGTGTTGGGTTGGGGTAGGTAGTTGTTTGGATTCTATAGGAAGAGGGAAGCAAAGGAAAGGAAAGGAAATGCAGTATATCTGTATATTAAACAAGTAGCAAGATCAATGAGAGGGAGGGCGATGCAGAGGGTGCACATTATATATCCAATTCATTACATCCATTATCGCATATCGCCACGCAACGCAGTAGGAATTTTATTCTGATATGACGTAACAGGGTAGGGTTGGGGTAGTTGTTTGGATTCCATAGCTCTACTTTGGGGTTGTTGTCGCACATCGAAAGCAATTTTTCTTGAACAGATAGGTACTGTGTATGAGTGACTTACTTCTGTCCATCCAGTTTGTGAAATATACATATATTATCATAGTAAAGACGAAAGCCGATTGTTAGATACATACTTGAATTGTTATTGATTTTAGAAGTTAAATTGAATACATAGATACCTATTGATTTCTGAATTTAAACTTCATCAGCAAGGTAAGTCCGAAAAAATTAAGCTCTGATTTAAAAAAAAAAATTAGTTCAGACTATTCCTTCGCGAGATAAAAAACCGATTTTGCTGAAATTTTGTTGTGTTTGAGTGGGTCCTTGGATGGTTTAGATTCACAAATGGACCCGATAGGTGGCGCTGCAATTGGGTTCCAGGAAGTTTACTATTTTTAAAGGCTTTTACTTAACTTCGTGAAAAATTTGTTGTGTCAAAATCTTGCAAGTCAAATTTGAACCACTTTCTCTAAACTTAGAACTTTGAAATTTTCCATGCTGGTTGGGTTGTGAAGACAATGCAATATTTAGAAAGAAATTTTGGATTTTGACTTCCCCTGCCCCTTTGAGGTAGGCTTTTTCATAACGCATGATCCATTAGCCGTATTAACTTGAAACTTTATATGTCAATAGGTAAGTCAAAACTATTACATACCTAATTGATACTTTGTACCGATTCGTCCTATAAGGGTTGAAAAAAGGGTGCAAACTTTTCTATTTTGACTTTACTACGCTCAACTTGCCATTATGCTCATAAATATATGTAGGTCAACTCAAAAAATCCTTTTAATTGTTATGCAATACTTTACCGAGTATTTTGAGCTAACATTCATTTTTCTAATCCATCCAGAGGGCAAGATATAATAAATTGAAAATAGATCTTATTCGGCCAAATGCGAAAAAAATTGCTTTCTTGATTGCAGTTGTGCTTGGGAAGGGTAGTTTTATTTGCGTTCTAAAAATAGAATTGTCACTGCGGCGGGCATTCAGAATGTATGCTCATACATATGTATGGCGCAGTTGAATTTGATGTATAGGGAATGGATTTGGATTTGTACAAACTATGTACATATGTACGTATATAGGAGTTTGTGATGCGTAAATATGTAGGTATGCACATGCACAATCGTACATACTTATATTTGAGATCTGCAGCTATGGAAAGTGTATAGGTAGGTAGGTACGCGTAGTAATATCAATCAAACCATACCTGTCATTCATTTATGTGAAATACATACATACCTATCTATTATGTCCATTGACTTAGGACTTTGAAATTTTGCATGCTGATGTTTCAGTTTTGATGACAATACAATAAACTAATATGCAGTAAAAAAAACCTTTTGTAAGCATGTAGGTAGATATTAAACTGCACTAAAAAGCAAAAAATAAAATAATAGTTTAAAAAACTAAAAAACGCTTTTATAAGTACATAGGTACTGCACTAAAAGCAAAAAAATAAGAATTAACCAATCTATTTTTAAGGTTTATCCTGGAAGGGGCTTAGTGTAAGCCATGTTTGTAGTTATGTATTGTATTATTTGAGTGTAAACTACACAAACATGGCTTACACTAAGCCCCTTCCAGGATAAACCTTAAAAATAGATTGGTTAATTCTTATTTTTTTGCTTTTAGTGCAGTACCTATGTACTTATAAAAGCGTTTTTTAGTTTTTTAAACTATTATTTTATTTTTCATCTAAACGTTTGGATTGATTTTGATTATATTGTTTGTGTGTGAACAAAACAAAACAAGTGAGACACATAAATGTACTATTTAAATATGTATATTGTTATTAGTTTAGGTGACTGAATTTATTTTGGTTGTTTTGCCGTAACAGGGTAGGGTTAGGGTAGTTGTTTGAATTCCATAGGAAAGAAAATGCAGTATTACAAACAAGTAGCAAGAGTACGGCGAGGGAGGGCGATGCAGAGGGTGCATATATCCAATACATTACATCCATTATCGATATCGCCACACAACGCAGTAGGAATTTCATTCTGATATGACGTATGCATTTTTTGAAGTGAAAATATATACATACACATATACCTTGCTACGAATGGATGTTTGTACTTTTGCGATCGTCAAACAAAAACAAAACAACACTAGCATACGGATACCTGTCATTCTAAAAGGGTTGATTTGTTTTCGCAGTGCTATCATGGTCAGTTGCACTTTTGTTGTAATTTTAAATGAACCAAATATAATTTTGTGCGAGCGGGCAAGGCGAGCACGGGTCCAGCTAGTCAATCATAAAGCAAAACAAAGGATAGAAGGCTCGAACTTGTGTTTATGCCTGTATAAAGAACCATGTTGAATATGTACAATGGACAAACTAATAAGTCTGCTGAAGCGATTCTTTTAAAACGGTGGGAGATGAAGTTGATCCAAGCACTATCTTATTCGCAAAATTAATGTAATCTCGGCATCATGTGCCTCATACCCAAGAAAGACATTCTCGGAACTGCATCCACTATGAAGAAATACGTCTACAAAATGTTGTGCATCTTGTCAGCTATACATATAAGTGCGGATTTTCGGCCTTCTTCACAGAATTTTCGGGAACTGAATCGTCTCATCTAGACAAATATAACTTTGAGGTGGATAAGGACTTCTTTTACCTAGTCTCCGCTATGAACTCAGGCAATGACACCGGCGAGCGCTGAGATTAAACGAAGAATAACTTTTGCCAATTGCTGTTTCTTTGGGCTAAGAAAGCAACTGAGTAGCAAACAACTAAAGTGACCCTTTATAAAACCCTAATAATCCCCGTCCTTCTCTATGGTGCATATGCATGGACTCTATCAAAAACGGATGAGGTTACCCTTGGTTGCTTCGAGAGGAAAATTCTTCGAGTAATTTTCGGCCCCGTCTGCATAGACGATGAATGGAGGAGGAGATAAAGCGACGAAGGGTACAGGCGGGTACAGCGACATCGACCTAGTCAGAAGAGTAAAGGTCCAACGACTTAGGTGGCTGGGTCATGTAGAGCTAATGGACACAGCAAAGGGAAGGCGCAGTAGAGGAAGACCGCGACTCAGGTGGGGCACGCAAGTGGGAAGGCGACCTTAAACAACTTAGCATGCAAAACTGTAAACAGCTGGCCAAAGATCGTGCTGGCTGGAGACGCTTGTTGGTCGAGGGTTGAGGCCCAGATTCACCCGGGCTGTAGCGCCACCTGAAGTAAGTAAGTAAGAATCGTCTCATCCGTGAACGAGCAACATCTGACAGAATCCGGTTTTGTTTTAAATCATCACAAAAACGTAAAGTACGTTAATGGATAAGGCAATTCGACCCCAGTCAGTATAATTTATACAAAAATTCAAACAGGATAGGAAATTTTCACTACTTCCTCATCCTTACTCAAAAAAGTCATTTAAAAATTACCAGAGGCGACCTGTCGATCTAATCCATTCGTCCGAGTGTCGGAGCGTAGTTATTCAACTTTAGATTATTGCAGATATCTTTGAGTGTAGGTTAGGTATAGGTTTAGGTTCCTAGCTGACAGACCTTCATGGTGTCTTGTATGTAGAACCTAATCATGCAACTTTAAGGAATATTGTGTACGGAACTATGTACCTTCCCAGTGGCACCACATTCTAAGATCATCCGCATCGAGTTCATGCTTTATAAAAAATTGGAGGAAAGTTGTAATGCAGATCACCATGGAGAAGTGTAAGCAAAAGACTTAATTGATGGTCTAGCTAATCTAACCAAACTGTTTGAAATAGTTCTTAATATGTGATTGAACGTGCCAGCAGTGGCTCAGTGGCTGGAGTCCATAATCATTGCTTAAACATTCTCAGGTTAAACCCCTAGAAAAACGCGAGTTAGACATTAAGATTAAGGTTTTTTTCAGTGCGGCAAATATCGCGAACTTTTTACTTTTACGTATTGCCGTAGAGATCGCATTAGTACCAGAATACGTGAGGAACTCAATGTCGAGCAGATATTTCTCCGGACGGAGCGGTCCATACTTCGGTGGTTTGGTCATGTTAAACGCATGCTATGGAATCCTTACCATCAGGCAGGCGTCCTCTAGGTAGACCAAGGATGAGATGTTTAGATCAAGTCCATAATCTCTTCTATACCCGTATAGGGATTGCCCTTGATGATTTGGAGTCGATGGCGGAGAATCGAGGGCTATGAAGGGTCCACTTGAGCAACCTACACCCGCGACCCACTTAATGGACAAGCGGATCATTCAAAATGAATGAATGAAACTATAAGAGCTTATCATTTCAGCCTCTTGGACTCGGCATAAAATTGTAGATCTCTTCCATTCGGATTTATGACTCTTCATGATGCCGAAATGATGCAGGATAAATAATTATTTATACCCCGTTTCGCCCGTCATGACATGTGTCTCTCTTAGATCTTCTCAATTTGGCGTGACTCCTCCTTCCATCGTGAGTGTCCTAATTAAATTTCCGCCTGGGCTATTCAGCCCCAGAAGTAAATTACTTGACTCATTAGAAAATTAGTTTTACAAACATTTGGGACACATTGTCCTAACTCTATCTAAAAGTTATTATAATGTCCTAAATAAAAACTAAAAGTACCTCCTACAACTCGAAGCCCAAATATGGCGAAAACTTTAATTAAATTAAACTAAATGCCTTCGCCTTTCCCTCTCCAAAAACTGCCTGAGTGATAAACCCCTTTTTTCTGTTTTGTCATTCTCAGAAAATGAATGCCCAATTGAATGTATGTACAGTCGTATCGCACTCCATTCGCCTTCAAACTCACACATTGACTTTGATGATTATTTCTGTCCTGAAAATGTTACCCATTCCTACAGAACCCATTTCTACCCAAATTATAATACAGACGAGGTTATTGAAAAAGTTTTTCGTCAAACTTCCCGACAACTGACATGATATGACAAAGTTCTCCAATTACAAACAAACGACCAGTTACATAGCATCAAATTTTACAGAACAAGAAGAAAGGTCCTGTCTTCACGCAGGTCCTCATTCATTGTCGCAACGCTTGTTGAGTAACTTTTTTTTGATGTGACGTGTGATTGCATCCACTGGTAGTCGTACCCATTTATCGCATAATCAAGAAGTTATTCGGTACCCGGCCATAATCTGCTTCTTAAGATATGCAGATACGTTTGAGCAACTTGTGTGTATGGCACCTGTGGTTATCGCCATTAAAAAGATTTATGCACTCGGATGAGAACGAAAAGCGCGCGGAGGAGGATTCATTAAAAGTGCCTATGCCTTTGCCTTTTGAATTTGAATTTTGTGTCGGCGGATGGCTCTTTTGAGCCACCGTTGTTGGTTAATCCGTTCAACGTGAATCGTGAATGCCCAGGAATTTCGATAAGCGAATGTGGAACGTATATGCATGTGCACGGATGGTCCGTGCATAATTGGCGACTTTTCTTGGCAGCTATTATGTGCGTGTGCCTTTTGAGTTATATGGGTTCGAGATAAAACTGGGGCAGGTACACACGAGTTTAATTTGCAAAGAAGCTTGGACCTGGAGATGTACCTGTACGACCTCGGACTCCGTTAGTCGGTTTTAATGGTGAATCGACTCGAGTTGAAATGCGGATTGATTGCCCGAGGAAGTTGGTTTGCTGAAATGATTCTTCAAAAGGAACGTATGTATGTATATGCCTGCTGACAAGTATTCTTATTGGCTGTAGCTGTAGTCATGATATCGTCGTTGATTTGTAATTTCATTATTTTCTCGAAGGAACAGCTTTTGGTTTGTTTTTACTACCTTAAGGGCAGCTTGTTACCGTGGTACCCAGACACAATTTGTATCTACACAATTTAGGAGACTCGGCATTGAATACGAACACGTGATGATTCGCGGCAGATTGATTTCGATTCCTTTTCTCGTACACTTTAATGCATTTCTTCAAATTTAACTAAAGGGAGAGACAGAAAAATGAAAAAACGAAAAAAAGTAGCAGGAGCAGGTGGGTAATTTTGAGTCGTAAACATTTGATCGACAGTCGATTTTATGCAATAAAGCCGGCATCTGGAATCTGGATTAGCGGCTCATGTCAGAGAATGTGGCTTTTAATCGACGGTTATAACATATAGCAATTCTGATATACAATACAGAGTGAAGGTTATGTGCAAGCAGACTCAAGCGAAGCAGACATTTAAGGCCTACTGTCCACGTAGCTTCGTTTCGTATGCACGGTTTCGTCCTTTGCAGTTTGTTGTACGACAAAGAATTGTAGGTACTATGGAATTCGTACCATCGGGCAGGCGTCCTCTAGGTAGACCCAGGATGAGATGGTTAGATCAAATTCATAATCTCTCCTCTACCCGTATGGGGATTGCCCTTGATGATTTGGAGTCGATGGCGGAGGATCGAGAGCTATGGAGGGTCTACTTAGGTAACCTACACCCGCGACCCACTTAATGGATAAGCGGGCAATTGAAAATGTATGTATGTAGGTACAGATGAATTGTCTTTCAAAAATGTTGCGTTGTGTAATGAAAATAAAATTCTGAAGGATGGTAATTAACTGTAATGCCCATTCTCCTCACCAATAATGTTATTAGCGTATATGTCAAAATTGTAAATTGATTTCATAAAAAAATGAGTCAGTGATCATGACACATAGACTAAAGTAGTCTACTCTACATGTATCTGTAGAAAAATATTTAATTCAAAACACGCCAGATGTACCTATACATATATGTATTTCACATTCACATTATTATTTGCCAACTTGTGCAAATAAATGTATTCGTGCACGCATTTCACAGTAAAAATAGTATTTCTGAAAATATTTCCTCATCTAAATGACTCGGTCAATTTAAATTTAATTAAAAATGTAACAGATTGTAAAACACAAATGTGTCACAGAGCATCGCTTTCACAGTAAATGATTAATGTTGAATTTGCATCTAGATAATTTTTTTTAGCGAGCCAAAACGAAAGCGAAATTTTTAAAATATTTTAAATTTCTTCGTTGTAAGCCAACTTTTATTTGTATGCTTAAAAGCATTATATAAATTGTATTGGTATATGTATGTAGTTGAAAAGTGAATAATTGTACAATCATGTGGAGTTGTCAGCTTTGTAACACACTTTGGCAGGACACATGGGGAATACCAACTTTGTGATTGATGATGTTGTATTATAGCAAATTTGGCTATAAACCAAATTGGCTAAAGAGCGTTGTTAAAATAATTTAGTATAGCTATAGAAAAAAAAAGAAAAACGCTTTAAATAGACAAACAGATTTATTGCTACTTCCGATCAATATTAAACTGTAGCCAACCAGACATCGTGTTACTGAGGATTTCACTGGAATTTAGTAATTGTAATTCCTGGACGGCTGTAAGGTCAATCGACTAGTTGGAAATTAAGATTGAATATAAAGTCAGTAAGCAGTGTGCCTGTGCAGTAGACAGTTGCTTTTAACCATCTTTTGGTACTGCCAGTTAAAAAAAACAAGCCAACTTTCACTCGCTGCGAATTAAGAGCTTTTCTGGTATTCATTCTTCAATTTTGGGTTCCTCAGTTTACATTGTTTTTCGAAATACCAAACTTTAGAACAGAAATGACCCTTGTTGTTTAGGACAATTTTCTTTAAAAAAATTGAAGACCGCCTCCTTGAAATTGCAATATATATACTCAATTGACGAAATTATCCACTATCCACCGTCACAAGTCTTACCAACAACCCATGCGTAACATTTATAACAAAGCTCGCTCATAAGTCAATCCGAACTGATGCCTTTATGTACGGTCTAGCGGAAGTCCACTTCTCTTTCTTTTTACATAGATCTGTTTGACCCAAGGTTAGGCAACGGCTGTCCTAAAATGGTCACACTTAGACCATATTTTTTGGTCCAGAAGTGGCCAGAAAAAACTATGTGCCGGACAAAACAGTGGAACTCTATTGCGCGAATTTGAGTGCCTTACTTCGTTAAGAGGTTATGATAGTGACTGAGGCAGTCAAATCTTATATAAGTGTGCTCCACAGTCTGCCCCCTGCCTATTGCCTCTGCCAGACAATCAGAGATTGGTACATGACAGAAGCGGGTTATTGAAATAGTGGGCTTTGCTGCTTGACTGAAAGCCAGTGGATTTTTGTTTGTTTGTTTAAATACTTCTTCAGGGAAAGGCGAACCTATAACGCTTCATCATTGCCCCCAGATGCTCGCAGATGTATGTTTGTTCTTCACTTAAATTGCTGCAAATTGTAGTCTTCTGGAAATTTATCCCCAGAAAGCGAGTTCCAAAGTTTGCTTGTCCTGTAACAGAAGGCATTTTGGAAAATTGATGTCCTCGTTGTCAAGTGTACTGTATGAACATGAGCATTAGCTGCCTGTCTTGGTTGCGCTGTGAAAAAAAAGCTTTAGATTTTATACGTGTTTTTCCGGGGATCGAACCTAAGACAAGCACACTAACCATTGAACCACTCTAGAGTCTAGTTGTGTTTTTATGAAACCTCGCCAGCCAGTATAGTTGGCAGTTGAGGCACAATTCATATTCTAATTAAAACAACAACCTGCTGGCAACTGCTGGCAACAACTCTTGATTTTCTCCCCAGCCGGAGAGCTGCTCGCTAAATTCAATTCACAATGAACAAACAGGTGGCGCTGGAAGCATCTAATGGCTTAGAATTTCCGTACAATTTGCTTAAATCATAATTGCATTCTTATCTCAGGCACACAACATTCCAGAGAAAAATGTCAGAATCAATCTAATATTTCTACCAAATGCATAATTTTATGCGAAATGCTGGTATGTTTTTAGGCTTATTGCCTAAATTCATTCGGCTGGCTTCATCTTGCTTGCAAATGTGCTGGCAACTGTCCAAATAAACGGCTGGCTGGCGAGGTTTCAAAAAAACATGCCTTCTGTTAGAAAGTCTTGGGACTTATTTTCGGGTTTAGTTCACTTTAATGCGGGTAAAAATTTCAACACGAATAAAATTAAATCAATCTCTTGTCCGTTAGATAGCTAGTGGATAGTGTTTTAGAGGTTACTTTCGAATTCTAAACACATTTAACAGCGAAATCTAGTTTGACAGCTGATAGCTAATTTATCCTGATTTTGGTTTGCCATTTTAGTAGCCCCACTTGCTCGAAAAACTAGTCGAAAATGAGATTTTCCCATGGCGCTTTATTTGACACAACCCTGGCGCCCATATGTCCAAAATCACATTTTAACAAAAATGACATAAAATTATTTTCCTAATAAAGTCAATACCATGGTCATTAAATTATGATTTATATGCGTTTTATTTCCTTTTATAGTTCTGTACATCCATACAAAAGAAAACACCCTTTTTATTAAACATTGTACTTGCAAACATGACCCGATCTATGGAGCATTAATAACAATTAGGGAGAAAAAAGTATTCAGCCCAAACGGAGCAGGAGCACCCATCTACCCATTCGACCGAAATATCTAAATCACAATTCAACTACACGTCTGGAACTGACGACATTTACTACAAATCATTTCAAACTAGTGGGGGACCGGGACACAACACCGCCGCGCCGTCTTATCCGAAAGATATGATCAAATAAAAGCAGCATCCCAAAAATGATATCTCAGCACACATTTTACTATATACGTCTCATATATACGTCACATAATTTCACAAAGAAAAGCGAATAACTTCCTGCAGAAACATTTTCTTCAAACACATATTATGAGTGGCCATGCCATTGACTTTTGTCGACACAGTAAATCCTGATAACCTTCAAATATAAACAAGATTTAGGTCATCGTCCTTCCGCTAATACCTTCATAAATTCGGCTCATAAATTCCCCACCAACATTTATCAATTGAACGACCGCGCACATTTTCATTATATACAATGGTATACAGTGTACCTATTTGGTACTCCCCCTTGATGGGGCACACAGTATATTTATTGTTACTTTCGCCCGCACAGCATCCAGATACAATTTGTCTGATTTTTACGACCATATGTATATATAAGCTGGGCCGAGTAAAAGAACGAAATTGCGTGAACCAAATAATTTTAGCCCGCCCAATGGGGATCATGTTGCTTGTATAATGTGCTGCACTTTGATATACCTACATGTATCTGCATTCTGCTTATAGCGACACATTCTGATTGAATTCTGCTGCAGCCGCCTGTTGAATAATACATGCAGAGCCTGCGAGTGTAAAAATCCAATTAATTATGCGACCACAAATCGATTTATGGTAAAATTGCAGGCAGCGTCGGTCCTCCTTAAATTTGTTAATTATATTCCCCTCGCCAGAAATTAATGGAGGTAACAATTTATTTATTCCACCAATTCCCTTGCCGAAGATAATCAGAATAAATTGCTGAGTTTTACTTCTGTGTTGTTGTTAAAAAAAAATAATTTAAACATTTTACGGCTTTAAAATTAGATCGGTATGTACATAATTTTGTGTTTTGAAAGCAAACGGAATTATTTACTTTGCCGCGCATCTGTGCAAATACCTACTAAAGAGAGTTTTTTTTTTTTTTTTGGTGGGACTAAATATTTACGCAGATGAATTACTCTAATGAGACAAACAAAATTTTGAAGCAGAAAATGCCAACCAAAGTGAATTACAACAATTAGAACCTTGACAGGTGAACTCGATTTTCGAAGAACCGCAAGGCAAAGAACCGCAAGGCAAGGATGCCAAATAAAACAGAAATTTTGCTCATCATCGCGCGTATGGCATTTGCTAAAAATATCTCCAAATCTTGAAATTTGAAAGGTCTCTGAGCGCGTAAACCTCCTCAACCATCTATATCCTCTATAGTCGAACATTTAGTGGGAATCTTTGAAGAAGTCTGACAGGGTTTTGTTTATTGCTCCTGTTGCCTATATGTATACGCATTTCATCATGCTAATCATATTTTCGGTTAAATTGCTAGACAGAGAAGCCCACCAGTGAAGAAAAACGTTGCTCACTTAATGAGTACGGAATTTCAGAGGAAGGTGCCAGACAAAAGGATTTCATTAGCTGTATCTTACTACCCTCTTCCACCACCACCATCATCATCATCATCATCATCATCATCACTGTGCGTTAGTGCGTAATTTTGACAAATTGTGCGAATCAAATTTAAGAGTTTCACAGAGAAACTTATCTCATCCTATGAATATGGCGGGGGAGGGTTTTTAGGAAGGGTAGGATTTTTTTTGTAATTAAATAGACTTGCGGGCGTTTTTGTTATAGTGATTTATATCAGAATTTGAAATCGGGTTTCATGTCCGATTCTTGGAGTTCAAGTGTTGGGGTTGTGTCATGTGAAGTCTGGTTTATAGTATTCGTAAGTAGGACGGAGAATTCAGTTTCAAAGTCAACATTCTGCATTTGGGTACATTTTTAATCATCGATTGGGGTTGAGTTTTTTTTTAAATGATTCCGTATATGCTTATACCTGAATGGAACCTCAGCATCTTTTGCCCGATCTACAAAAAAGGAGACCCTCTAAACTGCGCCAACTTCAAAGGCATCAGTCTGTTTAACATCGCTTACAAGATCCTGTCTGCCATATTTCGTGAACGCCGCTTGTCAACAAACTGCTTAGTCGCTCTCAGTTTGGTTTTAAGCGCGGATGGTAGATCCTTGAGAAAACTCAAGAAGTCCAAATCTATACCCACCACCTGCTTCTCGACTATAAGGCCGCATATGACAGCATTTATAGAGACGAGCTATAGTCATGTATACAGTTTTGGCATCCCTGTCAAACTTGTCAGATTGTACAGAATGACGATGGAGAACGCTCGCTGCTTCATAAAGGTCGGAAACAATCTCAGAGAGACCTTTGATGTCAAAAATTATTTATTTATACAAGGTGATGCGTTGTCATGTGACTTTTTTAACATCATACTTG
The DNA here is from genome assembly GCA_949372485.1 of Cheilosia soror. Lineage (NCBI taxonomy): Eukaryota > Metazoa > Arthropoda > Insecta > Diptera > Syrphidae > Cheilosia > Cheilosia soror. The sequence goes on along the minus strand of OX443562.1, from coordinate 6,835,652 downwards.
AGAAAATTGCGAGAAACTCGCAAGCCAACACCAGTGGAACAATTTTCCAAAAGTCTATGCAACTACGCTGACAACATTGCCATAATTGACAGAACGCAACGAGCTGTCACTATGGTGCGTTCATAAGTATTTGCAGTTAGCACAGAAGCGGTAAAAATGGTTTTAGTAGTGAATGAGGGCAAAACAAAAGACACGCTGTCAACAAGAAGGGACACACAACATCGACGAAATGGATAGATCGTCACGATAGGCAGCTACAAGTTTGAGGCGGTTAGAGACTTTGTCTACCTCGGCTCCAAAATGACATCACAGCCAACACTTGCCAACCGCTGTTTCTTTGGCCTGCGCAACTGACTAGTAAGGCCCTGTCAAGAAACACTAAGGAGACTTTAAGACTCTCATCATCCCAGTCCTGCTCCAAGGCGCAGAAACAAGGCGAATGAACATCTTCTTCGAACGCAAAATTCTTCGAGTGATTTTCGGTTAAGTTTGCGTTGACGGGCTTTGGAGGGGCAGATTTAACAGCGAACTCTCCCAGCTGTACAACGACATCGACCTGGTCAGAAAAGTATGTATCAGTCGACTAAGATGCCTAGGAAATGTAGAGCGAATGGAAACCAACGATCCCGCCCGAAAAGTCTTCGATTGCAACACTCGAAGGGAAAACGCAGTAGAGAAAGACCTCGCCGGGAAGCGGTTGGCCAAAAATCGGGCTAACTGGAGTTGGTTGGTTGAGGCCCAGGTCCACCCCGGACTGTATTCTATTCGCTAAAATAACCATTATCAAGCAGTAAATTTCATCGTGGTTGTTACACATTAAAATTGAATTCCTTTGGAGTTTTAAATACCCTCAGCATAAAAAGGCAATTAATCCTGAATTTAAATTAGTTTCCACCCCCAAACGTAAAAAATTCTTCCAGACTGGAAGTTAAAAAGAAGCAACAAAATAAAAGAAGCTTTTTTTTTTTGTTTTGCTTTAAATAAAATCCTCGAGAAACAAATCTGTCATACAGACTATTACCACTATAACAGTTGCGTATAGTATCGCTTGTGCCGTGGTCCGTTTCTGCCGCATTGTGTCATTTGGCATGTTCCCAAAATATGTCAGAGAATGCCACCACCGAGACGACTTTGATACGATGAACCGTGAGCACTGCCACCGCAACAGTAGTCGGCCGACCGACGACAGACGAGACGCACGAATGCTGACAAAATGAATAAATTATCTTAATGGACAAGCTATGCGTCCATTAATTCACTCGGAACGTGCATTTAGCATTTTTTTTTCTTCTTTTCTTTTCCATCGGTGGGTAGCGTAGATCTCATTTTCATGTGGCGCTAGGATGGTTTTTTTTTGTATAATGAAAACTTAGAAAGGAGATAAAGAAAACCAACATAAGGTGAAAATGTTTATTTCTATGTCATTTTGAGCTTTGCATTTGAAATGCAAACGGTAAAGTAGGTGTCGGTCCTTTAATATGGACCATGGAATGGGTCTTTAATTTTAAAATGAGATTTGCGACACTTGCTTTGCTCGACATAATTTATAAGATTTTATGACAGCCTTTTGAGTTGTTGAGAAAATTTTCCATCTTAAGCTTTAAAGCTGCTAAGGGATTATTTTTTCTAGGATCTTTCCAAGCCAAAGACTTTGAGACCTGTATTTTTAAAAGTACCTACGTATAGTAATATATGAAAATGTAAACAATTAGCAATATTTTTGAATAGACGTTACATTCAGACCGTGTAACGTTTGTTACATTTTCTACCTCAAAACAAACAGATCCAGATGGTATAAAAAATCATAATTTCGTTCTCAAATAATATAAGACTTCTGGCTACATGTTTAAATACTATATACTTACTAAGAACTTTGAAAAGTCATAAAAAATTAAATTACAATTCGCCTGCTGAAACGTTTCTAGAATTTTTTTTTTATTTGTAGTTTGCACAAAATAATTGAAAAGTTTACCACTAACCCAGCAAAGACATGGTGGGCGAAAACCGAATTCGAAGAGAAGAATATATTTTTACGCTTCTTTGTATGTACTTGAAAGAGGTGTATGAAGGTGCAATACCCTTACAGGTGTCTGTTCTGCACACGCCTTAAATTTATTTCTATTTATGTCATTGCACAAAGACATTGCGTTAAAGGCAATGAATTTATTCTCGATGGTAGTTTAAAATCCCTCAATTTGGAGATTTCATCTATCCTGTTGGCAGTAGAATTTTCTTTGTGATGTATTATAATTTCACGAATATATTTTCAATGAACTGTGAATAATTGTTTTAAGCAGTTTATAATGTTCAATTTTACAAAGTCTTATAGTCTAGAAGCCTTTGACATCAATAGAAGATACTTTGTCATGTTGTCATGGGGTTAAAGAGAAAGCAGTCAACGGGCGGAGTGGCATCGAATTGAAAGAGGGAGTGTTGGATCATTTTATGGGGGGTTGTCTTTAATGCATTGTACAGGGTGGGCCATCTAGTGGTTACTTTTTAAATCATAGGTTAGGTTTTGACACCGACAGCTGTTTCCCGAAATCTTGACAGAAAGTCAGTATCATACCTCCGCGGAACGAAATGAGTCGCTTTACGCTTGTTCAAGGTTGGGAAATATTGAAAACTTATTTCAAAAGTAATTGCTGTGTGGCCAAAACAGTTCGTTTTTTGAAACTTTGTACGCAAGTTTGTGCAAAAAGTTCGTGAGACTTTTATGCTAGTGGACAACACTTATGGTCCACTCATGGAAACATGGATTTGGACGGCCTCTGGTTCATGCGAGATGGAACGCCATGCCACACAGCCCAAACCACAATCGATCTTTTGCGCACCAAATTCCCAAATCGTGTTATCAGCCGTCTTGGCGATGTCAATTGGCCGCCTCGGAGCTGCGATTTGACCCCTTTGGACTTTTTTTTTTTGTGGAGAACCGTGAAGGACCGATATTATGCTAACAATCCAGAAACGATTCAAGCATTAAGGCCAATATCATCCAAGCAATCCGTGAGATACAGCCCGAAACCATCAACAAGGTCTTGGAAAACTGGAGTGGAAGTATGCGCTACTGCGAAGCCAGCTGAGGCAGTCACTTGAACGACGTTGTATTTCATAATTAATTGGAATGTTTGCTCTTACTAATAAAGCCATAATATATGTATTTACAAAATTTATTTTTTTTCATTTTATTGCATTTTTAAAAAGAAACTTATATTTGGCTCTTCCTTTATATTATTTGATGGCAATCCTTTATTTTTTGTGATGGATTGCGTAAAAAAAAAACGAAACAAATGCAAAAATAAAACGAAATATCTGCCAGCGCTGGTTGCAAATGGCTTGAAGCGTTGACTGTGCTAAGTCCTAGGTAGGTGCCCTACTGACAATAATCATGCCCTATTTAGACCAGCAATTTGGGTGTCCTATTGTTGTATGCGATTATAGAAAAATGTAATGAATTTTAAAGCTAGAGCCCCGTCACAGGCAATAGACGGGTTGTTAGATGGCTTCGGTCACCCCTCGCCTTTTCACCGAAGACAAACCGCGACCTCTTTTTGTGGTATTCAGTACCAGTCTCTGTCCTGTGCTGGACTGATTGGAAATAAACGGGCGGCAGACTGCTACGGTTACCCCATACTTTTCCAACAGACAATCCATCCATCTCATACAGAGATAAGCAGTTCGACTTATTGCAGACCCTACACTCACATCGAATCTACAACCGTTGGTGCACAGAAGATAAGTAGCTGACCTTTGCTTGTTGTATAAGTACTTCCATGGTAGATGTTCCAAGGAATTCAAACACATTATTTCTCGAAATGCGAATTTTGGGCGCCCTATACAAGACAGGCAGCTAATGCTCATGTCCATACAGTACACTTGACAACCGCGAGGACATCAATTTTCCAAAATTCCTTCTGCTACAGGATAAGCAAACTTTGGAACTCGCTTCCTGGGGATATATTTCCAGAAGACTACAATTTGCAGCAATTTAAGTATAGAACTAACTAGAAGCTTTGCAATTCAGCCTTATTCAGCCTGGGCATAACATTTTAGGTCCCATTCATTAGCCCCAAAGAATACAAATTCACACAAGGGTATTTTTAATTTGTTGAAATCACAAATCACCCTCTGGATGGACCAGAAAAATAAATGTTAGCTGAAAATACTTGGTTAAGTATTGTCTAACAATTAACAGCATTTTTTGACCTACAGTGAGCGTCAAAAATGAATGAACACCAATGCGGTTTTCATTTGTCTTTGGAGTTTGGATACACATACAACATTTTTTTAAGTTTTTATAAAGTATTTTTTGCTGTCGACATGAAATATGTATAATTATTGTCGTTTCTTAATCAAAGTTTTTACAAATTGTTAGTTTCCTAGGCCGATTTCAAGTCCCTAAAGAAAACTCAAAAAGTCATCGATGTTCACTCGATGTTCATTTTTGACGCTCACTGTACATAGATTTATGAGTATGCATAATGTTAAGTTGAGCGTAGTAAGGTCGAAATAGTTTGAACACCCTTTTTTTTAACCCTTATAGGACGAATTTTGGAAAACGATGAATGAGGAATATAATAAGTTTTACTTATCTATCAACATACAAACTTTCAAGTTTATATCACTAACGGCTCGTGAGACCCCCCCTTACTCCCCACCACCCCTTCACTCGTCAACAATTCTCATCACCCACTCTACGGCCTAATATAGTCATACGTCTATAAATCAGAAAAAATCTTGAAAATCAGACGAATGGTTCTCGAGTTAAGAGCGGCGAACATTTCATAGTAGTATAGACAGAGGGTTGCCATTATTTTCCAAAATAAATTTCATTAGTTTTTTAGATTTCATCTATCAAATGTTAAAAATGTTGTTGTTAAAAAAAATATTTGCATGCGTTTCTATCACTAATTCCGTACTCCGACGAAACGAAAAAGCGACAGGAAACGGAATGAATGAATGAGACATACGCGCAGATTTTGTGCGTTTAATTCTATTTCTTTGGGCTTCTGTCTTAGGTTAAGAGTGAGTTTTTCTGTAACCACGTCATGATCAATGATGCTGCCTGTTTAGCTTTGTTTTGTTTTACTTTAGCATTCACTTGTAAGTCGCTTGCGTATTTTTTACACGTCTACATTTTATGTATAGTTATGGGGCTTGGTTTGTGCTGAACTTCGTGCTCGGTTCGTGTTCTTCAATAGTTCGTCTGGGCTATATTTTTGTCCCCACAACAAATAGAATAACATAGAGCACTGGGTTGTAACTTACCCAAGAAACGCTCTCCATGGTTCAAGGGGGAATGACGAACAAAATAATACAGAGCGAAATATCGGGTGGGGAACAAAGAACTACGATAGTAATTATCATTTCCCATCCCCACGTCTTTAAGTACTTAACACCAATACCCTTGTTATGTTAAGTTGACTTAACTATCCCTATCCGTCTAAAAGTTCATAAATGAGAACGACTGGAACTATACGCGTGTCTGTATCCCTAGTTTTGAATTTCAACTAAAGTCGATCAACAGGAGCTACTAAACTTAGTGAATAAAATACGGGCCAACTATTAAGCAAACAACGTCCGTTGGAAGGTCGAATAACAAAAAAACAAGAAACTTTTCACTACATCTTCATGCAATTAAGAACTTTGTAAATTTCTCCCTCCTTGAGTTGGTTAAAGTAAATTCGTCTTGGCTCTTCAATGAACCCACTGATATGATATCTTCATTACCCTAATCAACCCAAGCGGTGTATATATGTATAGTATCCTACACCATCAACCACATTGAAATAACACAAGCAACATCATCCCTGAGGGTGAGAAATGTTCATGAAAATCCAACACGTTACAGAATTTTGTTTCCCCTCGTATATGAAGACATGGACAACATCAAGTTCATACTATATGTTTAGGTACATGCAAGTCTTTACTATTTTAAAAGCCAAAGCAAAGTCAAATACCCAAGAAATCCGAGACTATCCGCCTTAATTGTAGACAATGAAACAAGAACATCTTTGCATTTGCGAGTGGGATGCAAACAGGGACTTCAAGGTAAAATCGGAGGGCTATGCTTTACGTGTCTATTTTTATAATATTTCAACTCCTACCGAAATCCTTTCTCAATTTGATGTGGAATTCCACTTAAGCCCCAATCAAGTTGAAGAGTATCCAAATGAAAGGTAATTCACATGCCAGGAGTGAGTTGTGAATTTTAAGACAGTCAAATCAAAGTGGAGGCACTTTTAAGACTTTAAGTATTATTGTTTTAGTTCAGACGGTGTTTTGGGATCGTTTGGCATGAGTAATATTTTTTTTTTGCCTTGATTTCATTGATTTATCAAATTGCCTGTGAAACATAAATCTCCAACATTAACCCTCTAAAGGAGGTTGTAGTGCTGGCAGTGTTTGTTGCATAGACAATTTGAATCGAAATGAGGTGCGAATATAATCCTTTTGGGGTGCCAATGTAATCCTCTGATTTGTAAAGGTTGCAAAGAGGTGCAAAATGGGCTTATGTGCTAAGCCTGAAAAGTTAATTTTACAAATTGACCGTCTACTGTGGTGTCAATGGATTGTGTGTGTTTGTTTTTTTTTATTAGACTTTGGTAATAAAATGAATTAACACATATCAGTAGGTTAATTTATAAAATCATTTTCATACACGATACGGATTCTTTATTCATACAGGGAGACTTTTAAGAAGAAGGGGAGTGGAGGAGTCTTCTTGCAGGTGTCTTCATTTTAAAGAAGAATACAGTGCAAGTAGAGATATATGCATTTTTACATATATAACATTAGAGTACCATACAAACTATGAAAATGCAATGCAGCGGCTCGGTATGTAATGGGACGGAAATGTCGAAGAGTTTTCTTGTAACTGACGTTTGCAGATAAGATCGTGCTTTTAGCGAATACACCAAAAAACTAAAAAAAATTGATGACGAAATTAAGCGAGTACCGCCAAATGAGAAATCTTGAGATTAACCGGATCAAATAAGACAAATACTTAGGTCTTATTCTAGACAGGCAAAGCTTAGCTGAAAGTCTAACATACAAGAGTTAAAAAAAACACCATATCTCTCTTCTCTTGCAAAAAAGCTAAATTAAACAAATGGGACCTACAACCTCGCATCACCCACTGGCTATACATCTTGGTCATAAGTCCGATATATACGTACGGTGTGGTTGTCTGGTGGACTGCCTTAGATAAAGCGACAAAACGCGACGTGTATCAGTGGAGCTCTTCGCATCACACCTTTTGCTGCACTTGACATCCTGTTTCACCTGACACCCATCGATATTTTTAGCAAATAAACGGCAGCAATAACTGGCCATGCTGCTATCTTAAATACATTTAAGACTCTCCCGAAAAACATCGACTATACCATACCACAACTACAGTTTGATAAACAAAACTTCCAAGTCTCCATCTCCAATAGGTCATTCTGGGAGGAGGGGACTTTCTTGGATGATAAGGCGGTTCAGTTCTTCATAGATGGATCGAAAACGTCGGATGGTGTAGGTGGTGGTATATTTTCTGATAGACTAAATCTTATTCTCTCTCTACTTCCGTCTCCCAGATCACTATAGCGTTTTTCAGGCGGAAATAATGCCAATAAAGGAAGCATGGCTAACAGAAAACGTATGATAGCCGCTAAAGATATCCGCATCTTCTCGGATAGTCAGACTGCAATTAAGTATGCGTGGAATCAGTTTCTATTAACTCTATTGCTGGGTGCCGGGGCATAAAAACATTCCAGGTAACTGTAAGGCTGATGAACTTGCCAAGCTCGGAACTACACTACGAAGCAAATGTACCTTAGATATCCCGATCGCTACGTGTAAACTCATAATAAAGCTGGATGCCATCCAAAGAACAAATCTTAGGTTGACATGTGGCACGACATGTCTAGTGACAAAACAGATTTAGCTGTATCTTAAACGTTCTAAGAATTTGATCTCTCTTGACAGAAGGCATATCGGCGCCACAATAGGTGTCATTACGGAACACTGCCCTATAGGCAGGCATGCAACAAGGCTTGGCGTATTCTCAAACGATTTTTGTAGAAGATGTTTGGACGAAAAGGAGGAGGAGACCATTTATCACTTCCTCTGCACTTGTCCGGCACTCTCCCGAAAACGGAAACTCCATTTGGGAGCCACCTATTACAATGATCTAAACGATCTAACAAACCTAGACATTCGTAGTCTCCTTCATCAAAAGCTCAAACTGGTTCAACGAGTACGACGAACGTTTTACTAGATTCATGTGATATCACAAGGGACCTTATAATAATTATAAATTTGTATTTTTTACGAGGGTCTATAGCACAGTAGACCAGCGCACTAAAAACTGAGCCACTAAGAAAACACTGACTCGTAGGCAGTAGTTATAGAAGGACGACATGAATATACCCCTCTATGAATGTCCGGCTTTTTTCAGAATTGAGACTGAGAGTTCTTCGCAACTGATCTGACGCTATAATTTCTCCTCCCCGAACATATCTTTTATACCAAACCCAGTAAGGGATCCAGATACGTCTTTTGCTTTTCCATTAGTATACGTTCAACAATTTGATTTATGAAAATTGTTGCTCCCTTTTTATTTTGATCCTGTCAACAACTCAACTGTGGATATCATCATCATGTCGGTATCAAAAAAAATGGTAGCAGACCCGTGGCTTATTTATTGACACATCTGACATCAGCTGACATTAGCTGACGTTAGCTCTGTCCTAAATAAAATAAGAAATAAATTGTTTCCATTTAGATTTTAATTAACCTTTCTCTATACATCAACCAGTAGCACAGCAATCAACATCCATTAGGCCTCGTTTCATCTGTCATTCTAAAAAAAAAAACACCAAAAACAACAAAAACATCCCAAAACACTTAAACATTTTTATCGTTTTTCGCAGAGCTAAAGTCATTCACTTTTGTATACATACAGCCGCTTTTTAAGCGGATTAAAAAAGTCATAAAACAAATTATTATCTCCCTGCTCCTGCAGTTACTTTCGCCCGCATCTTAAGACAAAGCGAGCAAAATTATAAAAGGTCACCTGCGTGCCCACCTACTTGCCTACATTTATGGCACACATGCTTATACAACACGTAGTCGTGCTCATTGCTCTTCCTTACTCATAGTAACAATGTGAAATTTTATCACGTCAAGTTATAACAGTTGTTGTTGAATCATTTCAGATTTAATAACAAAAAATAATGAATACATCTCAAAATTCCACCTGACTGTGTGCCGACTAAACAACAAGAAAATTTAAACACATGCACATGAGTCTCGCCTATAATAATGTATCCGAACCGTACAAATAATGGATTATACAATTTTTATTTATTTATTTTTTTTTAATTACATTTCATTGAATATTTTCACATGGAAAGCGTATTTATTCGTCATCTTGTCATCGTTGCAATTCATCTTCCATTATCATCATGAAAGCAGGACTGAATCCATCATCGTAATCAGAAATGCAGTAAAAAAAATTATTGTAGGTGATTTGGGGCAATGCAAACACATTAATTTATACGGCATTGTGATGTATAAAAATGACAGGTAAATCTTTGTTTCTCTCGTCAGGAAAAAAGGCTTAAAACTGTGTCGAGATATCCTGATCTCATCAGTCATGCAATCAAGTATTTTCTGTTTCTTGCATTTCAAACAGAGAATAATCTATAGCCAAGTTCAGGGTGGGCTTCAGATGGCCCTTTGGCATGCAAATCGAGTTCATTGAAATATTTGATTAACTAGAAAAATATTCGCATTTATATTCGACACCTGACCAAGTTACCCATCGATATCCATAAACAGACCAAATTCAACAACTATAGATGTTTAATGAGGTGCTCACTGAATACTGGTAGTCAGAGCAGAGCTTTTAAAAATTTACAGAAATAACTGAAAATATAAATTTAATCAATTTTGTTTATTTAACTGTTTTAGTTGCCTAACCAGACTATTAACAAAATTCTAAGACTGGTAATTGGTTTACCAATTCGCCTAGCAATATGCTTCTCCGGTCCATCCTCGGTTCACAAGATATTGCTATATTAGCGTCTAATTTCTTTCTACAGGGACAATAGCTTAGCTAGTCTTTGTCTTGTCTACTCAAGCGGATAAGTTGATTCACTGCCAATGCTGCAGTTCGTTTTCAAGAAACACAAAAGATATGGACTTTTTTGAGGAAGTCTCGAAGATTAGTATTAAAAAACGAACAGCCTTTTTGAATTGCTAATGTTCAATAACCAGGTTCAAATGAGTTGGGGTAACAAAACGGCATAGAGATAGAGTGCTATATGCGTATTTGAAAACCGTCACAGAGTTAGATAGGATCGTACTATACCTACCTAGTATGTTACCATATGAGATAGAAACGTTGTTAAAAGTTGCAAACATTGCACAACTATTTCCAAATGTGTGAGGCTAATGTGAAGGCATCAGTCTTCTTAAGATCTGCGTCGTACTATTTAGCAACTCTAAAGTGGATATTTCGATCGATAGGAGTATCTAAAGAAATATTCTTCTCTACTGTATAAATATCCTGAAAACAATAATACAAAAGTCGCAAAAGTCATCAACCTATCGCAAGATGCTATAATTTTTGCAAATGGCGCCAGATGTCAATTCTACATACTTTAACATTTTTGAAGTAAACAGATATAAAATTCACGCCAACAATAAGACACATGTTTTAGCTAAAGAAACGCGGAATAATTGTTTCGATTTTTTGCAGAATAATTCGTCCGTAATGTTAACGAAGATTTTCCGGTTATCGAACACATCTATCATCGCTCGCCTAGAATAGTATGGGATAATGCGATATGATAACAAGTCTGGCTGGCGCCGGAGCAGCGGTTCTAATGTAAATATCGCAACTGTGGCTGAAGAAAGATGTCGCCAAACGACTACTGTGGACGGCGACGGCTACAGAGCCATGCTGAACAACTTTATCCTTCCTCAATTGGATGAACTGGGACTGAAGATTATGTGATTTTAACAGGATGGAGCAACAGCGCATACTGCACGAACCACAACCGAAATTTATTTCCGGGTCGCCTAATCTCTCGCTTTGGCGATTTGCACTGACTGGCGAGATCGTCTGATTTAACCAGATCCAGACTACTTTTTTTTAAGTCTCTAGTTTATGTCAAAAAGCGTCAGAGTCTTGATGCCCTTAAATAAAATATCCGTTAAGAATGCGTGGATCATCGCCGAAAGGTCTGCCAAGAGTAATGGAAAATGTCATAAATCGGACTCGAATGGACATCAATACTGACGGCGCCCATTTAGCCGATATAATTTTCTCGGCATAATGAAAACAAATTTAAGACATCAAATAAACATAAACCAAAAGCAGAATCAATGTTTTTCATTCATAAAAAAGATTATAGCCAAAGAACATCGGGTGACAACTTCGTAACTTACTGACCTAACTGGAGATGTGTGCTTGCAGAGGTTGAATACGGGTTGGGTACCCTATCATCCCCAAAGCCAAAATCCCCAAAAACCTAAGTACCCAAATATATTTAGATTTTATTCACAATGCATTAACAGAAAAATAGGTATGAGGGACATGCTGCCCCCTGCAACCCTCCAGCATGGGGTCACTGTTGGATTTGGAATTAAAATTTTGGGTATTTTAATTTGGTGGATTTTAAATTTTGGGGATAATCAATTTGAGCATTTTTCAAACAGTGCGAATTTTGGATTTGTCGCAAATTTTTTGGCGGCGATACGACAGATGACTATTTTGTGCGATGCTGCTGTTACTGTTAGAAGTTAAAGTTTCTCGAACTGTGAAAATAATCCTTAAACTACACTGCTTCTCTCAACGTTTGCGAAGACAAAGAAGAAAACAGAAATAGTTACAAAAAGCAACTTTTCGCTTTCGCATGATTTTATTCGTTAGCGAAAGTGGTGTTCGTTTCGTTTTCTACAAAATCGCACCTTGCTTAACAACTCTTTATAGCTTTACTCCCCGCAATGAGTATACAAATGAAATTTTACAACGAATATCGTAGGTAGTACGCATTCCAAATAGGACCGTCCGGCAGCTTGTAGGTACCTATTATGAATTAAGAATTCGTATTTTGAATACGATGTCTTCAAAATGTTAATATAAAAATAAGAAATTTGAAAAATTGGTCGTAGGAAGGTTTAGGAGAAAAGTGAATCAAATTTTCCTTTCACAATCGCGTTTTCGGCCGTTTTGGTAAGCCAGAATCGAACTCTGAAATCTTCATCGTCGAATGATTCAAATTAATTTGGCCTTGGGCGAAATACTCTTTTCCTATACGTGGCAGTGTAATATAATCGTAATATTCCTCAAATTCGTTGTGTAAGAATTCAAGTAAAGCCCCATTTAGACGGTCATTTCAGATTCAGCTGAACTATCAGTCAAGCTTTCAGTTTAAGTTCGTTTTTACGCCATTTTATAGAAAGCGTTAAAAAGGTCTATTTGCAGAAAAAAAAATATTCCAAATGTTAAATTAAGTAATAAATTTATTGGATGAACAAAATTTGTGTGTATCCAATAGGTCTTAAGTGCAATAATTTTATTTTTCAATAATTCAACATGATTAAATGTGAATAAAAAAATTATGTCAAAGACGTTTTATGGTCATATGAGGTCAAGACATTAAGAAAATGCAAATTTGGAATAATTGGTGTTGCCGAAAGTGATTCGTTGAAAGACACAAATTTCTTAAATTTTAATCTCAAATTCTCAACTCCTATTATAAGTGAAAGAGCGATTTTAAACACACACGTAGATCATAACAATGAAAACTACATGCAAATCCGTTCATTATTATATCAATATTAGAAAAAAAACCAGCAGACAGAGAATTTTTGAGGTCTTTATACTAAAATTTGCATTTTTAAAATATGTAATCGAAAGTAGGTACCATGCCATTAATGATAGGATGCAAAAAACGAATTAAAAAAAATAAAATGTTTCCTGAATCAAAATGTGTCGTCGCCTTATAGGGTAGGTACATTCACCTTTCATCTCTGTATAAGGTGAAGTTACAAATCTTCCCCTCAGTGATGTTCCAACAACCTAAAAAATGCGGGATGTATTCCTCTCGATCGTTTTACCCTACACTTCAAACTTCTATATGTTATAGCAAAAAATTAACCCCATGCCCAACACATAAATTTAAGCACCGCTTTCCACCATGCCTGACATAGTGACATCCCTTCAACGACAAATTTATATTCGAAATTAATACTCAGATTGAAAATGTATACTTTTCTGACACATAGATCACAAAAAAAGACACAACGTTCGTGTATCCCCCCAAATTCATATCTGACAAACATTGAAATACCACTTGCCTTCCTGTCTGCCAAATCGATGAGATTCTCCACTTCATCGACCAAATGAATTATGTATTTATTTATCTCGAATTTTATTTCCCTCAAAAACATTTTCAAACCGCGACCGCTACAGCATGATGATTATCTACTACCCAAACCTGAACCAATCATTCTTCGCTGACATTGACAGTTGTGGCAAAAAAACAGAAAACACGATGCCAAATATTTATGTCAATATCTCCATTCCCCCAAACATTGACTGTTGAACTTACCGCATTATATTTTACTGCTCCTTGTCATTCTTATCCATGTTTCACACCTTCGGTAATTATTATCTGCTTCCACAGGAGTCGGAAGTCCGTGTGTAATCGATAGCACAAAGTTTTGACACTTTTTGATTTGTTAAACCACACGAACTACACTCACGAAGTATTTCAATATTTAATCCACCTGTAGACCGTCGAGTCACCTGCCGATGCGGAGCACGTATGTAAATTCGATCAGTTACACGCTTATTAATGTTGGAATAATTTTGATATTAACACATGGGATGAACGATGGCAAATCGATGCAGACGAGTATTAATTTCGCGCACAAAATTACCTGCAGTTTGTTATTCAATAAAGAAAAAAAATTAAATTTATGTGTCGCTCGGTATCTTGGTGGTGATCATTTAAAAATGCACTCAATAAATCTGCGGCCACACACTTTGCGTCTGCACACATCAGAATGTTCAGCAAACGCACCTTAGATACTCGTTGAGATATATCCGCAAAGTCACGAGTTTGGTTAAAAAAAAAAGCGAAAAATACCGAGTGCAAGTACAATGCACTAGATCAACCCACAAAACACGTCCACGGAATGAAATGTGAAAAATTTTAACTCGCAGATACTTTTTTATTTGAATTTTAATAGTTACCTATGCACTTACATTGTTTTCTGGGTGTAGGTGCAAGTAAAAAAATTGAAATAAATAAACTCGTAAAACAATGTATCTTGTGGTTTGGCGAAATTTCCGCGTACATGGACGCATTGAATTTTATCCCGGGAATGCGTGTGCTGTTACTTCGCGTCGTAATGATGAACTAAACGCAAGGTTATACTAGCAAAAGATACACATCTGTTGGTACTGAAAACGACTGGCACTGGCCGAATGGTAGTAGATGTACCACGTTCAATGGTTTTATGTTGCCGATGGATGTGGAGTGGATGATGATGTTGATGTTCCTGCAGAAATGTGTCCCTCTTTGTGTGCCAAGAGAACAATGTGGGGATATGTTGCTTGAAACTAGAGTGGGTGGTTAGGCAGTGGATGGAAGTGGGAAGCTGGTGGTGGTGCTTAATTTTAGTATGATGACGGCAAGTAGGTACTCGTACTTATTAAGACATTTTTAAATATTCTGATGGGTGTTTCTATTTTTTGCTTCTAATAATCTAATAAAATGTTTGGGAATCTTTGTAGATTGGGCGTAAATTCGCACAAAAGTGTCCTTTTCTCCAGGAAATGTAAAATTACACACATTGACCTTAACCCTACATTGTATTATTGGCACAAAGCTTGACAAGTACATATTTGGATCTTATTGTAGACGAAAAATTATGCTGAATACATTTAGGACTCTTCCATTTGCCTACGCCAAACCTCACGAAAATTACATCACGTCAGAAATCAAGCGAAGAATAATGCTGCCCAATCGCTAATTGGCCTGCGAAGGAAATCCACTATAGGAAAGCTTTATAAAGAAACATTAAGGAGACTCTACATAAAATCGTCGTATATGACACAGTATATCATGGACAATAACGAGGTCGGATAAAGATATCTTTGGTTGTTTTGAACGCCCCAATTTCTTCGAGTAATTTGGAGTAGGATATTAAACAGCGTTTACTTTCATCTGAGCTTCAATTCAAACTGATAAAAACCGATCGAGTGCGCGCTGATGTTCAGTCTGAGAGGACCCAAGGATGACCAAGTCATCAGCGAAGAGTAAATGACTTATCCTCAGATCTCTCAATTCGAAACGTTCTTCGCCAATACTTCGCTGTAACATCCAATCCATATAAGTAATGAAAATGAGTAGTTACGATTGGAGGACTCTGGCACAGGTTGAAGGTTGCACGCACGTCATCGCTAGTACTGCTAGATGTCGTTATAAAATGAGCTCTCTAACAGGGTGGTCTGGTAATCTAAACAGCCTGTTTAGATCAGCAATAGCCCTTTTAAGAACTGTACAGCCCTGTTTGGAATTGTAGCCGTTCTGTTTGGATAGGTAATCACCCTGTTAGAGAGCACATTTCACAGCGACATCTATCAGTAACTAGCGTTGACGTGCGTGCAACCTGCAACCTGTGCCCGAGTCCTCCAATCGTAACTACTAAAATAAGAGGAGATAAGATGCATCCCTGGCGAAAACCAACAAACACTGTGAAAGGTAATGACCGAAAGAATAAAATCGCGGATACAAGCTGTTGAAATGAGATTTCTCCGTAGAAAGAAACACCAGAATACGTGAGGAACTCAATGTCGAGCAGCTACTTCTCAGGACGGAGCGGTCCATGCTTTGGTGGTTTGATCATCTTAAACTCATGTTCCCAAACACGATCCCACGACGTGCCATGGAATTCGTAACATCAGGCAGGAGTCCTATAGATGTTAGGGGTGTATACACTTGATTTTTGCACAAGCCCGTTTAATTTTTATAAAGTTTCGATTAGAAAAGTAACTTAGAAATTGCCAGTTTAAAGAACACGTCTACTCGATAGCTGCCCTTGATGATTTAGAGTCGATGGCGGAGAATCGAGAGATATGGAAGGTCCACTTGAGCAAACTACAACCGCGACCCACTTAATGGATAACCGGGCCATCGAAAATGAATGAATGAATGAATGGGAATGGATGAATATTAAACAAAACAGCGATTTCTAGTAGCTTTGAGCGGCAGAAATGAATGAGTCGTCTAAGATGGCTAGAACGTGTAGAGCGAATATGGTCACTAGCGCTCCCGACCCGAAACGTCTTCGACTCCAACGCCAACCCAGAGGGATAACGCAGTAGTAGGAGAAGACCTCGCTAGGTATGGCGAGTGGAGAAATGGATCTCAACCATTCAAAGACTGCGTTACGTATTGCCACGTAAGTTAGCAAGCGCTTTGCAAAGTTAATAGAGCTGGGGTGACCTCCTATCGGATCTCTACTATAGAATTTTATTTGTGGTGTTGATGTCTACCTCAGAGGTCGATGAACTACCTAACTTATTAAGCAATATAATGACAGAAAATAATTCCTTGCAAATTTATTGTAAGTCGTAGCAAATTTTGCGACAGTGACCCCAAGCAAGGAGATTGCAGGGGTGCATCTTTCTCACAATACGTAGTTAACTGCAAATGATTTCTGCAGCCATTCGTAAAAAATTAAACTGAACACTAAAAATATTTTTTATTTGTACCACACTATACTGGATTAATTACCAAAACAAATTGAAAACTGTTATACAACATGTTTCCATCCATGCCATGAATCTTCTTAAAACTCTTTGCTACCACATTTTCTCTTGCGCTCTTGTATTTGTGTGAAAATCAACTCGCTCTTAAGCGCTTTGATTTTCCTCGCAACAATTTTCTCTTTTCCTACCGGTATTTCGTTGAAAAATGCCGGCCGGCCGGCGTGGCGTTTAGTTTTCCCATTTCCACTTCTCCCAGGGCAAACCACAAATGTATGTATGTAAATCCACCACCCCCAAAATGTATCTACACACGTTTCGCAGTCAAATACATGTTCTTATGCATGGTTTTCTAGGAAAGTTGGTAAATACTGTAGGTAGGCAGTTTCACTCAATCCAAACACCATGACCTTCATCACTTTTTCACACGTTTGTGGCAACAACAGCAACAACAACAAGAAACTTAATTAATGCTCATGCCCAGCCCATGCCTGAGATGCTACTCGTACACCTTTGAAAGTATCTTTTACAACGTGCGTATGTTTTTACCCACCTGTTGCATACGTCATTGCATTTAAAACCAATACAAAACGTGCCTGTCATTGGATAAATTGTTTAAATTTGTTAAAGTGTCACTTTGCTGAGCCTGCTGAAACTTTTGTCATCTTTCTCAGAAGTGTTACAAAAGTGATCTTAGGGATGAGATGTCATAAAAAAAATAAAATAAAATAAAAATATTCAGCTCGTGGCAAAAAAGCAAGTCCAAAAATAACATTTTGATATCACAAAACTTTTCTCTGGAATAAAATTCATGTTAGGCATTCAGATTGATGATATCGTCGCCGTAGCTCTAGGTAATAATAAATGCCGGTAGATGGACGCAGACAGTACTTCGAACTTTCTGTGCCAAATTACAAATTGGCGGCCGGGGGTTTTGTTTGCCCGAACTGGATGCTTTATTCGTTTTCATTGTTCAAACTAGGAACTCCGGGATAGGGTGTACTGGGTGAGCATCATTTGTCCATTTGTAAACGTCTCACAGCGAGACAATAAATTGTAAAAAAAAGTCTGGAGATGTCCATAAACAAAATAATAAGGTTTCTGTTTTACACTTCTACCTGTTGATATAAGTGCGGGGTTACTGATATCAGTCTATTTATGGATAGATATGGAATGGCAATATTTTTTGGGGTTTGCTGGCAGCGATTGGGGTGTAGGTGTTTGAAATTGACCTAGTTTCATTTGTGTACCTTGAAACTACCTCGTATGTGCAAATTTATTAGTAGGGTGCAAAGAGATAGGCTGATGGTAATAAATTTACGGTTTATATGGTGTTCGATAAGCGAGGGCTCGTCTCCGAAACCAGAATACATATGTCGCTAATGATTAAAATGATTTTTTTGCTGTTCAAGGCTTGATTGCCGTCACCTCTTCGAAGGAAAAAGCAACTCAAATTTTATGCGAGCTATACGAGTCCGAGTACGAGGTAGACCTTTTTTGGAACAAAATTAAGGAATGGTTAAAACATTTTCATCTGAAAAGAAATTATTTTCATCTTTTAATTTGTTCATATTCATCTGCTAGTTTTTGTCAGCCTTTTTTTTAAATATTTGCCTGAAAAACTTGAAATTTCGTCTGAAAATCTGAATAAATCGTCAGCATTATTTTTGTCTGAAAAAAAAAATAAAATCTTGAATATTCCCTTTTACTCAAACTTATGATAATGTTTTCAATAGGTAGGTATCTAGGTATATTTTAAAATTTTCAGACGATTTTTATATTTCTCAGACGTTTACTATTTGTTTTCAGACGTTTTAAAAATTGTTCCAGGCGTTTCCAATATCTGATTTTCTGATGATTTCTATTTATTTCCAGACGATTTCTATTAAATTTCAGACGTTTTTTCGATCTTTGCCGAAGTTTCCATTTTTTTTTTCTGAAAAATTTATGTATTTGTAGACAAAAAAATTGTAGCCATTAAGGAATTGCTGGCCGGTATCTAAAGCCTTAATAAATTCGCCCTGAATACTTATTTTATGATCCGGATATAGGTGCATCATTACAGGATGAAGAAACCTTAGATGAATTAGTTTCAAAGGATCTGGGACGAATCCGACAAATTTCAAGTTAACAAATATCTACCACCGATCTTTCGATAAGCTCGCAGAAGGTCAAAGGAGGATGCCGAAAAGTCGTTCCGATTACCAGACAAACGTTAAGCATATGAAGCAAAACAGCATATAAAAACCAAACTTCAACAATGAAAGCCGATACTTTTGTCTACCTAACTAAAAGATAGCAATTGCCAAACCAAACTGCCTGTTGGTGGAACTCGGGTCTGGGAATGACGCCTAAACTGCGGCAATTATAAAGACATCAGACCCACTGGCGGGGAGTTCTCCGTGCCACACTCAGGTCAATTCTGAGCAATTGTGATGCTCGTAGGGGAAAGAGCTTGTCCCTTACCTATTATAAACCCTGTATTCAAATTAGTTATTGTGCTGCTACATACAAACCATCCTGTTGATTTGACGAAGTTCATTATCTTGTCTATTGATGTACTGGAAAGCTCGTCTAGGTTGTTGAAGAAGTGACTTCCTAGGAATTTATACCTGGTGTGTTGGAGATTTGGGCAGTGATATAGGAAGTAGATTGTATCCTCAAGAGCTCCCTCATCACCACAACCTCTACAAAGTTTTTCTTCCGTTAAGCGCATTTTTTTTCTTTTTTCTTCATAAGAAAAGTCTTGTGCCCCATTATGATACCTACGAGGGTGGACGTGGTGGTGGACGGCCATAGCATTCTTGTGGTATTACAAGTATCAGGCTTCTTAACTCTGCATACAATTTTATATTCATTCTCAAAACATCGAAAAAGATTTTCCAACTAACTGATTGGACTTGAATAGTGCACTTTTAAGCTCGATAAGTCCACAACCGATCAAATATATTCCCCTTGAAACAGATCGTTGAGATAACAACGCAAGGTCGACACCCATACCTATTGACACCCATACCCAAAACCTGTTATAAAGCCGACAACATTATTGGAGTGACGATTTATAAAGACCCATGTCTGTAGTGACAAGGGAGACCGTTCACTGCTCCATACGAAGGTTTGACTTGGAACCAATCTCAATGATACCTTTGGTTTCAATTGGATTTAGATAATGTGATGCAAATTTATATGACCCATATCTTAATTGAGAAACTTGTGCAAAACTCGGAAGCCAAAACCAGGTTCATAATTTTTCAAATGTCTGTGCAATTACTTACTTGACATTGATGTCATTGGTAGAACTCAGCATAGCTTAAGGTGGGTTTCCACATGTCGATTGATTGACAAAGTTTGACAGCCCTCGCGATTATGTCATTGAATGACACCAACGTCAGTTTATTTCCACTTATGCCAATTATTGGCAAAAAATCGTTTGTCAGTTGATTGACCAACTTATAAACTCGATGCCAATTAAATTTTCTCTGTCAATTATAAACAGAGTGACATTTTGTTTGACAATTCAGCTATTTCCACTTATCCAGTTGTTTCTTTGTCATTTATTGACAAACGCTGTTAGTCAGTTCATTGACAAGCAATTTTTCGCTATTTCCACTATTTTAATTGGCATAAAAATACAGTGAATGAGGCCGAAACCGCAAGAATGGATGGACTGTCAACAAAAAGGAACATACAAGATCCATGAAACAGATGTATCGTCATAATAGACGACTATAACTTTGAGATTTCTAGGAACTTTCTCTACCGCTATAGACTCTAAAAAACTACCAAGAATTATCAGTCGCCAATTTTATGGCTTACTAGTGGGCGCAGTAGCGCAGTGGTTAGTGTGTTGGACTACTGTGCGAGGGATCCCAGGTTCGATCCCCGGAAAAACACAAATTACATCTTAAGGTTTTTTCTACTGCGTCACCTCTCGCGAACGTCTGACAAACATCCGAGAGTATAACTGTCATGAAAAAGCTTCTCAATTTAGCCGTTCGGACTCGGCATAAAATTGTAGGTCCCTTCCATTCGTCCCAAAAATAGAAACTCACACAAAACGAATGGTTGCGAGAAGCTAGGCCTAGGGTGTCTACACGCCTGTTGCGCCACCTTTATTATTATTATTATTGCTGAACCCCCGGCAGCTTCGCCAGGCGTTTTGTTGCTTTTTTAATTTTTTATTTTATTTTATTTATTTTCGGGCGACAATGTTTTAATTTTTTCGTATTGAAGGTGCCACGCCCCTTTATCCAACTTTGACAATTCTTCACAGAAGAACTCTAGAGCCAATACCTAAGATTATTTGTAAGTTTGATCTCAATCGATTCTGTGGTTTTCGAGATATAAGATTTTGAATGTTTTTTTTTTTTGTATAAGCGGTGCCACGCCCCTTTGTTCGATTTTGAATTTGTTTAGCCTATCACCCAATCATCGTAATTACCGACATTTAAAAAAAAAATCAACAAAATCGGTTGAAAATTACGGGCGACAGAGGGAAACAGTTTTTTCGACTTTGTTATATATATAGAGATACGTTATACATCATCCCTCAGTCCTGCTCTATCAAAAGCACAGAAATCAGCTAGTTGGTTATTTTTAACGCAACATCGAATCATTTTCGGTCAATTTTATGTTGACGAAATTTCGAGGAGTAGATTACACAACGAACTCTACGAACTGTAGACCAGAAAAGTGCGAGTTAGTCGTTTAATGAGGCTATAGCTATGACAATTATTCGAGCGAATAAACATACTAACTCTTCGAGGAGTAGTGTTTTGGCTGGGGCTCTCAGAAAGGTCAAGAAGAGAGTTGAAGTCCGTTTTGTATTTTGTTTTGTGTTTGTATAATAACGTATTCCTTGGGCGAAAGGCGGATAAATTGATCTTTAAACAATTTATAGGTGCCGATTGTTCTTTTGGATTTATTTGCCACCATTTATACCTAAGGCATCTGAAATAAATAGTTGCGCAACCGGCGTCTAGACACCCTTGGCGCATCTTTTCACAACTATATCGTTTGTGTGAGATTTTTTAATGTTTGAGACGAATGGTTGGGACCTACAATTTTTTGCCAAGTTTGCTGAATTAAGAAAAACTTTTTCAAGACAGTTATACTCTCGGATGTTTGCCAGACGTTCGCGAGAGGTGCCGCGGTGGAAAACACCTTAAGATGAAATTTGTGATTTTCCGGGGATCGAACCTGAGACCCCTCGCACAGTAGTCCAACACACTAACCCCTGAACCACTGCATTCACTATATAAAGCCTATGGTTTCCAATATTTCATATGTAGATATGTAGTTGCAAAGTATACCTGTGGCCAATAACAGGGACTATATAGCTCTAGCCCTTGCCGTAACTACTCATCAAAAAGCGACGCCGTTGTGCTTTTCAGTGCTATAAGTTACAATATTGTTGCTCTAATTACATGATCTATTTAGAGCACCGATGACTTGCCACTTTCTGTGTCTACATACTCGTAATATGGTCATGAAAAAATGTACTAAGCGTGTAAATTAACAATAAGGGCCATTTGCGTCCACTAATAGCAATCTGTGTACATTCCTGTACACACGCATCTCCCCTTTTAGTCTGTCTGCCGACCAGACAGATATCAAATTTATTACTTTGGTTAAATGCTGCCATCCATATTCAATATCCTTAAGAGATTTTTATAAGCGTGTTCATAATATACTTACACATCACCAAGTCTAATAATATACTTTGCTTCGCTTTTTATCTAAGTTTACCCCATCATCCAGCGATCCAGCATATCTGGGACATAAATCTCAGCCAAATCATTTAATAATAAAACGTCTGACCCGCACCAAGACAAAAGAACGGATTGAATTCCGTCTGGATGTGGTCGGCCTTAATAACAAGGATCCACGCGTTGCTTCGGTCATATAAATGGCTCCCTACAACTAAACCTATCCATGGGAATATAGCAAATTTAATTTATTACGATTTTTTTGTGGTATCTAAAGATTTCTCCGCTCGGCCAACAGGGAGAAGACCGACGGGGTGTCGTCTAAGTGATTATAGGCGTATATACAGATACACTGCAAATATTGACAGGCACATCGTTATAATAGTAATTTATCGTAATGATGTGAGCGCCATTATAAGGCGCTTATCTCTCTCTTCATAACAATGTGCATATGTTTCGAAAATTGTTTTATGCGTGAAATTGCCGCACTTAATCGTTTCGACATAAAATGGCTCACTCTCCTATATACGGACCGGGCTTGGGCCTGGTAGTGGTATATTTAATTAAAATCATAAAAGAATCACTTTCCATTTTCGACGCGAAAAGTAAATCACGCGACTCACTGGGGTAATAAATTTTAATTTTTATTTATCCCGAATTAATTTTTTTCGTAGACGAGCAACCATTTGCGTGATGTTTCCAAGAAATGATGCTCCATCGGTGGCACGGGGGTTGAAATAACTTTTTTTTTTTATGGTATCTATAAAAATTGTAATTTTTGCCAAGAGTGCAGTGATAATTTTGTGATAGCCTTGTGGCAAGTGAGTGACGTAAATTAATGTTTGGCATAATATATTTTGTGTTTTATTAAGTGGAAAGTAAGATATTGAATGTGTTACACGTGCTCATCTTAGGCCCATGCCCTATAGCTTATGTGACGGGATGAAGGCAGAGTTAATGTAATGTTCTTTGGGGTCAATGACAACAGTACCCACATTCAAATTCAAAGTGACTTTTTTTTTAAACGGAACTTGAGTGTTAACTTGTCGATTTCTATAGAAATTATGTGCAATCGTCTAACACACTAGAAACGTTTTTTTTAGCAAATCGTAACTCTGGCCAAAAATAAGCAAAAATAAGCGTTAAGCGATAAGCAAGAAGGGAGAGCTAATACTGGGCTCTTTCGGCGGATTTTCGGTCCTGTGTGCGAAGAGGGCGAATGGAGGAGAAGATACAACCGCGAGATATATGAGCTCTTGAACATCGACTTGAAATCGCAAATAGCTTAAAACCATCGCCTTTTTATCATCTGATAAATTAATAAGATTTTCTAGTTTTTCCTTCTTTTAATGAGGGAACATTCGATTTGAATGCCCTTCGTACCACTTAGACCTCTAATGCGCAGATTCTGTAAGTGATAGAGATTTTAGAAAGATAAATAGAAATTAGGGGGAGTTTTTATTTGCATAAACCATCTCCGCAAAATTCAGAATATAACAGGAGAAAACGCATTCAAATTCGTTTATTCATACTCGAGATTAGCGGGTATACTCGTAGATACAGACTTACGACTTTTAGGGGCCTCCTTTCATTCTATGTGTAGTGATAGTAATTTCGTACTTTAGACAAGGTGATGCGCTATCATGTGACTTTTTCAACATCATACTTGAGATAATTGTGCGAAACTCGCAAGCCAATACCAGGGACACAATTTTCCGAAAGTCTGTGCAACTACTTGCATACGCTGACGATATTGACATTTATGGCAGAACTGTCACTGATGCGTTTGAAAGTATCAGTACAAAGGCGGCAAAAATGGGTTTAGCGGTGAATGAGGGCAAAACAAAAGACTTGTCGTCAACAAGAAGGGACACACAACACAACATTGACGAATCGGACAGAACGTCATGATAGACAGCTATAACTTTGAGGTGGTTGCGGACTTTGTCTACCTCGGCTCGGATATTAGCTCTGATAATGACACCGCAGCAGAAATCAAATGAATATCAACCGCTGTTTCTTTGCCCTAAGAAGACAACTGACTAGTAAGGCCTTGTCAAGAAACACTAAGGAGACTCTATATAAGACCCTCATCAGTTCTACTCTATGGCGCAGAAGCATGGACGTTAACAAATTCGGATGTAGATCTCCTTGATCATTTCTAACGCAACATTCTCCGAATAATTTTCGAATCTTCGATACCAATCAGCGTTGCCGCAAACAAATTTTCTTAGGTGCCATTGACGGTAACACAAAGGTGCCAACTGGGTGCCACCAGCCCTTCAACGGCAGAGAGATATTTAAAAACTATAAATATTCTAAACAAAAATGTTTATCTCGTTAATAAATTGTATGAAGAATAGAGTAGTTTCACACTAAATTGAAATATCAAAAGCGTGTATCTACATAACATTTGAGCACATATTTTTTTCGTCAACAATCTAAAGAAATCACTAGTAGCATTACAACCCAAATAATATTCGTCATTTCCACACAGTAAAATAATTAATTTAACTCAAACAATGAACGGCATAATGCTCTAACACTTTAAATATTATCAAATCGAACATACCAAACCGAAAATGAAATGTCAAAGTCGCCCAACGCACCTGAAAGTAGAGAGTTGCTCTACTTGGGCGCCGCGTTGGACTTTACGATATTTACGATCTAAACGCGACCCGAAGCCTGAAGCCGCATTTTGGCTTGCACCATATGAAAGCATTGGTTCTACTCTATCTGTCAACGGCAACGCACGCACGCAGCAAAGCAGCGTTGTGAATTGGCTATAAGAGTTAGGTGGCCAGCCGCTGACTGAAGCGCTGACATCTTACCTCGTTTTCGAGAATGCTATAGGTTTCATACACAAGGGCTGCGTTCTATGTTGTTAAAAATGATTCAGTTCAGTGAATATGAAATAAGTGTTCGCAGATGAAAGAGAAAATGACTTGCACTCTCAATCAATTTTAAACATTTTAAGAAATGCTTTTTTTTTAAATATTGTGTCTTAAAATGTATCAAGCTCATAAGGTGCCAAATGAGAACTGAAGGTGCCAAGGTGCCAATCGGACTGTAGGGTGCCAAAATGGCACAATTGTGCCACTTCGGCAACGCTGATACCAATACGGAGGGACAGCGTAGTAGACGAAACATTGCCTTAGGTATAGTGCGCAGAAGTGGAAGGACCTCAACCAACTTGGAGTGCACAACTGGAGGAGGTTAGCCAAAGATCGTGCTAACTGGAGAGGTGTGTTGGTTGAGGGCCAAGAGGATTGCTCTAATATTGTGTCAAAAATGTTAAGTTTATATCATTTGTTCGTATTTCATTGCAGATGTCGCTGCTTTCGTTTTTTTTTTTTTCAATTTCAAACACACGGTATTCGACTGACAGGTTGATAGATTACACAGTAGCTTATGGAAGGTGACCCATAAGCAACCCACGTGCCGGATGCGACGGATAAAGTAGGTTTTCTTTCTACTTTTCTGTCAGTCGCCGCTGTTGACACTTAACATTTGGCACAGCGTGAAAGGAAGCACTTTCATTGGTGGAAATACTGAGATAAAGAAAGAAACTGTCAAATGCTACAGAAAACAACGTATACTGTCAACGTATGAAACGGATTCTATGAAACTGTTGGTTCCGTCGAATACGTCAATCCATCGACGCAACGGATGCGACGGATTCTATGGGTCGGGGCCTTTAACCTAAGTAAATGAGGTAAATGAACGAATTAACAAATTTAAGGTACAATCCAAAATAAATAAACTATACAGACCTTCATTTTATTCAGATAGCAACTTTTCCAAGAATAACCTCAAAGCTCCAAGATCCTCTGTTTCAATTCTTTAATCTTAATTGAACTTGAATCAGGCAGCAGTATGTTACAGTGATAAAAATAAAAATGTCATTTCTTTCCACCTCCGCGGTGCTGATATATGATGTCAACAGTATGCCTGAACATTTATATCCCAATTTAATTAATTTTTCTGGTATCAGAACGATATTTAAAAATGCACTCATTTGTCAAACAATAAAAAAAGGTGTTAAAAGTCGATAAAAAAAACAGCTCATAAAGCTTCCTCATTAAATCAGCTGCTGTTACCAATATTCTTTTTTTTATTTTACTTGTAATAAAGAAAAATTATTTTTCAATAAAGCAGTTTTTGGAGAGGACCAGAATGAGCTTTATGACCTCACCTCGAATATCAACCCAATATATCCAGTAAAACGTTTTCAACTGGCAAATATTGACGATAGCAATAATTATATATACTCTCTCTCATCCACAAGAAGGAATTTACCGATCAAAATGTCATTTATGAAATTTGCAAATATTTTCTCTCGTCCTTTGTCCTCGAATTGAAATGCAGATACCCCATAATGCATCATCGTTTGGTTTATCATCCTGATTTACATATCCGTATTCAAGGCACCCTGGTGCATGTAATAATCTGCTTCTGTTGGATTCCAGCGATCGGTTATCCATATTGGTTGGGCTTAATTGCATTCGATGTGTGTGCCTACCGCACACTTTGGTGAAAGTCCTTTTCACTATGGCTGACTGTTTCGGACAAGTATGCTGATAAATTCCAATGCGGCGTCAGGAATACTACTACTCCAGATTTAATTTGTGTGTGTGGCTTTTGCGAGTTTTAAATTCATTTTTGTTGTGTGTTTTGGTTTGGTTTAGATTGCATAATTGGTTTCCAGGTCGATGCGTTTTTAGTTCAATGGTAAGTAGTAGTATGTAGAAGTAGATGTGTTTGCATACCAGGTCAAGAACGATGAGACTCCTGTGGCACTGTACCACTGGATAAGGCTAAGTGGGCATATCTACCATCGTACCTATCCATCATGACAAATTAATCTAATGTCTCTCATGACTTGGTGTATATGCAGGGCAGGTATGCTGCATGTATTCGAAATTGGCAATCTATTCCTTTCAACTGACTTGTTTAAAAACGATGCAAAGATCCTTGAACAAGAAAGTCTCATATTGATATTAGAAGATTTCTCCTTTTACGATTTTCAGAGCGTTTTTGAGGCGTTTTTCGCGGCGATTTTAGTGGCATTTTTGGAACGTTTTCTGACGTGTTTTGTTTTTTGGGGCGTTTTTTAGGTCGCTATTTGTGGCGGAACGTTTATTTTAGCATTTTTCGACTCGATTTTGTGAACGATTTTTGGTGCGTTTTTCGGGTCGTTGTTTCGGTACATTTTAGGGGTCGTTTTATCAGTGTGTATTTAAGGACGTTTTATCGGTGTATTTTAGGAGCGTTTTTTGGGTAATTTTTTTGGAGCATTTCCGGGGTCGTTTTCAGAGCGTTTCAGAGGGTTTTTAGATCGTTTTGGTTCAATTTTCTGAAGTATGAGAGTGATTCTTGGGGCGTTTTTGGGAACGTTTTCGGGGAGTGTGTTTTCTTCAGTTTTTTTAGTTTGAAGCATTTTCTAGGGCGTTTTTCAAGGCTTTTTTTATGGAATTTTTTATAGAGCATTTGAGCGTTTATGATTTAATTTTCTGGGCGTTTTTGGAGACGTTTTTTGAAGTATGAAAGCGTTTCTTGGGGCGTTTTTTTAGGACGTTTTCGGAAAATTTGTTGTGGGGTTTTTATACATTTTCTTGGGCCATTTAGATGCGTTTTTGGAACGTTTTTGGAGAATTTTTTGTGGGGTTTTTGTACA
This sequence comes from Cheilosia soror, assembly GCA_949372485.1. Lineage (NCBI taxonomy): Eukaryota > Metazoa > Arthropoda > Insecta > Diptera > Syrphidae > Cheilosia > Cheilosia soror. The sequence goes on along the minus strand of OX443562.1, from coordinate 6,807,490 downwards.
GTTTCTTGGGCCATTTATGTGCGTTTTTTGGGGCATATTTGGAACGTTTTTTGGGACGTATTCGGAGAATTTTTTGTGGGGTTTTTGTACGTTTTCTTGGGCCATTTAGGTGCGCTTTTTTGGGTCTTATTCAAGGCGTTTATTGGGGTGTTTTTTGGGTAATTATTTTGAGCATTTTCTGGGGCGTTTTTCAGAGGTTTTCTTAAAGATCATTCTTGTAGTGTTTATGGCTCAATTTTCTGGGCGTTTTTGAAGACGCTTTTTGGATCGTTGTTTGTTTCTTGGGACGTATTTTAAAATGTTTTCGGGAACTTTTTTGTGGGATTTTTAAGGGTTTTTGGTACGTTTTCATGGGTTATTTGGGTGAATTTTTTAGAGCATTTTTGAGGCGATTTTTGGTAGCATTTTCTGATGTGCTTTGCAGAGCTTTTTTTAAAGCATTTTTAGATCCTTTTTGTAGCGTTTGTGGTTGAATTTTCTGGGCATTTTTGGAGCCGCCTTTTGGATCGTTGTTTAAAACGTTCTTCGGGGCGGTTTTTAAAGTGTGAGAGCGTTTCTTGGGGCGTATTTTATGACGTTTCCGGATACTTTTTTGTGGGGTCTTTGAAGATTTTTATACTTTTTCTTGTATATTTTTTGGAACGTTTTTCAAAGCGTTTTTGCGGACGTTTTCGTTGCGTTTTTTAAGGCTTTTTTCCGTATTTGACATACCTAAGCCTTCGCCCACGTAATAACTACGACTGACTCTTGAGTTTTTTACTGTTTGTTGCATAGAAAAAATATCACGTATAATACATTCCAGCTTTATCTTTGCTAATCCCATCTTACTTCGCTCAACTCATAAGCCTAAATCTAATTAAAAAGTTAAACTTTCTTTGGGTACTCTCCCATATGAAGCATTATGTTATGTATTCGTATACTCGCATAATTTATAATCAAAAAAATTGTAACTCGTTCTATTAAATCCTTAAAAATAATGACTTAACTCGCATTTAAGTACTTGCATGCAACAGAAACCTACACATGAGTCCCCAAGAATATAATTCAATGCTAAACCTGTACATTAGAATATGTACCTAACCTAGTCAAAGAACACATTAGCAGCGAAAATCCTTTTTAAGTTAAAATCATTAATTTAGCCAAACAAAGTTTTATATTTTATTAAGCAATTTATTTATTAATTTCAGATCGATACACACCATCTATTTATCGACTTTAAAGTCGCCTATGATAGCGTATATAGGGACGAATTATATATGCAGGATGACCATGGAGAAATCTCGCTGCTCCGTTAAAGTCGGCAAGAACACCACCGATCCATTTGATGTCGAAAAAGGTTTGAGACAAGGCGATGCGCTATCATGTACTCTCTTTAACATCGTTCTTGAAGCAATTGTACGAAACTCACAAGCCAACACCAGAGGTACAATTTTTCAAAAGTCCGTTCAACTACTTGCCTATGCTGATGATATTGACATCATTGGGAGAACGCGGCGAGCTGTCAGTGGCGCATTTGCAAGCATCGAAACGGAGGCGGCGAAGATGGGTCTGGCTGTTAATGAGGACAAAACGAAGTATATGCTGTCAACGAGAAGGGACTCTCAACATCGGCGACTCGGACAAAACGTCACGATGGACAGATACAACTTCGAAGTAGTTAAAGACTTTGTCTACCTGGGCTCCACTATCACTTCGCAAAATGACATCGGCGCAGAGATCAAGCGAAGAATCACTCTTGCCAATCGCTGTTTCTTCGGGCTAAGAAGGCATCTAAGAAGTAAAGCCCTCTCTCATAGAACCAAGGAGATATTATATAAGACCTTAATCATCCCGGTTCTGCTGTATGGTGCAGAAGCATGGACCCTGTCAAAAGCGGATGAAAACCTTCTGGGATGCTTTGAGAGAAAAATTCTTCGAGTGATATTCGGTCCAGTTTGTGACGATGGAGTGTGGAGAAGAAGATTCAATAACGAACTATACGGGCTATACAGCGACGTTGACCTGGTCAAAAAGCTGAAAATACAACGGCTGAGATGGCTGGGACACGTGGAGCGTATGGACAACAACGCACCAGCCCGACGAGTCTTCGAATCCACCCCTAAGGGACAACGCAGCAGAGGAAGACCCCACCTTAGGTGGCGCGCACAATTGGAGAACGACCTCAACCAACTTGGTGTGCGTAACTGGAGGCAGCTAGCGAGGGACCGAGCTGGCTGGAGGGGCTTGTTGGTTGAGGCCGTGGTCCACCCCGGACTGTAAGCGCCACCAAAAGTAAAGTAAGTAAGCAATTTATTTGGTTGAATGGAATAAATCCTTCTAGCAAAATGTCCACAATTTGTTCTGGTTACTTTTTAAAATGAGCTATGCACTTCACGTCAGCCATGACGCTGGCAATTATTACATCAAACAGATAGTTAATGAATGTCTCCATAAGAAAATATTGCCGGCACATCTCTATAAAGGGTTGTGCTTTAGCTATGAAGTATCTATGACTCCTTATTTAGAAAGTTTTTATCGATTAACATAGGAGGTAGGTAGCAAAGGACAGGAGTATGAAATGTACGTTATAAAATTAAATATGGTAGGTATTTATATGGAGAGTATGCATTTAAATGCAGCTGGTAGGTAGTTCCAAAGGTTTGACAGACCTTAAAAGGATTGTCGTCCATTTGTTGACATACAGACTTAAGGTCATTTTAATGAATGGTTAAAAATTACTGACATTTTGTTCGCAGATGAATATCTTCATCTCTGGTTTCAATGCTATAACAATAACTATCATGACTGTTTGTATTGTATCCACTGAATCTGTTGTCAGATTTATTTACTTTTCAAGAATGTGGGATAACCTACATTCTGCATGTCTCCCTTTTCCAATCTGCCTATCAATTTGATCAATATTTCCCATTTTACATTCCCGTTCCATCAGTCCTTAAATAACATATGCCTCCTTTCATAAATTGTCCAAGCAGCCGCAACATGAATTTTCAATAAAGTGCTGAGCAGTGTATCAATCATTTTACGAGGACTTTTTTTTTATTATGTCAACACTATACCATTTTTGGTATCAGATTTCGAACAAAAAAAATAAAGGACAGAGCACACAATACTTGTACATATTTCAAAGTTTTATCAAATACAAGGACTCATAGTTATGCGAAATAAAAATAACCAACCCTCTGGACCATTTGCTTTGTATTTTTTTCTTTTTCAGTTTGATGTATGTTGAAAAACTATCGGGATTATAGAACAAAATTGATTGTCCTGCGTAAACGTTTATTGTTATCGATAGACAACACACAAGTTGTGTTTATATTTGCTTGTATGTACTTGGCGTTGGCACTTGCATTCATTACATCCAGTAGATGGGGTTACAGAAAATGTTTTCTTTTTTCCGATGGATTTGCATTTAAATCAGCTTGAAATATATGCATGCAAATCCCTATATACCAATATCAATTCAATTGCGAGACTGTCTGAAATTGCATGTACAATGGACAACACTGACATTTATTTAATTAAATGCGGGAGTAAGTGTCGGATGGTATTACGGTTTTAAATTCATTTGTGCAAAGTTGATGGAGTTTGATATTAGGAAAACATTGTAAAGCAACAATTTAGCTGTTACCAACTCATAAAATAAATATTATGACAAAAACATATCAAAAATATTCCTTGAAGCTTCAACTATCCACAAAGTTAACCGCTAATTTAGAAAAAAAAAACTTAAGCCGTTGCTACAAAATCGTTGACGCAGAAAAGTTTCTTTCAAACATTCTGTCAGAAAATCGCGTTAAAAATCGACTACAAATTTCATATACGAACAAAAAAACCGCCCTAAGAAGCGTTGTAAACATATTTTAAAATTGTTCTTAAAAGTATCTGCTCAAAAAGGGCTTTAAAAAGCAAAAAAAAAAACCCCTAAGCCCACATCGAAAATGGTTCAAAATTGCTCTTTAAGTCGGCATAAAATTTATATTAGAAAAGCTTAGGATCGATTATCTTTAAAATGCCTAAAAAACCTAAAATCGGGCCCGAAAATTGCTTCTAAAATTGGCCTAACATTTACATTTCAAAATCTTAGGTACAATTGCCTTTAAAAAAAACCTAAAAAAAAAAACACCGCAAGCATAGGCACATCAGAAATGTATCAAAAACGGTGCTCCAAAATTGGTATTAAAATTGGTCTAAAATTTACATTGCAGAGGCTTAAGAACGCCTTGCGGTGATAATCAGATTAGCTTTGGTCATATTTTCGTTCATCGGCCGAGAAAACGAGTTCTATCCTTATCCTGAAGAGCCTATACTTCGGTCTCAGAATTCAAAACTCCAAATAGGTTATGAAGTGGAGACAAAACGCACCCCTGACGAAGTCCCATGCATATAGGCTGAAGTTACCTAAAAATAGGTGTGGCACTACATTTTTTGGCTCATATTATGTATATCATAATGTCCCTCCCAATCGAATGTAACCTTAAAGCGTCAATATATTTATGTATTTCCCGATGCTGTTATCATTAACCTGGTCAAGTGGCCCATGTTCAAATTTCAACAATGTATCCAATTTATTACACGCGCTTCGAAACGACTCTCTTTCGAATCGACCGATGCGACGCATCAGCATGCATTTACCTTTCTCAAAAAAATCGTTGTCTCAAAATTAGCACGTGGGTTGATTCTTTCATTGGCAACAAATTGGACCATGTTGTCCACACAAAGCCAGACCGCCGCGACGCCTGTTGTCAACGTGATCAAAAGCCATCAACGATTGAATTTCGCATAAATACTCTCGTACCGTCCCCAAGAGGCCAACGTGTTCATGTAAACAAATGTGCTCCACGTAGGCGGTAGATGTCTGCAGCAGTTTATCTTTGGGTTCTTCTTTCCATCATCCAAGCAACGCAGCATCGCCATCGCCGCTTTCCATCTTTGCCAAGATATGTATCACCAACGATGCTTATACGTAAATACAAAAAGGAGCCTTTTGTGATCATTAAACGCGAATTAAAGTTATACGCCCGAGTGCATCGACAAGTCACCTTCGATTAAGGCTGTTTGGGTGCACCTTGCAACTTTACGCCTTGACGTGGATGTTCCTTTTTAACTTTTTGGGGCGCACACAGGCAGAAGCAGCAGGTTGTAATGGCACGCAATCAATTTAAATTGCTGTACATAAATATGGATGTAATTATAATGGCAATGGCGATGGCGAGTAGTCGTTCTATTAAACGGGAAAATTAAAGACGAACTGCTGCCCCGAGGACGTACAGGCTAATGAAGTGATGCGCTGTGATGGATGTTTATATGGCCCATGTCAATTTGGATGCTTTTACAAATTGGTTTACACGTCGATTGGGTCCGAACTCTGTGTGATGGAATGATTGATTATTATTGGACCAGCTCTGTGTGGATGGTGTTTATAATAAAGGCAGTTGTTTTGTTTTGATTCTATTTTCGAGAATGTACTGGTAATTAGGACGTGTACACGAGAAATAATTAAAATTAACTTCACATCAGTAATAATTGTTACTTGGACTGTCCTGAGAAGTGCTTCGTCATGGTATATACGATTTTTTTAGGCGGGTTATTTTTGTAAACAAGTTGGGATGGTCTAGACCTAACCGAAGCGAGTTGTCATGGTCGCATTTCTATTTAACTTCAATGTTGTTCAATGTAACAACAGTAAGAGTATGTGGATTTTCAGATAGGATCGAAGACCTAGCTTCTCATAACCATTCGTCCGAGGATTTTTTTGTTTTTGGGACGAATGGAGGTGAAACAAATTTATGTCGAATCCGAACAGTCAAATTGAGAACCTTTCTCTAGTCAATTATACTCTTGGCAGATATTTTTCAGACATTCAAGTAGCACAGTGAAAAAAAATTAAAATAGGTAAACCAACCACTGAGCCATGGCAAAAGTAAAAAGATAAACTTTGTCTACAACGAAACTTAACAGAGTCCTTAGGACAGAACCCTTGCAGTTGTAATGCAACAGCTGATAGGTGGTCGAAAGGCTTTAGGATGCATTATCATATCAGTGAGAGTGCTATTCCCTTAACGACCACGAATTGAAGAAGAAATCGAGAGACGAGACACTTCAGGACGTAAACAAGTAATGCTCATCCTTCCAAAAGATCTTCTCAAAATTTACGAGAAAATTTAAGATGGCATCTTCAGCATTGTGGGCGCAGTCCAGTGGCTCAGTGGTTAGTGTGCTGGACTACTGTGCGAGGGATCCTACGTTCGATCACCACAAATTACATCTTAAGTTTTTTTCCACTGTGCCACCTCTCGCGAACGTATGACAAACAATCGAGAGTAGATCATTGAAAAGCAAAAAAAAGTTACACCCATAAACCCACATCGAAAATGGTTTAAAAACCGGGCTCCAAAGTTGCTCTTAAAATTGGCCTAAAATTTATATTAGAAAAGCTTAGAATCGCTTATCTTTAAAGAGCCTAAAAAAACTTTAAACACGCATAAAAAATGTTTCAAAAATCGGGCGCCAAAATTGCTTTTAAAATTGGACTACAATTTACATTGCAAAATCTTTGGAAAGCTTGCCTTGGTGATAATGATAGCCATCAGATTAAATTTGCTAATATTTTTTGTTCATCGGCCGAAAACGAGTTCAATACTTATCCTGAAGGGCCTATACTTAATACAAATACTTTATACAAAATTCAAAAATCCATTATAGATTATGAAGTGGAGACAGGAGACAGACGTCTGACAAACATTCGAGAGTATATAACTGTCCTGAAAAGCTTCTTAATTCAGCCGTTCAGACTCGGAATAAAATTGTAGGTCCCTTCCATTCGTACCAAAAAAAAACAAAAACTGTCACAAACGAATAGTTTGTGAGAAGCTATGGCCTAGAGTGTCTACACGCTTTTATCATTAGCATTAATTTAGGTTAGGTTAGGTTAACGGGTTAACAGAGCAGGGTATATCCTGCTGTGCCACACTTAGGTTCTTGTGGACCCTTTGTGATGCCCTTTTGAATGGGGGTTAACCGGTGATGTTGGGATGTTTAGCCTCCATCCATCCTGATATTCTAAAAAACCTGTAAAGATTAGAAAGTGAGACATCAGAAAGTTCTTGTATGTCATGTAAGTAGTAACTTCCAAGTGTTCTGTTTTTCAAAGTGACAGAGGAAGTGAGGCGTGTCCTCATCAACCTCTTCGCCTCCGCAGTCTTTACATATGTCGTCATTTTTGAGATCTAGTTTCATTGTACATGGTTTCTTAGAAAGTTATGACCCGTTAGAGCTCCTACCAATTTAGACAACGAACTATAGAAGTTTGATGTTCCGGCCACTGTCGTATTTTGGCCAAAGCTTCCGTGATACTTCACATTTAGTTAGTCGCCCTTCCACCTGTTGTGGGTTTTCATGCTAATTTTATTTTCCACTCGCTCTCTAAGATTACAGAGTGGCGGCTTGATCGACTGCAGTGCTAGATCATGATCTATTGCAGACCTTTTTTCCGCTAGTCGTCGGCCCTCTTAGCATTGAATTAAAAGCAGCAATCACAACAATGGAAGCAAGTGATATCTACCAATTTTAAAAGAATTTAAGGAAGTTGTCTGAACTTCCACAACATGAAATGATCTTCGAGGTCACAAACCGCATCCCAAACCGAGAAACATGGGCAAGCAACTGCCTATCAAACTGCCAAAGCGGACTTAAGTGGTATCAAAATGGAATCGGGGCTGGCAGCTGGTATTCATGGAACAAACTGTAATGTCTCAATATCTATGGGGAAAATTCCCAGTGTATTTCAGGCAGAGCTGCATGCCATTAAAGAATGCGCAAACATTATCTACAATTCAGATATCAAAGGCGCTAACATCTATAGGTATATTCATGGACATTCAATCAGCAGGCTGTAAAGGCAGCTCACCTATATTATTGACTCCAAATCAGTACTGCACTGCTTCAATATGCTCCAAAAACTTAGTACAAAAAACCAAACCAGATCATGGGAAGTTATGAGGGAATTGAAGGAAATTAAAATGCTGTTGAACTAGCCAGAAGAAGCTCGGAAACCCCCTTTATAGTAACAGAAGCTTACCTACTGTGCAATCCATAAATCGGCTCTAAATCGGGCTATAAAGAGCTGCGAACATAAAACAAGTGCAGTCGGTCGTAGACAGGCCAAAAGAAGCTATTCAGCCTTTCAAAAGTGATGCCAAAAAAATGTATGGAGGTACGATATCAAAAACTTAGTAGGCTACCTAACAGGTCACTACGGTTTGCAATATCACCTAAAGAAAATGCATTAAGTCGACTCACCAGGCTGCCGACTATGTCTTGAGGATTTCGAAACAGCTGAGCGTATCATGTGTGAACGCCCGGCCCTTTGTGGTATCAGAAAGGAAGTCAACGAAGCGGATAGAACGCAGTCTTCGATACATTCTTCCCAATGTATCATCTTTGAAAAAAAAAACTCACTGCTCTTCTAATTTCTGGATAGGATGTCCTCAATTCCAATTCACATTTGGTCAAGTTGTGCGAACACTTATAATTACACCATCATTTTTCTTTGTGCGTTAATATTGACCTTCTTCCGCAAGCTAAACTTCATCACTTCTTTTACAAAATCAAATTCCAAATATAGAAGAAACCCCTTCACAGACTATTACGACTTTTCTTTGCATAAATTGCATCTACTTCTACTTTAATATTAATAACCTTTACAACGTCAAACATTTTCTAGAAACATCTCTTTCGAAAGCCTTCAATTCCAAGGAGCAATGTCTTTTATACACCTTCAGCTCTAAGAGCAAACCGCACGTATTCTTTGATGCGGTTTTGCTTTACCAAATTGCACCATCGTCGCCTTTTATGGCGACGAAGAAAAATTAATTAACAACTACACTTACACAAAAACACCTGCTTATTCGGGAAAAAACTCATTAACGGAGACAGGGACGATGAATTTATTTCATTTTTGTAAAATAAAAAAACGAAACTTTAATTTGTTCTCCTCCGGAAAGATGGTTCGTCAGAAGTCTCGCAAAACTCTCGAAGAGCTATATGCGGTCGCACCTCCTCCACCTCCTTCGGCCACAACTCGGTTCGATGAACATTTTTTGCAAAATCCTAAAAATTCCAAATGTAATAAGGTCACAAATGGTCTGCGGAAAAAGTCCAAAGGTCCCATAGATACAGGTTATGTGGAGAAAAAGGATGAAAAAACATTCATTAATGAGGAGAAGCTTTTTGCAAAAGCCAATAAATCAAAGAAGCACGATTTGTTCAACTCATCCAGTTTGGATAATAAGGATTTGGTGAATTTCGTCGATGAGACTGAGAAGGACGAGGATACTGAGGAATTTTTCCAATTGATCAAGCAAACCGTTGCGAATGCTGTTGGGGTTAGTAAAATTATCTGGGTGATCACAAAATACGTCGCATTCGGAATTTTGCTACGAACCCCGAAAGAACTATCACAGATTTCGTTGTCGTGGAAATTTTTGCTACGAATTTACATTTCTATTACGACGGATTAAATTCGTAGCAAAAATGTCCACTATGACGGATTCTGTAGTAGTTCTTTCGAGGTTCGTAGCAAAATTCCTAATACGATGGATTCTGTGATCACCCAGTATACAAAAATCTTTTTCAAAACTCGTAACTAGCTTGAATTTGTAGAAAATATTGTCGGACATTTTGAACCGCAACTTCAGAGAGATTACTACCAAAATCGACGATCTTCGGGATCAGTTGCATGTCCACGAAACGAAATTAGAGAAGATCCAAGCCGATATAAATAATAGTAAGAATCCTTCCCCTCTTAAGTAGTCAACAATTTATGTAATAAAATTCTTCCAGAGATCGTCCACTATGGGGAGGAGAACTCAAGACACTTTCGTTACCTCTGCATGAAGTCCGAGTATGATAAGATGTTCTATCAGCATCAGAATGTCATGACATCGATGCCAGTTGATGCTCGACCAAATGTGGCCAATCTGTATCCTCAGCAATTTTCACCAGGACAATCAGCACAACCAGCTAAAAGTTCTACACTTCCAGCCAATTCGCAGCAGAACTCTGTAAAGCAGTGCAATTGTCAGAATTCATCCGGTGGCGATTTCGATGGCGTCGAACAGTCCAAGTCAAGTATGAGTACGAAATCCTCGGAGATGGGCATGGTAAAGGACTTACTCGAGCAACTGCAAAAATTCTATGCAAGTCAGAAAGCAGAAGAGGTCAGCCGCAAGGAGGATAGAAAAGCCACTCGCGGAGATACAGCTTTAAATATTCATGATGACAGCGGTGATGGTGACGAGGATGATGATAGCTCTGATGATGTGTCTTCTACAAGTATTGAGGAAAAATTAGGCTCAGTGGGCGATTGTTGAGCCGAGTGATTTGTCATATTTTTTTAGAACTTTTTTCATAACGAAATAAATAGAGAAACTAATATTGAGTCTGAATTATTGTTACTTATGGAAAGCATCACTTAAATACCGTCATCGTAAAATTTGGTATCTACCGCAAAATCTGGGGGTCCAGCACGTAACTTGATACAATCGAGTTCAGTCGATACAGTCGAGCTCTGGCAGCACCTAATTTGTCTCAATCGATTATTCTCGATGTCAATTTTACATTAGAACTTGAGAGTAGCTCATAAGAATGAACGCCCTCATCAATATATCTTAGATGAGTTGCCCTACAACAAGTCGCAAGTCTCTGGCTGTGCTCAAACTAAGGTTTGACTGTGATCTAAGAAAATCACATGCCAAATCGACAGGTTTAGTTCTGCAGTTCAATTTTGCTTCGAACTTGTGGGTTAAGTAAATTCACTGTTCAATGCGAAGACGATGCCCATCTGTCGAAAACGTTTCTGCGATATAAACTTTTGAAGTGAACGTAGTGAATGCTTCTCAAATATTTCCAGATAAAATTTCTTAAATAGTTGAGTAGGCACCTAACCCTTTTGTCTTTTCCAAACTCAAAATACCACCATTTTTATAAATAGAGTCGAAATTTATTATCCAAGAACCGTTTAACACCTCATTCGTTCACATAGAGTTGTTTGGTTCTCTCTAAAACTAACTTAATGACTTTCATATTGTTTCCTTTGACTAGAATACATTTTGTTTGTTAAATATTACAGATGTCCTTAATTCTAAGACTAAATTCAAAATATTGTTAGGCTATGATAAATTTCTTGTTTCTTTTTTTTATATTGTAATCTATCCTAGAACCGTGAAGCGATTCGTCCTTAGGCTTAAAAAAAAAATTCAAAAAAAAGTGGTTGCTTGTCGATGAAGGAAGATTCGTCCCAAATGGAAAACGTCCTGAAGCCTTAGAAGCGTGTAATCTTATTGTTGACTGGTGAGTCCGGTAAGGACGATTGTTGTGAACTAGTTGGACTGACTGGCCGTCGTGGAGGCGGTGCTGCTCTTTGGTTATTGTTTTGGTTGTTCTGCCGAATGTTGTTGAAGAACTGTTGTCTACGGGCTACACCACCACGCAGCGGAAGGGTTGGTATATCACTTTGGGACTGACGTAGGTGGCCGACTTCGCACATGCCGTCTTCTCGCGATGAGCAATTTCTCATCGCAGGATTAACGCATTCGTAGACGCTCTGAAATGAGAAAGAGAGAGCTAGCAACGTATATTTACAAAGGTATATGTTAGAAACCTATACCTGTTCGGAAGAGTACTGATTATTCTGGGCAAATGCCAGGGATGTGAGCGAGGGAAGAGCTTGCGCAATGTCCGACCTTTCGATGCCCCTCACAATTAGGAAAGTTCGCGGTATCAAAATCCCAGTTAAGATTGCCCATCCGGTGGCCTGGATACCGATCGGTAAGGCCGCATCCCTCCACTCGTCACCGAAGAAGCTCATCGTTATCCACGTGCACCAGATAATGAAGATCAAAACAGCTCCTATGACCAGAAGAATTCCCTCCCTATAGTTCCGCTGCGACCGGTAGATAAATGGAGTCATAGACACCAGGAAGACCAGCAAAATAAAGTCGTAGGCCAGTAGGGCCCATAGCCAGTTGCCATAGTACATGTTCTCACAGGAGACACTCTCATTAGCGATATGCATGACGACAATCAACTGTGTTGACATCCCCACCTGCACCAGGGTGCTGAAGATGCAGATCACTCCCTGAATATAGCCATTGACATGAGAGAGGAATCCACCTTCGGAACCGATGGATGCCAGCATGAGAGCCCGACACAGTAGCAACGAGAATGTCATGCAATAGCACAGTGTCACTACGAAAACTCGCACCGCACAGAGCGTGTTCAGCGTTGAGGCGTCGTCAAAGGTCACATGAGAGTTGCGATGGTCCGACACGTATTCCATCGAGAAGGGAATAAACGAGGAGAAAAGTAGCACCAGAGAGAGTAGCAGTAAAATCGAAGTGACAGGATTCCCTTCGAAGACGTCACCCAATGAAATGCGAATGATTATGAAAACCAAGATCGCCAGACTTATGATCACTCCCAAGACCGCAGCTGTCATTCCGGCTGCGATCCAAGCATCTGGCTTGATTCTCCAGTACATTACAGATTCACCGTCGAAAAGAAACGGATAACGCCGGTTATTACCATCGACGTATTGACAGTTGAAGACCTGCCCAAATTTGGACTTCATCTCGTGACTAGTATCATTGGCATTGTTGTAGTGGTAGTAGGTGGTGACATTTGATATGAAATTTTGTGATGCGATCTCTTGAAGATCAGAGATCTTCTCACGTGTGAAGTTGGCCCTTGTGTCAGTCTTTCGGAACATTTGGATGGTCATCATGTGACTCAGCCGAGTTAACTTTAGGGTTTCTAATATCTTTACAGGATGGTAGCTGTGCTCTTCAGAGTGCCAGTCTTCGACAAAGGTTAGGAAATTTTCGCAGGTCTCTAGAACAAAGGAGCCGTGTTCCTTTTGACAGTTCTTCACAAGAGAGTCGTTGATCCAGTGGATTAGGTCGAGCACTGGCCCAGCCAGGGCTATAAGTTGTGACGGCACTATGCTCTGACCGATGAGGTTTTCGTCGATGGTCACCTGCGTGGAGTTCTCATCGATGACCCTCAAGTCGATTTCTGATTCTAGCAGGAGGTATGATTTGTTGGGCAATTCTAGAAAAGAAAAAGACGCATAAATCTCAAGTCACACTTTTGAAATTTTCAATAAACTCCAAAATTACCTGTAATAAACGCCTTGCTGACCCGCCCAGTTGGCACAACGAAGATTGTTCCGTTTTCATGAAAGTTCGTCACCATTTTGTTGCCAAAAATTATATAAATATTATCCGGGCTTCGGAAGTGCATTAAACAGAGGTGCTCCTTCCTCGCCGAGTCCATAAAGTCGTTATACACATCCAAGTTTTCTGCTAAAATCTCCACGGAGGCGATCTTCTCACCCCATGGCATCTGATAGAGGAGATGGGCGACTTTTGGAAAAACCAAAGCCCTCGGCGACGGAATTGGCCAGATGTAGAACTCCAGGTCGTCAATGACATGCTTCAAGGCGTTGTAAAGGTCCAAATCGATGAACAAGCCTATCGAATGGTCCACACATTGCTGCAGATATTGAACCTCTTGTAGGAGAATATTCTCCGCTAGCTCGGGCTCCTGAATGTCTATCGCTCGAATTCCTAAGGATGTAAGGTTATACAACTATACGAAAGCAATGTGAAGTGGCTTACCAATTTCGAAATCACCACTAACCAGATTCGCCTGATTTATCCGATTCAAGACAAAAATCGCGGTTATAGGGTCCTTGGTCATCACCGAGAGTATTGCATCGCCTTCAACCATCTGCACGAGTTTGCTGTCACTGTACTCGGACTCGGACTCATTTTCATCATCAATTCCAGAGCTGATGCCGTCTACACAGATTAATGGAATGCCGGGCGATGAACTACTCGATGGTGACGATGAGGGAGGTTCTGTGGTGGTGCTTGTGGTTGTCGTTGTACTCGGTTTCAGTTTTGGTGCGATCTTTTTACCCGTACCAGCTAAGGATATACTAAGGAAATTCAGGACGATCAACAGCAATATTGTAACTGAAATTTTAAGAGAAAATATGTGTTAAAAAATGTTTGGTGGAGAAGGTCTAAAGGGGAAGTAGTTTTTCAATTATGTATCAGTGATCCTATCAGTGATTGGACATTTAGACATAAAGTAAGTATTAAAAGTACACGAATCTTGTAAAACAGATAAGTCTTCTGTGCACACAAATCGACTTCCGTGCGTCGGTAAGGTATTCAAAATTGTAGCGGCTAAAATCACTCATGAAGATTGACCTTAACTGGCAGAGTCATTAACTTATTGGTGACCTTATTCCTGGTTATTCTGCAGATCTACCCTTCTACTGGTCATTTACCTACTTAGCGTTTTCAATTGGCCTAGATTCAAACCTAGGACTCACAACTATAAACTTGTCGTTGGGTAGCTTTCTGCCAAACGGATGATTCATGAACATCGCATTACAGTACCTCCCCGAACCAAGCTTGTTGTTGCACCGCTTTTTTCTGGGTACATTAGGCTCGGTGGTTGGGTATTGTATGAATAGGGAAAGTCTGATTGGCGTCGCGTCAATATGGCGATACCCAGTGTCATAACAATCTCATACAGATCAATAGTTGTGCTCGGAACCATTTGTGTTACTCCCACATTTTTTGAGCTAGGTCACTGAGGAGTTTTTGCGATTATAGTCAGGTTTGCTAAAAAACAGCTATACTATCGGTGGAACCCTTTATGGGCCAACGAAGAGGTTGAACCCCCCGAAGCGAGTTACTAACACCGGAATATCCGACCAAAAACCAAGCGTGTTGGTTACGATACAAAAAATAACCTCGGATCATGATGGCAAAACTCAGCGCGCTGTCACTACCGCGTTTGCAGATATTGGAGCAGAAGCGAAGAAAAAGGGGTTTGGTCTTGAATGCAAAACCAAGTATACGCTTTCAAAAAAAAGATAATCTCCGCTACGCTAGTTAGGGACTTTAGCTACCGTCCCTATGCTATAAACTATACAAATGTCAAAAATTACCTGCGTGACATTGGCCGCATTCAAGAATCTAGCCATCATAAGTCGACTTAAATCGTCTGCACTTAAATTTACCTAAACGCGAAAACTAACTTGAATTGTCGGTTTGCCACTTATTGACAAATATTGTATATTTTTTCCTGTGTTCTGAGTTTCTGATTGGTGCTCTACTCGTCAGGGCAATCGAAATGTCAAAACTGAGTTCTCCGGAGCCATTATGTTAACACAAATAGATGTCAACTTAGTAGTCGGTGTTGCGGACATAAACGTCAACTGATAAAATTGTTCACGTGACCATTTCGGTCCAATGAAAACTCTGAACGCCCCCATTCGCTATTACATTCGACAAACACCAACGAGAATCTTAGCGGTCATTAGACCCTAATAATCCCAGTCCGGCTGTATGGCCCAGAATGGGCTCGTTTTGAGCGAACCAATTTTTTTGGGCAGTTTCCGATCACCTTTGCTATGACGGGATTTAGAGAAGGAGATTAAAAGCCGACTGTAGGAGCTATACAGCTATATCGACAGTAAGGTTTTTTTTTGTGAGAGGTTGCTACTATCCGATGGAACACTCAGACACAACTACTGACTGGTCCATTGTACTGCCCAACAGACACCTTACTTTAAAGTATACTTAGTTTTCCCGTGTTTCGAAGAAAGATGAGAAGGAGCTTCAGTGATGAAGACGTCAGCCCCAAAAATCCGCCACCTGATGCGAGCAAAGGCAGGACAACTACAGAGGAAGTGCTCCGCTGTATCGTCGTCTTCTCCACAAGCAGGACAGATGGTGGTGTCGCTCAAGCCCAATACATTTAAGTGTTTCGCAAAAGCTTGGTGGCCCGAAAGAATGCCCAGAAGCAGTCTATAGTCGACAGAGTAAGGAAAGACGCCGACCTTTTGCAGATATCCGGATGCAGTCGTTTGGTTTGTCTACACCCAGCACAGTCACGCCACCGACACTCGCGTTCACGAGAAATCCAAGTATCAATGGATGACCTAACCACGGATGCAGACAGACCAAACGCAGGTTCAGGTCCTAAGAGAGCTTCTTCTGAATCCAGCCTGGCAAGCTCATCAGCGATCTCATTTCCCTGGATACCGGTGTGACCTGGGACCCAAACAAGTAGCTTACCGACCAAGTTCAGAGAAAGCTTGAGTTCGAGCACTATCTTGGATGAGGTAAGAGGGTTAAGCAGCGCTTTTAGTGCAGCTTGGCTATCACTGCCAACGCATATGCTTCTAGCCCTCCACCTGTTTGTCACAATATAGCGCATAGCCATAAGGATAGCGAAAATCTCCGCTTGGAAGAGAGACGCATGGTTACCCAAGGGGTAGTGTAGTCTTATGTTATCGCCTAAGTAGGTAAGAAAGTGTGCAGCGGCTCAGTATATGCTTGGTATTCTAGAGCATGGCTCCCAAATTCAACCCCCGGATAAAACCGTTTTTCTAGCGAACGTCTTTCAAATATCTGACCAGTAACTGTCTTGAAAAAATCTTCTCAATTAAGCCGTTTCAAACACAACATAAATATGAAAGTCCCTTCCGTTCGTCCCAAAAAAAACTCACACAAACTAATGGCTCTGAGAAGCTGGGCCTAGGGCGCCTACACGGACCTGTTGCGCCAACTACATATTTATTTATTTTATTTGACAATAATAGTCTGTCTACCTGTCTACGCAATTAGGGTCACAATTGACCTCCATCTGGAATGATGTAGACACTTTAATACCTGACAAAATATACTCACTTTTGGCATAGCCATTATTTTGATCAACAGAATGGAAAAGTACTGACCACGTTCCCAAGGTCGTTTCATTCGGTTCCTTATTGTGTCGGCCCCATGACTCACTTCTGTATTCGGACAATGAATAACAATAAGTATGATTGAAAGCGCATTTCTCTATTCACCGTTTTGATGGTATAGTTACCCATCTAATTGTAGCCCTCTGCCCAATAGTCACTGGACGCTGACACATGTTGTTAGGTGTGGCAGTAAACAACTGCATGTGTCCCAAACAACAATTCCCCATATTATCCAAGAGTGCCCAAATTAGGCCTTCCTTACTTTACAGTGTTTGGTTTGGATGGTTGTTTTTTATTTTTCGCTATCATTCTTCCCAATCACATACAGACTTACCTTTTTGTGTATTCCAACTGTGTATTTGCATTTTTGTTTTATTTTATTTTTTTTTTGTTAAGTATTCCCAAAAAGTATCTCTCGCGCTTAGCGTTCTCGCACCCGTACTCTTGCTCGTAGATGGGTTCTATTGATTTTGTATCCACATTTGGTTCGAGCAACAAATTAAATTATGCAGCATGCATGTAATTGTGTTTTATTTTTCGCATAAAAGCAATTTTTGCTATAAGACTACCACCACGACTGTATATAACACACATTAGTGTACTGGCTGTTATAATCGCATTAGGAGGAGGGGAATAATCACAGCATTTTTTTTTTTTATTTTAATTTTACGTTTAACACTTTATTTATTAAAAATCGAGAGCAATGCACTTTTTTTTTAAATCACTTTGTGTAGCTGCAGTGATAAAATTCTGTAATAAAAAAAACACACCAAATATGTCACTTTAGAGCGACACAAAAACACTATAGTCACCGTAGCATAGATAATTTAGTTTTAATCTACTGGCCGATTGCCATCCGATGTTCATGGTTCACCAATTTCAGGCCGACACTGTTTCACTATTGTAATTAACTGATTTCCGTTTTGTCAGTGTGCAGTGTATAAAATGTAGTTAATTACTAGCAAGGTATATTTTAGCAAACGTGCAGCGACATAGAGCACCAAATAGACTGACAGTGTAGTGCAAAATAAATGGAAAATTAGAAATCCCTTTTACAGTCAAAGACGGGGTTGCTATTGCTATACCACCACCACGGGTACCACCAACAACTGTCATTCGAACGCGTGTATATAGTTGTAGTGTTTTTGAGTGCGGGTTTTGTTATGTCAGTACGGTGTGGATTGGCGTTGTTATGGTTATTATAGTGAAGACTGGTTATTTATGCCACTCAATGCACAATTTTACAATAAACTGGTAAATGGCTTAAAGGGGTTGCTGCTACCCTTAAGATTGACCCCTATATGGGTGAATCGCTAAGAAGTTGTATCGTGTACGCTTCTGCAATCATAATTACAGATATTGTTATGCACTTGAATTGATTCCTTCTTAATGTTGGTAGTTTAACATCAGGTTGGCTCATATGAACCATGTAATTGGTGTTTAACATTTGGAAGGGTCGATAAACGGGTTCCATTCTCGGTCAAGGCGAATGTGCTGACAAAATATGCGCAATTATGGAAAATAACTTTTTGAAATAAATGTGTATTCTTCAACTCATGGTTGTAAAGAGATGGACTGCCCTTAAATTTCGAAGGAAAACACAGGTTAAGGTGCATAATGGCGCATGGTTGGTGAAGTTCAGACTAATATCATAATTTGTTCTAAAATATAGGTAGTTGGGAGGCAAGTGTGTACAGAAGAATGTATAAAATATTGCTTTTCCTTTTGGATGGAGTAGGTTTCTTATACATTTTTCCCCAAAAATGTAATCAAACGATAATGGTTGAGAGAAGCTGGACCTAGGGTTCTAAATGGGAATGCTTGCGCTAACTATTTAGCAAAACTCATATAATATGGAAGTTCTGCCAATGAAATACAAGGTAGGTATTTGCACTTCGATTAGCTTAGTGGGCTATAAAGTTGTTTAAGCTTGCAAGAAATTCCAGGCTTCAAAAAATTAAAAGTTTTTCTAACCTCTCATGAACATCTACCAAACTTTCGCCAGCTATTGTGGTGGCCGACTACATCCCAGATCCCACTAACATTAACCTTTTCCCATGATCGAAAAGCCAAATTATGAGTAAAGTCTTTTTTTAAGGCAATTATCCTTTTTGTCTTCTAATGAATGACGAGAAGTTAAATGACATGCGTCACTGATGCATCGCATCGCGCGTTTTACAACTGATGAAGCATTCAAATATGGTATTGATTGGCTTTGAAGTAGGCTGCTGATGATGATGACTTGAGTAACGCTCTAAGAAGGTACCGAGTAAATGCCTGTGTAAAGTACCTTCATACTAGCTGATTATTATATCGAACTCCGGCGATGGGCAAAAGTCGTTCATACATACCAAAGATTTTTAAAATTTATTTGGCGAGAGAGTGCCAAGAATTTTCGACTAATAAATCTCATCGCCATCATCATCATCATCATCATCATCATCATTTTCAATGGTCCGCTTGTCCATTAAGTGGGTCGCGGGTGTAGGTTGCTCAAGTGGACCCTCCATAGCTCTCGATCCTCCGCCATCGACTCTAAATCATCAAGGGCAATCCCCATACGGGTATAGGAGAGATTATGGACTTGATCTAACCATCTCATCCTTGGTCTACCTAGAGGACGCCTATCGGATGGTACGGATTCCATAGCACGTCGTGGAATCCTGGTGGGGGACATGCGTTTAACATGCCCAAACCACCGAAGCATGGATCGCTCCGTCCGGAGAAGTAGCTGCTCGACATTGAGTTCCTCACGTATTCTGGTATTTCTGATGCGATCTCTACGGGTCACACCAGCAATACTACGGAGAAATCTCATTTCGACAGCTTGTATCCGCGATCATATTCTTTCGGTCATTACCCAAACCTCATGACCATAGGTGAGAGTTGGAACAAACACCGAATTAAAGACTGACAACTTAGCTTTGACACCAAGTTCAGTCCTCCTAATAACAGAATGACCAAGCTGTCTCAAAATTGACAAAGCCTGACCAATCCTACAGGAAAACTCAGCATTGCTCCTTCCATCACTCGTGAATAAGACCCCGAGATACTTAAACTTTTCCACCTGTTTCAATGGGACTCCACTAACATGCAGAGTGCATTAAACAGGCGTTCTGGAGACGACCATCACTTCAGATTTGTTCACGTTTACCTTCATCTCAGCTTCAACACAAACGGCCACAAACCGATGAAGTGCGCGCTGAAGTTCAGTCTGAGAGGATCCAAGAATGACCAAGTCATCAGCGAAGAGCAAATGCCCCCATACGTTTTCGTTTTTCGTTTGGGGTCTTATTTCATTCCTTCTTTTGGGGTTTTATTTCATTATGAAATAAGGAAATTAGGCTCCAAAAAAGGAAATAACACCCCAAATTTTATTAAAAATCGTTGTTGTTGTTCCCTGTATAATTTTTTTGGGCCTTATTTTATTTTTGTTTTGGGGCCTTATTTCGCAGAGCGGAGATCCTCAGATCTCTCTGAAGAAGTAGTAGCTGTTCGACATTGAATTCCACGCACGTATTCTAGTGTTCCTTATACGATCTCATGCGAATCACACCAGCAATTCAAAAGAGGAATCTCATTTCGGCAGCTATCCGCGATCTTATTCTTTAGTACATTACTCAAATGACTATCATGAGTTATGACATGGCCATAGGTAAGAGTTGTAAAGAAAACCGAATTATGGACTGACAACTTATCGTTGACACCAATTTTCAGTCCTCCTAATAACAGAATGACTAAGCTGGCTCTAAATTGACCCAGCCTGACTCCAGCATTTTTTGAAAAGTTAGCATTAGCTCTAAGCAAAGTTTTTAAAAGTAATAGACGAGCTCTTCCAAAAGTCTTTATAAAATAATTCAAAGAAGTTAATACAAAAATATTAGTGCCTACATAATATTTGATTTGGCTCAACTTTGCCGGGTTCTATAAGGACCTTGTCGAGAAATATTTTGCGAAAGTTATTCTGTCTGTCTGTTTTTTTTTTACCTTTTTACGAAAAAAAAAACCTCAACCAATCATAATGTAATCATAATGTAAAAAAAAAACCTGAAATGCTATTTCTTGGCAATTGTGGTAGTTAAAAAAAAAAAAATAAATAAAAAGGTGGCGCAACAGGCGGGTAGACACCCAAGGCCTAGCTTCTCGCAACCATTCGTTTTGTGTGAGTTTTTATTTTTGGGACGAATGGAAGGGACCTACAATTTTATGCACAGTCCGAACGGCTAAATTGAGAAGCTTTTTTATGACAGTCATACTCTCGGATGTTTGTCAAACCGAGAGGTGGCGCAGTAGAAAAAACTTTAAGATGTAATTTGTGTTTTTCCGGGGATCGAACATTGGATCCCTCGCACAGTAGCCCAGCTCACTAACCACTGCGCTACTGCGCCAATTGTGGGAGTTAAAGATGTAAAATTTAGAACATTGATGTTGTAACGAAACGTCCCCGTTCGTCACACTTTTATGTGACATAACAGATTTTCATTCATCAATTATAAGTCACACTGACTAAGTGAACGAAATTGCATGAGTACCCGAATGAAATTGCCATTCGGGGGGACTTGTCTACTTGTTGTTTGCACCAATCTAGTGTTCCAGATAAAGCTGCCTCAGAAAAAATTTACTTCGGTCAGTCTTCTGAATTTTTGGTCGCTAAGTTTCCTTTGCGAAGCTGGCCTTAAATCAGCAGTGTCAGCATCTGTGGCTGTTCTGCTTAAGATCGGAACCACGCTTGTGGTTGTTCCGCAGATCAGAGCCGCGCTTGTTGTTGGCGAAATGTTGGTATTGCAAAACGGAACGACTATCATGTTAGCTAAAGTTGTAAAATTCCAAAAATCAGTGTCCATTGTCCTGATAAAATATTTAAGCAATACGATCCCTGGTACCAGCGTTGCCGCCGAAAATAAAAAAACCGTGCCACTTTTTTTAGAGGAGCGTGCCCTTAGCGTGTCCAAAGAAAAAAAAGTGTTTTTTATATTTACACCGCCAAGCCAACGCTAATCAGAAACAAAAACCGAAGAAACAGTTAAGGACCATTCACACAAGAGCGAACTAACGAATTGCTGAAATGCACAACGAACCGCGTTTTAAGCATTTACAAACAGAAAATAGCACATTTCATTATTCCAAGAGGAGGATAATTAATTAGCTCAACAAACTGTACCTATTCAAAAAACAAGTTTATAAAACGAAATTTCGAGTTCCAAAATTTTTGGCGCGAACGAAAACACCCTTGGCGAACTTCCGCGACCTAGAAATGTGTTCATGTAAACGGAATGTCAGAAGTCTCGAATATTCGTTTGTTCGTAGGTAATTGGTCGCTAGCTATCATGTTATGATCTTTTACACAGAGCTTTGACAAGAACTTTCTCGTCTCTATCCCCTCCAGAGCAATCTGGGATGAGGATACTTTCCCCAGAAGATGAATCAATCCACTTCTACACTGACGGCTCAAAAAGCAAAGACTCAGTTGGTGGGGGTGTTTTTTCCGAAAGTCTGATTACTGTAGCATGTTCCAGGCGGAAATAATGCGATTAAAGAGATCTTATCTTGCCTCAAGGAAAACGTCATATCCGCCAAGGATATCTGCATATTTTCGGACAGCCAAGCAGCCATCTTTGGATTCGGTCTCTATAACTTCTCTAGTAGCCCTCGACTGCCGATCATCTCTTACGGAGATGGCCGAACAGTTCAACATTCACCTAATCTGAGTTCCGGGCGTATAGACATTCCAGGGAACTGTAAGGCTGATAAACTCGCTAGAATAGGAAGAACTCAACCCTTTCTGCCGGATAAAGGCACCCTAGGGATACCCATCGCTACTTGCAAACAAAAATTGAAGCTGAATGCTATCGAGAGTACCTACAAATCTTATGTCGACAAGTGCACCTAGAAGCGAGTTTGAGCGATCTGACAAACACAGACATCAGAAGCCTCTTACGCTTTATAAAAAGCTCAAAATGGTTCAATTAGTAGGGAGATCTTCTATGATCTGATATTCATGGTATCACAATGGACCTATGCTGGTCTAAGTGTTGGCGTTTCCCAGCTGGCAGCCACTTACAATCAACCAACCTACACTGAGCTTAAATTATTTGTGTAAGGTTGGAGAAATGAAGATAACGTGCCATTTTCAATTTGTGCGTGCCACCGTGCCACAAATAAATTTGCGTGTCCAAAAAGCACGATCGTGCCACTTCGGCAACGCTGCCTGGTACAGCTAGTTTGGAATAATTGGAGTAACCACTTAATTTTCTGTCCTTAAACTTAGAAACCAATACTATATTAGTCCAAGATGTAGGTACTTGTGACCTTGTGAGATGTATCTAAACGATAAAATTCCCGAAATACCCAAATTACCCATACATCTGTAACTGGACTTTAAATAATTGACTTAACCTTAACAGATGAAACTTTTGCAAAAAATCGAGACATAAGAAACTTCATGTCATTTTATTGCATTTTTTCAAATGAACGTGTTCATTTTTTAAACTATCGGAGAACATTTTGTCGGTGCTTAAGACTTGCTATGACAATGGGAACCACTTGCCATTTCGAACTGCATATTTTTCTTTCTAAATAAGAAAAAGAGCTGATTGCAATAAAAACTTCCCACTGTCATTCAAAATCAATTAGTATTGGAACAGGTTCTCTGACAGTATTAAATATCAATAGTCACTGTAAAACTCTTGTCCGATTTCATTCAAACTATGTATTCCCTGTTGCACTAATATGAACCTACTGTGACATTTTCAGCTCAGTACACACGTATTTATTTATTTATATACATATATAAAACTAGTATTGTCATATTCACACTAGTTCTGAAATTCTATCGAATCGAAAATGTCTCCAATTCAAAATATTCACTCAAATAAACTGCCTACATTCTCAGTTTCGACGGATCATTATCAAATGGCTATATGCAGATGCACTGCCAGGAGTAGGTACGGAGTGATTTTGGTTTTCGAAATCCTTTAGCTTAGCTGTCACAAATAAAAAAAAATTCTAGCACTCGGCCATTACCAAATTGAACAGTGCGGCATTCGCCTAGAAAAAAAACAAGGATTTTCGGAATATGGCTTACGAACATCCAGTTTGCAGCTACCACCCACACATGTGGGTGAACATTGAACAAGCCAATTGGATTTTGTCGATTGCATTAAGTACCTCCTACAACCATGGATTAAATTTGCTATTGAACGCCTTGCACATGACCTTCTTAACTTTCGTTTACTTATATATGTTTTGGTATACAAAATACACCACCGACAAGAACAACATATCGATTGTACCTAAGTCGATACATTTCCGCATTGGTAAAGACAAAAAGTGTCCAAACACAAATAAAAATTCCACTAATAGACAAATAATTTAACCAAAAATGCTTTCCACCCTTAAATTAATATATTAAGTTCAACCACATCCCCCGCAGGACACAATTTTACCACCATATTCCAACATCACTCATGTGCAACCGACTGGAAGAAAATAAATATCTTGTTCGAATATTAAGTCTAGACTAGTTATTAGTCCTTAGCCATAGAGAGGGTGGTTGACGAAATAATTCTTTACACCTGTCTTTGGTTTAACCTGTTTTTCTTTTATTCCATGCACACGCAAGAGCTACACGCGTCGACAAATTTTCTGAACCGGAAATTAACAATTACATTCCTTCCGGAAGTGATTGACAGGATAACGACTCGAAATGCGATTTCTTTCGATTCACGGCAACGCGACTACGACTACGACACACTCGACACAACTCATAACAAGTTGAACTGAAAATTCGTACTATACTCGCCATTTGCATGGCCAACATGGAAAACTGTAACCAGAACGGAAAACATGAAAAAATCGCACAAAAATAATGAAAGTTCAGACACAAGAAATAGAAACAATTTCAAATGTTGTTCACTGTTTGTGTCTTGCGATGTTTGGGGTTGAGAAGATTGGCGCTGGACTGGACATAGGTCAGTCTCTTGGAAAAAAAAAACTGCGAAAAGGAAAAGTGTAATGGAAAATGTCAACTGCAGTTGCATTTCCCATAAAGAAGTCTTAGAAATTCAAATTCGATTTTCCTTAGATAATGTAGGGTTTGGAAGAGTAGACACAGAGAGGTTTCCAACTGGGGTTGGCAAGATGGGTTCTGATTCTGCAGACAGACTGTGCTGGAGAATGCACATTGCACATCTTCGTGTACAACAGTTAATAGTAAGCCTTTCATATGTTATCATTTCAACACACATTCTAGTATGGTGTTAGTATTTTCCATACACATGCTGTGATTTTTCCTACATACACGCGTTTTACCAGCCACCCTCTGTACAATACAATTTATACGGATGTTGAACTGGTGACACAGTTTTTTGGTGTCTGGTTTGTGGGGTAAACTTTTTCCTAAGATTTAAAATGTCATAATGAGATTTGACGAAGTGACACATAACGCATAGGCATAGGGGGAACGCCTTTAAGGGTGACAAACAAAGTTCTTTTTAATGGTTTTATTTTTTTTTTTAATAAGAATTACTTGAAGAACCTATGTCTGTCAATAAGTTAAATTCGACATTTTTAGGGCTTTACTCAGGGATTGATTATAATGCAATCTTGTAAAATTTAATAGGCAATAACCAATAAAAGAGGAGTGAACACAGAAATTAGTTTAAGACCAAATCGCTGAATTGAAAAGATTTTTTGACAACCTAACCTATAAATAAATAGCTAGTTGACGTAGCGGGTCCAAAAAGGTCCCTACCAGCAATCGTGTGTGTGATTAATTTTGCTCTTTTGGAACGAATGCATGTGCGGCGAACACCTCCCTAAAACTTAATTTTAAGGGGCACACAAATTAGGTCTATTCCCGGCTTTTCTTAGGAAAAGTTTGTAAAATATCACATTTCTAAGAATATTTTTACCTTTGCGAGAGGTAAAATAACTAAAAAGTACGGGAACGGGTACAACAATCTTATGTCACTACATAAACTTCTGTTTATTGATTCAATTTGACAGATATAGGAACTTTTGAAACAAAAATGTTTTAGGTTAGGTTAGGTAAGGTTACTCACGGAGGGGAAGGGAACTTTTTAACTCATTGGGTTGGTTTCTCATTTACGAAATCCACGATTTAGGTAGGTACATAGTAAGTATCTCTGTCTACGAATTGCAGACATACTTAGACCATTAACTAGAGCCCTTCTCGGATGTATGTACCGCCACATTTAAGTAAGTAAGTAAACTTAAACTGAGGACATGGACATGTAGGGACATTCTCAATTTAGCTGTTCGGACTCGGCATAAAATTGTAGATCCCTTCCATTCGTCCCAAAAATAGAAACTCACACAAAACGAATGGTTGCGAGAAGCTACGCCTAGGGTGTCCTGTCTACCGCCTGTTGCGCCACCTATTTATTTATTTTTTTTTACATGGACATGTATGGATGTCTAGTTCATATTTGGTTAGTCCTTGCAGAATTACTGCACCGTCTTTAATTCTGTAATATCGATTGCGGACTACCTACTTGAACGGATGTTCATGGATGTTAAAGACCAGACGTAGACGTAGGCGAAGAACCAGCTCCCCGGACTAAACTCTAGCGTGCATTCGACGAACGGCTTGTAGGCTTGTAGCCGTCTGTGTTCAATCTGGGATGAAGAAAGACGTGAACGAATCTAAAGCGCCTTTCTAATAACATATTTTAGTCTTGACTTTAAACTTACAGAAAAATAAGTAAATATTAAATCAAAATTGAAACAAGTAAAAGTGTTAAGCACCATTCACATGAGAGCGACCAACTATACCTACGAACGAACGAGTATTCGCAAATTTTGACATGAACACTTTTCTAGGTCGCGGTAGTTCGCGAATTTCAGCCATCAGTTTGTACCCGCAATGTCTAGTTTGAGGTTAAGTTCGAACGAATATTTTATTCGCCAGTTTGTGAAACGCGAATCAAATGAAGTGGGTTGCGAATAAACTTTGATAATTCGCGCCAAGGGTGTTTTCGTTCGGGGCAAAAGTTTGAAATTCAGAATTTCGTTATTTAAACTGTTTATAAACTTGTTTTCTTAACACATTTTGATGAGTTAATTAATTATCCTCATCTTGGAATAATAAAATGTGTAATTTTCTGTTTATAAATAACAAGTGGTTTGTTCGCATTTCATCAATTCGTTCGTTCGTTCGTTCTCATGTGAATGGTTCTTAAGTGTTGATATACCCTCCACTGCATAAAAGTCATGCAAAATGTTAGCCATGTGAGTTAGTACGTACATGGCCGACCTGCTCCACCCAAAGTAGGGTGGAGCACTAAACATGAGTCGAGGAACATTGACATGGTATAATTTTGAGTATAATTTAAGGAAGATGGGCATTAGAGAGGTTATGATACTTGTAAATTATGCCTAGAGGAATCTGAGGCAGCGACACATATTATACTGTGTCAATGTCCAGCTTTGGCTGGCAGAAGAATGAGGATCTTGGGACAAAATTGGGTTGAGACCCATTGGATGAAACATATCTCAAATAAACAGATGCTAGCGTTAACACTAGGAATTGAAACCAGGAATGAAGTCTGGAGAAGTCTAGAGTCTCTCTGGGTAAGATTTATAGTGATAGAAAGACGAAAAGAGACCCGACAATTGTGGTCTGATTCGAATATCTCTCGAAATCTAGTATGTACACAACGGTTTGGCCAGTTTTAACCGAATCTCAAAATATGGAATTCAAAATCTCGAAAACAAAATGTCAAAAAAAAATCTCGGAACCATAAAATCTCGAAAATAATGAAAATGATTTTGAACGGGTTGGCTAGTTTTAACCGATTCTCAAAATATCGAATTCAAAATCTCGAAAACAAAATGTCGGAAAAAAAATCGAAACAAAAAAAATCTCGAAAGACTAAATCGCGGCGATTTGGAACACCATAAATACATATTCAGGTATTTTCGAAATTTTGTCTTTCGGTACTTTCAAGAATTTTCTGTATATTTTAAGAGAACAATATTAAAAAAAAATTTCTTTCATCAGGTTCGCGAATTCATGAGAATTACGGAGAAGGAACATTCTCTTGATTCTCACCGATTTAAGTACCAGTTGCCATACAGTAATATGGCGGCATAGCGACATATCTCCGCCCAGCACACTTTTCGAGCGGAATTATGTCGCCTTTTTCTGGCGGAGTTATGTCGTTTTGAAAACGTCATATCTTCGCGCGAAACTTTGTGGTATTTAAAACGACATATTTCCACGCGGACACAATACACGAGACAAAAATGTTTCTACACAATGAAATACTAAGCAGTGATAGCGACACAGAACTCTGTGTTAAAAGTGTAAAATCTCATCGATTCTCCTGAGTTACACTTAACTGTCCGGTCCGTAGGTTCCATGGAGCCTATCACAAACAGTGCTTAACTTCTACGTTAAGGGAAACTGAGTGAACTGCCGCCCTTTTAAGGGCGATTAAATAATACTTTAAGGGATTTGAAAGCGATTTCAACAAAATAGCTAACATTTGTTTGAAAAATCTGGAAAATTTTCGAAATTATTCAGAAAAATTTTTTTCTTTCGAGATTTTGGTTTTCGACATTTTGTGCTATCGAGGTTTTAATTTTTGTCGATTCGAGATTGGTTTTTGTCGATGAAAAGTGATGTTCCCGTACACAATACATGGGTCTAATATTTGTCACAAACCAGTAAGAGTCAAATAGACCATCGACTCCTCCCACATAACAGACTTTGCCTAAGCTGCCGGCGGGCGCAGGATTTTTCATGTATTGGTCAAAGAAGCGACATTAACGCACGCATACTTGAAAAATCCTAGGCCCATAGTACCTATAGCATGGAAAATCCTTGCCGCCATTAATTTTGATATTTACACGTATTCACAGACAGGGTAATTTTTTCCGGGGAAAATCGGGTAGGTGCACGGGAAGTCGGCGGTCTAGTTCTTACTGGTTTGTGATATTTGTTTTAACTGGGAGGTACTAGAACTAACTGACCGATATAGCCCATTTTCAATGCCAACCTGACGACGCGATGGTAAAAAAAAAGTCCTCTCACAAAATTTCATTCGCATATAGATCGATTTGCTTGGACGCTATCGTGTACATACAGTCAGACAGGCGGACATGGCTAAATCCATTCTGAATTTGATCCTGATTCAGAATATATTTATATAATTGAAGACCCCGGTGACTACTTCTTGGTGTTACAAATGTAATGGCAAAGTGAATACCTATATCTTCCTGATGTGGAGGGTATATAAAATTATAGCTGCGCTCTTTGACAAATGGGAAAAATGTTCTTTCTTTTATACAAACCGGAATGCGTGATTTGGTTCACCAATTTCCCATCTCTCCCTAACTAAATTGTGAACAATTTTGGCTCTTATCACTTAAAATTTTACGAGGAAATTAACCAAAAATTCACAATCCAATGCTTTTCAAATATCTATATCTTTAGTTTTAGATCTACTGTCGCTGTACTTTTGCTAAATTTTACTCACGTGCGCATGCAGATCACAATCACAACCCGAATCATTCACAAGCACACTTATCACATAAACATATAGATCACCAACATCAGTAATAACCGCAAATGATCAAGCAAACGAACTTCGCCAATACCGAAGTTTTATGGATAAATCTTATAAGATCCGTAAATTGTTCGTTTGTAATGAGTATCTCATCCAAACGTTGAAATATCTCAAAATCGTGTTTGTCCATAATTTTGCTTTGCGCGAACTACAAGACGCCGAACTGATTTAGTTTTTTTTTTTTTCTTATATCTGAACAAAAGTAAAACCGTCGACGACACCGATTCGACAAACTCCAAATGTCTAGAACTACTGCGATATTGCCGGAAAATAAAAACACCGACAACCCCAATTGGATGAGGCTTGGAAACGTGCATGCACCCCAAGGTCGTTTGTACCGATTTTTTATTATTTTTAATTTATAATTATTCATACATATTCGCTGGAGTGCGCGCCAGAGTGTGTATGTGTACATGTGTATGTATTTATAAAGTTTTGGGCCATAATAGCCTGAAATCGAAAACGTCGTTTAATGACTCAAATTTAAATTAAACCGCGCGATTATACTTCCTTATACCTATATGACTGAATTCCGACTCCGAGTCTTGGATGACGATGTCTTGAATGCAAATGAGTACCAAGAGACGTGCCAAGTAACGCGTTGAGATTTTGTCAAAAACAGTTTTGGAGATTGAAGCAATTTTTGTATGTTTTTCGTTTGTCACATTTGTTGATCCCATCTTGAAGCGGGCGGGGGTAATACCTACACGAGAGGTGGCTCGGAATTGAAATTAGGTGTAGGTACCCATAATGTCGTCATTAGAATAGTTTTATGCGTTTATAGGAAGTAAAGTGTGGAATGATCCAGAAGAGTATCAACTCGCTCTAAAATTTAACTGACATTTTTAAACTTTTAAACAGCTATTGCTGGTTCCTTTCGCGTTTGAAGTACATACATATATGTCATTCAGCTGTGTCTGGCATCTGCAACTGCAACTCCATCTCTGCTAATTATTACTTTGTAGCCAGACGATCTGATGGAACTCTGCTGTACAATGCAACGCCTAAAGGGCTTCAAACCCCCATCACCAATTATCTGTGCCGCTACAACATCTAAATTTCAAACTCAAATGACATACAATCACGGTAACTAGCAGTGTGTGTATAATTATCATCCACACATCGCAGACGTGATACGCCTCATCGGCCTAATGATCTCCGGCAATATACGTGTTGATCTCCTCGACGAAAATACGTCAATCCACTTAGTTGCTGCACGCACTGTATATGCAATGTCGTAAGAAATAATTTTTACGGCTTCTGGGTAATTTACAACTTTCGTATCAATCCCTTTTGGGCAAACACGAAACATCGAAACGCGCGGTTCTTGGTGCATGATTGATGGGCGGTGCGTAATACGGACGCGGTACGGACGGATGATCGCCAAGAGGAGCGATGAGATTAATCGTTTTATATCCGACGACATGTGGAATTATCTCAAATAGCTAAGCGCCTTGGGGTGGAGCCAGTTTTAAATATGCAGTCTATATGCAGTTAGATGGATTAATGAAGAAATGTCCTCAAGAAAGGACTCATTTGCAAATGAGGTAGCCGGTGTATTTTTAATGACAGCTTTGACATGACTGTACTTAATTTATAGTGTTTGCAAATTTATGCGATTAGACATTTAATTGACACATGCAGTCAACAGGTTGACCTACATCTTGGTAGATAAAGCAAAAAGGCCACAGGTCACTGAATTGAAAGTATTTTTAGTAAGTACTTTTTTGGCCATTTTTAATACAGACGTGAATAGACTGACGCTTGATTTACTCGTCTTGAGAAACACAGAGCTGTTCGTAGATATTGTATTCACTTAAAATACAATTAGGAAAACTTTTACAAAAAAGGGAAATTTTAGCACTCATCGTGGGAATTTTTTATTACAAACGTCTAGGAATACTGACTTTATACATTATTCTGGGAAAGTCGTCGACCATTCAACGATAGCGATATGCTTTCAGTGGATTAATTTATTTGTTTATTCGATTTATATTTGACATAATTATTTGTAGCTAATAAACAATATGATTAATATGGACCTCAATCAACTTGCCTCTCCAGTTAGCCCGATCTTTGGCTAACCGCCTCCAGTTGAGCACTCCAAGTTTGTTGAGGTGTGGTTGAGGTCCCCTTCCAGTTGTTCGCGCTACCTAAGTCGAGGTCTTCCTCTACTGCGTTGTCCCTCCGGGTTGGAATCGAAGACTCTTCGGGTTAGAGCGTTGGTGTCCATTCGCTCTACATGTCCTAGCCATCTTAGACGCGTGATCCGTACTTTTCTGACCAAGTGGATGTCGCTGTACAGCTCGTAGAGTTCGCTGTTAAATCACCTCCTTCTAAGCCCGTCAACGGAAACGGGACCAAAAATCGCTCTAAGAATTTTGCGTTCGAAACGACCAAGAAGATCTTCATCAGTCTTTGTTAACGTCCATGCTTCTGCGCCATAGACCAGAACTGGGATGATGAGGGTCTTATAGAGTCTCCTTAACGTTTCTTGACAAGACCTTACTAGTCAGTTGCCTTCTTAGACCAAAGAAACAGCGGTTGGCAAGTGTAACTCTTCGTTTGATTTCTTCTGTAGTGTCATTATCAGAGTTAAGAGCGGAGCCGAGGTTGACAAAGTCTTCAACTACCTCAAAGTTATAGCTGTCTATCGTGACGTCCTGTCCGATTCGCCGATGTTGTGTGTTCATTCTTGTTGACAGCATATACCTATTTTGTTTTGCCCTCATTCACTATGTACCTGACCTACCTCTTACCTGTCTGTAGTATCATTGTATATACACACTATAGTACTCTCATCCCATCGCATTGAATTACGCGTCTTCGACGATCCAGGTGGCGCTTCAGTTGATTTAGTTTGTACACTGCCAGCCATCTCCGACCATTGGGGAAATGTGTATAGAGAAACCAAAATAAACAAAACAAAGTCAAACTGGTATGCCTCTTCTCTTTCTTCATTCATATCGCCATTTCCATCCATCATCATCAGTAGCTAGGTATAAAATTACTTATTATGATGTGATGTAACAGGGTAGGGTATAGAACTGCAACTGGTTTGGTTTTTCTTAGTGAATGGAGAGGAGAATAGAGGAAAGGAGCAGGGTTCGGACTTTACTGCAATTGCAGTAGATCTGCTGCTTTTTTCGTAAACAAAATTTATCTACTGCGCTACTGCGCCCACGCCTCAATCTACTGCACATTTTCAGAGAAGTTATTTGATTTTATTAGTTTGAAAATTAAAATATATTTTCGGTTTCGAAATAAAAGGAAAGCCTGTCATCACCTAAGAAAAGTGAATTGCATTCAGATGACAGTAGATAAATGAGACTAGTCAAAAGTATAGTCCGCTTAAGTTGACTAGATTTGTCTGGACTAGATTACCAGGAATGCCACTGTCATGATTGCTATGTATATGCAGTTATCATTTTGTATATTCACTTATTCTACGAATTATGTTGAATTTGAATAACAATTTTATGAAATGGAATGTTAAATTAATAGTTTATGTACTCAGTCAAGGAACTAGTCGGGTTCAATGCGTTAGGATCTACATTAGGCAAATAATGTAAAAATAGGAAGTATGTATTATATCTATAGGTACTATGTAATTGTAATGTTCTGTTTCAAAGAACAATAAAAAAGATGTTAATTAGAATTACAGCTATTTCGAACTGTACCACTCAGTCATCATAAGATTCCTGAAGTAATTTGTTTGAACAGTTGAATTCCAAAAGTCGATTCTCCTTGGAATAATTTTAATTATTTTCCCGGTAAGTGAAGTTGCACTCATCGATGAGCACTTTGCCACCAAATATTATTCAATACCACTCATAGATTGACAGCCATATTGCATTTTGTTCTTTTATCAGTTAGTCGTTCAATGAGAAACTGCCATCTACGAATCTAAGCTCTAAGCATACTGAACGCTGCCATTCTTGACTAGATTTGTCGGTTACTTCCTTATACGAGTACGTCAACAACTAATGGCGCATTTGATTATTCAGTAAAGATCAAATTTTGTTTGGTCCAGGTCACTTTTTTGTTCGATTGACACAAAAAAAGAAATCTTTTTTGGAATCGAGAGCACTTTTCCGATTACTAATTTACAATTTTTTTATAAATCAACTTCAGGCCACATTTCAAATAATTAAATTTAACATTTAGCCAGTAAATAGAATTCGATTGCACAGGCAAAATCTGAAATCTGAGAGAAGAATCTGAAGAGCTCAATCGAAAACACTATAAAAAATGTTTTCGTGATCAATAAAGACCAATAAAGATTCAAACAGGTCGATTTATAAAAAAATTATAATTTATTTTTAAATATGTATACATGAAATGTAGGTTTCCAATACAAACAAAAAATCGACTGCGCAAAATTTGGTTTTACTGCTGTTTTTTGAAAAATCTACTGCACAAATGAGTTTCTCAAGTCCGAACCCTGGAAAGGAGGTGCAATATTATGAGCAAGAGCAAATATAATTCAACAGCATGGTTGTGTAGGATAGGATGGTGGTGGTGGAGGATTTGTGTGTTTGGAGAGGGGTGCACGATGCAAGGGGTGATCAGTTGGGAAAGACAAATTGAATAAAAACTGAATTTGGCTTTCTTTCTGTCGTTGAAGAAGATTTGAGGATTGGGCATAAAATAATGTATGCTAGACTCTCACTATTTTGCCTATATTTTTGTCAAATATGCATCGATTTAAGTGATTCTTTTTTTAATTGATTCTAAAACATTATCGTCATGTGTATACTTTATGAGGTTTATAATGTAGAAGCATTTTATGTCAGTAAAACAAGCAGCTAACTATTATAGGAGTCTATCTCTCTCTATATAAAAATCAATTGTTTGCAAAACTCGAGAAAGGATAGATGCTAGACCGATTTGGATGATTCTTTTTTGTTTTGTTTGTCTTGAATCAGGGTTTGGCAAAAAAAGAAAATTCGGAAACCCCCAAATGAAAAGCCGAAAAATTGCAAAAAATCTGAATTTCCATTTTGTATGAGAATATAAGTACAGTAGAAGTTCGGAAATGTTGACTCTCAGAAAAGTTTACTATGCAGAAAAGTTGACCAAATTTTAGCTACCATACGTTTTTTACTTCCATTCGGTTTTTTATATATCAAATTTAAATAAACGATGTAAAAAAAATAACACAGCAGCTACGCATTCCGAAGAAATGTATGTTTCCATGGCAGCTGCGTGCCAGTTACAGTTAATTTAGATTATAACCGACTTTTTCTTACGTGTATTGTCCATTCGCACAATTAATTTTATTTCCTGTCCGGTAATTAATTAAATTTTGGCAAAAAAATGGCACAATGGAACAAAATACCTACTGATTTTCTACAGATATTGAAGTGTCCAGAAAAGTTGACTTTTCGGAAAAGTTGACAAGCTCTGGGACATTTCGATCAACTTTTCCGAGCTTCCACTGTGCCTACACCACTAATGATCGCAAAACTCGAAAATCACCGAACCAAACCCAAAGGTAGGTATTTCTGTGAAGTGTGGAAAATTATACAATACAAACAAAAAAATTTAAACGCTTTTCCTCAACAGTTTTTAAAATTTGGGACATTGATATGCATTGTGCTGATGGACAAAAATATATCTGTGCAATAGTATAGATACAATTCCTAGGC
Source organism: Cheilosia soror (assembly GCA_949372485.1). NCBI lineage: Eukaryota > Metazoa > Arthropoda > Insecta > Diptera > Syrphidae > Cheilosia > Cheilosia soror. The sequence continues at coordinate 6,772,418 of OX443562.1, read as the reverse complement.
GCGTGCAAGGCCGGTTAGCTTTATATGTAATGTAGTGCAATTATTGTTCCTTTCACATAACCACTAATACATAATCATTTCGATAAAACTAATATAGGGCATTAAATCTAAAGAGTAGATACATATGTACAAGTACATAGGTACATACTCAGGGGATTTATGCGGAACTATTTAAATAAAAGTATGTTTTTCTAACAATGTAGGCTCTACTATGTATTTAGAAGAAGTTCTAAGTTTGATTATCATGCACTTCGTAGTGCAAAATAGAAAAATAAAAATATCAGTTTCAAATTCATTTAATTAGGTGATAAACAGCTTTTATTGTAATGCTCCATGGTAAACATTTTTGGGGTTTTCAGGAATCGTATTGCCAAAATAGTAGGTATTCTTGTCTATCAGGACAATGCATACCAATGTTACAAATTTTACAAACTTTGGCTCCCGTGATTGTCGAAGAATAGCGCCACATCCCTTTGTCCAATTTTTACCAAACTTCACAGCCTTATCGTAACAAAAACAAAGATTTTATCATTTTATCAAAATGTGAGTTCATATACCACGATTTTTAAATGAACGGCGCCACGCCCCTTTGTCCATTTTTTTTTACATACAAACCTGCTACCTACAGAAGAATATACCTTTATAGAAAAAAAGGAGTCATCAAATTCGGTGTAGCCAAACTCGAGTTATAAAAGGAATATAAAAAGGAGATTACTAGCAGTCCCGTGATGGTCTTGCTTGTGTTATTTGGGGTTACCCGCCATGCTGTCATTTCTGGTCTGGAGATAATCGTGAGCTATTCGCTCGTTACCAACTGATTGGTTTAGTGCGTCTATATGTTAAAGTCGTTAACAAATTCTCCTACATTTTTATTCCTTTTTGATTTTCATTTTCCCTCACATTCATGTGATCGTTGATCAATGGTTAGAAAACGGGCTTAGATTATTCGTTTTGGGCTGTGCGTTGATGACTTAGTTATTTAAAACAAACAATAGCTTACCTAATTGCATAGCAAGAATCTTCTAATCTGAACTGCAAGTTTCTAAATACATATTCATCAATTTCCTACCTACATACTACAATAATCCATATTATAGGTACTACAATAATCCATATTTTAAATTTATACATATAGGGATGATTTGGATGATTGCTGCAATAGCATTCAGCGTAGCACTGCGACCTGCGTATAACTGCTCCTAAAATAATTGTATCTAAAAGGTTAATTTTGGGTTTAAAATAAACAAATGAACTCAAACTGTCAGCCTACAAATCGCATACCTATATGCACAGTTTGAAACAAAGTGCTAGAGATACAAACGAATCCGTCCTGTCGTTAAGAATACAGCTACCTACCACCACGCAGACAAACAGACAGACAGAAATGCGAGACTCAGTTTTTGAGCTTTACCTACTATTATCTTAATACCTATCATAATTAATTGATCTACAAATTTTGACTTAAAACAATATCATTCTCACACTACATACAATATGAGAAAATTGAACATTTAGATCGATCTGGGTACGTGATTTTATTTGCTAAGATCCAACCAAACTTCCCCACTAGTGCACCTCAGTGCTCATGCTCACCCACCCCATAATAATTTTCAAATCATCATAACCTACCCTTGACACCTAAGTTCAATTGCCACGATCATGACACAAATGCTACCCATAAATCCAAGAAATACAAAATATGTATTGTTAAAAATCCGATCTATGATTTCATATTTCTCCTTTCCACATTGTTATCCTCTTAAATATCAATTCCAATCGTCATCACTCAACAGCACCACACTCATCATCATGCTAAAAGTACTCTCCCCACACACCACCACTATATGCGACAAGTATAAATCGATCCGATCTTTCATTTCATATTCCTTCTTTTCATATTGCTATTCTCATAAATGCTAAAAGTATACTTCGCCTAACCTACACACCACCACCACTAACTACCTACGAGTAAAGATATATCGTATATGCGAAAAGTACCCACTTACTTCCACTCCTTACTACTGGAGAATAAAAGACAACAAAAATACTAATTGTTCTTTCTCTTTCATCTGCATGTTGTCAATGAGACGAATACGAAAAGAAGAAGGCATCATTTAATTTCGTTTCAAATAATCCAATACAACTACCATGTTTGATGTGAGTAGTTGGTATCAGAGGTGGTTGGTGGCGCTAGTGCATAAATGCGAAGTGATAGTACTAGTGTCTATATACAATGGTAGTATACAGCCTCTGAGCTTTTTCTCTTGTCGACAACATCTGTGCAAATGCAAATGCGGTGCAGCATTCCTCTAACACTAACTGGTTTTAGCAAGTTTGTAAGTTTCTTTATTAACTTTCGGCAAAACTTTGAACAAGCTCGCCAGAGCTTTTAAAGTTTAGCTAGTACAAAGAGCAGCTTTTTAGATTTTTAGTACAAATGAAACTTATTTCTAAAAAAAAAGCTCTCAACTTGTTTAGATCTTTAAAAAAAAGACATTTAACTCACAGCTTACAGCTTAAAGCTCTTAAAATGGCTAAAAAGTCTTTGCATAGGTATACACTACACAGTAAAGTAAAATAAGAAGTTTAAAAATAAAAAAAAAAGCAGACCAAGTTGCATGCCAACACCCAACCTTTCCACGGGTCAGGATGTAAATATAAGTAAATTGCCTGTGACTGTGAGTATGTACAAACAAAAATTCTCTCGCCTCTTCGACAGCGTCACTCGTCACAATCACAAATCGCCTTGTAAAATTTGAAAGGGTGACTTCAGTGAAACTATACCAAACTGATTTTCCTACAAATCGCACCAGCAACGGACAACGGGACACGGTGAACGGGTAATTACTACAAATTATTATTCTGACGTCAGTGAAGCGCGCTCTGGGAACAAATTGTGGTGGGTTTAGGGGTACAATTTTCCCTTTGACTCATTGCCTCCCTTGGATATGCAATTTTCTCATTTTTTCTGCCGTTTTAATTTGTGTTTTCTTTTGCGCCAATGTTTTTGTACCTACTGATGAATAATGTTTTGTAAAAGGCACGCTATACCTACACAGGTGCTTCTTTCATAGCTACCTAAATTGTGGGGTGTTTCGTTGTTTTTGCACAAATTTCAATCTCGTCCTTCGAAGTCCGTTTAGAGGAGAGCTTTTACTATATCAGAACCACGCGCATATTGTGCAAAATTTGTAAATGGGCTGCAAGTATGGCTGAAAGTAGTGGGCGTTTATAATGAATGGTGGGCGATGAGTGGGGGGGGGGCTAGTATTCGCTGGCGGTCATTTTTTTTGCGTGCATTGTTTCATGGCGAAAGTATTACTACAACAAAAAAAACAACAAAACACTGAAAAAAACGAGCGAAACAAAGCATGATACACGTGAAATTGCTACAATGGCAATTTCCGTCATTACTCGTAACGGTTTAATTTATGGCAATTTAATGGCGACGAAATGTTGTCGGTAGCGTCGTCGAGGATTTGTCCCTATGAATGGCTAGTTTTAATGGGGTACTTTTGTTGGGCGCCATTATATTTTTTGTTTGCGCTTTGTCTTGTCTTCAGTTGATTTCTAAGTTGTTTTAGCCGTTTGGAAGTTGATTGCTGAAGTTAACACCTTGTTCACTAAGGAAGGTTAGTTTTTGGAATACCTGACCCTTGAAGAAAGGTGTTCATTGGGGCTTAAGAGTTTTGGATAGAATGTCACATTTTAAAACGAGCTGGGAAAATTGTTTAATGAAGTCTTTAAAAATGTTGCCTCAGCCATAAAAGGACTTTGTGGGCTTAGGTTAGGTTGGGGAGGCAGTTATAGACTTATCGACTTGCCGCGCCCATTATAGGCACCCAGAAGGTTTCTTATCAAAAAGAGTTTGTGATGATATTGACTTATCTAGGCTAGATCTATGAATATACCTAGTTTCTGATATTATATTGTAGCCCTTTAACCTTTTTTTAGAAGTGAATAAGTGATATTCCTATCTTTCACCCATACTTGAAGTCGTTGTCTTTGCCTTCCTTTTAAAACTATAAAGCCCATCTCTTCTATATTGTGTGGTATGGCACTATGGACGTGGGTTCTATTCGACTATCTGTCGATCGAACACATTAACTACACAGGGGGCTTATTCCCAAATGCCCGGCGGATCGCTTTTCATGGCGGATTGGTATTTTTGTATTTCCAAAAGCTGTCAAAAGCGATAGCTATTCATGTGACGGATTGCTGGCGGATTTATTGCCAGCAATCCTCACAATAGATATCGCTTTTGAATAGATCGAATCGCTTTTGGAAATATAAAAATACCAATCAGCCATGAAAAGCGATCCGCCGCGCATTTGGGAATAAGCCCCCAGTTTAACGTTCGGTAGTCAGGATGTTGTTTCGATTTCAAGAAATTTCGGTAGACTCCGTGTACGAATTTCTTCGTCCGAGCATTTTGCAGATTTTCTTGTTATGGTCAGGCGAGTTCTGAAAATATGAAAATGGCCAGACAGGCATATGCCCTTCAGAATATGTACCACCCTAAAGGGGAAATTTAAGGCCAAACTCTCAAGGACACGCACACATTCATCTACTTATAATGGGTTCAGGTTCACCACTTGGGCTTAGCGCTTGTAAGTTTAGAAACCTGTCCAGTATATCAGTATACGTCAATATACCGAAAGGCAATTTTTGCCTCTTATTAGAGTCAGTATCTGTATCACTCTCCCTCATTTTTAATTTACCAATAATATAAGTACATAAATATTGTTACTGCGTAGTTAAAGTTAGAGACAAAGAACATTCATCGTTATCCCATTAGCTCTTAGAACGAAGGATAAAGGCATTCAGCTGCAGGACAGTTTTGACACCCACACACTGTTCAACTCGCACACTAAGGAATACTCGCAGTCAAAACTACACGCGTGGGTATAGTAATGCAACGCCTTAGATAAAGCTAACAGAAACAGCAACTTGTTCGCTTTCAACATAAACCCCAATTTTCAATGATTCACTTGACTTGGCTTCCACTTAGTTTATTGATAAATCGACTTTTCTATATAGGTCCGCCTAACGACATCACTTGCATGACGTCAATGGAATTAAAGCGAGTACTCAACTCAGACTCACTCATTCACATAACTATACATGTACGTTCGTCAAAGTTTACACCAATTTTTGTGTGACGTCTTTTCTATGGATGGATGAAAACACCTCCCCAAAACGAAAACACTATCGACATGAAATGCGTCATACTTTCTATTACGCTTTCAATAGTGTTACTGGAATTTGTCATTCATTAGTCATCCTTATACATGTACCGAAATCTCTGTGTAGCCTAATCCCACCTGCATGGAGTAAATCACATCATTTGCAAGAATATACCCCCTCCCAGCCAGCCTAGTATGGTCCATTGTCCTTTAACATTTGTTAAAATATTTCCCAATTAATCAGAATCCCCATCTCCTCCTTGATTTGCATACCAAATTCCTGGTCTGCAAGTCATCGCACAGAGTGTGACGTGATTTCGTCTCTAAAACTTCCTTCAACACAAAGGGGCACCTCCTGCCCATTCATACTGATGGGGCGATGGAATGTTGCTGCCACTCGTAGTTTTAGCATTTCATCTCAATCCACTGGAGGATTTCCATCTTGTTACCCTTATAATAAGGTGATTTACTTGTGCAATATGTTTCACTGCCGCAGAACAGAGATATCCCCGCACCCAACCTCCTTACTCCTCAGCAGCTTGCATCCTTTCCCCATTCCGACATAACCTAATCCACTATGAAATAGATAAAGTGTCGCTCGTGTCAGAAGTAGAAAGTGCTACTGCCATTGCCACCACTGAATGCTTGTTGGTAGTAGTGGCGGCAAAGGAATCGCAGCAAACATTTTTCTTCAGGAATGAATCATAAATGATTCAGTTAAATGAAGAAAACATTCAGATATGAATTCATTTATGATTCAATTTGAATCCTTTTTCCTGAGAAATGGGCCTTCATTTATGAATCTTTTAAATGATTCATAAATGATTGGAGAAACATTCACTAAAATGAATGTAAGCATGTTTACTTATAGAAAAGTGTCATGCAAAATGTCACGATACATCTTCACTTAAGTGAATATTGACTGCATCATTTTTAAATCATCATAAAGATTCATAAATGATTCATAGATGTTTGGAGAAACATTCACTAAAATGAATGCTTATATTCAGTTTTTTTTGGCTTAAGCCGCTCGTTGGCTTGCTCAAAAAAATACTCCGGAAGGTTGTAGTTGGCGTTAAACGCATCTTTTTAAAAAAATAATAAATTTAGTTAATATGAGCTTATAATTTTTGTTTTTTAACTTACTTCGTTACAGATGTTTTTATTGCTGGTGTTTCTATCTTTTTTATACTTTTCAATCCTTTTATTTTCGCGAGTGGGGACCACCGTTCGTTGCAAGCAATTAATCAAACTGACGCATCTAATTTTTATATTTTCTTTGTTTCATTTCCAGGTCCCGTTATCACTATCCATTTGCGTAAAAACAAGTTTCTCTTGCACAAAAATAACCCTCGATCTTTTTCTTTACGATCTTGTGCACTGCCACTTTTATTCATTTAAGTGAAGGAAATTTGAATGTCGTTTTAAATTTGAATTCTGAAAATGTAGTGCGAGATATATATTTTTTTTTGAGATAGCTTGCTCATAATCATTTTTGTTCACTTATGTGAATGAAAATCGAATGTCAATATTCGTTTTAACCTGAAACCAGATTTGGTTCACATAAATGAATGTTAAATGAAGGCATGTTCTTCATTTTTACTGAATGTAAAGTGATTCTTCACTTTTACTGAAGAAAAATGTTTGCTGGGATGGTTTGTGCTACTGCTATACCACTACCACCCACTCGAAGGAATGAAAAGCGCCTATACCGCCCATTTTGTGTTTCTTCTTCAGTTCAAGTGTACTGTGTGACTCAGAGGGTATTTTTGGGATCTTAGCTGTCATTGCTGTATAGACTCTACTCTGAGGGGGTGTTTGGGATTGTGACGTAAAAGGGCGCCGCCGTCGTCGTCGCCCAACAACAACACGTCTGTTAATCTTATGAAAGAAATGGCAAAACTCAGCTTCGGGGATGGTTTCAAATATTTGGCCACAAATCGCCGTCCTTTTCGTGATTGTCACTCTAGTGTGGTGTGAGTGTATCATTAAAACCGCACACACAAAGAGACAATTGCAATTTTTTGTATTTTTGTGTATTTTCTGGAAGGGCGCGCATATAAATAAACTATACAAACGATAGCGACTATAAAATGACGACAGTTGAACGGGCGGCACGGGGTTTGCAGTAAGCTTTTCATTCATTAACGAAAAGCTTGTTGGAAAATTCGTTAGTTTTTTTTTGTCTCATTCTTATGCTAAGGTATGGGGTTGTAGAGAAGACAAATTTATTGGTGAAAATTGGCTCACATTAGAGCCTGCGTAGAGTAGAACGTGCTCAAGTGTGTGGCCATTACGTTTTCCCGCGTTGACTGGTCACAGCTGGTGGTGGTGGTGTTCTGACGTTAAAAAAAACATCGCATTGTTGATTTTATGTGGATTTTGACATTTTAATTGACACTAAGTTGGTCTTAATTTTAATTACTGTCTTCCTCATGCACTTAGGTAGGTACCTACCTATGTATTTACTTACTCACATTATAGGTATTGAATTGACGGAATGTACTACCACCTGTCAGACTTAGATTCTGTAAACGCTTACCCTAGACACATCTGTTATACTTTCTGTAGTCAGCACACTGATGTAGTTACGTTTGCCTCGTCGATATACGACGATAGGAAAGTGAGTTGAGCTGTGAGCTGTTCTTACATCTTCCCTGAAATGGACCGACAATACCTATACCTAAATCATCAGATGTAAAGAGTGTCCCATAATTCACGCAAAATATAATTCTGATAGAAAATACAAACGCACCAAACAGTCAAGTATTGTGGATGCATTTGTTTCTCAATACTTTTCTGAACCAAGTGACAATTTTGACGATTAACGAAGCCATCAAGATGAAAATGAGCTCCATCACTGAAAAAAATATTATTCGAAAATTGCGGACTGTATAGCTGACAAACCTTCATTATTTTTAAAATATTGCTCAACAATGAAAATGCGTTGTTCTTTCGCTCCATTTACTAACTCCAAACTGTCAGCTGTCACATTGTTATCTTTTTGCCGTTGGCATCACTGTACTATTAACTGACGCAATATTCAAATTTTTCGCGAATTATGGGACACACACCAATGGATTTGATAGTAGGCGTATTTTTTTTGAGAATCTATAGCTAGCTCACTTTTACTTTTACATGCAAAACTTGTATACTCACTTTTGGTTTTGTTATACTCACTTTTGGTTTTACATGCAAAATTGTTATACTCACTTTTGGTTTTACATGCAAGATTGTTATACTCACTTTTGGTTATGTTATACTCACTTCCCAAAAAAATACGCCAGGTGGCTAGCAGTCGTCTGTTTTTGTATCCACTCCTAGCGAAAGAAATGGTCTCCTAATTTTTGGGCCACCTAAAGATATTTTATTCATTCGTTAAAGCAGCGTGTCGTTCCATTCCACTTACTATTGTGAACTATAAATTAGTGAACTCAAAGCGGAGAAAAGAAAAACTCTTCGAACGTAGCGCATTGTGTTGGCCGCTTAACACCCCAAAAACATCGAATTTCATCACCAACCATTAAAAGCTAACTTTCAACCACCACCCCCTCTATTCCAACCAACATAATAAAGTGTCCAAGTTTATGAAAGAAATACTACCTTGTCTTCGGCCATTGTTGAAGAATTTTCCAGCTGAAAACTTCTCTGGTTCTCTCCAGTTCTCAACGGATTTTCATCGAAATCAGTCATGTGGTTCCACGTACGCGTCCGTCGACTGCATGTCAAAGTGTCCTAGAAAGAGAAAACAGTTTAATTTTCTGTTTTTTGTTCTGCAATTTTAAGTACCTAAATCCTTTTGTGTGGTCCCGTTCATGGTTTCCGCGTCTGCTTTAACAAATTCGGTCGATTTTCGAAAAGTTTTTTCGGTTTTATTTCGGAAAAATCTATCACAATTCTTCAAAAAGTGTGGACATTTTTTCAAAGAAAGGAAAATCTCTTCTCTCCTTCCCCTTTAAAGAGAAAAGGAAAAATCAAACCCCCCCCGTATTATCTAAGCCCCTCAAACTTTCATTCACACTCGTATATATCCATCTCTATCGCACAAACGGCAAAACTGGGAACAACAACAAAAACAACAAGAAAAGCTGAAGCAAACCAACGAAGAAAAAAAAAATCCTCCGCATACAAGGATGTATCCTGCTATCTACTCTCGCAGCATAAAATCATTTCGGGTCATTGTCGATGTGAAAAAGATAGAAAATATATTATAATGTGTACATGTTCAATCGCCATCTTATAATTTTGTTGTTTTTTTTTTTGATGTCTTTTTTCGTTCTTCCCTTCTTCACACATGTTCGCAAAAGAGTAAAAAAATTATAGGAAGGGAGGAGAAGGCAAGAAAAACCCATAAGTAAAAATCAACAAACAAGTTGAGAGCAAAAAAAAAAAAGAAACAAACGCGAAGAAAATTCGTGAGAAAAGTTAAAAATATCCCAGCGTTGTCCCGGAGCAGGATAACGACGAAGACTACACCAAACCAGGAGGCTTGTGTCCTTGCGCGCATTAGTGTATAGTGTGTGTACATATATAGTGCAGTGCGTATAACGAATGTGTGGTATATGAAATTGCATTGAAGCTGCGGGTACAAATATAGCAAAATACGGGTAATAAGGAGTAACCACAGGTGAAATAAGGATATTTGAACAGAGCTGGTATCTTTAATGTTAGCGGGACAATTAGCGCCGTCATCGGCGAATCTATTGCTAACAAATAATCTGCTACATTCACAGAGATACTTTGAAGGTGAGTTGTGCGTCACAGATATCCTTTTTTGTTTGCACACATTTATTTTGGAAAAGGGAAATGGGTTTTGTGTGGTTTTTTTGTTGGATTGAAGTGGTTTTTGTTTTCGACCTGCTACACTGTGATGGTGCACAGGGGGGCCAAACTAATTGCACTCATTATGATGCATATGTAATCCGACCTGTGGCTGACAAACAAATTTGTTTGCGTGTTATATTTAATTTCATTCCCAGGATGAGTTGACAACGTAGATAATAGAAGTACAAGAGTGATAGTTTCGCATTTTATTATTCTGTAAATTAAAACCCAATGGCGCCCAACGTGAGGCTGTTTGCCTCGTTTAAGCTTCGTTGAATGACACATTAGACAGGCACGGTATACGTTTTGCATGGATTCTTGACGTACACTTGTAGTAAGTACTGATTTTATCTGATCTTATCTACAATCTCATTGTAAGTGTCAGCATGTTCTTTATAGCTGTTAAAAGTGGCATAAGTCAGCCAAATGTCGCGTGAGCACTTCACTTACTTGAAATTATTTGTGCCTTATTTAATTTGTTTGGGCCTTGAGAGGTATAGTATTAAGACTTATGGATGTACATTGTACAAAGATCAAATACAAAGCAAAACTATTGGGCGCAACAGGTCCAAATGAGGTCCTATCCCCTCCTCGCCCAATTATTCGCGTGTGGACGTTTAATTTTTCTCACGAATGGAAGGATTCTACAATTCTATGCCGGCTCCACACGGTTGAGTTGAGATGCTTTCTCAGGTCACCTGCACTCTTGAATCTTTGTCAGATATTGGCAAGATGTAAAATAAATAAATAGGTGGCGCAACAGGCGGGTGACACCGAAGGCCTAGCTTCTCGCAACCATTCGTTTTGTGTCAGTTTCTATATTTTTGGGACGAATGAAAGCGACCTACAATTTTATGCCGAGTCCGAACGGCTAAATTGAGAAGCTTTTTCATGACAGTCATACTCTCGGATGTTTGTCAGACGTTCGCGAGAGGTGGCGCAGTAGAAAAAACCTTAAAGATGCAGCACACTAACCACTGCGCTCACAAGATGTGGGCGGTGCGAGAAGTTTTTTAGTCATATTTTATCTTTTGGGGGTTGAACCTGGAACCCCTCGTACAGTTTAATCCACATTCAACAATAAGCCACTGCGTCTACAATTTATTGGTGAACCATTATTTATAATAGTACCGACTTGTCGGAGGAGGTCAGTCAGAAGCCCTGAATGTACATATATTGATAAAAAAAAAAACGTTTTGGCATAGGTAGGTACTCAAGACAGTGCCGAAGTGGATCGGTTTTGATATTTGTCGGCGAACTTATACATTCAGAACGAAATTTGTTGACCTTCTTTTCAGAACTCCTGCAAGATATATCTGACAGCTCTAAGCTTAAAACTGTTTATAGCTACACTTAAATGACGGGAAATATGGGGTTTTTAACACTTTCACTTGTCGCAAAGCCACGAACCTCTTTGAGAGCAAAATAGTTTTAGTTCTCTTATGGTTTGAGTTTCAGTTGGGCGGTACAGATGTACGGATCTTATGTATGCCTGAAAACAGACCAATAATATTTACGAAGGTTTCACATCCAGATCGATCTTGAAGTACTAAGATATGATTGTTTGATTAATTCTAGGTACTATCACGACAAACCGTGGTCGCTGCAAAAACGTCGTGTGGCTTTTACTCGACCATGCAACGAAGGCTTAGGGACAATTTGATTAAGACTAACCGTTGAATTTCGAAGGTAAACCTCCTCTTACTAATTGGGAGTATGGTGAACATTGAACTTATCTTAAGGTATTTGGAATTATCTGTATGAAATTGAAGGGGTATTTAAAGGAAATACATATAATGTCACCGATTTCTGCATAGTTCTATATACTAGAAGTCGGCTTTTAGAGCTCGACGAGTGAGCTTAACGATTATCGAAAAACAAAATATCTTGCAAGACCATGAAGGATGGAAACCTTTTAGAAGACCGTAATAGTTAAAAGCTCTTACTGCATTCTCACTGGCTAAAACCATCTTGAACAGACCAGAACAGCTACCTATATGTAAAGCAAATCATTACTTTGTGGGGGTCGGAATAAAAGTTTAGATTATCGCTTTCCCTTCAGACGCTTATAGAATCGCTGATCAGCACTCGATCATATATGTGAACATGAGCATAAAACTTGCAGTTTTTGCAAAAAGAAATCTATTATTCTACTTCAGCTTTCCACTGTTACTCATCCAGCCCTAAAGGTGCACAAATAGTTTTCGATACATGCTGTTTGAAACTTAGACAAACCTCAGTCGTCACTCGGTAGAGAACCCAGTTTGTACACTCCGACTCCAAATATTATTAACTTTACCTACTTAACGCAATGGAATCCTGGTCCAGCACTATAAATACGCAAGGTATCTCGTTATAGTTTTACGGAGATAGTCCGATATTTCGATCCGAAAAAGACAACTCAAAATACGTTATCCCTATCCCAATTTTCAAGATCCAACAGATAGCTTGTCGTGGGCTTTTCGGGACTATTTCCGTTCCAATACAATCTACATCCACGAGAAGGCTTTCTCACGTTATTGATCAACCCAGTTTTGAATTCCAAGTTCATTTGATTTTTTAAAGCTCTTGCATCGCTAAAAGTAACTTGTTGTTCCTGAACTTTTGACAAGTAGCTACTCTCAATTTTCAACAATAAATATTAACTAGATCTATCAAGAAGTAGGCTAGGCATGTCCTAAGGGGATAAGAAAAAAAAAACACAATAACCGACAAAATAGATTTGTGCTGATATCATTTCGACCCTGATTGCCACCACTGGCATGACAATATTACAGCAAAGATAATCTTAAACTTCAACATTTACAGCCAGCCACTCCAACCACCAGCAGGATTATCTTCTTTATCTACTGTAGGATTCTCAGAGCGTATACAGATTCCATGCGGTAGCATACAATATTCGAGAAAATTTTCTCCATTGAAACGTGGGTGGCTAAGGCCAAAGGAGTGTGCCCTCCTCTTATTGCAGTGATGATGAAATTTATTATGTCGCACTTTTCCTATGGGATAAGATTATAACATGCATTGCTCCTTCCATCTGCGTGGTGGCTATAATAATTCCCACACCATTGCTAGTTAAATTTCCATTTCCTTTGCACGAAAACGGCATCCTTGTTAGTGACTCAAGTACACATATATCCGGGCGATGAAAACTTTAAACGAATTCTAATTTAAATCTTGAGCACCCCCACTCTTCAACCCATAACTGCGTGCCCCATACACAGTACACACCAACACATAGCGAACGAGAGAAAGAGTGCGTGTAACATGGTCATTAGTCGAACAAAATGACATTAACTACGTCGAACCGGAAGTTGAGAAAAGCGTTGAGGACATTTTGCAGCCAATCAAGTGCGGATTGTTGTAATAATTACGGTAGAAAGTAATTAAATCCAATTATGATGGAATTTATGGGAATTTCGTTGTTTTCCTTCAGTCTTCTTGGTTTTTGTGTTTTTTTGCAAGGATATTTTAGCGAGACAAAGAGATTGACTAATGAGCTAAAAATAGCCAAACACAAGTGAACGTGAACATTGAAGTGAGTGTTGACACAATTTCTTTTGCGATAGAGATTGTGTGTGAGGACATTTTTAAAATCGGCTTGTAGAAAGGACGAAAAATAGTGAGCAATCATGCCAGAGGAAGTAGTCCTCGAACAATGGTTATAATACTTAGTTAATGCAGCAGAGATAATGTATAGGCTTTGGCACTAACTGTCTTTGATGCAGTGTGGTTTGTGATACATTATAGCTGGCGCTTATCTTTTGTCCACGATGCATACGTTGGTATTGAAACTGCTAAAGGATTGGAGAATAAGTGCCTTGCAATTGATGATAATTATACGGTCTAGTTGTGGCTGACGCTGGTATCGAAAGGTGTATCTAAATGTGGAACATCGTGTCAAATTCATCGAACTAAAGGGCATTCTTGATGAGATATTCGCGTGCTGAGTGATATGACAAGCGTTAGCATTCTAAGACCGCGCAGTTAATGTGACACGGTGATTATTCGAGAAATCTATTTTTGGATTATGATGCGAGGAATATGGCGTTGCCTTAAATCGCACTTATTCGCAAAAGAATTAGGTACGCATTCTCCTGCGTCTGTCAACATTGAACATTATCTGACAGCGGGATCCTTGTCTTCAAGTAGGTATAATATTTTGCAGATGTAGCCATGGACCGCCCCGAGATATCTGTAAATCTATCTTCCCTGATGCAATAGTAAAATATCTCGCACTAGATGGCGCGCTCAAGTTGGTACAAACCTCAATTATATTGGAGTGCCACAACTGAAGGCTACTAGCCAAAGATCGAACCAGCTGAATAGTCATATTGGCTAAGGCCCAGGGTAGAAACCTGGCTTAAGTAAGTCTATAAGCGTGGATGTCTTCCGTCGATCATAATAAATATGATCAGATAGTCATGTGATCTTGCGCATGTCGAGGAGTTTCTCCCAACACATTCGCTAACTTTTCTAAAGCTCAAGCTTTGGCCTTCGTCTCAACCCTCAACCGGAGTCCATAAGACTGTTGTTTTTATGTGTATTTAATTTCTACAACTCGATGCGGCACAGGGATCCATTCTGATATAGCAGTCGAAGCTGTATCCCGAGGTGTACTTGACGAAAATAAACAAATGCCTCGCCCGAGTTATAACAGATTTTCTCTTGTTCACCCGGCCCAGCTATGCCGCGGTTTTGCTCCTTAACAGAATGAAACATCAAATGTCAGATATTGGCAAGATGTGGAACAGCGGAAAAGTATTTTTGGCATATTTTGTCTTTTGGGGGATGAACCTAAACTTTTATTTCAAATCTTGTATGTATAGTACTATAAATTAAAATTGTTAATCTTTCACAGTCTTATAAATGTATTCTTACTGTGTAAGCATATTTGACAGAATAAATAAATAAATAAAATAAACCTGGCACTTGTCGTACAATTTAGTCCACATTGAACATTGAGCCACTGCGTCCACTATCACAAATTATGTCAGTTTAGTTCATTAATAATTTATTTATTTTCTTCCCTATTAAATATATAAAGGGTGTTTCTTAATTTTGCGCCATTTAATAGTACAGTGATGCCAACGGAAAAAAAAAAGATAACAATGTGACAGCTGACAGTTCGGGGTTAGTAAAAATGGTGCGCTATACGAAAGAACAACTCATTTTCATTGTTGGGCAATTTTTTAAAAATTGTGAACATAAATAAGTCACTCTATATCTCCCCTATCGTTCTGAGGAAGTGTTCTTCCACTCTGGCAAAATCACAGCGTAAGCTTTTTCATCTGTCCTATTCTTCTGGACTCTTTCCGAGTAAGTAAGGCGAATCTCCTTCTCCCACCAATTACCGACCCATAGCAATTACGTCCATTCTTTCTAAGGTCAGGGAAACGCTGGATAAATCGCCAGCTTATGAAATATATTTAATCACGAAAACTCCTCAATGACCGGCAGTACGGTTTCCAACAGACAGATCCACTCATGATTTGATGACTTATCGCTCATCGAGAAGTGCGGAACAAATCTCTCAATCACTTTGGTGAATCGAAGATTGTTGCGCTCAATATTTCAAAGGTATTTGACAGAGTTTAGCACCAAGCTCTTTCGAGAATGCGTACTTATGGGATTGATGCGTCTCTTATTCAATGGATTAGAAACTACCTTTCTGGCCGTTCAATTCAGGTTGTTTTAGATGGTTTCAAGTCTGAAACTCACCATATAAATGCTGGTGTTCTCCAAGGCTCCGTTCTGTTTCCGACTCTCTTTCTCATTTTTATAAAGGATCTCTTGTCGGCAACTTCTAATCCAATCCATTCCTTCGCTTATGACAGCACTCTTAGCTTTTCATTTTCTTTCCAGGACTCATATGTCCCTGCTCTTCGGCCGTAGAACTGTTAAGTTTGATAAATTTCGACCTTGACAGGATTTTAAAATGGGGTTCTGCCAATAGAGTGGATTTTAATTCCTCAAATACAATGCTGGCTGCTGTGTTTAAAGCAAAACCCGAACCTACAGCCATTATCAATAAATGACACGACAAATGGCATGACAATGAATGACCAGGACCACATACACGAAGTCGCCAAACCTGCTGCGAAATGTCTAGGCTTTCTAAAACGGTGCAAGAAATATTTTACCCCTTCTGATCTGGCTACAATTACAAAAGGCGTTCGTTCGCCCAAAACTTGAGTACAATTCCCACATCTGGTCTGGTGCACCGAAAACCATATTGCACTTAATGGATAGGATCAAAAATCGTGCGTTGAAACTAATCGGAGACACGAATATAGCGAATTCTATTAATTCGCATGAACATCGTAGAAACGTTACGTGTCTCACACTGTTTTCTCGGCGTTCGTTCGCCCAAAACTTGAGTATAATTTCCACATCTGGTCTGGTGCACCGAAAACCATATTGCACTTACTGGATAGGATCAAAAATCGTGCGTTGAAACTAATCGGAGACACGAATATCGCGAATTCTATTAATTCGCATGAACATCGTAGAAACGTTACGTGTCTCACACTGTTTTCTCGGCGTTCGTTCGCCCAAAACTTGAGTACAATTCCCACATCTGGTCTGGTGCACCGAAAACCATATTGCACTTACTGGATAGGATCCAAAATCATGCGTTGAAACTAATCGGAGACACGAATATCGCGAATTCTATCAAATCGCTTGAACATCGTAGAAACGTTACGTGTCTCACACTGTTTTCTCGCTTTTTTAACAAACGGTGCTCAAATAAAATTGGCAGCTGCATTCCGCCCCTCTTCAGCGATTTAACGGCAATAGGTACTCAACTAGCTAGGAATGCCTATGAGTTTACCATTCAGCCTATCTTCGGGCGTACTATAAAATATAGAGACCCTTCATAAGCCGAACAACATGAATGTGGAATGCCCTGCCCAGCCCAGCTCTGTCTTTCCTCCTCAATACAATTTACAGACATTTAAAACCATGTGCGTCGAAATCTCCTATCTTCTCTATCCCATTCCAATTTCCTTAATGCCCGCGTTGTGTAAATCGCATCGCACAATAAGAGTAGTTAAAACCTCTTTAGCGCGTGTTAATTATAAAAAAAGTGCATTTATCTAATCTGTTTGTCCTTTACATGTTTCCAATATCTTTATCCGATCCTTCATTCATGGAGATCGTCGTTCATCCCCAAATCTTGTAAGGAGGTCACAAGCCCCATACGAAGATCTACCATTGATAACCTTTTTAGATTTGAAACCATTTCTTCATTTTGAATACACTCCTCTGTTACCACTTTGCACTCCGTGCTAACGTCCTTACTAAACAGGAATTCTTCTTAAATCTTGACTGCTAATATAAGAAGCGTATATATAAGTAACACCATTTGGCACATTTTCGTCAGAAAAATAAACATCTTTGAGGTGTTACTGCATTTTTAATCTTCCTATTTATGGTAATGGGGGGTTTTCGCTCCTACTAACGCCCAACAATATACAACACAATCTGTTGTATGTGATCAGATATAATATACTTTTCTGTCTTAAAGATAAGCATGATATAATGCAACCATGCTAGGTCGTGCCAGTTTTCTTAAATCTTATCTCATCACATCTCCACTCTTTCAGTTCCAGATTTTTTTTTTAAATTGGAAATTACCACTGCCACATGCCACTTCCGTCATGGAACAGTGGTGCTGGTGCCCAACTCCTTCCTTCGTAGAGTGCGTCAGAGTCAGACCATATATTCAACACCCGGCTGAGTCAAATTTTCATTACATCCTTGGTAGAACTGATGGCGGTCGCCAAAGTGTCTCGGGCATTATACAAAAAACCAGGAAGGGACCGTCCTTCAAAGTTCCTCAATACTCAATTTAATTTTTCTAAATGCCCATTCACACTGGGTAAAAATCGATACACGCATCATCCGAGATACCACGCGTCGTCGATGGGAAATAACTAAAAATTCAGAACGCACCACGCACAAGTATACAAAACCAAAAATAACGATACTCCCATCCATGCGCCCAACAAATATATAGTAGCTAGCTATACAACGAGTATAGAACTGCTCGCCACATCAATCATGGTAAACAGAAGCTAAAGCCTTGAAAGGGAAATCAAATCCACCTGTTAATGGTAATGCTATCAAAATTTATTTTTATTTTACGTTATACTCTTTTTTAGAGTTTACCTTCCACCTTTCACCCATCAAAACCCACTCCTACGCCTACCACCCTTTGGGAGGCGCAAGAAAAGCTTTTTAGCGACAAATTCTTATTAATGTGGGGACCCCATAGCAGTGGCTCTATACAAAACGTTTTTCTACCCTCTCCTGAAAAATTGTATGTATATGCGCTGTGAGTGTGTATGTTCTGTGCTGTGTAGAGCTTTCTTCCGCCGACGACGCCGACCGCCACCACCCCGTTGCAAATAATTTGTAATTTTTTATTGGCAAAAAGTTATTCACTGATTTGTTTTGTTTTGGCCATTTCCACAGATGGAAAATTACAACACGAGAAACAACAACAACAGCAGCAGCACCAGCCGCAACAACAACAACAAGTACGACGAACTTCGATGACGACAACGATAACGACGACAACAACGCAAAGTTTATGTACCATAGACTCACCAACGACAAATAATAATAATCATTCAACAACAACCACGGCACCAGCAACGAGTCCAAAACCACCAGCTGTAGGAGCAGCAACAAAACCCTCATCGAGGGATCATTACTATCGAGATATTCCATCGCCAAGGTATCGAGGAACAAAATTTGACGCAGTGGGGGACGTTCACAGTAGGTGCAGCAGCGACCAGCAAAGAGGCAACGATGCCAGTGGACGTTCGGCTGCATTGGAACGGGCTTATGTCCACGATGTTTATGAGAATTGTGAGGAACCATCGGGGCCGGTACGACCGAAAGTGGCACAGTTTTTGGCCGCTTTGGATCCCGGATCGGTTGTTTGTGACGTAGGCTGTGGCAGTGGCCGATATTTGACGGGTTGCAATCCGGCGATATGTACGATAGGTGTGGATCGATGTCATCGGTTGAGTAAGGTGGCCCACGAAAAGGGCGGTGAGGTGAGTGATGATTTTATTTTCAATATTATTTATTAAGATGTAGAAAAATCATACAAACTAATAGATATTTATAAAAATATTAAGAGCCAGTTGCAAGACTAGTTGATAACGTCTCAGATAGGCTATCAGGAACATATCTGCCAGATAAACTTGTAAAATTTGGTTTCAAATAGTCTCGGATAGTGATAAAACTGACATCTGGTAAAGTCTCGGATAGGCCATCAGGAACTTATCTGCCAGATACACTTTAACTTTGGTTTCAAAAGTCTCGCATTGTGATAACTGATAGATAAAGTATCGGATAGCCTATCAGCTGGTTCAAGTAGCTGCGTTAAAGCCCTTATCTGGGAGATAAGCTAAATATTAACTTGAAGTGGCTGAAAAAATATAGTTTCAGAGGTTTTTTTCGTTGACGTGCATATATGTTCAGTGTTCTAACATGGATTTATTTGAATTTTTAGAAGATGAATTTGATAAATACTACGAGCATATTACACGCGCCCCGTAGGAACAGAGTATTTTGCCAAAGGCCAAATTATTTTGAGGAACCCTCGACGATGAAGATTTCTGAATTTTCACTATTTTTTTCTTAACTTTATCCATGTTAAATTACCAAGAATAGAAAAACACAATCCACTTAAAAATGTTTTGCGTCTCGTTAAGCTTCTAATAAACATAAAATTAACAAAGACAGAACAAAGTGACCTCTGTATCGAAACGATAAAAAAAAACAGCATTGCCATTCGGTCAAACAATTAGTGGTTGATAAATTTGTTTACCAGTTAGTTGATCAGAAACTTTGACGATAAAACAGAAAAAGAATATCAGCAACCTTTATCTGTTGGATAGCGTTATGTGTCGGATAACTATCCGGAACCATTGAAATTGCCCCTTAAAAATCCTAAAACTTTAATTAGTTCAGAAAAATCTCTATGAAAATGACAACCAAAATCTGTGAGCAACCAAAGTTGTTGTTTTTAAACATCAAATACATTGACGCACCCACATCTATCTTTAAAATGCCAGTTAAGTCAATTTCGACAACACAAAACTGCTTTCCGAAATTGTTCAAATCTTCATATTGTCAGCCGATGGGGAACTAAACCTAGCTGCCAAAGTAATGTTCCTTTATACAATCGTGCCTTCAATTTTCATAACGCATCAGTGAACGCATCAGCGATTTATATTACCATTAAACACCAGCAGCTTCGTTTAAGACATTTGAGTTAAACAACACGATTTGCAACTCCCACATTTTGACCTTTAGCAGTGAATTTTCTGAAAAGTCTTTGGGTGACCTTTCTTTCCTTCATTTTGATTACAAAATAGGTAAATATTGCTTTACACCTACTTACTTCTATGGCCATTTTTCTAGGTAAGCCAATTTTGATATTTGTCTCGCATTCCCATGAACTTTCTCGCTACCTTGGGGTTTATTACCTTGACATTATTAAGTACACTACAATAAAAATATGGATTAATAAAAAAAAAATAAAAAATTTGCTCGCCCGAGCAGGGACTTGAACCCTGGACCGTTGGATTAAAAGTCCAACGCTCTACCGACTGAGCTACCCGGGCACATGGAATTCCTCGACTAAATTTCTAACACATCACTTGGACAAGTTAAAAACCACCAACCTACCCTTATCAACATCAAGCACGACAATCCACTCTCTACCCTTATCATTAGTCACACTCAAAACAAATCGAGATAACCTTAACCCGCATATAAACAACTACATACCACCATCAATGGGGTTGAACCTCACACAATTATAATGTGAACACAACAACACCGCACAATATCAAATTATCATCATGAGAAAGAGAGCCAAGAAGCGGTACTATTTTTCCAAATTACACTCAGACAGATAGAAAAGTATTCTAATTTTCACTGCGTGCTATATTCTACTTCATGGAGCTAGCAGGCACGGTCCAAAAATAGTCGAAGCACGTTTAAAATTACCGACAGGGTAGGTACGTCTTGAATAAATTGTTTGTCTGTACCCTCTATACCTATGAATGTGGATTCTCTTTTTTTTTTACAAGTTATAGAGTCCGACTTGTTTTTCGCTTAAAAATAGAACAATTACAAGAGGTAGGTACCATTACGGTAGGCTATACCTATACTTCTCTATAATAGCCCCGTCTTTGGCAAGGATAAAATCGATTTTCGTTGGAAAATAATTATCAACGGTTTGACGGCAGTAGAGTATAGGTAGGTGGTAGATAGCCGCCTTTTCCCCTGCAAAGAAGCATGAATTAATTATTGCACAGTACGCGAAAGTTTGTCCGTAAAGATTTTCGACAAAGTTTGGTGGTGCGTTTTACCCACGACGACGTGACGCAGTTGAGTGGAGAGATATAGAACTGGCATGTCCTTATGCATGTTTTCCAGAAAACAAATTACTATTTAAAAAAGTTATTTTGACATTTAAGGTTAAACAGAATACAAATTGTTAAGAACTTATTTATGCCGCAACATGTTTTTTTTTAATAAAGGTACCTACAGTATTAGCTACAAGAATAGATTCAACTAAAATTTAACTGATGGACATAGTTTTATGTCCCAATCGGATAGCCGTGACTATTGCACCCTGTACCTTCCATTGCAGAGTTTCCAAAATATTGACTACTTAGGTACGTCGTCCAAAACTCTGATTCCACATGTCAGCTGATTGACAAAGTTTGACAGCTCTCGTTTATGTCATTGAACGTCAATTCATTTCCACTTATGGCAATGCAAAAAATCGTTTGTCAGTTCCTTTACAATGCAATTTGTGTTTGTCAATTCACTGAAAGCTATTTCCATACTTGCGCTGTCAATTTTGGAATTGTCATCTGTTTGTCAATTGTGGCGCAAGTGAACAGAACATCTATAGGTACATAATGTACATAAAACAAATAATAACATTTTCTTTTTTAAAATCTGATGAAAATTTTAAAAAATGGAATGAATCGCTCTCGCTTTTTGTGTTTTGTTGGTCGAATCTGAGTTGAAGCTGTAAACAGAAGACGGACAGAGTCGAAAATTTGCAAAATACGTAAAATACAAAAAGCTAAATGCGCTCGTAAAAGAGAGCGGCTTCGAGAGAGCAAGATATTACCCCTCCACTAAGAATCTTACTAGTTTTTACTCAACAAATTTCTTTGAGTAAGAATTGAAACAACTGTCAGTCGCCTGAAAATTGACAGAGGTTTTGAAATTTGATTTGAAACGCGTGTAACGACTATTTGTACTTGTCTTTTGATTTCCTGCGATATGAGATACAGATTGGCATGAAAATGGTATCAGAAGGCAGGAAAATAATGTAGATTTGTTTTCTTCTCGAATGCATGTAGTTCAGTCAGTAAAAACTCTTCCACATACTTGGATTCATTGACATACTATACATGGACTGCTAGTGAAATGTCAGTTTCATACCCTGCGACCCTGCGAGGAAAAATGAAGCAAACATAAGCACTAGCCCTTTTGGTTCAGTGCGGCGAAGGTAGGAAAGAGGTTTGAACCTCTGCTCGAAATTGCTATTTTTTACATAATTCATAATTATTCATAACATTATTCGTTCTATAACAGATGCCATACTCAAACAAAATCACACGAATTGCTCGATGACATTTGAGTGTTTTCGTTTCTCTCCGCCATGAACCAAAAGAGCTAGTGCTTCTGTTTGTTTCAACAAAAAATTGGCTGCTAGCAGTCCATGTATAGTATGTCAATGCTTGAATTGGTACACACATGCAACTTATAGAAAAACAAAATGCATCCGTCATTTTTCATAGTTATTATAAAAGCGTTCCCTAACGTTTTCGTAAGTTTTTCTTTCTGAGAGAGAGAGAGACTTCATCCACACTACTGTCATTTTGACAGTCTTTTCCATTTTTACTACAAAAGTAAAGGAACAGACCTAAAGTGAAAATGTTGAGAATTCAGACAATTCAGCTATTTCCACTTGTCCTGTGTGTCTTGTTCTTTGTCATCAGCGTTGTTAGTCAATTCATTGACAAGTAATTTTTAGCCCTTGACAATTTTCAAATTGGCATACAAATACGTCAATTGTCAATTTAAAATCGACAAGTGGAAACTCAGCATTACAATGCTTTATTGTATTGCGATTGCGAGTACACGTAACAAAAAGTTTTATTAATTTCCGAATTATTCACTAGGTAGTAAAAAGTACACTGTTGACTTGCTTGGGATGTAATTAACGCCAACGAAAACAAAAAGTTGTCTTTGCGCATTCACAATTGAACAGGAGTTAGAAAAGGTCCATTAATGACCTACTCATATTTGAAAATAAAACGGGTTGGTTTACCGATCCGTAGATTTTGCATAGGTTTCCAGTGTGAGGGAGTCATAAACCCCTATACGCTAGGGTTTCACAACGGATCTACATGGATCTAAGTGTGACACGAACAGGTTTCTCCTGTCTTGCCAACCAACTAACCTAACCTACACATTAATTACAGTTCCATTTTCTTAACTTCAGAGCACAGTGAAAAAAAAAAATTAAAATCACAGATCCAGATTCAAGCTGCTAATAAATTTCCATATAACCATAGCAGTGTAAGGAAGGTGTAACCTTTCTTGTTAACCACATAAACGCCTCTTAATGAGAGTTGTAGCGATAAAACTTCTCCATTTCATGTTCATAATTTCCAAAACTGCAAAATAAAATGACGGCAATTCCTCCTGCTGCTGTTACTGAGCTGTTTCCCTTATTCTGCTCTGTGCTGTCCCCGTTTGTTAACAACTATTTTCCGACTTTCATACAGTGAGGCGCATATAGCTGTTTGAACTTTCGGCCCCCTTTCTACCCGAGGACACCAACGAAATCTGTTCAATTTGGGTATTTATTTATTTATTTATTTTTTTCTTACCCCATTTTTTTTGGCACGCTATTATAACAATTTGTAGTTCTGTGCTTTTCTTGTTTCTGGCGAATTTTTGTTTATTTTTTTTTGTTTATCGATGTATAGAGGGTAGGGTAAATTACAACAAAACCCCTTTGCTTAAAATTGGCCAAGTGGAGGGATGAGAATAATGTTATGGGATTTAGCCCCAGCAATTATGCTGAATTATGTATGAACTACATGGTGAATCTTTTGTTTCGCCATAAGTCATCCTTTGAAGTGCTGAGTATGAAGAGTTTGAGCAAAAAAAAAATGGAATGAAAATTATATGGCTTAAGCCACATGCAAGTGGCATGCAATTGATGTAATACTCTGGCACTTTTTGACCTCTGCGAATAATAATGGTAGTTGGATATTTTGTTGGCAAGCGTTTTATAGAGCATGCAAGTTGCATCGGTGCATCGTAGGCAGAATAACTTTAAAAATTGAGCTATGTTCTGTTCACCGAAAGTAGGTATAGGGTGCAGTGTATACATATACATAAGTCACGATATTATTAAGTAGCCAAAAATGTGCCTATCGTGAAATATTTTCAGATCAAGAATTATGAAACTTGTACAAACAATTCGATATCATTTTTGGTCTTGAATTTTAAATGATGAAATGATGATCACCTATACCAAAATTTGTTCAGCAAATAAGTATAGCTCGTTTTTTTTTTCGTTTAAATTAAAAATAGTTATCAGCAAGGACCATTGTTTTATTATTGTTTATATATCTACCCATTTCAAATTGAAGTGTATTCAAATCGGAAACTACTCCGCCCATAGTCCTTAACCCCAATACCATGGAATACTGGTTCTTGTGTTAACAAGGAACATACAAAGATACCTACATATTTCTTGTGCATTGTTTTGCTACCATCTATTGCACAGGTACTATTCAAAACTTGGCACAATTACTATTTCACGCAAATAGTACTAGATTCAGTGCACCGACAAAAGAAAGCAATCACCATGACTGCATTTTGCTTTTTTTTAATTAAAGATGAACTTCTTTGTTAATCTTTTTTTCGTTTAGATATATGTGCCGCCACTTCTTTTATTATGTTATGTTGTTTGTTTGTAAAGAATAAACGAGTTCAGAAAGGATTTGAATATGTTCTGTTCAGGTAGACGGGGTATATCCGATTTTGGGTATTTCACCACATCATATAACTTGTATGAAAAGAAGTTTCTGTTTTCATGTTGGCATTACTAATAATTTCTTTTTAAAGTTTAAATAATTTTATAGGTCACAATAAGTCATTTTTATATGAAAAAAATTCCGTCATTGTAAGCTATTTAAAAACATTATTAATAGATAGATAGATACCGTTTGCATCCAACGCATACACTTCGAAAATAGTGAACGAATTTGAGTTCAAATTTTTTGCAACCGATTAATGTTAAGATTTGACATTGTGAATTATCGTGTTTCACTGAAAAGCTTTTAAATGAGTAACAAAAATCCTCTCCATTTAACCCTATGGGAGAGCAGAGTAAACTTTACAATTTTAAACTTTCACTTTTACCATACATTTATTGTAGATCTTACTTACTTACTTATGCTGTTCTACAGTTCGGTGTGAACCGAGGCCTTAACTAACAAGCCTCTCCAATTAGCCCGGTCCTTACCTAACTGCTCCAGCTGCGCACTCCCAGTCAGTTGAGGTCACCTTCTACTTCCGCGCGCCACTTAAGGCGATGTCTTCCTCTATACTGCGTTGTTCCTCCGGGCTTGACTCGAAGACTCCTCGAACCGAAACATTTGTTTCCATACGCTCTAAATGTCCTAGCAATCTTAGACCACTGACTCACAGTTTTTTTGACCAGGTCGATGTCGCTGTACAGCTCGTATAGTTCGTTGTTGAATCGCCTTCTCCAAAGCCCGTCAACGCAAACGCGACCGACAATTTTACGAAATTTCTTACTTTCGAAGTGACCGAAGATATCTTTATCCGCTTTAGATAGAGTTCAAGCTTCAGTACCTGCCATAAAGCAGGACTGGAATGATCATCGTCTTATACAAAATCTCCTTAGTTGTTCGAGATAGGGCTCTAACTCAGTTGCCTTCTTAGCCCAAAGACACAGCGGTTGGCAAAAGTTATTCTTCGTTAAATTTTCTTCTGAGATGTTGTTGTCAGAATTTATAGCAGAGCCGAGGTAGATAAAGTTACTTACGACCTCAAAGTTATAGCTGTCAATCGCGACGTTTTGTCCGATTCTACGATGTTGGGTGTCCCTTTATGTTGACAGCAAAACCAAGTATTTGTTCTCTTTGACCTCTAGAACCATTTTAGCCGCTTAGGCTGACTTACACTCTGTGACACATTTTGTTTTGACGAATATCCGGTGATTTTTCAATCAGCATTCCTCACGCGATTTCATCCATTTCATATGAGGACGTATTGCCTTGGATTCTTAGATGAACTCGCCGGGAAACTAAATCTTCTTCCGAAAAAAATGTGAGTCACTTTATTACTAGGTTCTGATTTCCTTGTCCTCTCTCTTTTAATGGATGACTAACAAGAAATTTGTCATTGGTCAAACATTTGATTGTCTTGTTAAACTTTCTTTAAAATAAAGGGAAAATATTTCACATTTCTAATTGCTGGAGAAAATTGTAGGCAACGAAATGTGATCTAGATCTAGATCTTGACTATGGCGTCCTAACGTGTTGACTACGTTGATACTGGTCGCATTCAAGAATCTAGTCATCGTAAGTCGACTTGAGTTGTCTGGACTCAAATTTAGCTGAACGCAAAAACTAACTTCAACATTTCTTCTTTTTTTTCTCAAGCGGTTCTGACTGGTTCTCTACTACGTCAGGGCAATTGAATGAAATACGAAATGTCAAACTACGCTCTCCCATGCTCATCGATAACCCAATAGAAATGTCAGTTATCCATCAGACACATGTTGACACAAATAGACGTCACAAATAGTAGTAAGTCGAAAAATTCCTGACTTGATTTGTCGGTGTTGCGGACATAAACGTCAACTGAGAAAATTGTTCACGTGACTAGTTTAGCTCAATGAAAATTCAGCAACATAAACTTTAGAGAGCTGTCAGACTTACTAAACTATAGATTCTTGAACCAGTTTATCTTGTTATGGGAAGTAACTCGCTATGAACATCTCTCCAACATTCTATGTATTACTTTTTGTGTTGTAAAAATCTGTCAGAAATAATTTAGAATTTTTTTGAGTCATTTCTTTTGTCTCAAAACGATATGAGATTTTGGGTAAAAACCCACCGATAGTAAACTTAAATAAAAGACCATTTTGTAAATCTGAACACTTTTTAGACAGTCTATACTGTGATGTTAATTCAGAATTTATGGTTTTATACCAACAACATTTTAATTTTTTCTACATAAATGTTAAAGTTAGGTCCTTACCAAAAATTCTTACAGAATCACACACAAAAAACTGGAGCATCCATCAAAGTGTTCATAACAGCTGGGCAAACTAAAACTCAACAAGTATTACTTATTGCGAAACTTATGACTCGACCGCTCCCTAACAGCATCTGAAATGGGCTTCCATTATCCATTAAGGATCTAAATATGTGACATTGCACATCGGATGTTAGTCTTCTTCTATATTTAGCCTAAAAAAAAATAGTTACTTACACTCTAAAACTTTATTTAGAAACTTCACGTTCTCCCTTTCTTGAGGACATTTCCACACTTACTCGTTACATAAAAAAAAATCATCCTTATCTCTCCAACATTTACACGTTCACTTATGTCCAACAGAAGGAACATTTACGCTGAGTAAAAGTTCCTTTGTCCTTTTTACCACCTTAACCACTAATACTAGCCACAGGCAAAACATAAAGGATATTACAAAAGCGAACAATTTTCCTCAACTTCAGCTCACAAGGACCAGAGCAAAATTCTCCCAATGTTTTAACGGAAAGTTTTCGCATTCTCCCCATACACATGCATATTAACATTACAAACACATACACAAAACCACACACAGAGAATTCCACTAATTTTGCTGAAAACAGAAAAAACACAGCACCCAGTCATACAATCACGAAGAAGGACATCGGCACAAGGATGTTTATTCCACAGACCAATTTGCACAGGACGCGGTACGTTTTTTTATTTATACTTTTTTTATGTGCGTCACAAGTTGTTTTTGTTAAAAATTTCATGTTTTACTCGTTCAATTGACGATGACTGGATGCGTGTATAACACTTCAGCCTGCATAGTCATAAATTATTACTTACACCAGTTGTTAAAGGACTATTTCATTTTTATGTTACTTTGCATTCAAACTAATTATACGCGGCGGCGACGACACATGATTCTGTTGATGCTGCGTTGGGCGCCATTTCCATTTTTCTTCTCAAGTGTCCTTTACATCATAGTCGAACAGAACAGATTACCTACTTGTGTTTTTTTTTGTTATCATCCTTTTTTATTTCCGTTTTTGTGTTAACGGAAAAAAATAGAATATAATGTCACAGTGAGCTTATGCCACTTTAGTTGAAAAGTGTATCCATTCGGATAACGAATGGATGCAACACACTTTGGGGCATAAGTTGGCATAGAAAAGGACATGCACGCCTAGATTAGTGTTGTAGATTCTTTCTTTTTTTTTAGCTTATTTGTTTTTTTTTTTTTTTTTTGTTTTTTGAGTGTGCAGTGTACGTAACATTCTTGAATATACAACGAAATACATAAAAAGTGAAAGAAATAAAATTAATTGCAGGAAATTGTGTAGAAGAGTTTGCGTAACAAATTTTATGGAGAGAGCAGCGCTATGGCGTGTGAAGTGAAGTAAAGTGCGCTCGTCTATAGTTATGTTGTGGACTGTGTTATAGTAGGTGTATAGGACTTCAGGAATTGTGTTTACCTTAGGAATTTGTTTGTTTTCTTTTTGTTGGACTTTTCCATTCTTTCTCGAGAATACTTTGAGCAGTTTTGCCTAAAGTGTCCCATACACGATACACAATCATTTGCTATGTGCAACTCAGATTTTGTAACAACTATAATTATATAGTTGGTTATACAATTTAGGTAACCAATAATTGGCTGCGTTTTTTTTTTTGAAGTAGTAAGGTCCGAAAATGTAAAGGGTCATTCATTTTTCGGTTCCGAAAGTAAAGCTAAATAAAACACCGATACATTTTTGATGGAAATTTTATTCCATTATAAAGTTTGGACTTTGCCATTAAGTGTAAAAAACAATATCATTCAAATGGCCGCCTTGGGAAGATTCACAGCATGCGATTCTTTCGAGATAACTCTTAACCACTTTTTCGCACATTTCGGGCGGTATCTCGGCCATAATTTGAGTAATGTTGGTTTTTAATGCGTCTAGAGTTCGGGGATTATTCGCGTAAACACGGTATTTTGCGTAGCCCTACAGACAAAAATCGAACGTTGTCAATTCGCATGATCTTGGTGGCCAATTGACGTAGCCAAAACGTGAAAATACGCGACCATTAAACTTCTCACGCAATAAAGCCACAACTAGTCGTGTTGTGTGGCTTGTTGGGGCAACAACTTGTTGGAACTACATATCGTCCAAGTCTTGATCTTCAATCGCCGGCCTAAAAAAATCGTTTTCATTCGATCATATCGCTCCCAATTGACTGTAATCGTCTGCTCATTGGCATCTTCGAAGAAATACGGACCAATGACACCTTTCTACCATAGACCACACCAAACGGTCACTTATAGCCTGGACTGGATGCAACGGCACCTCTTCGATCACTTGTGTGTTTTCTAAAACCCATATGCGGCAATATTGTTTGTTAACATACCCACCGAGTGAGAAATGTGCCTTATCACTGAAGAAAATGTTGTTCGAAAAATCGGTGTTTATTGTCTTTTGTTCCAACACCAAAGAAGCGTATCTACGGCATTACGAATGGTCAGCCAGGCTTCAATTGTTGCATAATTTGAACTTTATAAGGATGGAGATGCATATCTAAATGCAAAATACGCCATAGTGAGGTGTTCAATTGCTGCGAACGCCGGGATATCGATAAATTCGGATCATCAGCAACACTTGCACTTGCAGCAGCAATATTTTCGACTGAGCGTGCATTACGATGATGCACAGACCTTACGTCATCAAATTTCTTCACGATTTTACTGATTGCTTGCGTAGTCGGTCGATTATGACGACCATAATTCAATTCAATTCAATTCAATTTATTTGCAAATAATCTTAGCACAGAAAGATGCAGTATCTTCTAAAATTGTGCAAGCTTCAATAATGTATACATAATCATCGCGTAATTCGCGAAAAGCGGCTACATTTGATTCACCACTATTGTAGTAAATTTTAATAATTTTAACGTTCGATTGTTAAGCGATCCATTATCGTAAATGACAAACATTCAACTAATATAATGACACTTCAAATGACAGCTGAGTTTGACAGGTGTCAAATGCCAGCGCTACCAACTCGAAACCACGAAATGAATGACCCAACTTGCACAATAAACTATCGCTCGAGCTGAAACCTATTTTCTTCTTTTTTTTTTTGTTATAATTGACTGCAGCGACTTTCTGCTAAAACGCTTTTAAGTATAGATAAGTTTATTATAGAGGCCCACGAAGTTTGAACTGTAGCATCTTGATGATGAGGAATTTTTATGCGATTGTCCCACGTCCTTCTGCTCAGGCTCATGAGTGAAATATGCGCCTGAACTGTCTTTGGACAAAAATTAATTTCATTATGCCAATTGCTGATTTTCATAAAATTTAGTGACAGTCTAACTAAGAAGATTTGTCTTCCATTTTTTGGATAGTACCTACAGAGATGGCTGTACTTGTACTTGTACGAAGTGAGTTGGCAGCACCGCGCATTAAGCAACAAATCACAACTAGAGGGACTCAGCACGAAAATAAAAGAAGGTCACGTATTGGCTGGCCAATCAAATATCTCCTTCTATACGCATAATGCATAATTGCATTTTTACTCTGCGGCGTGGGTGCGATCACAAACCACTAAGAATAGACCGCCGACTTCCCGTACACCTACCCGATTCCCCCCGGAAAAAATTTCCCTGTCTGTGAATACGTGTAAATGTCAAAATTTATGGCGGCAATGATTTTCGATGCTATACCATGCGACCAGGATTTTTCAAGTATGCGTGCGTTAATGGCGCCCCTTTGATTTTGTACAGCACCAATACATGAAAAATCCTGGTCTCGCCGGCAGCTTGTAGGGTAAGTCTGTTATGTGGGAGGAGTCGACGGTCTATTCTTACTGGTTTGTGGGTGCGATGGCGATCAGATCAGAACAAAGTCAGTCTTCGTAGAGCAGCGGCGTAAGGAACAATACAATTTTGAAACCACTGATAAATCAATATATACGTTAATGTAATTTAAAAGTAAAATAAAATATGTACTATGAAGACTCAATTTTATTCAAACCTGTTTTTTACAGTACTATAGACTAAAAGTTATAGTACGGCTTTAGGGTCCCCACAGAGGATTATCTAGAGGTAGAGGTAAAATTTGTTAGCTTCCATTGACCTTTATTATTCTGATCCTGTACAATCTTCAGTCTGAAAATTCGCTGAAGTATATTAATGGATAGTTGGATACACGACGACATGCCATTCAATTGCCTCACAATCGATACATAGATAACGTTCAACATAAAACATCAACATGCATAAGTCCGTTAAAAATGTGATTTCCCCTTTTCTTTTACAATCCGCATGTGAATGGAATGAATCGTTTAAATTAGGCCAACGGCAGTTACATTTTTACATGCACATCATTTGTGCAGTACTCCATTTTGTAAATGGCAATCATTTTCAATGGTTTTCATACAATCCTTCTAGGTGTCAATTATGGCCTCTCAATGTACATTTTAAGGACGATTCAAGAACATTTTTATACATCCCCTAACAGCTCCACAATATACCATCAAACTAATACTATTCCATACCATTGCCACTATCATATCATCCACTATATAGGACTTAACAATTCAAATGAAATGACATGACGTGTTGACTGTACAAGTATCCTTCTGACATGTTTGTCCATTCAAAATGATGCTGCTGCACTCTCACCATTTCTCTTTTAGTACCTACATACCAACGGATGGAATACCTGAATAGCGAGCTCGGCTGACACCTCTGTCAGATGAGTGGAGGGCGCAAAGGGACGTGCCACAAAACGAACATAAACAAACTGGAGTATACAGCGCTAGCAAACTCAGTTCACTGTTCTAAAATGTCCTTTGAATTTTATAAAAATAGAAAAGAATCGTTGAAAATAGTTCGACAGGATGCTGCAGGGCCTGCGAAGGGAAGTCAACGCGGGGTGACCGCGTATAGCAATGTTAAAGCCAAAGAATATTTTGTTTGTGATAAATAATGTTCCACAATACATGCACACAAGTTCTAGGGTATACAAGATTTTGCGAAAAGGACACAAATACCTCCCGGGCGATGAATGTACTTGGCTGGCATACTACTACTTTGTTTGCTCCATTGGCCAAGAGAAAGAATACGAGTATACTCGTCCGTAATGTATACACCATCGAGGAGATGGATGGAATTAAAAAAATAAAAAAATAAAACAAAAAGATATGCGGAAGCATTTCGCTTCTCTTCCATTGAAACTGATAAATGCACTATACACCCACTATGAAACGAAAAAAGGATTTCAATTTATCTGCCTTAATTGGGCTTGCTGCTGCAAGGAGACCACAAAGGAAATACATACATCATCGAACGTTGGTCTGGAAGTAGTATAAATATACGTACATATTTTGGGGGGGTGGTGTGCGGGGCTGGGAATCGAAGAAATCCTTAAGGACAAACCATGTCGTACCGCATTGATTTCGTTTCTGGTCGCAACAGCATGCGTGGGTTCATAGCCTATGTTCTATACGAATGTAGAAAAATAACAGGATAACAACCCACCAGCTCAGAGGAGATTTGTGATTTCTTCAGTTATTTCCTTTTGATTTGCCGCAATGTTGTGCGCGCAGCAAGGACACACCGCGTAGGCAGTAACACTCCGTCCCACAATGCTATACAACAGTTCCCTGAGTCACCGATCTATATAGGAAGGTGCGGGTTGGATGTTATAGATTCCCTATGGGGATGCGATAGCAAACATGCATTCTGCACATAATTGGAATGCTATTGTTGGCAGAGAATAAGATTCTCAGTCTCGCGCCTTTAAGGCGTTTCGTCCATCGGCTTCTATGGTGGACTATACAGCCATATACAAACGACGCAACAATAAAAAAGCGTTGGGTAATATTTATGAGAGGGATTATTTGTTTTATTTTCATTGGCATTGTCCTTTGGAGCGATAATGTCAGCAGCTCGGGGACATATTTATTTATTTGGCTATTATCCGGGTGGTGGGATAATTCCAGACGACCCAGGCTCTCTCAATTCGCACTGCCTTCATCCTTGATTGAGTCACTATTGGCAGTCAAAGTAGATTTTCATGTTGATTGAATTTTATTTCTATCCGGATGTCTAAGGATATACTGGAAGTGCTATTTGTCGACTGATGACCGTTATATTCATATTTACATAATTTGTTAAAAATGTGGCACTGACTTGAAGATTTCAAGTATTTAAATATATTTTATATAAATCATTTTGCATTTATTGGTCCTTCGAGCCGGATAGTGCAATTTAAATATTCATTTTTTAAGGAAGGCCAATTAATTTTTCAACCGAATGTGTGGCACTAGACGTTTACTAAATTTTTCTTAGTCAGTTAATGTCATAGATGATGCATTTCCTAGGATTTCACTGACAAAACTGTGCTACGAAACATCTTTGTTAGTTTTATTTGTTGTGCTAGTAGCTGATAGGACATAGGTACTTGACAACATTTTTAGGCGCTGAGCTCTATCCACTTTAAGGTTATATTGGTTATATTGTTCCTTCCTATCCTATCTAAATAGACTTGAAGTCTATTGATTAGTAAATGCTTAACTCACTCACAAGCCCTTCAATAAAGGTAGAAGGCTTATTTCTAAAATAACTTTTAAAGCAACTCTAACGTTACGAACGTATTTAAACCTTTTACTCAACCCTCCTTTCTTTGCAGGTGGCAGTCTGTGATAACCTAGAACTTCCATTCCGCGACGAATCATTTGACGCAGTACTCTCTCTGGCGGTGGTGCATCATTTTGCCACAACGGAACGTCGGGTGAGTGCGATTCGAGAGCTCGCTCGAATCCTTCGAATCGGTGGTCGTGTGATAATTAGCGTCTGGGCATTGGAGCAACGCCATCGTCGTTTTGAATCACAAGATGTTCTCATACCATGGCAGCCGCCTAAAAATCGCAATCAAACCTATTCCGATGAAGAGGACGATGACGATATCCTACCACCCTACAATGCCTACATCGAGGAATCGACAAATTCAAGCCGGTCAGCAGGCGATGGTGATAGCTCCAGTTTGTCGTCATCATCCCCGGGAGAGTCATGTTATAGTTTTGTACGGCGGGCTATACAGGTATAAATTTTAAGCAATTTGTTCTTATTCCAATTCACATGATAATCATTTTTTTTTTCTCAGAAATTAGCCGGAACTAAACGCCACCCATGGTTTCTGGACTCATGGACCTCCAAGGATACCAAGAACAACAGTAGCCTTGACTATGAAGATGCCAAAGATCTACCAATCGAATTGCGCCGTCTGGAGGATTTCGAAGATTTCCCCGATCCACCACTATCGGCGGGTTTGAAGTCGCGCAGCCTCGGCAGCATTCTAAATCCTCCGCCACGACAAATTGTTCGCTCACTGTCCAGTGTGCCCAGTTTGGGAGCTCAAATGAAGGAAAGCAAACAGCTGTTGGTTCAGATCTCACCGGGACAAATGATTCCGACAAGTTGTGCCATTGAAATCACGTCTAACAGCAACAACCATTCGCCAGCAGGTTCGGGTGGAAACACAAACGCTAATGCGTCGGGCACAGCGACGGCGTCTTCAACTCCACCACATTCCACGGCGACACCAAGTCGACGGCCAAAACTGATCAAACAAAAACAATCCCTTTGTGATGACGACTATCAACTGCCAGATAATCCATTTCATACGATAAGTAATAATAGTAGTAGTAATAGCCTAAATAGTAGTAGTCACCCACAACAGCAACAGCAGCAGCCGCCGCCGAAGAATGGCTTACGAGGGCAGGCAGCAGCTAAGCAACTTGATGACGCCAAAACATTTCTGCGCAAGCAGAGCTCTTTGAACGAGGAACTTATGGCGGGCAATCGCATTCGTGAAAAGGAGCGCGTTCGGAAGCGTATTCAAAAGCAGATGTCACTGAACGAGGCATTCCTGTGTCGATCGGTGTTTTCGAAACGCCTGCAAGTCCTGCGCGAGGGCTTCACCAGCAAATTGAGAACATCCACTGGCAGTCTGGAGCGCGTTACGAAGAATGGATTCGTAAAGATCATGCAGAATTTCAAGGCCACAACAGGCCCTGCCACATCCACCTCGGCAACAGCAACTAGCACTACAGCGGGCCGAGATCATCATCACCATCATCATCATGCACATCACTCAACGGTGCATAGACAAGGTTCATTGTCATCAAATAAGACCGGTGAAGCGTGCAATTGCGGCTTGGCGGCTGCTGCTGCGGCCGCAGCTGTTGCTTCTCTCACCAATGGTAACGAGGACCAATCTAACAATAAGCCGAGACGCCATTCTCGCGAGTCCGGTTCCGATTCATCCAAAGATAGCAGTCTGCAGTCAGACACTAGTGTTGAATCGGAGGACAGCTTTGCTTCGGTTATATTCATTCCAAAGCCTGAGCTCCAACAGCAACAACAGAATCAGCAGAATCCCCAACTGGCAGCTCAGAAGCATCAGCAACAGATCTACCATCACCAGAACTCGAATAGTAGCAGTAGTAATAGCAGTAGCAGCTGTAACGGAGCGCACAGTAGCACTTGCAACAGCTTAACCCTGAATAACAGCCTCAGCAGCAGTAACTGTAGAAACCGTATACCATCTGTGCCAACATCACCACTTATAATGCCGTGCCCGCCAACGCCAGCGCACTCGCCGGCGGCAGCGTATACGGTTGTGACATCACCTCCGCAAACGATGTCTGCGGTCCAGGCGGCCATGGCAATGCTAACACCACCCAAGCTCGTTCAAAAGGCTACCAAAACGAATACAGGAACAATACAGGAAAAATCTCGCTTCACTTTCGAGGAGGAGCATATTCAGCAACTAGAGGGTTCGACACCCGATGTCCCGAATGGCCATACGCGAGTGACAACAATTGTTATCGACAAACCGGAGCCTGTCGCGGAGGCATCACCGCCTTCGGCCAGAATCACTCGACAAACTATCAAGGATTTGCCGCCAATTCCAAAGTTTCGCAAACACCAGTCCCTACATAAGCCCGGGTATGCGATAGTTCGACGCTCATCAGCAACGGCTCCGTCAGTTCCCAAATTCTTATCGTTGGAGCTATTCAATCCCGCCACAGATGATCTTGATAGCGACTCAAGTGAGCCCTCCTCGCCGGATTCTATTGATAGCGTAATCAGCGCACCGAAATCGGCGTACGTGAACGGCAACGAAATAGACGAACCGGTGGCGGCGGCGCCCGTCAAAGGTGACATTTTGAAGTCTGATTTGCACATCAATGGTGACAGCACATCGATGGAGAATCTCAATCTGGACGATGATTCTGTGGGAAGTGTCCCCTATCCTAGGGCGGTAAATAAGATCCGCTCGGCAACACGTCAAGAGTGCGCCGACTTTGCGGAACAACTAAGTGCTCAACTCCTGCGGGAGCTAGATGATAAGAATCGATCCGACAAGGTAGAGTGTCGCAGCTTGGACGGAATTGGTGGTGATATTGGTGACTACATCGATGACCCTGTTATGGCGAATTTCCGAAAACGTAACGGTGATCTAACCGCGCTCCGGGATGAGTTGCGAGAACGCCGCTTAATGTTGGCGAATCTGTCAACTCAACCCAGCCTTCAACAGTCACCCAACTCGTCATCGACGTCTTCCTTATCGTCACAAACTCGAAGTCTGACAATTCATGAAGAAGACGAAGAGGAAGAACGTGAAGAAGCCGAAGGCAATAGCTCAAACAGTTACTCGTTGAACCTATACGACAACTATAAGATCTCCAAGTTTAAATACAAGCGAAACCGTCAATACAGCCTCAATCCAGAGACCGCTTACCTTCTCGACGATGGAGACAGCTCAGCACGAGAAGACGACGATGATGTGATTTTAGAAGAAGACGAAGACGTAAAAAGTGATGAGGGTGTACTGGATGAGGACGGCCCAGAAGAACCCGAAGCGGAGGGATATGCCAAGAAGACAACACACAATACTATCAAGTGCGAGAATGACTCCCTGGAGGAGGACAACAAGAAGGAGGGATGTGGGGCAGTAGCCAACCGACAGTCAACAATCGAATCGTGGGAGCACTCGAACAGTTCAACTGCTTCATTGGACAGTCCATCACAGGGTGGAGCAACCACGCATCATAGGTACTACCATGTGTTTCGCGAAGGCGAGTTGGATGCGCTCATAAATCACCATGTGGCAAGCCTGCACATTGTGTCGTCTTATTATGAACGGGCCAGCTGGTGTGTGGTAGCGGAAAAAGTTCAGGTTTGGACCATTTGAGTGGAGAAAATGTACATATGAGTATTTATGAGATTTCAGTGAAAGTTTTTTGATTGGCTAACCAATATTTATGTCAAATTAGGTTATTTTGATCTTTTTTATGGCTTTAACGCGGAGTTGGCAGCGCTATTCTGAAGTAGGCGACATTTTAGGTTTTTTTTTAATGGAATTGAGGCAGGGTAGTCTGTAGTCTAACAAATATAATGACATTAATGACAAGTGAAAAAAGTCTTGATTCTAAATAATATGTAATGCTTTCTTTTAAATGGAATGAAATGCTAAATTTCAGCATCAAATTGTCAGACTCTTGAGTGGGGAAGCGAGGAGTAAGAACGGCTGGGTTTGATCCCGACCATTTCTGTTGGAAAAATTTTCCGAATTTCAGTCTATGAATTATCTATTGTTTGAGAGAATAACAATGACAGCAACTCGTAGACCACAAACCAGTAAGAATAGACCGTCGACTCCTCCCACATAACGGACTTTGCCTACAAGCTGCCGGCGAGACCAGGATTTTTCATGTATTGGTGCTGTACAAAATCAAAGGGGCGCCATTAACGCACGCATACTTGAAAAATCCTGGTCGCATGGTATAGCATGGAAAATCATTGCCGCCATTAATTTTGACATTTACACGTATTCACAGACAGGGAAATTTTTTCCGGGGGGAATCGGGTAGGTGTACGGGAAGTCGGCGGTCTATTCTTAGTGGTTTGTGTCGTAGACGAAGTCACTTGGTATATAGAACTGCGATAGCTATTTCGAACTACACCGCTATAATTCATCATCAGACTCATTTTAAGTGATTATTGGTGAATAGTTTTTGAATTCTGACAGTCAATTCTCCGTACAGACTACTTGTCAGCAGAAACGCGGCGATTTAAGTCTGATTCATTAGGTAGCTTTCGATATTAGAGTTCAGTCAAATATATACCCTGCTAATGTAAGACACATTGAGAAAACTTGTTTAACGCTTTCCTGCCTTTTTATTATTTCTCCTATTTGAGAGCAAACCCTGCGAAGTATGTATGTCAAGCTAAAATTTTCGGAACCATTCCATCTCCTGGCTGCTAAAAGACACAAGAAACACGACAATTTGCATTTAATGGCTTCCGAGTTCTCTAGAAGAAGATTTTGTTCGCCGACGAGTTTATCTAAGAATCCCAGTCGACAGTTATTTTGTATGAAATGGTTTACGTCACAGCGAATGACAATGAAGAATTTGTTGTTCTACTAAATAGGTGTAAAAGGGAGCTGGCTCTTGTGTCTGTGTGTAGCCCATGATATTATCTGTCAAATAATGCTTAGCAAGAGTAAATATATTTGATCGAAACATTTAAATATTAAAACGATAACAGAGTCCTTTTTGTTTCCCCATCAGGACTATTCGCTGCTATAATTTTTACAACATCATTTTAAAGTAAAATGAAGAAAAGTTTAAAAAAAATAATTCAGCAAATTTACAACGACTATTGCGTTTGCCTTTTTATATTGCATAATAATTTACTGTGTTCTTTACAAATAAAACAAAAGTATACATTTATTTTCCTTGCAAATATTTTTCATTAAAATCTTTGTAAATAAACTATCGCTAACTATTTTAATAAATACAACAAAACAAAAATGCATAAGGTGATCATTTAAACAAAGCAAAAAAAAAAACTTCTAGATTCTTGCCTAACGATTCAAAACAACGCTGAATAGATTTAAAGAAAAAAAAAATATTTTACATTAAACTTAATAATAACAATATTGAAATGATGCTAATAGCAAAGTATCCAACTTATCGTAGTTTTGTATATATATATATCAAATTGTACTTGTTATTCTGTCTAAGAACATTTTTTTATATCAATTTAAATAAGAAATTAATTTCCCCCTCTTAGAGTTTTTAAGCATATATAACAATAAATCTTTTAGATTTTTTATATAAAAGAAAAAGTATAACTTTTTAATGTTAATTTTGTTATTTAAGAAAATAAAATACAAATATTTAATTTTATTTTTCGTATAAAAGAAGACACATTTACATAGAATATAAAATATAAAATATATACACTCATTATAAATAAAGAAACAAAAATAACTAAATAGCACATTTCAAATTATTGCATTTATATAATTTATATATAGAAAAAACAAAATTAATAAAATTAGCAAATAAACAGACTCTGACTATAATTTTTTTTAACTTATTATAAAATATTATCAGTAAACCAAAACAAAAATATTGAATTTATAATTGTTTTGATCTTAAAATAAAAAACTGCTGTGTATATATAAATAAAAACTGATAACGAACATTTTAATAAAAATAATCCAATATATATATATAGCTATATACATATTATACAGATTTCGAAAAGAAATATAAGACACTTTTGCCTAAAAAGAAACTTCGAATATAACCTTAGTTATTTTGTTTTTACATTTTATTTACTAATATTTTTGTTTGTAAATCAAACCAAGTACATATTTACAAATATAGTATTGTTGCTAGTGAATAAAAGTATAAGTAAAAATAAAACACTATCTGATGTAAAACAAAATGGAAATTACATTTTTTGCCTACATAAAGTATTTAAAAACTATATTATAGAGAGAGAATAATAAATTATATACATACAACACATTACAAAAAAAAACTATATCCTTGCAGTAAATCAACATAAAAAAGTTGAACAAAAACTATTATTAAATTAATTAAAAAACAAACCGACCACACACTCACTTTATCTTATAATTTAAATGGCATCTTAAAGTATAAAAAAAAAACTTATGTGAATTTATATATATCAGAAAAATTTAATAATATTATGATTGTTGAATTGTAACTTGTAGTTAGCATAAATTATGTTACTTGTGCGTGTGTGTATGAACTGGCTAAATAGAAAAATTAATATTATTTAACAAAAATAAATAGCTAAACACAAAGATAAAAAGTATATATATAGGTCTATACATATATATGAAAATGCTGATAACTTTATGAAATAAAAACAAATTCTATAAATCTATAAAAAAAAACACTCTCACTTCTTGTTTCTAGTAAGGCAAAGTCGATTCGAATACTTAAGATTGGTAAGACGGTAAGTACCTACACATTTTAAGACACCAAGTGACAAAGAACAGAAAGCTTTTTCGTACTGAAACAGACCCAGAAAAACATGGCTGCCGTCTACTTTGTGCAAATAAAAAAAACACACTCTCACGACAAATTGGCATTTCTGTCGCTGACAGCAACGAAAACAATTAATAGACTTGTTTACGTTCAGTCGTCAAACAGCCACTTTTCTGTCGCTAAATTCTGTTGGTGAAAAAAAAGTCTGTTCCTGTTTCTGTTCTATGTCACTTGGTGCCTTTAGAGAATCTATACACTTCAATAATAGCTACTGTGAGCATTAAATTAGCGCTCCGGCCTGAAGAGTTTCGACTCCAATCCAGGGGTCAGGACAGGACAACCCCAGGCAGTTATGAGTGTTCTTTATGTTACAGTGTTAACGAAGAATTCCGGTTACAAGGTTTCGTATGAGGCGACGGTTTTAGGTATCAGTAAAATGCATCCATAAAAACACGAAACAGAACCAAACTCAAACATTTAACAATAGCATATCATAAGAATTCAGTGGGAAATGTTGTGGAAATCATTTTTTTTCGGTTGCATTTTACATTGCTATAACGAAACTAATACGGCCTACCAGTAAGCAATCATTAAACTTTAATTTCTACTTTTAATTTTGCCATACCAACAAGCAATTTAATCGAAGAGAGTAAATTAGCTTTTCAATTTTTTTTTTTTCGTTTGTAAAATGCATTAGGGGTATTCATGCAACGTCGTAAACTCGTCGTAAACGTCGTAAACGTCGTAAGTTTACGACGTGGTAAATGAACTGTCAAAATTTGTATGGAAAATCATTTACGACGAGATGGTAAACTTACTACGCGAATTGGTGTGGAAAACCGAGATGGGAAACTTACGACGAGGTCAAAGTGACATTTCACATTTGAAATAGGCGCGAAATCAGGAAAAAATTACTTTGCATGCATTTATAATACTTTTGATGCATTTATAAATAGAAATTGCACATTTTACTATTCCAAGTGTAGGATAATTAATTAATACATCAAATTGTATTAAAAGCAAGTTTTAAAATAGTTTCAATAACGAAATTTTCAATTCCAAACAAAGGATGTTCTCGTTCGCGGCAAAAAGTTTGGAATTGGAAATTTCGTTATTTAAACCTTTTCAAAACTTGATTTCTTGATACAATTTGTTAGACTAACTAATTATTCTACACTAGGAATAGTAAAATGTGCAATTTTATCTTTATAATTGCATCAGAAGTGGTTTGTTCGTATTTTATCAATTCATTCGTTCACTCTCATGTGAAACAGCTGACTGGTTTACCATCATTTACGAAGGCAGCTATTTGGGGCCTTCATGAAACGTGCGTCGTAAACTTACCATTTTACGCGAATGGCAAACTTACGACGTTGCATGAATACCCTTATTATAAACCTAATTGTAGATAGCTATAAAAAATCATAAAATTAACAGCTTTTAGCGAACACTTTAGTTTGTTATCTGTTATCTCACCTACCGCTACCACCGTGAGTTAGTTGTGTAAAAGTTACGAAAGCTTAGTTATCTTCTAAAAATGTTTATAAATAGGAATTTGGGTTTAACCAATGGGTTAGTCATTAGTTAGGGATAAAGTTGCGCATCTATTATTAATACGTCTGTTTGTATTTTCAACTAGTTCACCCTATTACAAAACATCCGCTGTATGAGTTTGAAATGAGCCGCCCATCACCAGCTGTCACTTTTTCTTCCAATTTGACAAATAAACATTTTCATCCGGCTTGGTGCAATTCGCAATTGTATTTTATAAAACTAAATCTCAATAAAACGCTTTTAATCAAATTCTAAACTATCAAAACACAATGGCTGCTAGCCAGGACGCGTGTTACATCTCACTTCTCGGTTTGGCAGAGTACTTTCGCACCTCTAACCCGCCAAATGTGAAAAAATGCATTCAATGTTTGCAAGCGCTGTTCACTTTCCAGCCACCGTCGAAAGTAGAAGCTCGTACTCATCTACAAATGGGTCAAATCCTAATGGCCTACACAAAGAATATCGACTTGGCACGCAATCACTTGGAAAAAGCATGGAAACTCTCAGAGAATCTCCTGAACTTTGACGATGTGAAATTCGATACGGCCAGCCTATTGGCACAATTGTACTTGCAAATGGAACTTGGTTCCCTAGCAAAGGGAATCCTGAGAAAGGCTGTAGAATTGTCGCAGAATAATGTGTATTGGCATTGTAAGCTGCTTTTGCAATTGTCGCAGATTCACGCCACTGACAAGGAGTACAGTTTGGCGTCAGAGTTGCTTGCGGTTGGCGCAGAATCTGCCGAGGAGGCAAACGCGACTTATTTAAAGGTTTTGTTTCTGCTTAGCCGTGCAATGATTCTTATGATTGAGAGGAAAACGAATGATGTGCTTACGCTGCTGAACCAAGCAGGCTCCATTATTGACAACAACATCATAAATCCACATCAAAAGGAGTACCTTAAGGTATTCTTCTTGGTACTGCAGGTTTGCTACTATCTAGCTCTGGGACAGGTGAAGACTGTGAAACCGAGCTTGAAGCAGCTTCAAATGAGCATTCAGACGATAATGGCTCCAAATTGGCCGTCAGATGATGTCATTTTTGGACAGAATCCGCTGGAGATGTTTGTCTGGCTACCCAAGGAACAACTGTATGTTCTGGTGTACTTGGTAACCGTGTCCCATTCAATGATGGCAGGATACATGGACAAGGCGCAGAAATACACCGAAAAGGCGCTGACACAGATCGAGAAACTGAAGTCACAGGACGACAAGCCGATCCTTTCAGTATTCAAGATCATCCTACTCGAGCACATTGTCATGTGCCGCATGGTAATGGGTAATCGTGAGTTGGCTATCACTGAAATTGCCGCTGCCAGGGATGTGTGTTTGGCCACGTCAAATAGAAACTTGCTGCGTCGTCATTCAGCGCAGTTGCACTGCTTGCTTGGGCTATATTCCATGTCGACGAGCCATTTTGACTACGCAGAGCGGCAATTTCTTGCATGCGTCAACGAGACTGCTGAGAGGGATCTCAAACTCTTCGCTAATCTAAACTTGGCCATCATATACCTGAGAAACAAGCGCGATCAGGACTTGAAACAGATTTTGGATTCGGTTTCCACCGAGAACACGCATTCGTACAGTTCCCAGGCGCTGATGGGTGGATTCTACTACGTGCAGGGTCTGCATGCGTTCCACAAGAGCAGTTTTCATGAGGCAAAGTGAGTGCTTATCTCTATTTTCTTTAGAACTCGTGTCATGTTCTTTTTGTTTTTTAGACGATTTTTACGTGAGACGCTGAAAATGGCCAACGCCGAGGATCTGAATAGGCTCACATCGTGTTCGCTGGTGCTGCTGAGTCACGTCTTCCTTAGCATTGGCAATTCCAAGGAGAGCATGAATATGGTGACGCCAGCAATGCAGCTGGCTTCAAAGATACCCGACATTCACGTTCAACTGTGGGGCAGCGCCATCCTCAAGGATCTCCATCGAATGTCAAAGGATGCACTGCATGAGAAGGAGGCCTACGCAAATCACGTCAAGTACTCTGAGAACCTAATTGCGGACCAGAGAAAATGCGTAACCATGCCCCAGCATGCCCTTATCAACTGGTTCAATGGGGAGCCGATGGCCACTTCGGAAACTTTGACATCAACAGTTGGACAGCCCTCCACCTCCACCGGACAGCATATGGTCATTGTGACCCAACAACAACAGCCCTATGGACAGTTTTAAACATGATACGTTAGTACGAGTATGTTAAGCGGAAGCTGTAAGGGTTTCTTGAAATAAAGGTCGAAATGCTATCCAATGTTTTGTTGTTTTCCTTAATTTTACTAGCTTATGGACTAATAACTTAACCTAACAGACTACTTAAGCTACACCCCAATGAAGGAGTCGATGTTGCTGGAACAGTGTTCTTCGCCCAAAACTATCAGGTTCTTCTGTCGGCCGCCGCTGCTGCT
This sequence comes from Cheilosia soror, assembly GCA_949372485.1. Lineage (NCBI taxonomy): Eukaryota > Metazoa > Arthropoda > Insecta > Diptera > Syrphidae > Cheilosia > Cheilosia soror. Next base: position 6,727,719 of record OX443562.1, on the reverse strand, counting down.
GGTCGTTTAGCATTTGCCAGTCTCGTGCCACTGAGGGTACGTCCTTCACACTTATTCGCCACTATAGTCGTTGTTCTCGCTGGAACACTCCTCAATGACGAACTGCAGGTGGTCGTCTTCGCCCGACGCCATGTCTTCCTTCTTTTGCTCCTCTGACGTCTCATCCTCCTCCTGCGGCTCGTCATCGCGTATTTCCCCGTCGTCGACCATGTCTTGCTCCTGCTTTACGTCCCTGTGGGTCTTCATATGTGTCCGCAGGGTACCCGATTGATGGAACGCCGAACCACATACCTGACAAACATACCGCCTCTCCCCCGTGTGGGTTCGCATGTGGATTCCGCAGTCACTCTTCTGCGCAAATCCCCGTTGGCAGTAAGTGCATTTGAACGGCTTCTCACCAGTGTGTGTCCGTCGGTGGTTCTTCAGCGTATTCAAAGCGGTAAACCGCATGGGACAGAATTCGCAGGCGTAGGGTCGCTCTCCCGTATGAATTCGCTTGTGCTTTACCAGAGAACTGGACGTGGTAAACGATGCCTTACACACAAAACAGACGAACGGATGGTCGCCTGTATGGCTGCGGACATGTGAAAAGAGTTCGCCCTTACTGACGAACGACCGGGAGCACTGCTCACACTTAAACGGCTTCGTTTTGTTGTGCCGCATTACGTGCTGCTTCAGATTAGCATTCTGGCTGAAGCTTTTCCCGCATATGGGACAGAGGAAAGGCCTCTCGCCGCTGTGAATCCGCATGTGGTCCTTCAGAGTCGAGACCATTGTAAAGACTTTATTGCAAGTGGGGCACTGGTTCCTCATCTTGTGCTGCTCTCGCTTGTGCGTGTCGAGCTCTTGCTTACTGGTGAATGTCTCGAAACAGACATCACAGTCACAGTCCACCTGCTTGTGAGTTCGAACGTGAGCGCGCAAATTCTCCTGGGATATGAAAACCTTATGACACGTTGAGCAGGTGTACTGTTTCTTAGTACATTTGCCCATCTTAATGTGGATATTGAGAGACTTTTCGAGAGCAAATCCGGCTCCACAATTCGGACAGCGATGTTCGAGCACCGGCTCGTGATACATTTCCTTCAGAAGCGGCTGTTTTTCATCGTCTTTGTTCTCAGAGACTTCGCTTGTGTGGTATTCCACATGGAATTCTTCAACTTCATCTACATTCTGAGTGCTATCCTGCCCCAAATGACCACCTTTGATGGAAACTACCATCAGTGGCTCTTGCTCGACGATCTTGTGATGCTTTTGCATATGCTTGGCTAGATTTTTTCGGTGCACAAAGGACATGTGACACAGTGTACACTTGAATTCCGTTTTCTTTGTAGATGAGTGCCTTGTCGCAGGCTTACGATCCTTGCAATCTTCAACATCTTGTTCAATTTCTTCGGGTGGCTCTGTGATGAATTTATCGAGTATCTCTTCAAAGTCTGCAGAGTCTTCAATGTCTTCGACATTGTGTTTCACATCGTCACCCTCATTCGCCTCTTCATCATCATCCTCATCTGAATCAAGGACAAAGTACGCTGCTTGCAAATCTTCCTCATTTTGTACAGAGTAAATCTCGTGCATTTCTTGCGATTGTGTCGATTCAACTTGCTCCTGGTTAAGTATTCGCATGCTGCTGTCAGCTTTCAGTTTCTGTGGTCTCTTCTCCTCCGGCGGACTCTCCACGGCTTCCGATGTAATAATTTCCTGCTCGGGAATTGCTTCAATTTTTTCATCGCTAATATTAAGCAGCTGTCTGAGCATTCTATCGGAGTTGTAACATTTCATTTTGAACGAGAAGCATCGATTAATTTCGCTAATACATGCGAGGCACACTTTCTCAGGCATCCCATCGGATCTGTTAGGCTAAAAAAAAAAAAGAAAAACATACAAATATTTGTAGGGACTGAAACACACTATTTCATGGATTGTACTCACTGTAGTACTTGTTAAATCTCCAAGCATATCTGCAACACATCCACTTCCACTAGATCCTTTGCTATCGTAGATGGACAAAAGTCCACCGTCTAGCGATAGACACGTTCGACAGATTTTTACAATTTCTAGCGCCATTGTATTACTTACACTTTATTGCTGTTCTTTCGAAAGCAGTTTTTCGAATTATAAGTATATTTTAATCAACTTTTAAGTAAATTTATTAGTTCAATTAAAAATTTAACTTTTGTTGGGCATCAAGCTGACTCTGACAGAAATAAACGCAAGTGACAGTTGTGATTTGATAAAATTTTTCTCCGCTACAACATTGCCAGGTTGCAGGGTTTTTACGTGGGTGCATTCAAGCGGGCATTTATGAGGGCAGTCAAATATAATTAGCATAGCAGGTACTGTATGGATTTGTGCTGGGCCACACTCCTGGCGTCCTCGCTCTATCAACGCAAATATCAAATGAAGATTTGTATCGAAAGTGAGGAATGGTGGGGAAAAGAAGATTCATGCCCATGCGAGAACTATTTCTCAAAGTAGATTTTCGGTGCAATTTCAGTGCAATCTACCTTTCTCCATTGACATACTATACATGGACTGCTAGTGAAATGTCAGTTTCATACAAACCTGCGAGGAAAATTTAAGCAAACATAAGCTTTTGGGTCAGTGCGACGAAAGTATGAAACCTCTGCTCGCCATTGCTATTTTTTACATAGAACACAGTGCCACACAGAACACAGACACATTGCAACTGCGCAAAAATAACGACTTTAGAGAGATCCGATTTTCCACAGTCAAGGCTACTGATGCGTAAGAGTGAGACCACTAGCCTAACAGTTGAATTTAGGCCGCCATAACATTTTTTATGGAGGTTTGTAGTCTCACTCTTACAGATCATTAGCCTTGACTGTAGAAAACGGATCTCTCCCTCTGAAGTCATGCAAAATTGCGTGGCGTGGTAATGTAAATCCACCAATAAGCTAATTTTTGACGTTTTCTTTATTTGCTTGAGTTTTGCTAGATTGGCATTCAACTGACAGTTCTTCTACTGAAAAGAAGAGAAATTTGCTTGTGGATTTGAGAGAGTTCTTCGGGGCGGTTCTGGACGACCAACCGAAAACGACATTAATTTGCTGAACTCGTTCTTTTGAATGGCCCACAAAGAATGGCCCACTCTTACAGATCATTAGCCTTGACTGTAGGAAACGGATCTCTCCCTCTGAAGTAATGCAAAATTGCGTGGCGTGGTAATGTAAATCCACCAATAAGCTAATTTTTGACGTTTTCTTTATTTGCTTGAGTTTTGCTAGATTGGCATTCAACTGACAGTTCTTCTACTGAAAAGAAGAGAAATTTGCTTGTGGATTTGAGAGAGTTCTTCGGTTCTGGACGACCAACCGAAAACGACATTAATTTGCTGAACTCGTTCTTTTGAATGGCCCACAAAGTGACAGTGTGGTGACAGTTATATTTTTGTTTGAAGCTGGTTGGTGGAAAAAAACAAGAAATCAAATCCTTTCCATGTATGAAATCTTATTAATGTTTGACGATGAGGTAAATAAAATAAATTATAGAAGTTGTGTAGTAGCACTAGTACCAAAATGCTGCAAATCATCTGTCGGACGTGCCTAGCAATGGATGGGGAATTTTCCTTCATCTATGAGAGTAAAGGCCTCTGTGGCAGCAACAGTGTAGCAGATATGCTGGGGGATCTAACAAGCCACACAGTGAGTAGAATCCACAAACTTGCAACTTATAATAAGGAAACGTATGTTCGTTTCAGCCGAAGAAGTTCGATGGATTGCCCGAAATGGTTTGCCTCTCATGCATGAGCGAAATTAATCGTTGCTACTTCTTCAAAATGCGGTGTCTGAACTCGGAATCGATGTTGATGCAGTTCCTTGAAAGCTGTGAAGAATCCAAGCATACTACTACAGATACAGACACTGTGTTCGAAAAGAACAGAGAGTGCATACCCCCTCAGGAGCAAGTTGCTATCGCAGACGTTGACTTTGTAAAAGCCGACGAAGAAGCGTATGTTGTCATTGACTTGAAGGATGATATTGAACGTTCGGAAATTCAACATGAGGTAGAGAAACATATGCAGTTGCATTATATTTATGAAGACAATGGGAATGTAGCTGAAAACAAGCAAAACGCTGAGGCCAGAGAATGCATACTTCCCCAGGTTGAAACGCCAGATGTTGAATTCGTGGAAAATGACGAAGAGTCGTGTATTGTCATCGATTCGGAGGAGGAGAGTGAAAGTTTGCAAATTGAAAAGGAGCAATTAGATTTTCCTTACATTAATGAAGAATATGGGAATGTAGCTAACGCAAACGTTCCGATTGAAAATAACCAAAATGATGAGGCCAGAGAGCGCACGCCGGATGTTGAATTCGTGGAAACTGCCATGGAGTCTTATGTTGTCATTGATTCAGATGAGGAGAGCTTCAATTCGGAAATTAAACCTCACGTGGGGAAACATTTGGAGTTGCGTTGTACAAATCAAGACGAACTTCCAATAGAAAATAACCGAAATGGTGACTCTAGCGAGTGCATATTCCCTCAGAAGCAAGTTGATATCTCAGACGGGGACTTTGTGAAAACTGAGGAGGAGCCATATGTCGTCATTGATTTAGAGTGCGAGAATGAACGTTTGGAAATTAAGCATGAGGTAGAGAAGCACATGAAGTTGCTCTATAGTGATGAAGAAAATATAAGTCCAGTCAATGCAGACGTTGGAATTGCTGAGGGTACTGAGTGCATACTTCCTCAGGTTGATGCGACAGACCTCCGATTTGTGGGAACTGACGAGGATTCGTACATTGTCATAGATTCAGATGAGGAGAGTGAACGTTTAGAAATTGAACATGTAGATAATGCAGAGATTCGAAATACGCAAACTGTCGAGTCCAGATCGTGCATACTTCCTCAGTTAGATGTTGAATTTGTGGACAGTATGAAGGAGTCGTACATTGTGCTTGATTCAGATGAAGAGAGTGTAGCTTTTGTAATTGAGCATGATGTTGAGGAGCATCAGGAGGAGAACGACCCTGCCAATGCAATCCGTCAAACAAAACACAATGAAATCTCCGAAGACTTTAGGAACATCTTCGATTCTTTCAATGCCGGCGGTGGTGAAGGCGTGTCGAATCAGTATGGACCAGTTGACAACGAAAACCCACCAGGAAAACTTCAGTGCCCTCAGTGCACAATGACCTTCCTGGACCCAACGAATCTAAGCCAGCACATGATGTATTGCGAAATAGTCCGACAGGACAAATGTACAAAGGAGCAATGCATTTCCCCAACATACCAATTCATTATTAGCAGAGGTAGCGTCAATGTGGACCGTGACAATGCCAGCGGGAGAAACGAAACATCCACCTTCAAAGAACAACTGTCGGAAACCAACGTGAATAGTAGCAAGAAACCTCACCGCTGCCCCATTTGTCAGGAAGGCTTCTCACACAAGTCGCTTTTGACGTATCATATGCGCCTTCACCTCGGAGGTTCACCATTCTACTGCTTTATTTGTGACAGGGGCTTTTCTAGCAAAAGCAGCCTTAAGGAACACACCATGCGACACAGCCATAATAGGTCGATTAAATGCGAAGAATGCTTAAAATCGTTCTACTCTATGAAGGAATTATACTTACACAAGCGTATCCACACAGGTGACTCTCCATATCTCTGCGACCTTTGCAAGCCGCCTTCCAGTATATCTGATAACGACACAAACTGTGCAAAGACTGACAAGTCCTCAGATCCGATGGAAAACGAGAGTGTCAGAGTTAAAGATGAAGCCGATGTCGATATGAGCACTGACATTGTTGCCGAGAAGGGTCATTCTTCTTCATCTACACAGGAAAAAGGACTGCCGTTTGTTGCTCCCACGACTGATAACGAGGAACACAAGAACGCACGCCAGAGACGTCAAATGTATATGCAAGCACATCGGTGTACCAATTGTGGAGCGGGATTTTTTAAGGAAAAATCCCTGGAATTTCACGTTAATCAATTCCAATGCAACAGCAAGCCGTTCTTTTGCAGCAACTCCAAGTGTCAGAATTCCATTTCTTTAAGCAGCAGAACTCGTCGAGTTAGTACTACCACCTGTGATGTTTGCAACCTAGTATTCGCGAACAATAATGACCGCTTTCAGCATGATCTAGAAAACCACACGGTAGGAAATCAGTGTCCAATCTGCAAACAAATTGCTAGATCGGCGCGAATCCTCAAGGATCATATGCGCGTTCACAATGATAGGCCATTTGTTTGCCTTATCTGTGACAACGCCTTTATTAGGAGTGGATGCCTGACACAGCACATTCTGCGGCGGCACAAAAAGACAAGGCCATTCAAATGCGGGAACTGCCCACGATCGTTCATCAACAATAGGGACCTTGCATTACATTTCCGGACACACACAGGTGAGCGTCCGTACGCCTGCCAACTCTGTCCAAAGCGGTACACAACATATGCTGGTTTAAGAAGCCACCGACAGAGGCGTTGTGCAATATCTATTGGCGCGTCAAAAACGGCACGTTCAAAATCATGCGATGACGCCACAGGATGACGCGAATATTGAGTGCATAGATGTGGACACGGACAAGGAGGACGTTATAATAATGACTACAGTAGAAAATAGTTTGTAAGTTGAATACATAAGCTACCGTGAAATAGATTTTTCTTTGAATACTGCAGTTCTTTGCATTTTTGTTAGACTCTATACCGGTAGTCTAAAGGTAGAGGGTTTTAGCCGCCGTTTATGAGAAATACAAAATACACACTTGTATGGATGTAGCAAAATGTAAGCTAACAAACGTTTATATGTACGAGTATATACACCAACAGGCAAGTTTACGGACTCATTCGAACTCGTCTTCCCTTTTACACACGGGCTCCTTTTGAAGTGTGTTGTTGCAAATGCTTTTGCAGCGTGTGACTCTTGACAAATCCCCTAAAGCAAATCGGACACACATATGGCCGCACGCCGGTGTGCGTCCTCATGTGAATGCTAAAGTCGCATTTCTGACTATACGCCTTGTTGCAAATTTCACACTTGTATGGCTTCTCTCCGGTGTGTGTCCGCATGTGCAGCTGCAGTAGGAATACTCTCGAGAACTTTTTTCCACACACTTTGCATAGATGGGGCTTCTCGCCGGTATGGGTTCGCATGTGCACTTTGAGATTACTTGACTCGACGAAGGGCTTGCCGCACACCTCGCACTCCCAGTCAAATTGGCCAGCATGCCTGGAAAATGATAATAAATTAACGACTATGAAAATACAAACAACAGCAACTACCTTTTGAGATGAAGTGTTAGAGCTGCTTGTGTTTTGAATGATTTTGAGCACTCTGTGCATGCGTAGGGTCGGTCTCCGGTATGGGTGCGAATGTGGACTTTCAAATTCGCCTTGGTATTGCAAAGCTTGCCGCATGTATCACACTTCTCCCAAGTCTTTCCCTTGCTTGGATAGGGTTCTGCAGTCTGGATGGTTGTGTCGTCCAAATGAGTATTTTGGCAATGCGTTTGCAAAGACTCGATCTTGGTGAAGGAATGTCGACAGTGCAGGCATGTGTGTAGCTTCCCTGCGAATTCCGGATGTGTTCGCAAATGACGATTGAGATTATCGTGATTACTGAACGCCGCGCCACATTCGTCACAATCGAACTTTAATGGCGCTGGTTGTTGAATTTTTTTCTTCGTCTTTACCTGGATGGCAACAATTGAAGGAGAATCGCTTTTTTTGACTGTCGGTACCTTAGGTTTTTTCTTAGTTAGTGTTTCTACAGTATATCCATGGTAGTCGTTCTCATTGAAAACTAATTCATCTTCTGATTGGGGTTCACTTTTGTATGAATCGCATTGGCTTTCGCTGATCATAGCATGGGTTTCAGTTTCGATCAAAACATTTTCAACATATGAATCCGGGAGTGCACTTTCTATTATAATATCTTCGCATTCCTGCTGCTCGACATTTGGTTCTTCGCTCCAGTCGATGCTTGTTTGTACCTTTTCCTCCACCTCTTCGATTATAATTTCATTGAGAATTTCCTCCGACATAGTTACATACGGATTGGCTTCTATCCCATAAACTATATCTGTTGTTTCTTCTTCTTCCACTTTGTCCATGATATGTTCAAGAAGTTCATTTGATTTGGCGCATTTTTCACGAAATTTTGCTGCCACTAAGAGTTCTTCGGCGCAAACTTTACACAGATATTTGGGAAGATTATCTGAACGATCTACCTGGAAAATGATATACAATATTATACATTCATGTAGGCAAAATGTTTGTGAAATAAAACTTGTTCTTACAACCAGTCCACCACATGATTCGAGAAGTTCTACCAAATTTGATTGGAAATCTTCGACCTCTTCGTAGATGTTGACCATCAATTCATCGATATTTAGGCACACACGACACGCAAGATCTGTTATTGATTTATTATTCATTTTTCTAATGATTCAGATTTCATTAAAACGACAAATAAACACGATTCGTTTTGGGAAGTTTTGTTTATGTCAAAAAAAAATTTTTATGTTTTCAAAATGTATTTATTTTCAGTTATGCCAAATCGAGTTGCATATGACAGTTCAATTTTGATAATGACTGCGTTCAGAATGCTTAAAAGGAGTATTCACATGAGAGCGGACGAACGAATTGATGATAAGTGTAGGGTAATTGATTATCCCATCAAAATGTATTAAGAAAACAAGTTTAAAAACAGTTTAAATAGCGACATTTCGAATTCCAAACTTTTTGCCTTGAAATTGTCAAAGTTTATTCGCAATCATTTAATTGGCGTTCGACAAACTAGCGAATAAAACATTCGTTCGAAATTAACCTCAAATTAGAAATTGCTGGTAGAAACTGATGGCTATAATTCGTGAACTGCCGCGACCAACTTCCGTGTTCATATGAACGGAATGTCAAAACTTGGGAATATTCATTCGTTCGTTCATAGGTAGTTGGTCGCTTTCATGTGAATGGTCCTTAGTAAGGTATGATTTCATGGTTTTTATACTGAGCTTTGAAACATTGCCGTTGTTGTTAAAGAATTTCCTATCATCTGTTTGGCTGTTACACACGTCTGCTGTACATACATTTTTAAAGTTTTTAAAGAAAATTCTTGTGATTGGCTGATAGCTTACAATGCGCATCTCTACGTCTTTCAAATATTTTCTCTCTAATATACCGGTACCTATTTGTTTTTTAAATTTGCATCAAAATGAAACAAATAGCTAGATAACGATCAATAATTTACATGTCCGCTGTATAAACAAAAAAATAAAGAACTCACTCCCTAAATGCTGTCATAAGAACCCTCTTCACGAATACTGTGGAATGCTTCCATTGCAAATGTCACAGTACATTCGAAAAGTTTAGTATTGGCGTCGGGTTGAAACTCATTTTTTTGTGAACAAAAATTATTTATTGTTAGTACAGTTCGGTATAAACGTTGAAAAATGTGTTTTGATTTTAAAATCAACTGCATGTTTCGCTTAGTGAAAGGTATTCTTCTTCGGTAAATATAATAACATTTTTCGTGAGAAAATTCGTCAGAAATATAGAATTTTTCACAACAATATTGTAATGGTTTCGGTGTGCCGCTTGTGTGCGTCGTTAAAGAAAACCGAAAAGTTGACGTTTATTCGAGATAGCAACCATGAAATCTGTCAAAAACTGTACAAATGCTGCCAGCTCTCCATCGACTTAAAAGATGCACTTCCGAAAGGTGTGTGTCCGGAATGTGTTCGTAGTTTAAATACTTCTTTCGAATTCTACAAGAGGGTGCATGAATCGCAGCAATCGCTGCGACAACTCCTCAACATTGGAAATGCACTACCTTCGGAAGAAACAGAGGAAATGGACGTGGATGAAACTTCAAAGGAAAAAACATCTTTAGCTGTGATGGCAGCTGTGGCTGCCTGTGGAATGGAGAAACTTCCTGACGAGACACCACCAACTGGGAATGAAGAGAATGAAGACGAAGTGAATAGAGCTCTCGACGAAATACTTGGTGTAAAGGACGAACAACAGGTGTATTTGGAATTCGAGTCTGGGCAAGAAGACGATACCTCCACTACTGAAAGGGTTCTAGAAGTGGATTCCGATGAGGTGAACACTCAAAACAGCATTCAAAGCATTATCATGCCGGACACCGGCTATACTGGTATAGAATTAATCGAACAAGTCGGAGAAGAGGAAGTGGAAATCGATTTCCATAACAACCACTATGAGATAATCGAACAAGAAGAAGAAGAGGAAGAAGTAGAAGATGTACCGGTTGAAGATCAGCAAGAGTATGAACTACACGACAATGTAGTAGAAGTGCTTACGAAGCCATCCACCTCTTTGCCTGCTGCGGATACACCGACTGACACTTGGAGCGATTATCCGTGGAAATGTGCTCGTTGCTTGGACACCTTTATGTCTGCCGAACAGCTGGTCAAACATAATATGAATAAGCACCTAGTACATGCATCAGATACGGAATGGTTATGCGCAGATTGTCAAAAGCCGTTTCCGCGATATTATTCTCTAATTACGCACATTCGTCAGCGACATCGTACACATTTGGCTCTTTATTGTGACGTCTGCAATATAAAATGCAATTCATTTAAAGAATTGGAGCAACATCGAACAACTTTACATGCATGCGAAGAAAATCTCATCATGTATCTATGTGCGACATGTGGAAAAGGCTTTCACACAACCAACTCCCTGCAGATGCACGGCAAATGCCATCTGCCGGACGATCAACGATTGAAGTTTGATTGCAACTTGTGCGGTAAAAAGTTCCGTACGACAACAAGTTTGAAATTTCACTACAAAATGCACTCGGGTGAGTTTCACAAATTGGAATTTCTTTTAAACGTTTTTCATAAGTGGATCACATTTTGTTTTGCTATTTACCTGTTGTGCAAACTTTTTATTTACTTTGACAAATTTTTTCGATAAATAGAATGCGATCAATGCGAAAAGTAGTGACGTCTGTCAAAGTCCAATGTACCCACTCACTTTTTAGTCCGTGTGTCAATTGGGCTAAATAATTATCCTCAGATAATTTTCGGACACTTATCAAAGTGTTGAAAGAGAAGTTCACCAAACTCCAATCTTAAAACAGAGATTTATCGAATTGTATGCTATTAATTAATTAAAATTCTTTGTTTTTTTTCATCTTTAACATTCTAGCAAAAGAAAACGGCAAAAAATTAGCCTATAGGATAATTTGATATCTTGCTCCCTGAGCAGAATAATTTTTTGACAGATGAAAATTTATTTTCCACCACGATAGTGTCAGAAAATTATCCGAGGATAATTATTTAGCCCAATTGACACACGGCCTTAAATAGACTTGCAGAACCTGCAGATGTATCAATCTGTCTTTATTAGTTTTTGCCTTCCCATTTCATATTCGTAGATGTCATTTCGACGATAAAAGTCTTACAAACACTTTATATTTTGATGTATTTTCAGGAACTCGTGACTATGTCTGCGATCAATGTGGGAAGAATTTCGTACAGAAGGGAAATTTAGAAGAACATTTGATAACACATTTAAACTTTACACCATACGAATGTTCTTTGTGCAACAAATTGTAAGTAGATCTGTTCGATTTATATATTTTTACCATTATTGCGATGTTTTTTTTTATGGAGGAAGAGAAATATTTGACAGTTGACACAAACTCGGTTTTGTTTGACGTGCATTCCAAGCAAAGTCCGTATTTTGAAGGACATATTTCTGATCTAAAATAAGACGCATCATTATGCCAATTGCTATCAGTTTTGTCCCTGTCACTGTTATATCCGTCACTTTTATACGATACGTAAAACACCTTATTTACCTATCAAATATAATTGAGCAGTTTCGCGTCGTTAAGTAATACCCACCACTACATTTCGCATCGTTGACAACAATGAGGTAAGAACAACTGTCAAAGTTATACCCATAATCACTTAAAATGGGGTCTCCTCTATAAAATTAAATTCCCTCTAATTAAATTTGAAATCTCTACTCGTTTCTGGTGAAAACAAATATCATTTATACCCATGCAACAACATTATAATTTTCGATGACATTAGCGACGTGCAAGGGTGTGAGTTCATGTGCGAACACTCGCTGAATGGTGCAAACAAAAACTTAGCACCCTCTAAACGGCAGCAGCAACACAACAACCAAACTAGTCAGAATAGTGACACTGCAACGCTGTCAAAGTATTTCTGACAAATAAAATACGCAATTTACGCCGTAAGTTTTGTAGCACTGTAGTTTTCAAATGAATATGTATATGGGAATGGGTGTGGGTGACTGGAACTTTGAAAGTAGACACCGTATATGACACTTGGTGCATATAATATGGTTAGAAATACTATGTGTGTGTTTTCATTGCCATGAAAGGGTGGATGTTGGGGCGCACCATCGGAAGAAAAACTTGCTTCATAATTTTCCGGCTTTACAGTTATATTCAATTGTTAACAAAAGTTGGAGTGGTTCCTTTGATATGGAACTGACTTTTAGTGCAGCACTGACACTGATTGCAAAGGCCTGCTTTTGAGTGTGTATGAGTGGTACTTTAAGAAATTGTGTACAGATTTCTGTGACAGTTGTTTTTGATACATATTTTGCTTTATTTGGATCTTACGGTTCAGTAAAGAGTTCAAAAAGTTGTGTTTCTAGTATTTTTGACATTTTTAGTCTTTTATGCTAAAATTAGATTTTAACTAACGCAATCAAGGGCATTTAGACTTAACATACCTGCTTTAAAAAAAAGAGGAAATCATCTTTTGCGAAAATACAGTCGAACTCTGTTATATCAATACATGACACTATTCGTACCACTTCGGTACTTATCGAGTTTTCATTTCTTACTACGGGACGACAATTTGATCAACTGTCAACTCTGGCTTAGGGATGAGAATGCTGTGCCCAAAAAAAGTAGCAAATTGGACGAAAAAGCCGAAGTATATCTACAAAAAGCGAAGCAGACAAATAATACTAAAATGTGCACGTAACTTTCTGGTTTATTGCGAATCTCGCAGAATCTCTGAGTCATTTCAGCAAATTTTACGTTTAAAATCATACCCGCTCAAGATGTAGGTACTCAGTAATTGAACCCTTGTATTAACTAAAACACTTTATTACTTTCAACTTTCACCCGAACTGACACTTGAAGGAGGCATTTGGATTCGAAAAGCACTATTACTAAACCGTTTAGCTGAAAACCGAGTACGACGCATTCTTTAGGATATAAACATTACCTAGCAGTTATATTTTCATCCAAATCGAAAATAGCGTTTTCGAGATATGAACAGTTTTTAAAGTACCATTTTTAGCGATTGAGTTGGAAATCGAATGACGCATTCATGGTTCAAAAAACACTGCTTTGCAACTGTTTAGCTCAAAACTGAGCAAAAGATATTACTATTGGTTTAAGCATTACCTGCCAGTTAAATTTTTTTCATAATCGAAAATGGCGTTTTTGAGATATGAGCAGTTTTTTAAAGTACTATTATTAACTCAACTATCAATTTTGATTCAAATCGCTAGAGCCGTTTTCGAAAACAATCTAATTTGTGTAATATTTCGTAAAATTTTTATATAGAAAGTACCGTTAGGGCTAGCCTAACAAAAAACGCCTCCACCCTAAAAACGAATTTTGAAACAAATCCGTCCAAGCGTTTAGATTTCCCAGACATGGACCAGACAGACATACGGATGGACAGAATTGCGAAACCCACTTTTTTAACTTCCCCCAACATCGTATAATATCAGAATTGATCAAAATCTCGAGTTCGAAATTTTGTACAAAAACAATATCTTTTTCTTACTACGTAGGTAGCTATACGAGAAAGTTAAAAATGCCGGATGACAGAAAACGAATATGGCCGCGGTTGCCTTAAACTTCTGGTTAAAAATGGCTGCGGTTGTCTGAGGTGGACACACAATGACTAATGCTGGGTTTCCACTTGTCGATTTGAAATTGACAATTGACGTATTTTTATGCCAATTAAACAATTGGCAAGTGGAAATAGCGAAAAATTGCTTGTCAATGAATTGACTAACAGCGTTTGCCAATAATTGACAAAGAAACCACTGGACAAGTGGAAATAGCTGAATTGTCAAACAAAATGTTACTTTGTCTATAATTGACAGAGAAAATTTAATTGGCATCGAGTTCATAAGTTGGTCAACCAACTGACAAACGATTTTTTGCCAATAATTGGCATAAGTGGAAATGAACTGACGTTGGTGTCGTTCAATGACATAAACGCGAGGGCTGTCAAACTTTGTCAATCAACCGACATGTGGAAACCCACCTTAAATTATTTAATTTTACGTTTACATATTCAAAATTTGAATTTTATTTATTATTAAAAATATTTCAATATGAAAAAAAAAACAAACTAAATTAAACAAACAAGAGAGACACAAATCTGTCCAATTTGTGTACCTATTTTTTTTATAAACAGATTACAAGGATATTATCGATTTTTAAAACATGCAATCTAAAACAAATTCTCACCTATCCATTTTTCAAAATCGATAATTGCTTTCGATTTCCACTTTCTAACCTCTATCGTTCCATTTAAAAAAAAAAAACCTCTCATTGCTAAGTGCAAATGTTTTCCTCTATTTCCACTGCATTTCCATGCACCCCTTTCACTATCGTCATGGCAGCTCAGAGTGTATTGTCCTCAATTCACTTCCATATTTGCCTTTGCCAATGTGATTTTGTTTGCTATTCTATACCCGCCCGGAGAGCAGCGAAACCATTCAAAGCGGTCAGTTTCCGGACGCCACCAGAGTCGCCAACGCCATTCATTCACTTTACGTTGCACATGCATACACTACCACACACACACACATATACATAATGGCGACTGGCTTCCGTAGATTTGTTTGTTGTCACAGAAATAATAAGAAAAAGCAAATAAAACTAAAAAAAAAAAAATAAATTTAATTAAAAAAACCTGTCCCCTAAATCAAACGACGGATACGGTTAAATTAAACTTTTAAACCCTCTCTCAGCGTACCCCTACCCAATATGTTGGTTGGCTCATAAAAACACAGTTACATGGAGAATTTTGCTGTGCAACTCTTAATGGTCACCAGTCATTGTGTGTTGGACTGTTGCTACACCATGCACTCTCATGCACCTACTCCTACTCCTCACGTCATCAATCGGAGAGTTTTTGTTAAACAAAAGATCGCACTGGGTATGGGGAAGGAAGGGGGAGCAGGTCGATGTATGTGCAACAAGAATTAACTTTTAATTTCGAAATGTTTTTCACAGTTATTTAAAAAAGCAAACAAACTGTCGAGAAATAAAACGAAAAGAAGAATAATCGTCGAGCAGAAAAAGGACATTCGTGCGGAGACGGATGACGTATATATGTACGTTGGAGTTGGCACAATAACAATCGGCTTCATCGTAGTGCTCATTTCGTTTGCGTTGTGTATTACATGCACGGTTGGTTAAGGGTGCAATTTCAGTTCTGTTTTTATTTTTAATTTCACTCAAAGCGATTTGGTATGTTTTTCCTAGACCATTTTGGGCGGCACAACTCCTTCTTCTCTGAGCTCTAACATGAAATATGCACAATAACAGATGCATTTGCAGACCCCATTGGATTCTCCCTCGCAGCAAGTTAGGGAGCAGTCCCACCCTCTGTCTGAAGCGTGCTTTTGATATATTCTGCATGTCTTCAATTTCTGGCTGAGCAGAGACTCCTTTATGGGTTGTAGGGGGCCGGTACAGCGTTTGCTGTCACAATTCATTTGGTGTACGTACCTACGCAATATTGCAATAACCACTCGTAACAAATAGGGTAGGTAGTTAGTTGTGTTATGTGTTAGATATTGGCAATTCATCCATAGTAACGACGGTAATTTAAATATTGGCAGCTGCCAACTGTCAAATGCTCTTTTCGACATCAGATTCGAAATCACCGACCCGAAAAATCCCAGTAGAAAGCTATAGCAAAGTCGCGTTGAATGGATAATAGCTTCATACGTTGAGTGCAAAAAATCCTGAAAAATCGACTTTTTACCTCCGATATCTGGAAAACTGTACATTTTCCGATCTTGTGACCATAAGAACATTTGATCAGGAACTCGAAAGGAATAACATATCGATTTTAGCCAATTTCACTGATGAGGGCGGTAAAAAAATTCCCCCAAAATTAACGAAAGAGGGGACAACGTAGATGCAATAAATGTTAAGAAAAGGAAACATTTTTACATATTGTCCTTAAAAAAATGTTGCTTGGCCAAGTAATCATACGATAAGTACAAGGAAATCATATGCTGGGATCATAAAAGTTGAGCTTTGTAACAAATGCTCAAAATTAATTATTTTTTTTGCGATATATTTTATTTTTGTTCTTAAATCAGTTAACTTTTAAGTTCTTATGATTTTATGTTATATTTTCTTATTTTTCTATTTTTTTTATAAAAAATAAAGTATGAACCGATCTCAAAAAACAGAGGTTCCAACACATTTTTCAATAGAAAGGCAAAAGTTGAAGAAAGAAATGGTCTGTTAATATTAACTATTAAAAATTAACAAGCATTTTGTGCACACTTTTCGTAAAAATTCGAGTCCAATATTACTTCGTCCATTATAATGTACTAAATTAACTTTATAATGTACTAAAAAATATGATTACCTTTCTAGGGTTAAAATAGACTCAGGAACAATGAAACCTGAAACCAGCACGCAAAAGATTTTACCCCAAAAAATATACCCCTACACCAAAGCTCAGTCCAGGTCAAACCTAGGTACGTTATTTTTTATTTTCTCTGTTTGAACTTATAAGCCTCATCACAGCCGCGCAATCTACAATAACTGCTCGCAATCCGACAATAGCCACAGCAATGACAAGCCACTCTTCCCAACATTTGGATAGCATATCAGTTCCCTCCCTTATCGAACCCGATATACCCTTTACCCAAACAAACTATTCCGAAACACCTCAACAGACCGCTGCTCCAACAGAAAGCAACGTTGATTTCTGCAGAATGCTCCTCAAAAGCATAGCCGAGCTAAAGAATTTAGTTACCAGCAACATAAGGGAAACAAAATATCTCCGAAGGGAAATACAGGAGCTAAAAATCAACCAAAACCGAAATTCAACCGTCGTCACCCAGCTGCCTTTTCTGGAAATTCCATGCCTCTCAATTGAGCATCTATTAACATTTGAGGCACAGATCCGTGATGATAATGGAACTTCAAAAGCATTGGTAAAGATAATATATTTATTCGCCTTACATTTTTTTTAACTCGTTTTTCTTGCGTAGGAGAGTTTGTTGGAGAAAATGCCTGACCAAAGTCTGGAAAAATTCCTTAGGCATAGCCTGAAGGCAATTTTTTCAGATGATGTTGCTTCGAAGTGTTCTTTCTACGGAAAGAACAATAATAATGAGATCCAGCATTATGAATGTATCACCCTAATAGAAGGTTTGTTGAAACTGCAAAGTGTTGTGCCGCCTTAACACCCTTTTTATTTTCAGAACGTGCAAGGACAAAATTCCCGAATGCCAGGAAAAGCGACATCACAAGTGCCGTAAAGAAATGGTTCCACTATGCCAAAGACAGAATCCGCCGACAAAAAAAAATAAACACACCTTAATCCTTCCATCTTCAATGCTATTTAATTTCTTATTTATTTTTTCACTTTTAACTAAGTACATTTTTTGGCGGTGGCCATGGTGTTAGTGGTTAGAGTCAATGCTTGTGGGTGATTCTAATTTCCATACTAATTTGAGCCGACAAACGCAGTTTCGCGGATCCGTATACGGAGTCTTCCATATTATGTCATTGACTCCGTTTATGAACCGAAAACGGACTCTCGCTTGAGGTAGTTCTGCCGTTCGAAAATTATAGAAAAACTGCTCTTTATGGTGCAAAGATAACAATAGATTCCACAATTTGTAAACAAAAAAAAACTAGAAGAAACGACAGCACTAAGCACAAACCAGTAAGAATAGACCGCCGACTTCCCGTACACCTACCCGATTCCCCCCGGAAAGAATTTCCCTGTCTGTGAATACGTGTAAATGTCAAAATTAATGGCGGCAATGTTTTTCTATGCAATACCATGCGACCAGGATTTTTCAAGTATGCGTGCGTTAATGGCGCCCCTTTGATTTTGTACAGCACCAATACATGAAAAATCCTGGTCTCGCCGGCAGCTTGTAGGCAAAGTCCGTTATGTGGGAGGAGTCGACGGTCTATTCTTACTGGTTTGTGCAACTGGGCATCAGTCTCTCACATCCTGTCAGCCGTTTTACTGAGCTGAATTTTGCAAAAAACGACCCCAAACAACTTGTTTTGAAAACTGCAACATATATGGGAAAACTTGTTTTCGACTGTTTTTGCGAAAACCCAGTTTACGGCTTGGTGTGAATAGGGTAGGGTTAGGTTAGGTTAGGTTAACGGGTTGGTGAAGCTGAGTAGCCTCCTCTTCACCCCACTTAGGTCCTTGTGGACCCATTGTGATACCCTTCGAAGGGGTTAGCCGTGTTGTACTGGCTTTATATCATCCTTCCCGTGGTTACTCGACTTTGTCCAACCATCTCGCTGCCCTCAGAAACCTGTAAAGATTGGATATTGAGACGTTAGAGAGTTCTTGGATATCCTGGAAGCAGTAGCTTCCAAGTGTTCTATTCCTCAAGTGACAGAGACTCGGGCAGTGACAGAGAAAGTGAGGGGTGTCCTCGTGGGCCTCCTCATCACCGCAGCCTCTACAAATGTCGTAGAGATTTAGTTTCATCGCGTGGTTTCTTAAAAGGCTGTGACCAGTGAGGGCGCCAACAATCCTAGACAGCGATACTCTATCGTATCGCAGAAGTTCGTTGGTCCTGCTTTTGTTGTATTCTGGCCACATCTTCCGTGATATGTCACAGGTGGTTAGTGTTTTCCACCTGATGTTGGCCTTCATTCGGATCTTGTATTCCACTCGTTCTCTGAGACTGCAGATTGGTGGTTTGATCGACTGAAGTGCCTGGTCTAGGTCCATTGCAGAACCTTTTCTTGCCAGTTCGTCAGCCCTCTCATTGCCGGTTATGTCCTTGTGTCCAGGAACCCAGCAGAGATTCGTATTATGCTGCGAGCCAAGAGCCTTGAGCTCTTCGCGACAACGGCGAACTAGTTTGGATTTTATCTCATTATTAGAGATTGCCTTGATAGCCGCCTGGCTGTCAATAAATATGGTAATATCATTCTGCGGTACTGCCATTATTGACACCATGCTTGCCACTTCCGCGACCGCCAGTACCTCAGCTTGGAAAACACTGCAGTAGTCCGGAAGCCTGATTGAACTATGTATGCTGAGTTCCTCTGAGAATAGTCCGGCGCCAGTTCCACATTCCATCTTTGATCCATCAGTGTAGATGGCTATCGATGTCGTTTCCGTGGGTTTGTTGCTGTCCCATTCTTCCCTGCTCGGAAACTGGCAAGAGAATGGTTTATCGAAATCTAAGTAGGGTGACATGTAATCAGAGTCGACGTCACTCCCTACGTGTTCCTTGAGGATTCGCGCGTGTCCACATATACTGGGGATCCAGCATTTTGTCTGGCTTATCCTCAACGCACTTTTGGCAGCCGATTCTTGCACGTATAGATCCATAGGTAGCAGGTTAAGAAGCGTTTCCAACCCAGCAGTCGGTGTTGTTCTCAACGCACTAGTTGTTCCTATACATGCCAGTCTTTGTATTTTTGTCATTGCCTTTAGATTGGTTGCCTTGTTTGTGGCTTGCCACCAAACTATATTGCCATATGTAAGTATAGGGCGGACGATTGCCGTATACATCCACAGAATTATCTTCGGGTTAGGTCCCCAATTTCTGCCGAAGATACGGTTGCATGCATAAAATGCATTCGCCGCCTTCTTAACTCGTTCATTGACATTTAGTTTCCAATTAAGTTTTCTATCGAGAATTATTCCCAGATATTTCGCGCTCTCTGCCACCTGCAGGGGTATTCCCTCAATGGTTGGTGGTTCAAAGTGCGGTATGCTTCTTCTGTTTGTAAACAGCACAAGTTCGGTCTTCTGGGGGTTCACCCCAAGGCCACAATGTTTTGCCCACAAGTTAAGTGTTCGCAGTGAACTTCCTAACAGTTCATTTATAGTTGGTAGAAATTTTCCCGTTGCAAGCAGTACTACATCATCCGCATAAGCAACGGCTTTTACCCCACTGTTTTTGAGTTTCATTAGTACTTCATTGATGACGAGAACCCAAAGTAGGGGAGAGATGACTCCTCCCTGTGGTGTGCCTCTGGAGGCAGTTACTTGTAGGTCAATGTCACCTAATCTCGCATTGATATTCCGTTCATTGAGCAGACTCATGATCACCTTAGTGAGAGATTGATCAACGTTGGAATTCTGCAGCGCCCTCTTTACTGCACATGTTTTGACATTGTTGAACGCCCCTTCAATGTCTAAAAACGCAGCTAGTGTGTATTCTTTATCTTTTAGTGATTTTTCTATAGTGCTGACGACGTCATGCAGCGCTGTTTCGACTCCTCTGCCCTTAGTGTAGGCATGTTGAGCAGTGGAAATCACGCTGTCATTTAGCCGACCGCGAATATGTATGTTCACCAGTTTTTCAAAGGTTTTCAAAATGAATGATGTTAGACTTATGGGTCTGAAATCCTTGGCAGTGGTGTGGCTAGGTTTTCCCGCCTTAGGGATGAAGACTACCTTCACTTCCCGCCAGGCTTTTGGGATGTAGCCATATTCCAGGCTGCTTATGAAAAGCCGTTTGAGGACCGGTATGATAATGGTCTTTGTCTTCTGTAGCATAATTGGGAATATCCCATCACCTCCAGGGGATTTGAAGGGAGAGAATGTGTCAATTGCCCAGTGTATTTTGTCGTCAGTTATGACTCCTTCTGGAACTGTCGAAACTGTTGCCGGAACATTATACATAACCTGTGTGTCACTCTGTTTCGGGATACAACCCGGGAAATGAGTTTTCAGTAAGAGACTGAGGGTCTCTGTACAGGATTGTGTCCAGTTTCCGTCGCTGTCCTTGAGATATCCAGGGACTGCAGGTTCTTTGGATAGGATTTTTCTAAGCCTGGCTGATTCGGTAGTGTTTTCTAAGTCATCACAGAACGAACGCCAGCTCATGCGTTTAGCACTTGTGACGGCCTTTTTGAAATTCCGCTGACTGGTTTTGTATGCATCCCAATCTGTTGGGGAATTAGTGACTTTCGCCGCATTGAATAGTGCTCTTGTCTTCTGCATGATCTTATGGAGATCTTTTGTCCACCACGGTGGAGACTTCCTGTTCTTTATTGTCCGTTGAGGACAGGCTTTATTGAACGCGCCCTTTAGAACTGTGTTTAGAGTATTTGTGGCTACGTCGATTTCTTCCGGTGAGCTTAATGTCAGCCGTTGCAGTTTTTTAATATGTTTGCATACGTCTTCAGAGAACTTTACCCAGTCTGTTCTCCTTGGATTCCTGCATTTGCTTAACGGGTTCGTCTTTTCGTCAATTAGGAATAGGGAATAGGGTATAAGGCAAATTTTGAAAACAGTCCTCAAACTCTTCACCCCATCTGTTTGTAATTTTTCAATTTCCACCATGTGCAGAGGGAATCAGTTTCCATCAGCATTCATCAGCGGGAAAACCTTATAATTCTGCAATTTTCCATTCTTCCTCCCCTCACAACTCAACAACTCATTCTCTTCCTATATGTGTATGTTTTTCATTTGTGAAATTTAAACATTGTTCGGGGTTCTCCGGTACGTACCAACCGCACCTCGCAAGAAGAAAACAATAAAGTCACAGATCCAACGCAAACGGGAACTGGAGAATTTTCAAATTCTAGCATCGTCGTTCCTCGATTTTCCTTTTGCGTGCAAATTTCCGAAAATGCATTTCAGATGTGCTGTGCTCCTCTGCTCACTGACTCTTGGTGCGGCTTCTCCACCGGAGCACATTTTACTGTTCCGGTTTGTTGTTACATTGTTGTGAAACGCTTATGCATATAGTATGTGTGCGCTCGCTCGAGCTTGGCGACCATGATGTATCCGTTTGCGAAAGGGACCAAGACCAACTCCCCCGAATAAACATTCAGCAATTTCATATATTAATTCCTTGCGAAATCCTTTTGCCGCTCTTCAAAGTGAGTGCATGCTGCACCAAAAGGGAGCGGGCTTAGAAAATCTGTTGCATTTAGTTGAATGATTTTTAATTGAATTTTAGCGCCGCGCATTTGCATGTTCCCTTGCAGCCCCCATTTCGGATGAGATCACGACACCCACTAACTATACGGTGAGTGGGTGGTGTTGGTGAGTAAAAAAAAGGGGAAAGTAATTTGCATGCAGAGACGCAGGTCTAGCGTGGCTGGTGCCTCTTAAAAAGCGCAGCAAAATCACTTTTGCATTAATTACATCGATGTTAACTAAGTAAATTACAACGTGTACACAACACCACGTGCGTGGGTGAAGCTGGCGTGTGTGTGTGTTTTTTTTAAATCCTTGCAGGGCAGTCTTTCGTGTTTTTTTTTTCAGCTGTAACTTGTCCGCGTGATTTTATGTGGTGTATGTTCGGGAGAAATCACCGCGCGACGTGGCAAGGACATGAAAAACACTTGTTTCACTTGTTCACAGGGTGGTATAGTTAATGGATGTGTACATGGGGAGGTTCGCAGTGTTTCTTCATCCGTTGCTTGCGCAAGCTAATGACATTTTTTTCCACAAGCACGCTCACCGGATTCAAGAATTAATCGGTTAAGGTCTATAATTCTGAATTATGTAAATTGTTTGTAAATGGTTTTCTCTGCACCTTCCATTTTGTGATCAAGGACACCTGCTGAGCGATTCTTTAAGTACCTACAGTCTAATAAAGATTTCTATTTTTTTTTTCAGTTTTAAAACTCCAGACCGCTTGGCTAGACATAAGTATCGTCATACTGATGAGAAACCTTTTAGCTGCACCGTATGCGATAAGACGTTTCGTACAAAGGATGCAATGGCAACGCATATGCGGATTCACACCGGGGAGATGCCATTTCAGTGTGAATTCTGCCAGAAGCCTTTCCGGTTTAGGAGTACACTACTAGTGAGTTGATTATATTTAAATAGATATTTGAATTTAATTTAAGGACGGAAAGGATGATGTTGCTATTGTCGGAAGTTGTCGACGGTGTCTCAACATACACTTGAGGATTGTCATCACTCCAAATACGGCAGTTTTGTTTATTGACGCATCCATTTAACCAAAAGTGAGGCGATTGTGTTGACCGTAAAATGGGCGTAGTGCACGATACGTATTTTGAACAGAACCATGATTTTCAAAATAAATTTCCACAATTTGGAAGCGTTATTCAGGCGTCAGTCTATTCATGTTGAAATGCCAAACCAAACTAAAAATAAATCACTTGACAGCTGACAAAATGGCCGCCAGCATCTTAAAAAACACCCTTTACAACTTGTTGGTCATCAGTTATGCTGGGTTGCCAATAACTGACAAAGAATTTGATTGACATGTGGAAATAGCCGAATTGTCAAACAAAATGTCACTTTGTCTATAATTGACAGTGAAATTAATTGGCATTAAATTCATAAGTTTGTCAATCAACTGACAAACGATTTTTTGCTAATAATTGACATAAGTGGAAATGAATTGTCGGTGGTGTCGCTCAATGACATAACCGCGAGAGCTGTCAAACTTTGTCAATCAATCGAACACATGTGGAAACGCACCTTTAGCACTTTTTGAAATGCCTTCAAAAATTACATTTTGATCCAAACTGACCGTTATATTTGCCAAGTTTATAGAATACAAATCAACCCAGTTATCAAGACGTCCTACGCTTTTCTTGCTACTACTCTTTGACGTGGTCTAACATTTTACCGGCTGTCACCCTTTGACCGACAATTTTCTGGGTAAAACACTTCCAACATTTTTCCAGCTACTACGCTCTGATGTTGGACCGACCATTCTGACAACTATGCTTTGACGTGGTCTATCGTTTTTTCGGCTAAACACACTTCGACATGGTAAGCGATTTTCTGTCACCATGCTTTAGGGAGGTTAGACATTTTTCAGGCTACTATGGTCTAACGTAATACCGACGTTATATATTATTCTGACAACTATCCTTTAGCTTGGCCCAACAATTTTCTGACTACTACGCTTTGGAGTGGTACGAGGTTTTTATGACGTTCACGTCGTTCAACGACTTTCCGACTACCACGCGTTAACATGGTATGACGTTTCATCAAATACTGCGCTTGGGGCAAGAAGCGCAATTAAAAATTTTCAGATACAAAGTGGTATACCACAAGGTAGCGCACAGTCTCCACTACTTTTTTCTGTTGGCGTCAGGTAGTGTCGGACATTTCAGAGATTTAAAATTCCATGTTCACTAAGAGATTTCCTTATGTTTTCTGTTTATTTCCAGACTCATCACAACGTTCACACTGGTACTAGACCCTACTCATGCCTAGACTGCGATCACCACTTTACCAACTGGCCCAACTATAACAAGCACATGAAGCGTCGTCACGGTAAGATTTTAACAGGAAATATGATTTCCTTTCGTCACCATACCGCTTTTGAATATTTTTCTTTTCTTTTCGCAGGAGTTGACGTTTCCAGCAAAAATCCACGCGGTAAGAAACCCAACGTTCCAAGAAAGCCTCTGACGAAAAAACCTAAAACATCTTATACCATTGTGAAGGAGGAAGGAAATTTAACAATTCGTAGCGGGGATGAAGAAGAGGAGGAACCGGAGCAAGAACAACTACAGGAACATGAGCTCGAACACGACGAGGAAGAAATGGTAGACAATATTGACATAACAATAACAAAACTGGAAGATGAATCGCAAGATAAAAATTATGAGGACGACGCCGCCGTTTGATAATATTTTTGTTAACTCATCTAATCGTGTCTTGGCATATCCTCTTGTTTGAGATATTCATTGCGAAATAAAACAAAAGTTTCCCAGCTGTCCTTGCCATTAATTTCTCTTCAATGAGCTGAATTAATGGACCTTTATGTGTTCTTGCCAATCAATGAAATATCCGGGATTTCCGTTTGCCCTATTCCCTTAAAGAAAGTTCTTAAGTTTCTTCTGCGAGAACCTTTTGCCCTTCGTGTTATCCTTACGACGATAGTTTTGCCAGTTAGCAAATTGTTATGGCTTCGTCCTTATGGAACATCGACATACCATATACTGGAGAGGGTGAAAATTGATTTTTAATCCACCATTGCTTCCTACTCTCGCCCCTGCACACCTCTCGCCGCTGCGACAACAAATTTACCGGAAAGTTCACGATAGAAGGTCGGGTCCGGGTGGCAAAACAAAAGCCAAAGCGTACGAAAGCACCTTCTCTTCCGCTGTTTTAAACGTCTGCAATTAATTTAATCCTTTCTTTCAATGCGTTTGGCGCGCACAAACACAGCCACCAGTCGAACTGAGCCACACCGGTAGTCGGCAGTCGGTACGCTAGACTGGTACACACAATGACATTATTCTAGTAAACGATGGTCGAATAGTCTATGATTTTGCGCGTTTATACCACATCTGCTGCTGGCCACATTTTAAGTTGGCACATCCGCTGCTCTTGCTGCCAACTATATACTAACGGAATCATGGGTGGTGGCGCTTTGGTGCGGTACTGTGGCGGCAAGGACTAACTTGAGTGTGTCCTCTAAGACCGGAAACTTGTCAATGGGGGTTTAATTTGAGTGTGTAAGCTTTATTCTTTGTTATTGTTTGTGTGCGACAATGAGTGGGGTTAGGGGCTTGTGTGAGTGGGCGGAGAAGCATGGAAACGGATGAGGATTTGAAAATAATTATTGGACGATATGTCATTGGCGCTTCCCGAATGGGGGATAAAATGTGATTTATGACAATTTTTGCGTACGACAGTTGCGGTAGTGAATTGTTTTTCTGTCGATTTGCTATTTGTTTCTGACACAGTGGACAGGATTTATGGTCGGACATTGCACTTCATTGGATAGTGTGCGGAAGTCGATATTGAGAGTTAGACGAAGATGTATATTGGGACGCATGTAAAACGTAGAATTGTTTACTTCAGGATCAGGAGGTGCAATATTTTTTTTAGAATTGAATCGAAGGTAGTGTCATGAGTCTGCATTGATGTCCAATCATTTCGAACTGCCAACATAGACTCGGACCATAACCAAGTTGCACCCAAAGTATGTCAACAGTTCTAGTAGATCCTATAATCCCATCAAACAACAATTTTCATAGATTTAAGACTAATTCTATAAAAAATTTAATTATTCCAATTACAACTTCCAAGGAAACTATATACATCCCTCACTTGCTCAAGCATAATCAAATTGCTCCTTAAATCCTGTAAAAAGCTTTAATTATTCCTCCAGCCTTCAGTTTTTGTGAAAATTTAATTTCGCTCTTGATTACAAGTTTTCGCAAAATGCCCAAAGGAGTACGTCTAGAGAAATAACAAAGGACTTCCATGCGATGAAAATAAAAACTCCAAAGGCTAGGCAATAGAAGAACCAACGAAAGGAAAGGAAAATCCTGAAATTGCACAACTAATTGTTTGTAAGCCTTTGTGGTGATTTAATTTTGATGCTTGCTTAACGCAACCACCGCCAATGATGGTGCTTTATTTGTCCCGTCACTACTCCAGCTTCAGGACCATTTGTTTGCATCTCCCTCCGGCTTTTTGATTACAAAAATTAAGCCTTTGCCCATATACGATGTTGATGGCGACGACCGATGACAAGGAGCCGGACACAACGGCTACAAGACGACAAAATTATTGTTTTCACTATAGCATCGCTAGCTTCGCGCCATATTGGATAAAGCGTTACCATAAATTAAATTAGGCAAACACCCCTATCGTGGAATCCGCCGGGGGGAATCATTCACGGAAAAAAATATTTTGGTATCGTCAAATCCGCAAAGTGAACAGTTCCCCGTGTGGGTAATGTGAATGAGTTTCACTGTATCGTTGAAAACGTTCAAATCGAATTTTTCCCGAACAAAATGACATTTCTTGCCCGCATCAAATTCATTGCGGATTTCATAGGTTTTCTTGCTTGCTGCATGTCGTGAGCATTTTAATATAAAAAATTTACATACAAAACAGATGCTTCATTAAGCCCAACATTTGTAATAAATCTATTGCACAGATTGAACTTTATTAAAATCAAAAAATAAACATTCTAAAAACACATTTCGTCTGGAAGTTCCGTGAAACCACTCATTGCTCATAGGTATCAGCCTGTCTCGTATTCTTCTCTGAGAACATCGCTCATTTCGTTCTTCCTCTTATTTTTACACGAATAGAGTTATCGTATACATTATAACATAATAAACACTGGTTTTTATTTAAATCACTTTTAAAACAAACTTTTCATAACCTCCGACGAATGCAGCTACACGGATTTGTGTTCACAAATGAAAGACAGCCGTTTGACATTGAAACTACCTTTCCCAAAAGCGTGTCGATAAGGAAACTTTTCCGGCGGATTCCACGATAGCAGTAGAAGGTGAAAGGGAATCGAATAGGTGAAGTGAAACTCAATTCCGACGGATTCCACGATAGGGGTGAAAAAGTTGGCAGTCACCAAAAAGGATATTTTTGCTTTTCAACTTTATTTCTTGTTGCATACATATACATATTGAAGGAGGAGTAGGGGGAGGAAAAAAAAAACAAAACGGCCATCAAGGGAGAAAATTAAAAAGGAAATCATAAAAAACACAAGGAAGAAGAGGAGATCCTGTTCCGTCCACATCCATCCATATTTATAGCCCCAGCGTTGAAGAAGCATTAGTCGTTTCTGTTTGTTTTTGACAACAGACATTTAGTCGGCAACGAGCCGAAGGTACGTTGCACTGTGTCGGTCGGGAGCAAAACAACCAGAGAAATGTCAACCAACGCGTAAATAAAATAATAATAACATCCTGTGTACAAGGGATAGAAAGGATCGAAGAAAAACAGAAAAAAAAAAATCAACGGAACAAGACTAAATCGGAAGAAACATTGCGGAGGGTACGAGTGAAGGATAAAAAGAGAAACTTCTTCGAGAAATCCTGTCGAGGCGTTGTTCTTTAATTTTTTTTACTATCATGTCTCATTTTTTTACTAGGAAGTGCACTTAGGGTAACAGGAAACTGTGATAAACAGGAAAAAGAATGAGCTAGGGGTTTCCGTTGGTTGCTCCTGTAGGTGTGTGTAAAGGAAGGAGTTCTTGCCTCCGTATCCAATGAAGAACGTCGTCAATGTCTTGAATGTCCTTTCCTGTTGCTTTAAATGCATTGTTCGTGGATGCCAACTAGTGAATAACAAAGTAATAAAATTTACTTTGAGGAAGTTAAAATTGAATTTGATCGGTAGAGAGAGGCTGTTAACCGGTGTTTACTTATTATGGTGTATCTGGGGATTTTTTTTTCAATGTTATCCCTTTTTGCTGTAAATATAGGAACCTGTTGAATTTAAAAAGTTTTAAGGGCTGTTTGAAGAGTATTTCTGTCTCAATGATATTTTTTTTACACCCCAGTAGCAGATTTAAAGTGATAATGTAACGGTCATCATCACTCTTACTAATATGTGGTAAAAAGACTGGTAAGGTTAAATGGAAGGACATTTTTATTCTTGTAACAATCGTCAATTTGCCAGATGTAGGCATTTGTTCAATTAGGCAGAGGTAGGTACCTGCGATAGTAACTAGCCAGAATCATGTCTGTACAGTGCTGTGGTTAGAACGTTTACTTCTGACGGCCATATTCGATCTTCAGCCAAGCACGCACAGACCAATAACAGAAACGAAAATACCAAAGGTCATAAGATCTCCTAATACTCGTCAGACTGTGAAAATAGACCCTAGTCATTTTTTTTTTTTTTTTTTTTTTAAGAGAATGGACCTGCAACAGTCCGGGAGGCGACTGTGAAATTATCTAGCTCATCGAGGTCCTCAAATAAAACATTTAGGAAGCCGTTGGTGTTTTTTGTGTTCATACCATAAGGTGCTCGAATGAACATAATTTCACAAGAAAGGATGGAATACCATTGTCGAAATCCCTTGTCCGACCACAAGAAGTAAGAATGAAACATACTCTTTTTTACTTACCCCATGTGTCAGTGGGCGCAGTGTCTCAGTGGTTAGTATGCTGGACTACTGTGCGAAGCGTCCCAAGTTCGATCTCCGGAAAAACACAAATTACATCTAAAGGTTTTTATTTTTACTGTGCTCGCGAACGTCTTACAAAGATACTCTCGGTATAACGATCCTGAAAAACCTTCTCAATCCAGCCTTTCGGGTTCGGCATAAATTTGTAGGTCCCTTTTATTCGTCCCAAAAACTCACACAAACGAATGGTTGTGAGAAGCTAGGCCTAGGGGGCCTACACACCGGTTGCGCGAACTATTTATTTTTCATCATGTGTCAAAATAAATTTGATTTCGGACAGACACTACTTTGATAAAATTTTGTGTATGCGAGCAATGTCAAGTTTTGGCATCCCTGCTACACTTCCGTCAGTAGTCAGGCTATCGG
This sequence comes from Cheilosia soror, assembly GCA_949372485.1. Lineage (NCBI taxonomy): Eukaryota > Metazoa > Arthropoda > Insecta > Diptera > Syrphidae > Cheilosia > Cheilosia soror. The sequence goes on along the minus strand of OX443562.1, from coordinate 6,698,241 downwards.
AATGAGTGGCAACCTTGTCCCAGGAGAACCGCTAAAACCCTTAATAGAATAATCTACCATAGAATGTGATTATGGCAGGGTTTCGAGGCTTTGTAACATTTTGAATACAGTACTGTTCTTACATTTTTGAAAATTGTAATCACATCTGCTTAAACCTTTAAAGAAGCTCCATTTCTAACCAAGGCTTATCCTTGGCTCCAGAATCTATCAGATATCAATTTTCTTGATTCCGTCAAATTTCAAATTTCGATACCGAAAGCTACATATTAGACATTAAATTTGGGTTCAATCGGACACTATTCTGACAAGAATTCAGTCATCGTCGCTTTTGAGTTTCTGAATAGTGACCAAAGAATAATTGTTATCTGCGGTACCGAAAACTCGATAATATCAATTTTGTTTGAATGTATGAAATTGGTCAACTTACATATTGGCGCTGTCAGCTTTGACAATGAATTCTAAGTTTTGACAAGTAAATTCCAATCTGTGGTACAAAAATCTATCAAATATCAATTTTAAAACAAATACCCGCCGCCATTTTTAATATTAAAATTCTGACCAAGAAATTTTAGTCTCCGGTAGGTAAAAAAGATCAGACAAAAGAACAAGGTCAACTTATTGGCGCCACTATTTTGAATGCCTATATTTTGACCAAAAAATAACAATTCACAGTACCGGAAACTAAAATCGATATCGATAGAGATTTCAGAGTTTGAGTATAAAAATTCTGTCATCTGATTTCTGACCAAAAAATTGCAATCTTCAGTGTTGGACCAAAAACTCGTAGATATCCCTTAAAAGATGAATAAACTTTTGAATGTACGAATTTGTTTAACTTATTGGAGCTGCTATTCCTATTTTCTAGCTCTGATCAAAAAGTTCTGATCTGTCAATCTGTGGTAATGAAAATTTCCAGATATAGATTTTGAGACGAATTGTATTCTGGCCAAAAAATTTCAATCCAAATTTCCAGATATTGATTTTGAGACAAATCGACCAAAAAATTGCAATCTTCTGAAGGTATGGTACAGAAAATTCTCTAAAATTGACTTTGACCAAAATTCGTCGACCGTGTTGTAGTTGAAATCTAAAAATCTCGACCAAAATCCGTAGTCCTCGCTACAAATAATTGTCAGCCATAAGACGCCGCCGGCCGACGTCTTATACCTACATTTTTGGTTATGAAAGGTTTAACAATCTTTTCGGAAATCATTTTCATGCATGAAAGCAAAAGTGTGGGTACTTCAGTTGTATTTCTGACTTATTGACACTAGAAGACGAAAAATCCTGTAAATATATTACCACGTACAGTGCTATTTCAGTTTTTTCTTTCTTTTTTTTTCAAAAGGATTCATCTCTAAAATGCGCTAGAGCTATTATTTATGTGACTTATACTTTTTCACTCATACTTATATTCTTTGTAAACTTTAAAGCCGCACAATCACTCACAACTGGTAACATAATTGCTAAACCAATTCAAAATCACCAGACACGGCTTACACAAAGGATTTCATAAAATATACACCAACAAACCAATAAATTATAGTTTTCATTACCAGCTCCAAAAGTCCATTATTCTCTGCATATAATCCTGTTTCTATAAAACCGCTTGGTCCTGGGGGCATGATTAAACTTATTTCTACACCATGTAGTTTAGTCAAATAATAATCCTTGGCCAACATCGAGTGATTAAACTTGGTACTATATTGCCCCACTAAAACCGCCAAAAAGGGATTATCTCCTTGCGTATAGCGTTTAGTTGAAAAGCACTACACCCAGCACATCCTCGGGCTCATTATTCACTGAAATTAATTGAACTCGCTCTTAACTACATAATACCCTGATACCATTATCGCCATCATCATACACATCAGCAGTATCCTGCGCCACCCTTTTGTATTTATGATCCTCGACAATTAAAAAAAATAAAATCTATATATTTATATAGATATATATACTTGGCCACTTGTTCTCGTCCTTCGTACAGTTAATCTGCTTCTGTTGTTGGAAAATCCACTTTCAACCTTAAAAAAAAAAAAAGGATATCACCGGATATCAGATACCATTCAGTGCAGAATAGCGAAAAATATCTCTTTGGCGTTCTCATCTCAGATTAAAATTTATGATCGACGTCGTTGAGGGTCCTGCCGAAAAATCCGTTTTCACTAGCGTATCATGTACGAGTATGTATATCGCGCAAAAGTTTGATAACTTATCCCGAGCTCTTGTGAAATATAAGGCGGGTGGGGTGGTATTTTTATATTTGCAGCAATTTTAAACCCTCTCTTGTTGTAGAGTGAACAAGGCAAACACGCAGATATTTAATACTCAATAAATTGTATCCTTATTCTGTGGAAATATTTTCGTGTTAATAATGGACACACATAAATAACCATAAAACATGACCATAGCTCGCTTGGCATTGCCAGTGCACCACCAAGGGATACTTTGCATATAGCCAGCGCGTTTACCAGTAACAGTATCCCAGTAGAAGGCTGATTATGTGGGATGAGTAAATTGAACACAATGTTCGGGTTTCCTTAATTTTTTTTTTATTATTATTATTAACCTGGCCACGTTGTTCTCGTCGATTGGCAGGGACATGTGAGGGTATTTGTTTTAAATGGAGATTGTGTAAAGTTATTGGTATTTAATAGTAACAACATAAACAGTTAATTGGACAGCCTGCAGGGAGTCTGGACACTCTTTGTGTTTGTTTGGTGTAATGAGAGAACAATTACATCAATTTACGAGGGTGCTGTACTGTACACTACAATATAGTTTTGTTACTGGTGACAGACATTTTTATGTGTCTCGTTTACATAAAACGCGTTGACGGGGGAGAAAGAGACGAATATTTTTTAATAATTTTGTGCTTTTGGCTGGCGTATCCTTTTCACATTTATGACAAGTGGTGCAACAAATGTCATGTTTCCCTTTGAATGACAAAATAAATGTAAACAATTTTTATTTAATTTCAAGAGTGTTTTAAATTTTATACCAAGTTAGATGATGGAACAAGATTTTAAGTTTATTAATTTATTGAACTGATATTTAGTTCAGTTTCAAGGGGATTGTTGTGTTAAGAAGCAAAAATAAATTTTAGTAAAAAAAAACTGTTCCAATGGACGTGGCAATGAATGACTAGCTTAAAACCATCTCACAGTCTTAGAAAACATTTTAAAAAAGGTTTCATTGAAAACTGTCCAGTAATTTTAGCGCTTTGAGGTTACATAGAAACTATGTACGTTTGAGGGCCCTGGCGACAATTTAAATTGATCCGCCCATTTTGCTTGTAGCTTTGTCGGACTTAAAACCTACACCGAGCTACACAATAGAGGATGCAAAGGTCAATAACCTCACCTTTACCAACAAATATCAATACTATTACTGCTCCCTTAACCCGCACATATTCGTATGTATCCGTATAAATAATAATCCCCACCAAATCGTTTCATGAAATCAATCAAAGCCGCCAGTACACCTCTGAACCTTTTCACATGCAACTGTAAAATAATACGAACGCATTACTATGGCAGCCGACCGCCAGTTGCAATTGGGGCCATCCCCAGAATTCGCCCCTCGTCGACGCGGTTGCAAACGATTTTAATTGCAATCAGTTGGAAATTAATAAATTTCACCATTTTCTCTCAATTTTTGAATTGAATTCGGATTTGGCATGTATTCAGCAGCTGCAATACCACTCTGCACATTAATAAATTTCGCTCATATATTTGATTGCAAATGTTAAATTTACTTTATTATCCGCGTGTTTAAACCTCCTGTTGTTGTATAGGTAGTTGTTTGCGCAAGGATATATGTGGCAGCCATGGCGGCGTCAGTGGTGACGTGACGGCAACAACTCTTTGACGTAAATCGATGGCAGTTACAATTATTATACCCTACCGGTGGGTGGTTTTTCTGGTTGAGTGGAATCCCGACTGACAGTTCATTGTGTGTGTACTTTCAACTGACAATGGTTTGGTGGTTGGGTTACTGATTGCATGCATCGAAGACGACAACGATGCGAGTATGACGGCTGATGATGTGTATGGTGTTGGCATATGTATCGTCCTTACAATGTCCTCTATACAAACTGACGGCTGTAAACATACTCAGTAGTTGGGTAATATTACGGCCAATGTGCAATTACAGCAAACCGGGCCACTGGGTTAATAAAAAAATTCACATCGATTGTCAATGTGACTGCCGTCAGGGCGGAAATTGTGATAAGAGATTGATAGAATTGGAATTTGTGGGGAGGGCATCAATATGCGATATGGATTGCGCCAGATAAGTTTATTCTTTTAGACACTTTAGACACTACTTGTTTATGTTTATATGATTTTTTTGAGTTCTCAATAATTTAAGGGTCATTTTAGTAAAAACGATACGGGATACCAAAATGACTGCAAATCACATCGAATCAGAAGTTGTCGCCTTGAGCGGTTCAAAAAATGTCACTTGCAAGAACGTCGTTTGGCCAAAAGTGGAGTAGGTACAGCTAAGTGATAAAAAAAACTGTCAAATCCCTTTGAGAACTTTCTGTATTATCGATTTTTATTACCACGAAAATTTCTTAATTCAAATACTTGTGCCTCTAGTCTCATTGGCCTTTTCCCATAGTCCGACCATAAAATTATAGAAAGCATACTCATTAGTCATTGACATACATAATAGGGTAATTCGAGAAAGACCGATCACTCGGAGACCTAAAGGACTATTCACATAAGAGCGACCAACTATCTACGAATGAACGAATATTCGCGAATTTTGACAGTCCGTGCACATAAACACTTTTCTTTGTCGTGGCAGTTCGGTATTCACTTAAACGCGTAATAGCCTCGTAAACTGCGTAAACTGCAGAAATTTACACCCTCGTAAATGAACTGTCAGATTTTGTATGGAGAATAGTTTACGCAGACCTCATAATTTTCCGCGACGATTTAGGCTCGGAAACCAACCGTGGAAAGTTACGCAAGTCACAAATGTCAAACAGCCCGTTGCCAGATTTACAGTTGATTTACGCGGTTTACGCAATAACATTTCCGAGGGGTGTTCATTTAAAGCACCGCAGAAATTTATACATTTACGAGCTGCATAAATTTATCAGATTAAGTGAATACCCTTAGGTAATGTGAGGTTAAATTCGAATGAATGTTTTATTAGCTAGTTTGTGGAACGCGGTTTAATAATGTGGATCACGAATAAACTTGAAAAATTCGCGGCAAGGGTGATTTTGTTCGCGGCAAAGAGTTGGCTGAGGTCCTCTTCCACTTATGCCCGCCACCTAAGCCGAGGTCTTCCTCTACTGCGGTGTCCCTCCGGGTTGGAATCGAAGACTTTTCGGGTCCATTCGCTCTACATGTGCTAGCCATCTCAGTCAAGTGATACGTACTTTTCTAACCAAGTCCATGTCGCTGTACACTGTACAGCTCGTAGAGTTCGCTGTTAGATCTCCTCCTCCAAGCCCGTCAACGCAAATGGAACCGAAAACCACTCTACGAATTTTGCGTCCGAAATAACCAAGCAGATCTTCATCCGCCTTTGTTAACGTCAGTGCCATATTATAGCTGAACAGGAAGATGATGTGTTTGAGATTGTTTCCGAACTTTATGGAGCAGCGAGCGTTCTCCATCGTCAATCTGACAAGTTTGACATGGATGCCAAAACTAGACATGGCTCTGTATAGCCCATCTATATAAATGCTGCCATAATCGGCCCTAAAATCGATAAATAGATGGTGGGTATCGATTTGAACTTTTTGGGTTATCTCCAGGATCGGCCGTAGTGTGAATATTTGGTCGATTTTGGACTTACCGGGCCTAAAACCACACTGATAAGGACCAATCAGTTCGTTGACGAATGTTTTCAGGGGCTCACAGTAGATAGGATCTTATAAACGCGCTGTTGTAGGAGACTGATGCCGCTATAGTGTCTGCTTAACTCATGTCAATTTCCGATCCGATTTTTGTCAAAGCATCCGCCTTTCAGTTACCTTCTATATTGCTGAATGCCGAAGAAAAATTAGTGAAACGGTCTGAGCCGCACATAGGATATTAGGATGGAATAAAGATTCCTTACCTAAATTATCAAACTGCCAAAAACGGCTTCCCACATGCTCTCACTAAACGTGTCAATAAATTGAGGCTTAAAATTTTACAATGAGTAGAATTTTCTCATACAACTATTGTGATCTACGAAGCATTTATTGATCTCAATGCTTGTCTTAGAGCCAACTCTATGCTCCCAAATTTAGCATAGTCTTGTAAAAAAAGAAGCATTTTATATGGCCGTCTGCCGATTGATTAACATTTCACGATTCATTTCACAAATTAAAAATGAGAATATAATAAAAACATTAAGCTAATTATTATTGTAATTTTTTAACATGATCGTTGACCGCAGATTCATATTCGGGCGGCAATTCCTTGTCAAATTCAATTTGGACCTCAATCAAGTAACATCGGATATAAAAAAATTTAAATTAGTCCAATATTAGGACCAATCTGTCTCCAGCTGTTTACACACGGAATGACATCTGTTATTGCCAACAGATTACAGAGTCCACCTGCTGTGATTTCAAATTATTCATATTCAACAATTATTTCCCCCCTCCCGTTGCGCCATCAGGCCAATTTGTCCTGTTGAACACGAATAAAAACGTGAATCAAGTGAATTGGATAGGCGAGCGAACAAGCAAACATTATAAACCCCATAATGAATTATTTATTGACTCTGATGTGGTTCGTCGTCCTGTTTACGCAGTTTCACAACATTTTTTGCCAACATTTTTCTGCGGCTCTGTTAATAGGTATAGAGGTTCGCAACATCGCCCACACAACCTTATTCGTGTGCGTAACATGTTGACCCTGGATAATAATGTCGAGGATGTTTGTTTATTTTACCCTTGCCACATAGGTGCCAACAACATATAATATGATGAAAGGAAGCGAGTGACCCGCGTCCTCCCATCAGCCATCTGAAAATTTACTCTCAGCATGTGAGTGCATCTGTGGTGTCAACAAATCATTTTGGCAATAAAATATTTATAAATTAAGTAAACAGCCTTTTGATGTGCTCTAGTGTGTGTGAGTGTGTTCGTGTGCATAAGGGGGAGTGGACAAAGGGATTATAATTGGATGAAGGATAATTGGAAATGTATACGAGTACGAGATGGTGTATTCGCTGGGAAGCTGGTGAAAAATCGGTAATACATCCTTTTTGCATATTAAATGTGAATGCAAATTATTGCCCAGTAGTGACTCACTCACACTCCTCTTGTGACAATTTTCTGACGCAATTTATGTCTGTTGCTTGTACTTGCACACAGTAATATACTTAATGGAACTTTTGCCACGGACCGTCCTGGTACTGATTGTATGAGTGAGCCTTGTTAATACTAGTGGTGATGGACCGTAAACCATTTAATGGAAATGACAAAGCGAAAAGACTACTCGGACGATTTTAATGAGAGAAGAATGGCAAATTTTAATGGTTGCCAATTTCACGCATCGACACATGCGGCATTTTTGGTTGGAAGTCGCACTGGGGATTGGGTGGTACAACAACGCAGGTCAAGATTGGTCGAGTTAAGTAATGTCAGGGGATAATTAAAAAAAAGAATTATACATATACACCAGCTGGTACATTTGATTTAAAAGTTATTTAAATTTCCGTGGGCAGGCGAGGCAAAATAATAAATCTACTCCTAGATTGACTGGGCGCGGGATCCCAGGTTCGATCCCCGGAAAAACACAAATTACATCTTAAAAGTTTTTTCTACTGCGCCACCTCTCGCTAACATTTGACAAACATCCGAGAGTATTACTGTCCTCAAAAAGCTTCTCAATTCAGCCGTTCGGACTCGGCATAAAATTGTAGGTCCCTTCCATTCGTCCCAAAAATATAAACTCACACAAACGAATGGTTGAGAGAAGCTAGGCCTAGAGTGTATACCCGCCTGTTGAACCACCTATTTGTTTTTTTTAGATCGACTACTACCCAGCACATTCGAAAGACCGACTGTTCTGAGCAGGAAGCTTCTCAATTCAGCCTCTCGGGCACAGTCCCGACAATTGTGTCAAAACAAATCTGATGGAGCGCATGGGATGATTCGGCCGGAAATGCTCAAGACACTAGGTGAACAAAAACTTGAACTTTTCAAAAAAAAAAAAAACCAAAAAAGTTCTTGCGCTTTGTTAACGCGTTGCAGAGGTGTGATTGAGTCAAGGCTGGAGAATGAGCCTGTTTTTGTTTGGGCAGAAAAACAACCGACAAGTTATTTTCTCTTGATACTTGAGAAGGCTTGGTGTGGGGTTCTCTCTCATTCAAGTCGTATTGATTCATTTCGATCAACTTAAGTAAATTTTGAGACAGAAAGGCCAATCTGCTATAGGGGAGGTCGAACTTGGTGTCAAGTTATCGGTCGTTAGTTCGTTTTTTGTTTGTTTTCTAAGTGGTTATGATAACTATGATATTTGACAACTGGGGGCTTATTCCCAAAAGCGGGGCGGATCTCTTTTTCATGGCGGATTTATATTTCTGTATTTCCAAAAGCCATTTGCTTCATTCAAGAGTGATAGCTGTAGTGTTTAGGTGGCGGATTGCTAGCGAATTGTTTGCGGAAGTCAGAATGGAAAAAACTGGAAATATCATTTTCGCTCTCGCTTGCATTTGAAAATAACCAAAAGCGAAGAGGGCTTTCAATACGATCCGCCGCGCATTTGGGATTGAAAGAGTAAGATCGCAGGTAGAAAATAAAATTACCTCAATGTATTGCCGAGGTGTTGAGCAGCTACTTAAACGGATACAGCAGGCTACTGGGTGGATTAGTTAAACGCATACCCACAACTAAGGCTCCAACAATTGCTATGGAATCCGTGCTATCGATCTGGGTAGGTCCAGGGTGATATGGTTTAATCCAGCCATGATTTATAGGTCCCACTAAATCATTCTACACAAGCGACGGGATAGACGGGCATTGGAAAGTAAATGGAATAATAAAGGAGCAACATTTCCTGACTAGAGACGAAAATAACATATCTCTTGTTCGCCGTAGTAGAGGAAGTAGAGAGGAAGGCTCATTACCTTAGATTTTATTTCTGTAGCAGAAAAAGCTTTTTGCTATCTGACTGTCAATAAAAATGATGATATGACCTAGTTCGTGCTTGGCAGCTGAGGCCACTCTGACAGTTGCTCCTAGAACATTACTACCACCGAGTAGAGCCACATAATCATTTCATGGATCCCAGGTTTTGCTAAACATCCTTTCGCGTTTACAGAAAGTTATCATTACCTTCTTTGCGTTTTCATTTCTTTTCTATCTAGGGCCATAAATAGATACTTGCCACAGTTAGACATTTTTGGTGGAACCCCCGTTTATGACCATTAGTATTCGGAGTAAAAAAACACTATTGATAAATTGTTAAACAAAATTCATTTGCATTTTTCTTTTATTAATCATTATTAGTCCATTCAATTTCAATACAATTTCCTTTCTTTATTACATTTGTTTTAGTTTATAATGGTAATAGTAATATTTAATAATTTCTATTTACTTATTGTTACAATTCATTTTTTTTGTTTGTTGTTTGCATTGGTTTTCAATTTGTTCATTCGAATTAATTTATTAATAATTTACATCATTATATTAGAACAGAAATACATTTTTTTTATTATTTTATTAATTTTTGATTTTAATTTTTTTTTTTATTTATAATTAAGTACTCTACGTCTTGCTGCAAAATAAAATATTAATTACATACATTTGTTTCTTAAAATAAATTAATAATTTCTTTCAAATATTTTGTTTAGATTTGTACAAGTAACATTTTCTTTTCTTTTTTTTATTTTAGATTTAATTAAAAATTTATTTTGTAACTAACAATAAATATTAAATTTGTCTTTATATATATATAATTTATTTATTAACAGATAAAATACAATATATTTAAAACTAATTTTATGTATATATTTATTTTTGTTTTTAATTGTTTTTATTTTGTTAAACAAATTATTAATATTATATCATTTCAGTACAAAACATATAAAAAATTGTTTTTTTTTTATATTTTCTTAGCAATATCAAATATCAGTTAAATTGTTGATTTTTTTTTTAAATTTTCGTTAAAAAATTAAGGAAATTATTTTACTTATTGTAAATTAAATATTATTTCAGAATGTATTATAACAATTTGATTTATATTTTTAAATTAGATTTAATTACAAAATTTTATTTTTTTTTTCCATTTTTATGTTTAGCTACAGACACTTAGATTAAATTCTTAGTACAGCTCAGCATTCCGAAGAATAATAATTAGTAAAATTTTTTTGTGTTGGTTTTTTTTGGATTTAAATTTTCAGAGTTAATAAAGTAAAATATGTCTTAGCAAAGATTTTGTTTGTTAAAAATAAAATTTAAATAAAATTCAAGTAAAAACAAATAAATGCAGTTCTTTTGTGTAGCTTGATGCTGACAAAAATCATTATTATGGCAGCTTTTATTATTTAGCAAGGAGTTTCCTTTTTATTTTTATTTTAGTCAGTTAAATTGCTTGAAACAATGTTTACAGTTGGACATTTTGGTACAAGAATACAAGACATGTTTGACTGCTGATGCCAATTGACAGTAGTGTGACTGAGAGTTTTGAGTTGCATTCTTGTACCATGTACTTTAGTGACATTCTGTGCGATATGAGGTGGATAGTGCAGTGAGATTGTGAGTCAACGGATCAGCGAGACACAGTTTCATTGGACGGGGTTTTGATGTTTTTTTTTTTTCATGGGTCCAAGCATTTGTAACAAAAGTAGAAACGTTGGTTCGTGAAAGGGTAAAGGCAATAAGATTGCTTTGACATTATTGTACCAAAGCTTAAATGATTAATGAGTGTTCTAAATTGGCTGGTTAAGGAGTGACTGTCACAAAGAGGGGGCTATTCGAAATTACCCCATCAAAAAGGGGCAACTTTGGTCAACCGGAGGGCTAGTTTATTAAAATAAAAATACATTATAGCCCACTTTAGTCATGAACTTGAAACGTGGCACCTAAAGCGAACAACTGCAATAATTAAGTGCGTTTTTCGAGGTTTCTAAAAGTGGCCCTCAAAAGAGGGGCTAATCGCACAAAACACATATGGAATTGCAATTTAATGTACAAACAAAGTACGGACAGGAGATCTTTGTTGGAAGTTTAAACCACCTAAATGCACGACTAAAATATTTGCAAGCCCCCAAAAGGGGGGCTTTGTGACCCAAAATATAAATAACTTGAAAAGTGGAATTATATCCGAGATGAAAATTTACGGGCCATAAAATAGACAGCATTTTTTGTACTCATATTTCAAGGATTCTGAAAGTGACCCCACCAAGGGGGGTCAAAATGGCCTTGCATTTTTATATTCTTTCAGAGGCGGTAAATGACGGGCAGCATACCTACCCTACTTCTTAAAATACATTTCGAAATGTTTGCAGAGCTGATTATATAGTTAAGTAAGTAGGTATCTTACAAATTTAAATCGCAAGGGCTTTGTATGAGTGAATGGTATTATGGCAAATATGTATAATGAATCGGTGGCATTTAGCCAATATACAAGTTAATGAGATAAACTGCTGAAGAACTAAATGCATCAAACAAACTAAGAAGAGCATTCTTCAAAGCACATTCTGAAAGGAAACTTCAATAGCCTTTGCACTCTTAAAAAAATAGTTAATAGCAAAACCTTAGTACAAGGTAGATCCCCTAAAAGGTTTTATTAAATGGCACTTGAGTATAAAAAGTGAACACTTACAGACTACTCTCTCAAAAAAATATCAAATATCAAGTTCTATCTTTTGCATTCAAATTTCTGCACTATCCAAGGACATTGGACGAAACGCGCTGGAATGTCTTTGGGAAGAGCTCCTCTTGAAGTAACCCCCCTCGAAGCTATTTCTTTGCGGCAATTGTCCAGATTCACCATGACAGCCCCTTGAGGGAGAAAATCCTCGCTGATGGCCAGCAGTGAATGACTGTTCACCATCAATACCACCACTTGACCTTTGGTGATAATACTTTCTCGTCTGAACTTCAAGGTCATCCAACAATAGCTCACTGGATGACTTGGACCGTTTCGCAAGAAACCCCATTTTGTTATTTTTTATGAAATTCTTTTGTTGCTTTTGTGGCGGCGAGGATGGCATCGAAGATGGCACTGGTGTGGCTGGTTGAAGAGTGAAATTCTCACGAATTATCGCACCTTTGAGGGGATTTCTTATGAACGACTGACTTATTGTAGTGCCACGAAGGAAGTCATTTTGGCATCCACCATTATTGCCATCATCACCGCCTCCGCCGCCACTGTGCAGATCCATTTGATTGGCATACTTGTGCAAGGCTTTTGGCTGCGGTAGTTCGCTTTTCAGCAGACTATCCGAAGGAGTCTTGGAAAGGACACGCTTTGGGTTGGAGTTTTTAATGCGCTCGAAAATGTTTGTAAGTGTAGTTGAGCGCGTTTTGAATGGTTTTGGCGGTGGAATTGGTTTCTTTGGCGGTTGTGGTGCTGGACCTTTGCGTGAGCGCCTTTGGTTCGGGGCATCACAATTCTCGTCATCCTCTTCACTGTAGCCAGTGAAGATGCCCGCAAAGGCGTCGTTTACAATGCGCTCTTCATTGTTATCATCGTTTGGGTCGAGTGGGTGCTGTATGGTGTTACTTTGTGAGGTTAGATTCAAACGATTTCTACTTGCCAGGGTTCCGAATTGATTTTTCCGATAGTCATCGTCAAAATTAGTGAAAATTTGCGACACTTTCGGATTCCTCGGTGAGCTGTTGTATATGTTTGACGACGAGAAATGCTCCTTGTCCGATGGATTCAAACTACTATTGTTGGCGGATTGGTAATTGGTGGAAATTTTCGGAAAGGAAGCGGACAATGGGACATTATTATTAAAATTGCAATTGGCTAGGGCGAGTTTTTGACGATACTCATGGGATTTTCGTTTCAATTTGTTGTACTTACTTGTGGAGTTAGTTGTGGATACACCGCCCCCATTATAGGATCTTTTGCTCGGCGTGGCTGATGCGGCTACATACTTACAGCTGAGCGTGTCGGGTTGGTTTTGCTGTTGCTGCTGCTGTTGTTGTTCTTGCTGTCGACGTAGCATTGCTAGAGTTTCAAAAGTGTGCACCACACTGCCTACACGAGTATTGATCTCTGGAATACCAAGATCACCGGAGAATAGATCACGTTGATGCCGTTGACAGGTGTCAAGTAGCTCACCACCAAGGCCACGTTTATTGATAACTGTCGACTGGCGATAGAGCGTGCCAGCGGATGCGGATGGCCGAAGGATGTGATTGGGGGCGGCGGCGGCGGCGCTAGTCGTGGTTGTTGTGGATTCTTGAAAAATGTCTTCGCGCCAAATGAGATCGTTTTCGAGTGTAGCTGTTGCTGTTGTTGTTGACTGCACATATTCAATATATATACATATACAGAGTTATTGTAAGAAATTTTCGTTTTCAAATGGAGTTTATGAGAAATGAAAATAAATAAAACAAAACAATAAATACGAAATAAATTAAAAGGGCTATCGAGAAACTTTTTGAGGTTAAAATCTTGTGAAACTGCTTAGTTGATTTGAGTCTTTTTTTGAGCGACTAAAGTTGAATTTTTACTGGTTATATACACAAATTAATAAAATGTTTTAAGAGGTTCTACAATTAATGTTACTTACTATTTTAAGAGTTTATAGAAATGAATGCAAGTATGTATGGTTCTCTTTAACTTTGCCTCTACAACATATGTATCTCAGAATTAAGGAAATTTACATATCATAACCTAACTACCTACCAAATTAAGATAAGCACCGAAGGGTAGGTAACTGCAAGTCACCAATAGGGGATTACACAACCGGATAGACCTTTAAGCTGTACCAAGGTGTGGCCAAATAGCGGAAACGTCGTCTACGTTGTTGCTAACACATCAAATTTGGCGTCAGCTAAGAGAATTCTTGAACTTCAATCCTCAGGTTCTAGATGATAAGAAAGACCGTACCTTCATTTTGAGGACTAAGTCACCTCAAATGTCAGAGCGTTTTGTTTTGACGTCTAAAAGCAGCATGCCAAGGGTATAGCAAAGCATGCCACGCTGCAATATCTCAGGCTCTAAACTAAGGTAAGGTGGCTGTCTTAAAACGACACAGTTAAACCAAAATTTGTATGTCCATTGCCAAAGAGGGCGGGAGAAATGGACCAAAAGCACTATGGGCCAGACATTACAGGTGCGAACTTAATTGCCACCTACGGATTTCTTTTAAAAAGAGATATCTGCGTCTATCTTACTTCGTTAAGAGGTCATAAGAGTGACTGATGAAGCAGTCAACTCAATTTTGAAGTTAGCATCACCTGGTGGCGGTTTGTCTTCGAGCAGGGACGGAAGGTGACCGTAGCAGTTTGCCCCCTATCTATACCTCTGACAGTCCATCACTAAGTAGGAAGACTGGTGTATGGTTTAATCCACTTTTTCGCTTGACCAAAAGTCAATGGACGGATTGTCTACTGGAAAAGGATGGAGGGTAACCGTAGCAGTCTGCCTCCCGGTTATTTATTTTGAGAACCCGTCTACGGGACAGAGACTGGTGCTGAGCAGAAGAGCTTGATTGGAGCAAACCGTCCTACTGCTTGGTACCGAGTGGTGATCGAAGTAGTCTAACCCCCGCTTGCAACTTTTGACAGTCCGCTTGTAGGGATAGTGTGGCTAGTACAGATCTGCTCTACAGCTTGACGTCGAAAAGGGGTGAGCATTTGTCTTCGGGAAATTCAGGTAGACTTAGTACTACACAAAAGTTTACAAAGTTTCTTTATCCCTGCCAATACTGTTTGTCTGAGTAAGATGACGCTGCTTCATTAAAATTGACGAGAACATCATATCGAAAATGCTAGGCTTAGGCGATGCGCTCCCATGAATGGAATTTATCCAAAGTGGATGGAAATCGGCATGATAGGCGACCATTCGGCAGTTGAATATTATTGCAAGGACTATCATGAAAATATTATCCAATTTAATTTCTCTGCATTGACTATAAATTAAAGCGAATTACGAAAACACTTAAAACGTAATTGCTTTCCAAAGCCTCCCAATTATTTACGTCTCCTACCACAATGCAAAGATAACATATTTTTCAACTCACTAATGGATAACTATAATCATTATCATCATGACCTTTGGTCATTTCAATTCCATTTACATTTTACAACCAATTTTTCATCAAACAATTAATTATAATTGTACCTCTCTGAATTTAAATTACAGACATATGAAAAAATACGAAATTCCTGCTTCTGATAATTAACAAAGTAAATTTATGAATTTTAAAACAATTAAATATATACACCTATATTACATTTCAGTAAATGGAATAAAATTATTCAATAATTGCATTCATTTCAACATATACCAGAAAATGTGATTATTATATTCTTTTCTATATAGAACTGCTCTGCATATAAATATTAAAATGAAATACCAATAAATATACTATCCAATTACATGTCGTGCATTTATTTGTGGATATTTATTGCCTTTGCTTCGCCAGTAAAGTAAATACTAAAAAATATATAAATTCGTTTAATTTTTATTTATTTTACATTAAACGTAAAATTATTTTTAATTTATATGGTGTCGGAGGTTTGTATGGACATTTTCTCTAAAAAAAATAAAATAAAAATACAAATTTAGTCGCTCATTAACGATTTATTTATTTATAATATCATTCCTTCTGTTATTAGTAAGTAAAAATTAATATTTTTATTACATTCATATATGTAAGCAGCAATTATTTAAAATACACATATGAATAAATTGGAATACTACAGATAGTAATTATTTAATGTTTTCTTTTGTCTATAACATAGAAACTGTTTATTTTTTGTATATACTACATAATTATGTACAGAATTCGTTTTCGTTTTTTTTAATTTTGTTTTTATGTCCTCTTTTTGATTTGAAAATTTTACATACATATTGCTGTTTATTACTTAGAGATCTAAATAAATCACACACACATCACCACCAGAACAACGAGAAAAATAGAAAAGTTTACTGTAAGCTGAATAGGTTTTGGAGAAGTAGTCGATGAGTTGTTAAAATTGAGGATGTAGGTTGAGATGTTTTGAGTAGTGGACCAAATTGAATTTTATTATTTTTATTTTATTTAAAAGATGACTTCACAATTTTAAGGACTTGAAGAATTAACAAGAAATATGCAGTAGGTATGAAGATTATTTTTTTTTTTTGAATTTGAAACATACGATTTCGGTCGCAACAAATTGCACACACAACTTTCACTCGTTTGTAGTTGATACGTAGTAATCCTCACTCTTTCAAACTCGACTTTAGTAGTGCGACTGATAAATCGTTTCATGGAAAACGCATGTGCGCGCCTTGGGTTAATTAAAGGCCACTGTACACGTTGATAAAATTCATATGAAACTAATTGACCGCGTTCCATTGACCTATCGGATGTCTGGCACTCACTCCGATTCAGGAGACATTTGGTTTTGTTTTCACTCCAAAAATAAACTTATTTTCCATAAAAAAATTTGATATACCAACCCCCTCCCCACCAGATTCGCATTGGAAGTTTAAGCTAAAGTTCAACTGAACCTAAACTTGAGTTTAAATTTAAAGTTCAACTCGTCCGGTTTCACAATGTAATCTGAACTTCACTCCAATTGAACTCAGTTTAACTAAATATTTTATTGAATAGAATTTGGCAGTATTCAGTACTTAGCTTTTATATGATTTTTTCCAAAATTGTTCTTTGTCATTTCTTTCAAAAAACACGCAGAACAACGTCAAATATTTGTATTTTTGACAATCGGCAGCTTTGAAATTGAAATGTCACTGATGTGTCAAGTGATCTGAGGCTTAAACGGCAGAATACTGTCATTTATCTTAAACTACAGAACGAACGCTGTTCAGGGTTTAAACGAGACTGTAAAATCGACTTAATTCTTGAACATAAGCTTAAACTAAAAGCTTAGTTTAAACTTTCAAACTGGGTGGACCCAAATTCAATTTAATCCAAATTTTATCAACGAGCTCCACGTCGACTTTTGTTTAATTTTTAAATTTAAATCAAATTACATTGGCAACTAATTTTTTTCCTCCCGTTTTCTGAATCCAGCGGGGAATTTTGAGAAAAATTTCCCTGAAATGGATATTTCATAACAAGTATTGAACTCTTGGGAAAATAATTAAATGTCAGTTTTTTTGGATGGAATTTGACATTCCGCTAGTTATCTAGTCTCTAGTGATCAATGGAACGCGGCCATTGTTGATTTGTAAAAAAAATGGAACAGCCACAGTTCCCACTGTCTTTGATGAAAATGAATATCGAAGCAAGACAGCTTATACAGTTTTTGACAAGATGATTGACTAATGACACTATACGCACATGTATATTTTTGCACAATGTGCACATAACTTAGAAGCATAGACGGAGCTCAAAGTGACGATCTTCATGACTAAAAGCATAGATAGTTTTTCAGGAGGTCATCCAAAGTACGTCTTGCCCAGTGCACGCGTCTAGTTTTGGTGCACGGTGTCTAGTTTCGGTTGGACCTGGTCATTCACAATCTCTAAACCCCCGGCACTACACAACTTACTGTGATCATCAAACATTTAAACATTTTTTTTTTAAATATGGCAACATTCAGACGTTTGATTGATTTGACAATTGACTCCATATTTTTATTCAGTTTTGTTTGTCAAATCATAAGACGATCATCGTTTGTGTTGTCAAGTTCAGTCATTTATCGCTTGGACAGTTAGACTTCGATCCATATTTCGCTGTCAAATTTTGTTTTAGTGATAAAGCTCCCTTCTGTCTCTGTGGACTTGGTTATAACAAGATTATCGTTTTAAAAGCTAGCAAAATTATTGGAGCGGCTTATAGGCTAGCGGCATCATCGGTCCGTACTTTTCTAAAAATGGGAAAATCGAAATGTCACCGTCAATGTCAGCCGATGTAGATTTTTTTTTCCAAAAGTGTAGAAAATAGTCTGTGGACTGTTTCAATTGGAAATTATCACATTCCATACCGCCGGAGATATCATCGAGTTCTGAAAGGAAGTGTTGGAAACATTATCTCGCTAAATAAACGTCTCTGGATAACTTGCTGCGGGAGTATTTAAGGTTCTTTGTTTATTCGAATAAGCCAACAAAGCTGCCATAAAAGGTTCATCTTTTTCTTTCACCTAAACTAAACTGAGCCCCAACATATCTTGGTCACTACCCCTAAGTAGTGATTTAAAGAAATCAAGTTTTTGGAGAATGAAACTCGTCAAGAAGTTAAAAATATAATAGCACTTATACAAAATATTTTGAATGTCAAGAATAAATTCAAGAAATGATGAGTTTGTGGAGTGTAAGCATTAAATTACTGAAATTAGCGGCCATCGTCTACTGGGTCCACCCACCACATCAGGTCGAAATGCATTTCGGAAAACGGGCTACTTAAATTTTCAATACTATATAGCACTTAGTTAAGCGTCTTAATAAGAAACTTGGTGATCTTAACAATGTGAAGCTAGAATATGTTGATACTTAGTTCACTAAACTCGTCCCAACTAATTTAACTAGAAACTGCCCTATCCTAGGTCGAGTTAACTTTAATTCTTATAAATCCCCTTTTAAGAAATGATCAGCGAACTTGGTAAAGTTTAGTCCATCTTTAGTTTACAAAGTTTTTCATTGCCATATTAGTAGTAGACTGAGCGAGGTCAGCCATTTTATATTTAGTCCTTCCATACGAAGTTAATGACATATTGTGGTTGTATCAGCGATGTCAAATTGGACTTAGTTGGTGTTCGGCTAACTAAATTTGGGTTTCCTATATAATTACGACAGTGACCTAAAACAAAGCAGTTGGCTCTTATTTTATAAAATTCGGTCTTGTCAAGTTTAAGACAAACTTCGCGATGTCAGGGCTTCTGACTTATTGTCTTTCAAGTTTCTTTTATAAGAAGTTTCTTTTTTACGTATCTTCAAAGCTTTAACATCGACATTTTAGGCGACTTTCCAACTTTTATAGAAAACCATTTCAGCCATGGTTTAAGCCCCCTGGCAGTAAAATATTTCCCAAAAGTTATTCCACGAAATAAGTCCCCAAATTCTCATACACATCCCAAAGACCTTTTTCTTTATTTTGCCGCATTCCGGTGGTCAATTCGCTAGAGAGTTATTGTTTTATGCAGCCCCACTATATTATACCGGTTTCGATTTCAATTACAAAGACTGAATCCGCAGTAATATTATTACGAGGATTTTTATTTTGTCCTCATAAATTTTTATTTTTCGTTCAAGTCCCCAAAGGATGTCATCTCCTGAAATTACATATACAAAAACCCTCCCCAAATATAAACCCCTTAGAGTTTTTTTTTTGGCATAATTACCACCTGATGTACTCATTACTTCTCAACCTCAAAACCTCAAAAACCCATTACCCCTATGTTCTCCATCGTTAAAAAAAAAATACAAAAACAAAAACCAAGGAATAATAACCACCACTTAATCAAAGCCCATAATAGCCTTGTCGGTCGGCACCACTGTGTGATGGTGGTACTCACCGGAAATAGATTCTCATTAATTGTCGCTCGTTTTGTATTATTTCAAAAAAATAAAATTAATTAATTTTCTGTATATTTTTGTTTTTGAAAGCACACCACCGTTAATCATTATACTAATTACTTTCAATTAAACATTAGTATCCTGTTTTGATTAATTAATAAAAATATGTGTGTTTTTCTTTCGCCTTTGTGTTTGTTTAAAGAAAAAAAAATGCGTAAATAAAGTGAAATAATTCTTTCTCTCTCTCTGTCTCTTATTTTGGCATAATACATATCGCTATACATACATACATACATTTTTTGTTTTGATATAATTTTTATTCGTAGGATAGCGTGTAAAGGATACCATGAGCCATATCCTTGGAATGAGTGTGTAACTTTATGATTGTTTGTATGGGTGGGTGGGTGTATTCTTTTGTGTTATTAATTTGGTTGGAAAGCATACACAAACATAAAAGATGATTTATTCGAATGACGATGACAATGATGATGATGGTAGCGGCACATTTCATTTCCCGTTCGTGTATTTAATTGATGTAATCTGACTTTATGGCGGTAAAAATTTGAAAAATATTGAATTCTTGTTGGAGTTTCATTACTCATATTCGGCTTAAACGAGTACACACATATAGACAGTTTGAGGGCAAGTGTGTGGCTTTAACATATTTGTTTCGTTCGTCCTTGGGCATTGTGTACAATTATGGCAATGAAAAATGTATTTTAATTAAGAAAACGTGTACATTCAAGTGAATAAACCTACGTCTCGACAGCTATCTCAGAAGAGTTCAAATGTAATTAACTTCCTAACATCAACTATATATTTTCGGAATTCTCTTTGGACGCAACCACTGGAAGATGTTTCGGAGAAGTTTTCATCGGGAATTCACGTTAACTTCAAAGGACTTTTTGACATTGCCGAAAATTAGCTAAAGGATTAAGTACTTAAATTAAGGCTGTGAAACTACTTAGCAAAGAGCTCTTTGGCCTTAATTACCCAAAATGCAATGAAATATGCATGTGGGTGAGAAGAAGTTATTACTTGGCTTAGTCGAGGTTGTGGAATGTAAGCCGAAAGGGCCTTTGGTGAAATTATTGTCCTTCTTCTTATACTACATACAATTTAATGCAACAAGTCTAGATGTCTGTTTGTCCTTTATACGTTTCCAGAATCGTTGTCGTATTAAACATCCATGAACCGAAATGCCTTTGTGGGGGTTTGGAGATGTTCACAAGACCTTACTATCGAGTGGATGCAACAATGCATTTATTATGACCAGCATATATTGCTTTCATGCCTCGCGGAAGAAAATAACATCGACGACGAGTCCCAGATACTCCATCAGTATAAAAGACCCTTATGTATGATTTGATTGATACTGGAAACAATTTTTGGAGGGAAATTAATTGCTTGAGCGAATTGGTTCACGTTTTAGACCGTTAAGGTTCCCCAGGGATGGCTATGAGCCCAATATGGTGCATAGTCCACTGTGATGGACTCGCACTTTATTCAACCTAAACCAACCTAACCTATGATTGATACTGTTTAAATACTCCACCGTATACGCAGGTAAAGCATTTCGGCAGTACTTCTGTAAAAAGATGAGCTATAATATATCTGCCAAAAAACAAGGATGTAGAAAGATGCGAAGTTACATCAAAGGCAGAGATTAACGCGAACGATGAAGATTACAGTCAGTTCCGCACAAAAATCTTTACTGATGTCCGACTTATAACATATTTTCTAGGATGGAATTTTGAGAACGGAGCAATAGAAAAAACCCCGATAGTCCTTCTGATGATGGAGATTGCCAATAACAACTTTAGATGCAATTAAGTAACTTGGAGAGAAGCTAGCTGCAAACCAAGTTATCCTCCGTTCAAGCCTGCAAAGATTACTATGTTATTAACCAGACTCATGGCGAATTTGAGAGGACCAAAGCCAAGTCGGCGAAAAATCGGGGCTCCGGGTGGCGATCTTCTACCAAAAAGTTGTCAGAACTTGCTGTTTCCATAGTATTAGCAGGAATCCACATCGAAGAGAGGAAGAAAATAAAGGGTGGTTTTTGTTTGCTGTTTGGTATTCAGCCTTATTTTTTACAGTTCACGCGTGATTCATGTCACGTGTCAATGAAAAAAATGCTCGGTTAGCATTGCCATTTCACCATGTATAGACTTACGCCCGAACAACGTTTGTAAATTATTGAATTTTATTACCAAAATCAGTAAAAAATGTGTCGCGAATGCATGAGCATATTGCGAGGTAAATTTGCTGAACAATTCATCTCACGATTTGGACCTGTGAATTGGAAGCCTAGATCGTGCGATTTGACGGCGCTGGACTTTTTTTCTGTGGGGATATGCGAAGTCTCTCGCCTCTACGCATAAGCAAGGAACTATTGCCGCCTTGGAAGGTAAAAGTTGAAAAAAAGTATGCCGAAATTGGACATTCGGGATGGACCATTTGAAGAGTAGTCGCGGTCAACATTTACATGAAAAAATACTCAAAAAGGAAATGGCATTAATAATTGATTTATCGATATTGGAATATTATTCCCATATATGCAGATCGGCCTCAAAAAAATTCACTTAACTTGACAGCATACAGAGACGGGCAGTTCGACTTATTGGAGACCCTACACTCACATCGAATCTACAACCATTGGTGCACAGAAGACAAGTCGCTGACCTTTGCTTGTTCTGTAGGTACTTCCATGGTAGATGTTCCGAGGAACTCAAAGACATTATCCCTCGAAATGCAATTTTTGGGCGCCCCACAAGACAGGCAGCTAATGCTCGTGAGCATACAGTACACTTGACAACCGCGAGGGCATAAACTTTCCAAAACTCCTTCTGTTTACAGGACAAGCAAACTTTGGAACTCGCTTCCTGGGGATGTATTTCCAAAAGACTACAATTTGCAGCAATTTAAGTGCAGAACTAACAAACATCTGCAAGCATCTCGGGGCGCTAATGAAGCGTTATAGGTTCGCCTTTCCCGGGAAAAGTGTTTAAAAAAAATGTTCGTTGTTTTTTTTTCCTTTAAAAACCAAACGCTTGAAGTCAATAAAATAAATCTGGAGAAGAAATAACCACGTAGAACACCGCGGACTGGACAGGTCGGAGATATGATTAGCCGATTTATCTCAATCGATTCCTTACCGGACGCAGAAACTCCAAAGATAATCGTCCCAGAATGGGCACAATAGCCTAGCACTACCTTTTTGCTCTTCCACTTCTTCACCGTTACAGAAAATACCATCAAATTGGCCCAAAAAATCTTTAATATTCGTTGAAATGTCCTCTTCAATAATCCCATCTTCCAATTTATCCTTGACTATATATTTCTTTAATGCACTTACGCATCGAAAATACATTTCTACTCAAAACCAAAGATCCTGCCTTTCTATAGAATTCTCCGAGTAATGCCCACCACTTCTAAATGGCAGATGTCATCTCCCATGCTATTAAAACAGCTTTGAAATCCGACACCCTATTAATTCCAATTTACCGCTACTGAAAGACTTTTCTCAACCTTTAATCGAAATCAATGATATCGAAAAAAAAAATTCCCTTTTAATGTCTCTGGCAGTGTCATTAATGAAATTTCTATGATGATGACTCAAGGGAATAAATTAAACGATGCACAGTGATTAGAAACGAGAAAGTAGTCAATTACATATACTACCCCGATGAGGGAGGTTATCCCCGACCCCTTATCTAACTCACTGTAGTGTAAGGTTTATATGTAGGTATGCCAAGAATTTAAAGAGACACAATTTTAGTGGAACCATTTGTTCCATTTCAAGTTTATTGCTTCCGGTTGTGATCCACTTAAGTAGTGCTTAGGTTCAACAACTTTGTACAAGAGTTTTTATGACCGTACGTGAGCAATTAAATTTCTCGCAAGGATACCAAGAGCATAACTAGGATGAGACTCTGAATGCGTGCGTATGTGGTATTTGTTTGATGTTATTCTAGCGGATAGACTGAACAAGTTATGAGGGTGACTTAAGCAGATAAATAAAGCCAGGACTGGGGACTCTTTAAATAACGTTTTGAGTTTAGTACTTGGTAGTTTTCTATTGCCCTAGGAGTCCATAAAAGGATAAAAAATTATTACAAATTTCCAAGGTAAATTGTTAGTTAACAGATCATTAGTTGAGAATCTACTATAAAAATGTTACGTATACGCCACCGAATTCGGTAATAAAATCTTACTCAAAGCTGCTTCTATGTTATTGTTTGGCGTTTACTTTGAACATAACGTGTCAACTTTTCCTGACGTCTACATATGAGGTCGGATTTCAAGATATTTTGAGCCTTTCTAGACTTATTTCGACGTTTTTGTGAAGGTTCTTTTAAATGTACAGAAACTCTTCTGGAAAAAAGTGGTAAGCTAGAAATTTCCTTGGCATGGACTAGCTTTACTTATGCTTTAAGCTGTATACAGTTTTATCATAAAGACTGTAGCAACATAATGAAAATGCAGTTAGCACAAAGAGGGCAACCAAAGTTTGGCCTCATAAGGAAATAGATCAAAAAATTAGTCTGTCATCAAAAACTAGTGCGTTTTTGAGATTTCAGAATCCGGGACTTGCTTCAAGCTAGACCTGACCTACTCTTCTCCACATAGAATACATTCATTACTCTGATGGTATATTCCACTCAAGTATGTTTCTTGTTACAGACTGGTGGTGGTAATTTTCAAACTAGTATCTTTGTAAATGGCAAGCATCCTGTCTGTCAAGAGGATTCAAGAAAAAAAAAAAACTCCCAAAAAAGTACAAAAGTAAACATCGAGTATTGTAGTGTTGTATTTAAAACATAATTTTTATCTATATTATTTCTATATTCTACAATCTACACAATGAAAACACAGTTAAGATTAATACATAAAAAAAAACAAGAAAACTCTCTCCTTCTCCTTCTCCTATACTTAATAATAGTTATTATCAAATTGCATACTATCGCTCGAACTGTAGTGACTCGCT
This sequence comes from Cheilosia soror, assembly GCA_949372485.1. Lineage (NCBI taxonomy): Eukaryota > Metazoa > Arthropoda > Insecta > Diptera > Syrphidae > Cheilosia > Cheilosia soror. The sequence continues at coordinate 6,673,641 of OX443562.1, read as the reverse complement.
GTCGAGTTTGTTGCATTACTATGCTTGCGATTGTGTCGGTGTAGCTGTTGTTGTTGTTGTTTTTGTACCTCCTCACTACCACACTTGCCCTTCGTGGACTTTTGCACACTCTTAGCCTTATTCTTACTCTTATTGTGTTTCAAACTGTGATGCTGTTTACTCGGATGATGATTGCCCGTCTGATAGTGATTGACCACCGCCGAAGTCTGATAGTGACTCAAATTCGAATTCGAATGATATTGATGTGGTTGTTGTATAGAATCATTACCGTTATTCGATTGTTGGTATATCTGATTTTTCGATTGACTGCGAAAATGCAAATTGGCAACACTATAATGATCAATACTATCAATGGTCTTTAGATAGTGTGCACTCAATTGTTTATAGTCATTCGAATCGAGATCATTTATGATCGTGCCCGCATGACGATCGAGTGAATTGAATTTATGATGTGAATGATAGTGATGGTGAGTGGCATAGTGTGATGGTGCATAGTGTTGCTGTTGTTGTGTGTGGTGTGAATTATTTTCGCTCGTTGACGACAGTTTACTTAACATATTCTGCTTATGGCTATTTTTCAGTGGTAATGGTGGTGGTTGTGGTGATTTATTGTTATTTGTGTTACAGGTGGTGGTTGTGGTGGTTATTGTTGTGGTGGAATTATTGGCTGTGGTGATTATTGGTTGTGGTGGTGGTGATGGTGATGGTGGTGGTGGTAGTGGTGGTTGTAGTGGAGGTGGTAGAGGTACAAGCTCCCGCTACGCTACTTGGTGGTTGCCAAATGTACGAAGTACTGGTACACTCTAGAATTCGGAAGAAGATTTCGTGGGTGAGAAGAAGAGACACACACACATAGTATACATATATATAAATGTATTAAGGTATAGTATTAAATAAAATTAATTAAAAATAAAAACGTGTGAGATTTTATTTGTTTTTTTTGTATGATTCTGTGGTGTACTGTGGGTAGAGTGTGTTTCAATCGGGAAGAAGAAAATGTAAACAAGGAAAATTCATATTACCATAGATTAAAATAAAAAAAAAATTGTATTCCTATACAGGCACGATAGGACAGAATGGGTTACAAACAACGATTATATAATTTAGCTAGAATGGTTATAGGTTGTCATTACTGTCATTCAGGAAGTGGTGAGCCGGACTAAAGGATAAACGACTGCGATATTTATTAAGGTGACTAGATTACTATAAAGAGCAGAGATAGAGCTTATTTAAAAGTGCAAATATTATCCGTGTCAGAATTCGGCAAAAAGTCTTGAGCTTTCGCCACTTTAGTGACCATCTTATGACAATCACAATTGAGGCCAAATTCCTCAACATTGCCTTGAATTCCTTTAAAGTTTTGAATGCCCTAAATCTGACGTAAAATTCTTACTAAGCGATTTTTTTTGCCAAAATAGGAATTAGGGAGACGATTTTTGACGGAATAGTTGGTCAGCACAGCCTACACTACTCAAGAAAATACTGTGAGAAAGAATTACGTCAATGAATAGAGGAATAAAATCGAAAAACAAAACCAGGATCTTCGATCTCAATGTCTTAAGAACAGTCCATCAGCTATCGCAGAAGACCAGTGACTGCCAGAAATTTATTAATTATTGTCACGACTAATGTATTGAGCTGCACACGATCAGTAATAGGTTGGCCAACATTACAAACAAGGAAACGAAGCAAAACCAGAAACCGCACTATGAAAGAGGACTAGTACTCTTTGCAACCTCTACGAGTAAAACAGATGGGAGAACGAAGTTAAGGGCCAACAAGAGACTACTCGCCTGATAGCTATGCACGTCGACATTTTTAGATCAGCTGGACATAACTTGATATGTACCAACTCATTTCCAACTTTTAAAAAACACGTTTTAAAAAATTCACCCATTATATATATGAATTGCAACAGTGGCAACTAAAAAGTTCACCAGACAATGAATGCAATAAATCTGGAGAAGAAATAACCGCGCACTGGACAGGTCGGAGATATGATTAGTCGATCTATCTCAATCGATTCCTTACCGGACACAGAAACTCCAAAGATATTCTTCCCAGAATGGGCATTATAGCCTAGCACTACCTTTTTGCTTTTCCTCTTCTCATTCGTTACATAAAAACCATCAAATTGGCCCAAAAAATCTTTAATATTCGTTGAAATGTCCTCTTGAATAATCCCATCTTCCAATTTATCCTTGACTATTTATTCCTTTAATGCACTTACGCATCGAAAATACATTTCTACTCAAAACCAAAGATCCTTCCTTTCTATAGAATTCTTCTCCGAGTAGTGCCCACCACTTCTAAATGGCAGATGTCATCTCCCATGCTACCTCTAAGAGTCAAGCACAGGTCTCATGAGCGGGCATTTAAACCTTGTTAGCCTTTCGAACTTGTCGTATCTTTACTAGTACCCCGATTGGCATATTTCGCTTGCGGTGTTGTGTTTAGCCTTTATTCCGATTTTCGCAAATGCCAATGCCAATGCGGACACAAGTTGGTCTGTTTGGGAATGTAGGCTGTTTTATGTAGTAAAAATCAAGCACTACCAAATGCCCTCGAACCACAGGGGCCTAATGCAAGATTTCTATCTTACAACGCAAGAACTTATAAAAAATAGTGCCAAGTTGCATCCGTTCATAAAGTGGTGGTAAGTTCTTCACCTTCTTCTTGAGTCTGTTAAGTATGCCAGTAGACCCAAAGGTACCTCGCACCTCATATCAACCCAATCCATTTACGTGATTAAACAAAATTTTACCTAAAATCCATATGCTCTTCTATGCACCTTTCGTTGTACCTTCTAATGAGCTCCAACTTCCACCGCCTTTTGACCAACATGGTCGACTCAACACTCTCAAGACCGAATTGCAAAAACTTTACACCAAGTATTTTCTATAACGAATATAGACGACTTCAGGGTGGACCTTCTGAATTCCATTTCCCCCCACGAACCATTAGTGGAAATCAAATTATCCACATTCCTAGAGTTAAGTACGCAGTTTCAACTTTGAAAAAAAAAACTATCCACTTTTTGGAAGCTCAACCAAAAGTAGAAAAAGAGACTATCAAATTAAAAAGGAAATATTTCCAGGAATGTTCTCCCCTGCAGCTAATTTCGTTCGTTCATCCTAAACCAAAAACCATTTCACAACGAATGGAAAACATTTCCTCCTCATCCTCATCACTTGAATTACCACCAACTTTGTAACCCTTTTGCAACTTCATGCCGCCCCCTTCGCTGGCAAATCAAGAAGGATCAAAACTGTAGCAAAAAACCATAAAAAAAAAAATATGCTAATCGTGACCGCTGAAAATTAAAAGGATTATTAGCCATGGGAATTCAAAATTACATCACAAGACTGTTGCTCCGCCACAGTGGCGAAAAGATTGCCTCACCTCACACAGTCAACCCCTTTCTTCAGACATATAGCTTGAGCTTTAAGGTACTTTCGTGTCACAAAACTTTTATGTTTTTCACCTCATGGGAGTAGAAGTGGAATGAAAATAACAACTTACCCACACACAGAGAATTTAAATGCAAAAATGTTGGAGTATTTCGGAATTTCTTAAGCTCTCCCTCTTCTGCCTTAGAGAACCCATTTTATTCGTCTACTTAAGTGCTTGTAGAGGGTAAAGTATGCAATTGTAGAAATGAGTTTGAGAAGTTTTTACTTTTCTCTCTCTCTCTCTCTCACTTTTACGAAAATTGATAGAAACAATTTTATTAACAAAAAAAAAAAAAAAAAGAAACGCAACAGAAAATAAACCCCTTTACCCTTGGGAGGGGTAGAAAAAAAAACTTTTAATGTCGGTTTTTACATTTTCTTCTTCGCCGAGAGTTGTGTATGTCTTCAATTTGTAAAACATGGAAAATTATATAAAAGTATTTTTTATGACTTGTTTGGATGGGAATTGTTAAAAAAAAAACAAAAATTTAAGGAAGTAAGTATACAACGAAAAAATAGAAATAAAACTCTTTTAGTTCTCTAAATTGTTTGGAGTTTGTCTATTTTTGTCTGTCGTTATTATATACTCTTCGGTTCTTGAGTAATACTTTTTGAAACACTTCTAAGGGTTCGAAAATAATATTTAAATCTTGAACAAAATTAAGCATTTTTTTTTAAATTTAAAATAAAACAAAGTTGAAATTAAACCTTCATCTATTGTGGTGAGAAAGGATAGGTTTTGCTGTTGTAGGTTTGGTAAATATTTTAATAAGTTTATTTTTATTATTAATTAAAATAAACGGTCGCCATTTTGATAAACTTTACATCCTAACTTATTTTTTTAGTTAATTACTTACCACAAAAAAACATATTTATCCCAATTAATTATGTGCCATTTTTTAATAAACTCTTGTACAAATGTGTCCATGTTATTTGCGTCTTCAATATTTTTCCAAAATCTGACTTACCTGTATTTGTCTGTGGGACTTTTCTCTATAACTTCTTGCGAGTTCGAGTTTTTGACTGATAGGTAGCTGAAATTATGTTTCTACATAAACTCGGTTTGTGTACTGAAAAAAAAAACTGATTTCTCTGATTTTGGCAATTCAACCTTTAAAGGGGTAAAAGGGGGCTCAAAGTTTGTATAGGAACATTTTTATACTTCATTTGATCGACTTCAAACTCGGTTTGTGAACTCTATATTAGAAATAAAGATAATTGATTTTTCCAATAATGGAAATTTTGATTGGGTCCCGAGTTATTGGCGATTACCCCTTTTAGGGGGGCCCATTTCTTAACTCACGAACCGTTCGTCGTATCAAGTTGAAACTTTGTAATGCGTCCCAAGCATTCAAGTTCAAGATACTAACTCCTGCTTAGCAAAGCCGCGGCAAATGCCCATTAAAAGAATTCTAATCAAATCCCAATGTTGTTCACATCAGTTAATTTATTTTGAAGATAAACTTGCCCTCTCTATATACATTGAAGGATTGTGACAATAGGAGGTAGTTATTTAACGAAAGGGCTGCCTAATAATGTACTCGATGCATAACATGGGACCACAAACTTACACACGTAGGAAATGACCTAAATAAGGAAAAAATCTGTCTTAAGGACTTGGTCCAGATTCTTCGGCAAAATAAATTGGGATCTTCGTTCAAAAATCATTTAGCAATCATTACTTATAGTCAGTTTATGTGGTGGAAAAAATGGCAAATAAAACCTAAATTTAAAGAACCCTTTAAAATACACTAAGACTGGCAGTGGTGTATATATTTGTATCAGGTTTACTAGTTCAGCTTTACATATATGACTTAAGAAGACTACCGCAGCCAGCGCTGTAAAATTCCACATCGTTAAAAAAATTCAAATCAGGTGATCTTAAGGGTCACATGAAGATCCTAAGCCTAAAGAATATTTTGTCAAACCCTTCAATTTAAGTGACATGCTGTCAAAATCCAATACCCTTTGATTGCACAAAATATCCATCTAGGACTGATCTGTGTGGAAGACTGGGGTCACCCCTGGCTAGATCAATACCAAATCGTGTTGAGGCAGGTTTCATGGATCAGTGCCTAGTGGGTCTCACTGCAATATTTTAGTCCACCTTAGACAATAAAAAAAAAATTTAAGGTTACTCTACAACGACTTCAGAGGGAGCATTGGAGGGAATTTTGGAGTATACATCAGAAGTCAGTAGACAACAAACAAATGTCTGCGGAGATCCAGTCTCCAAGATCGGAATCATTCGCAATTGAATCAGTATTCAGTAACCGCTTTCTATAGAAAACTATCTGCTAGGTTCCACATTTCACTTTCACTCGAAATGAAATCGGAAATGAATTTTTGTGTTCGATTTCGATTTTAACATTTTCGAAATTAAGACAAAGTGAAATTGTGATTTCGAAAAATTTTCGGAGTTTCCGAATCGCTCGAAATGCAAACGAATTCATTCGATTTGCAATCTCGATTTCAATCTAGCTGAATAAGACAGGGGTTCCCAATCTCTCGGTAGAAAGGTTGAAATATTTTTGCGACGCCCTTCTGAAAGCAGAGCTAAGTGAAGTTGATCTTACTAAAGATTCACTAAAGGGTAAATGTTAAAATATCGTCGTCCCATATTTATGACAATTTTGCTTTGCTACCCGCATTCATCCAAAAATGCGCCTCGTCGGTAATTATGATTTTTCGTCAAAAATTGAAGTTTTCTTCCAAACGTCCCGAAGCCAAGTCAGCGAACTAACGGCTGTCTATGTTCATAAACTTTGAGCTCCTGGGTTAGTTGGATCTTGTACTGGCGTAAGCCCAAGTTCCGATGCGATATTCGCCAAGTTGGAATCTGCGAAAGGCCGATTTCTTATGCACGTCGAATTGACTGCCTCGAGTTCTCCTGTCGACGAATCTGGCTGGCAATGACCCATACCAATTGAAAAACCCTTATTTAATTTTAAATGCCAGGTAAATACGAGTGACAGTCACAAAGCAATTCTGACTGAAAATACGGGAAACACAAACGCGCTTAATATTCGACTATTGGATTTCGCTTCGATCTTGCTCTTAGTATTCGTAAAGAGAAACGTTCCTGTGTTCGGAGTCTTACAGCAGTGAAAAAATAAAACTTGCAGTTTCCCTAGTTTAGGAGATCGAACTTCAGTAATCTGAATCACCATTCTCAAGGACCTTCTTTGGTGAGCTACATTTTTCTCCTTACATACTGAAAAACAGCTTGCAAAAGCAAATGGATTCAGGATATGATTCGATTAGGTATAAGAAATCCTCATTCCGCTTCCAGTAGACGTGGAAAATTCCTAACATCACAATTAATATCCGGGAGCTATGTAAGCTAAAATTATATGTAAACACAAGACTGCCATTCATACAAAAACATCGCAGCTACATTTACACACTCGTGGAAGTTTTCCTCATTTATATAATAATAAAAAAATAAATTTAACAGATCAACAATCCAAATCACGTAGTGCTTAATCAGCAACATACCTACTTCGCTGACTTCTTTGTTCAACAATCTAATTGGCTTCTTCTATATCCATATACCTACTTGAACTTTTATTTATATATGCAAATTATTCAAGAGACTTTTTCGCCTCGCTTCCTGATTTAGCGATTTAATTTCATGCTCACCGGACTACGTGTATACACAAATAAGCAATCAAAACTTTGGCAAGAGAAATTAACTACATATACCGAAGCTCATTTGGTTTTTGGAATATTGTGCCCCACCACAATATCATTAAACACTATATAAAAGTAGGTCCGGAAAATTTTCAAACTCGAAATTGAACTCATAAAACTGCAACTGGTCAAAAAGTACCACGAACTTAATCAAAGCAATCACATTCGTTTCCCACAACCAACTAATGTTGCACACCTAATTATAAAAAAGAGCTCCTTTTCAAATGGTAGTTGTTATCAGAGTCCACTTAAAAAAAAACAATATTGCTACTGTCCTTTAAAATATGTCTGCAAAAAAAAAAAAAAAAAAAAAAAAACTGCTTTCTGACAGCGCGGAGACATTATTATTAAGCTGATAGAGGAAACACAAACTTCAACATGGCGACAGGACATCCCGCAAAAGAGTTGATGAAAAGGCTTCCCCGTTGAAGTTGCTCTCTCTGGCTGTGTGTCGGTGGCAGGCTAACATGTCACGTCGTCGCCTTTAATATGCTTTCCAATAAATTATTAAGTCTAGCTTTCCATTTGAACGAATGACACTCTGTCCATAGTGTACCGTCTGCTCTACACCAGGGATTGGGAAAGAATTGCAACCCATGATGAGTGTGTACGTCCTTCAGGACATTTTATTTATTTTTTTATACCCTCCACAGGAAGGTATATTCACTTTGCCATTACGTTTGTAACGCCAAGAAGGATTCACCGGAGACCCTATAAAGTATATATATTCTGAATCAGGATCACATTCTGAATCGATTTAGCCATGTCCGTCTGTCTGTCTGTCTGTCTGTCTGTCTGTCTGTCTGTCTGTCTGTCTGTCTGTCTGTCTGTCTGTCTGTCTGTCTGTCTGTCTGTCTGTCTGTCTGTCTGTCTGTCTGTCTGTCTGTCTGTCTGTCTGTCTGTCTGTCTGTCTGTCTGTCTGTCTGTCTGTCTGTCTGTCTGTCTGTCTGTCTGTCTGTCTGTCTGTCTGTCTGTCTGTCTGTCTGTCTGTCTGTCTGTCTGTCTGTCTGTCTGTCTGTCTGTCTGTCTGTCTGTCTGTCTGTCTGTCTGTCTGTCTGTCTGTCTGTCTGTCTGTCTGTTGAAAGCACGATAGCGTCCAAACGAATTGACCTGGGCGATTGAAATTTGGTGAGAGGACTTCTTTTTACCGTCGTCAGGTTGGTATTGAAAATGGGCTATGTCGGTCAAGTAGTTCTGGTACCTCCCATACAAAACCATTAGTAGACCCATGTGTCTCTCCGCCTGTTGAAATCACGATAGCGTCCAAACGAATAGACCTAGGCGACTGAAATTGAGTGACAGGTCTTATTTTTACGGTTGTCAGGTTGGTATTAAAAATGATCCATGTCGGTCAAGTAGTTCTGCTACCTCCCATACAAAGCCAATATTCGACTCATGTATCTCTCTGTCTGTTGAAAACACCTTAGCGTCCAAACGAATCGACTTAGGTGAATGAAATTTTATGAAAGGACTTTTTTTAACCGTCGTCAGGTTGGTATTGAAAATTGTCTATGTCGGTAAAGTAGTTCTGCTACCTCCCATACAAAACTAATGTTAGACACATACTAACTCGCGTGGCAAACATTTTGAAGGACTTTTATTCAGTGGAGGGTATCAAAGCATCGGCCAGGCCGATGATAACACTTTTACTTGTTTTTAATTAATTACTTCCTGTAGCAAAAGAGAGAATTTTCTCGCACACGCAGTGCTGGTCTTTCAGAGTTTTTCGTGGACAACTTTGATCCTTTTTGCTGGAATCACTTTGCCTTCTGTGAAATCTTGTTAATAAAGTGTAAGTAAGTTTTCGCAGCTTAATTACATTTTTCTTTATATTACAAGTTCGTCGGGAAATATGTTTCAGGTCATTCTTAAGTATTATATTAATTAAAAGTAGACATACAGGAATAAGTTTGGGAAGCGGTAGAAATTGGAAAAACTCGTTCTATTAGTGGTTAATGTGCTAGAAACATTAACCACTAAGACCCTACGAGTACAGTCGATTTTAGATGTGATAGAAGCTTTCCATTCGTTTCAAAAATAGAAACTCACACAAACGAATTGTTGCGAGAAGCTAGGCCTAGGGTGTCTACCGCCTGTTGCGCCACCTATTTATTTATTTATTTTTTTTAAGCTTCAATAATTGTTTGCCAAGTTCATATTTGATTCCGTCGGAAACACAAGCTTGTGGTATCTTTATATTCCTGCCTGTAAAACACATTGGGTTTCAGAAAGATTTAAAATTAAAACCTTGCACTGTTTAGCTTTCTAGCTATCAGTTCCGATTTTTTTCTGTATGATGCGCTGTAGCTATTACAATCAACTGCCCATTATTTGTTGTAAATAATAATTAACAAGTGATCAGAGAGATATACATAAGGTACGTGTAGAGGTCGGCGTACTGCGCTCAGTAATAAGCGGCACAAAAGGCAGATTAATCTTTCGTCCCTATACACACAAATCGAAACGAGCCCCTGTCGAAGAAAAATTTTATTTACTTGGATTGGAAAACGAATAAGTGCGGTCGACATATGACGATGATGAAGGCAGGGTTTCTGAGGTATGCGAGTTGTTACAATTAAAATCCTATCACTCTTAATGAAAGACTATATTAATAGCGTATCAATCTTCATGAACGACATGCAAAAGGGTCTAAGGATTCTAATTGTTACAACGGTTTGACGAATCAATTTAAATCTTGCCTTATTTTAAAGCTTAGAAACAAGATATCCTTCAAATACCCTCAATACCCTTAAATACCCACTACGGAATTTCTTACACTTACGAATTGCCTTCAATTTTTGACCACCTAGAGAGCAGACTTTGAATAGAACTAACCTCAAAGTTGTTTTTAATTTATTTAATATTTTTGAATTATTTATAAATTGCCACGAAATGTCAAATGTTGCACTCAATATGTTGGCAGTGAGAAAAAAATAGGTGTGTTTTTTTGAAACCTCGCCAACCACCAGTTCATTTGCACAATTATTTTGATAGCAAGTTGAAGCCAACCGAATTTTAATATCGCCAAGTTGGTACACATGATTTCCTTAGTGCATGGACAGACGATTATGGGCATGACATGCACCTTTTGCGTTGTTTTTTATTTTGCAGGTGTCAGTGGAATTTCGCATTACCACCACCTGTTAGTGAAATCCTAGACAGTAGCTCTCCTTTTGAAGAGGAAATCAAGAGTTGAAGCCATCAGAAGTTTCATGTGAAATGTGCCTCTATTGGCTGGCGAGGTTTTAGAAAAACACGCCTACTAATTAAATTAGGAACCGAGGAACCTCATACCTCTTACCTACATCATTCCGCGGTACTACTAATCATTTCTAGTGTCCAGGCTAACTTTTACACAATGGCGAAAATTCCCATGAAAAATGTACCATTGTGACCGTCAAAATATTTAAGTTAAAGATTAAAAATGATTATTGGTAAGGCTCATTGTCTTTAATGTTCAATCGAGCTTTTTGACCATAATGCCAAGCGGTACATCTTATCCATGTATATCTCATGCCCCTACAACTCACCTATGAGAAAACTGACCATTGGTCATTTCATCCGTCTTCATTTTAAGGGTTGGTGGCTCGCTTCGTTCGCGACAAAGCGTTTAAACTATAATATAGTATACCATTTTCAAATATCAACCTGTACTATTCGACCCACATTTTTGGTTAAATCGTTATTCTTATGCAACAATTAAAAATATATAAAATGACCATGGATGAGTTGTCCTCAAGTTCAGTTGTCTTACAGATGAGTTGTATATTTATGTGATTTCAATGGATGACTTGGTTGTAGATGAGTTGCGGGGTCATTCAGAGAATTCACAGTACCACAGCTTCGATTCTTGGAACCCAAAAATCTGCAATTTTATTCATCATCGTTCAAAAAATATTTTATTTCAAAAATCAGAGTCAACTTAATGGTTTTACAGAACTCAATCGATGTAATGTTCTGCGCTGGCCGTGGAATGTCAGCTTGCTTTAGATTTTGTGTGTGCTACACCTTATTCACTCATTGGGATGAAGGAACGTTCAAAAATTTAATAGGCACTTCAAAGCGAGCTGTAGGAAATACCCAATTGCTTAGCGTGGTAAAAAATTGACAATTACGGATCAATTACGGCCATTGAAACACAAAACCACTGTACCTGCGGCGTACTTTCTTTATGACATAATCAGTTTTGATATTGTGTAATTGTACCTTAGAATTAATAAGAATATGCAATACCTACAAATTAGAGCGACATTTAGCTTTACTTCACAACTGAAAGTATGCAATGGAAAAATTACATCAACCAGTGTGACCGCATGCCCTTAAGAATGCCATGAAAATGTATATAAAATATATGCAGTGCAATTTACGTTGCATAATTATTTGGCTTGTTGCATGGTTATTTGGCTTGTCTGCGTCGCGATAGATATACTACTTTTCAGACAGACATATTACATAATCTTAACCGTGAATCTTGGCATTCACGTATTTTTGTTGTTGTTCCGATATGAATATTAAGCTGTCGCCACATTTCAGCCCAATCATCGTGGACGAACAAAATTCAGATATATACAAATCCAAGGACACCATAACATTAAATCAGCGTTCGTTATTACATCAGACTCAATTTTAGCACTGTAAGTTTTAACATTCATTTCGCCAAATATAGGACTTCGAGTCCATAACAGTTTTTAATGATTTTCCTCCAAAGCGAATTAAAATCTACCACTCAGGCTATAAAAGCTCCTACGAAAGAAAAATGATTTCTCAACCTCATTTTCAATTCTCAGCGTTTTTGTGTAGGTATATTCTCTCAATCAATTCCTCACCCGCGTAAATGTTTCCCACTACGGCCATCCCCAGTATAACGATGTACGAAGGAAGATGAAAATTAACGATTTTGCAAGGAAGGATGAATAATATAATTTCGTTATAATTTTGTGGGTGATCGCATTTGAAGTTAAAAAGAGAATTGCACTCCTTCCTCCAAGGCGAGGATGTACACGAGTCACAAAAAAAAAGGATATCAAGCGGTAAATTCTTATTTAAATTTTATTACCAGTGGGGAAAATGTGTTAATCATTTAATTTGTTGGTTTGGTTGGACCTTTCATTATAATATTTCTGTCCTTCTCATTTTCTCTCTCTCTTTGTTGGATTCGCACAGCTTATTGCGTGATATCTTCATTAGTTTAGTTCTCACAGTGTTACTAACCGTTTTATCTACCCAATGTTGCTGTTAATAGAAGTTAATGAGCTGGGAATTTATTGGGTCGATCCTTGTCCACTGCTCGGACAGGATGGTTAAATTATTAAAGTCATTAAATTGGTGATTTCAATGCTGTTTAATGGAAATGCTTTTCGCGCCGCAAATTTACCCTCACTCAGCATTGAGTTGCAGAAAAAAAAGGATTCCAATGAGTTTTTAAGGAGCAAATTTATTGGGTGGTTAATTGGTCGGCTTGGCTTAGCAAAGAGCTGATGCTGGAAAAGATGGATTAGAGGTCTTTAGGGTTATTGTAAAATGTGTGTGAAAATTTGTGCGTATTTATACATTTTCTTTAATGGTTTCATTTCAACAGCTAAGGGATGGTGATTAAAGATGTAGGCGTTGATTTGTGTAGGTATGTAGTGTGGTTTAGGTGTTTTTATGATGTTTGGGTCGATTTTGCTGATTAGGCGATAGTCACAATAAGCCACGGATCCCAATGCTGCCAATTCCACGAGCAGGTGGTCTAAATGTCACCCTATCGCCTTGCCCAAGTCGCCTTGTGCCAGCTGATAGTTAAGAAAGGCTTCTTTGAGCAGAAATTCGTCTTCGATGCCACTCTTGTCGTCGTCGTTTTTGAACTGATCTGAGACTCTCATATTTTTAGTAACGCGGATATTTTAGAACCGAATCCGCTAAGCTAAGCTAACAATTTTACAAGCTCAAACTGAGTTTTCGAAGTAGTTGACTATCTGTATCCAGTCCCTGGTTCTGGTATTTGTTGTTAATTATCGTTTCAGCAAAGAACTAGCTTTATCTACTCAAAAACGCCGGTGGTATCTGAGCAAGTGTTTTAAGCCGCTGGCGCTGATGGTGTCTTGGATTTTTTAAGCTAGTGGCTAAAATGGACCCTAATGTTTCGTTCCGCGGAGTAATCGATTTAAATATGGAAGGTCAAAGCAGAAGTGGAAGACCTCTCTATACGTGGCGCGCACGAGTGGACAATTGACTCATAACCTATTTGGATTTTGCTGTGCATTTGGATTGCATTAGGCAGGTATATTCGTTGAGGTTAGGGTACAGTCAGAACCATGCAGCAACCTAACGGACGCAAATATGAGTTTTTGAAATTGTTGACTGTTCAGTATTTAGTTTTTCTAGTCTGCTGCTAATTCTCATAGCGTCAGCCAGGAACTCTCATTTTTGGGGCCACTGACGCATTCAAGCTGAGCTATGGGGTTACTCAACGTAAGCTGGTCCCAAAAACACAGCTTTGCTTATTATTAAGTTTCTGATTTTTGGTGTCTAAACCTATACTTATCGTTTCATATCTGAAATGATACGCTAATTGTGTCTGAAGGGGATTTTTGTAAATATGTATATCCTTTAATTGCCAATAATTAGGTAGAACTTGTGGCGGGTTGTTTGCTTTCTTGTCGACGTTAACTGGCACACTATTGCTCACAATTTCAGTTCTTTCAACTAGATCATTCCATAACTCAATATACAAAATGCTTTCTAATAAAAATGGCGCCCAACACCAGGCTTAAACAGCTACATTGCTATCAAACAAATCAACGCAGTGGCTGTTCCAAAAGATTGAGGAGCATGGATCTAAGAAGCTTACTGAGTTAGTTGTTAGAACATGAATTAGTAACCTGCTTCGGAGATTCGTGATATTGAGTCACACGTTGGGCGCCACTATTATTAATTTGATTGGCATATATTCGCACAAACATTCGTTTGGTTTGAATTAAATTTTTGGGATGAATAGAACGGAACTGCAAATTTTAAACGTACCTATTCAAACGAAATTTTCTGCACCCGGGTGTTTGTTCAGAAAATATGGGACAACGGAAAAAGCTCTGCATTTTTCGCGATTTGATTATGATACTGCCATATAAGGATATATCTCATAAATACCTAAACTATAGTAACACCACCTCATGTCTCTGATAAAGAATTGTAACCGCTTTTATGATACTACCAAAACTGATGAGTGATGACCATGCGAAATTAATATTTCAACTATATACCTGAACCACAAAATTATTCATAGCCCATGAAAACTCAATAAGTGTCCCGTTGAGTAACTTTTTCAAATTTGTCACAACACCAATCTTGACTAAGCGACACCTTTTCACCCCAACGAATAGCGAACATTATTCTGCACCAACTACCTAGCAAACTACTACTCCATTATAAACGTGCTCTCTGCTTGCGGTCCCCAAGCAACAGCAAGCAGCTCCAACACCCGAGTGACATTTTCTCATCCCTTCACAGTTAATCATCTCCATATAGAACCACCCACAGAGCACCTCAAGCTATGCACTTCCTCAAGCACGACTAAAAGGTCCTTAAACCTTATTTGAAGTTCCCTAGCCCCCACCGCAGCAGTCAGGAGGACACTCGCCATTCTAATGAAATATGAAATCCGTTAGTGGGTGTAATAACCAGAAAAGAAAACTGAATTTAAAAATGAAGAAACCAAATCAGATGAGCTATATACCGAAGAAACAGCCCCAGGGCGAATGACGAGGACACACATAATGCTTAAAAAAACTAGATCCTTTGGCACAAATTTACTTCTTTTATTAATGATTTTCGTCACGAAAGTCGAAAGCAGCAACGGAATAGGAGAGCAAAAAAAAAAAGAAACTGAATCTCTGCAGGCGGTTGGTAGTACCAATTCTAGAATAAGGATCACGATGATGATGATGATGACTGTGATGACGTTGTTACGGCAAAAAAAGGCAAAGGCAAGCACAATAAAGGACGCATGGTGATTTTCTGTATTCGACGACGGTAAATACAATGTATGCAAACAGTTTGTGTATTTTTTTTCCCCCAGTCCGCCATCCACCTCTTGGTTGTTCTTCCTGTGTTATCCTTGGTGTGGCATTTGACTTTTAAACGAAGCTGGAAGAACTTTTCTTAAAGTACGAGCATTAGGAGGGAAAGAAAATCGCTTTCAATAAATTTTGCCCGCTGCTGCTGGGTTGGTGTTGTTTCAGTAAGGACTTTCACACACTGAAGCGCTTTCAATTTATGAAAGAACGAAGTAAATGAAGGGGAGTTTAGTATACGGGCCGCGTGGCTCTCGGTCGCCGCGCCTTGTTCTGGCGGTGATGGTAAAATAATTTCACCATTAAATGCTTCGGATGATGGGTCCGCGTAATTGCACTATTAAAATATAGGACGTGCTATGCAAACGCTATGATTATGGTTGTGTTTTTCGTCATTTTTTCCACTTGAATTTTTTTTTATTTTTGCTTATATTCACTTTCAGTGAAGGGAAGTCAAGCCTAGTGCGCGCTTTTGAGACCACCATTAGTCGTTCGTTTTTTTTTTTTTTTTGATATAATGATGAACGTTACGTTAACTTGGAGGGTTTCGCACAAAGAAAAGTTATTTATTTAGTTTTGAATGGAATTTCCGAAATAATTTGATGGTCAGTCGAGGGATGATGGAAGTTAAGAATGGCCTTCTTTTTTGGAAAAAAAGTCGCTGGTTATTGTCAGTTTAATAAAATTCTTTTGGGGCTAGTGGACTTTGTAATCCAGTTGAACGGAATTGTTTAGCTGTGAGGCTTCGGAATCACATGAACCTTTCGCAGCCTTGTGTGATGCATTTGGAACAAAGGCCTTTAAGGATCTTCAATACGGGTCTAGGTGTTGGAATTGATATGGCGGCTAAAGGGAACTTATTAGAAGCTCTCATATCCTCGACGCGTGTTTCTGATTTCGGAAAATGCTGGTAAGTGGGGTACATTTGGGCATGCCTCTCCTAGTTGATATATACTGATATATACTGATATGATGATATACTGATATATAAAATGTTTTGCGACACAGCAGAGACCCTCTAAACTGCGCCAACTATAGAGGCATCAGCCTCCTCAACATTGAATATAAGTTGTCAAGTATTAGCTGAGAAGCGACAAAAATAGGTTTAGTGGTGAATAAGGACAAAACAAAATACATGCTGTCAACAAGATGGGACACACAACATCCAAGAATCGGACAGAATGTCACGATAGACAGCTTCAACTTTAAGGTGGTTTGAGACTTGTCTACATCGGCTCCGCTATAAACTCTGACAATGACACCACAGCAGAAATCAAACGAAGAGTTGCACTTGCCAACCGCTGTTTCTTTGGCCTAAGAAGGCAACTGACTAGTAGGGCCTTGTCAAGAAACACTAAGGAGACTCTATATAAGACCCTAATCATCCCAGTCCTGCTCTATGCGTGGACGTTAACAAAGGCGGATGAAGATCTTCTTGGTCGTGTCGAACGCAAAGTTCTTCGAGTGATTTTAGTGTCGTTTGCCTTGACGGGCTTTGGAGGGGGAGATTTAACAGCGAACTCTACGAGCCGTACAGCGACATCGCCTTAGTCAGAAAAGTACGCATCACGCGATAAAGACGGATGGGACATGTAGAGCGTATGTACACCAACGGTCCCGCCTGAAGAGCCTTCGATTCCAACCCAGAGGAATAATGCAGTAGCGGAAGACCTCGCCTTATGTGACGCGCACAAGTGGAAGGGAACCTCAACCAACTTGGAGTGCGCAACTGGAGGCGGCTAGCCAAAGATCGGGCTAACTAGAAAAGCGTGTTGGTTGTCTAAGTAGGTATAAGTAAGACCCAACGCCAAGCTCCGTATATAGATATGTTAAATGTTGACAACGCCTATGACCGGTCATCCTGACTTTAGTAGGTTACATCACCTGTTTTCGGGTCTCTCCAGCTGCGCTGTCGATAAATGAGAAGGGGCCAAAACTGGATGACATCTTCTTGCCATAACTTCAGAAGACTTTAATAATGTCAAATACATTCTTGAAATTATTCTGGGGAGCTGTTTAGCACTGGGCACAACCGCGTGCGGATCTTTCACATACTCCCCAAAGACATCTTTATTTTTAAAGCTCCTGATCTTGACATTACTGCCTAGCATATAGGGAAAGTCGAACGAAACTGCTTTGCAATCTATTGTGAGTTGGCTGGAGATTTTGTATCTATAAGGCAATCATAATCATCCAAGGCTGTATGGCGCAAAGCAACGACTTTAACGAAGGTCGATGCAGATAGACTTGTTTTTATTTTTAACGCAAGTTCTTTGAGCGATTAGCTTTAGAGAATCAGTTTTAATAGCGAACTCTACCAGCTCTACTTCTACAGTGACATCGACCTTCTCAGAAAAGTGAATCAGTCGTCTCAAATAATTGGGACATTTAGAGTGAAAGATTACTAAGGTTCCGACTAAAGAGTCTTCCATCGGATGGACTAGGACTGGGTATGCTTTGCAATAAGGGGCGTGTCGTGTATGCTTTGGAAAGTTTCAACAATCTTCAAGCGAAAAATTTAGATAGATACAGATTTCCACTTAGCGAAAGCAACGACTTTAACGAAGGTCGATGCAGCTAGACTTGTTTTTATTTTTAACGCAAGTTCTTTGAGCGAGATCTGTGGAGATCTGTATAATGATTGAGAGCTGAGGCATTGGTTCACTCTGTGCAGTAGCGTCGCCTTGGGACTGGGACTGGGTGTGCGAATATTAGAATTTCCGTGAACCGAGAGCTTCGACATATTGGTTCAATAAGAAAAAAAATTCATTGCTATTAGAAATTAGGTTAACAATTTTCTTTAAGTTGTACATTCTCACCATCCATGATTCTGTATAAGGGTAAAAATATGCCCTTCCACCCTGTGAGCCAGGAATCCCCAGAACCCACAGATGTAGTGGGCAGAAGAGTGTCCATTCGACTTCTGCGAGGTTGGCATGCTAGCTTCGCGCGTGAATAAGTCCGAGAAATTCGCTTGAATACGCATTCGGAAAGGCGGTCGAACAGGTTAGTTTATAACCAAGAAAGATAAAAAAATCCGAAACGTCTGTCAGAAATTGATGACAACTTCCGAGCTAGACTTGTTTTAGTCCTTAATCCGTTCATTCGAAGTTGTTTAGCAAAAAGATCACGCTTCCAAAAGAAATGGAAGACTTCTTATTTAAGTTCACTGACCCTATTTGCAAGAAATTTCCTAAACAAAGCTTAGAAGTCTTCAAACTAGAGATTAACCTTTTTTATTACGAGCTAAAGTTTTCTTTGCTTCAAAAGCTTTTAGATTTTATATTGTTATAGTTACATCGAATACATAATTGCTAAAACCCTTTACTATTGTTACCCTTACCAGAGACATCGTCCTTATTAGAGTTTACTTTAAATTGTTAAGCGTTTTCTTTCCCAAAGTCCAAACTCTCTATTTGATTTGAAATTCTTTTAATGTATTTTTGACATTTTTTTTTACTTATTACGTGCTCCATGAGAACCTGTCCGTAAATTTTCGTCGCTAACGACAAACTTTGAGGTAGGTACCTCTATACCTTACCTGCTTTTGTCAAAAAGTAAGAAGAAAGAAAGAAAAAAAAAACCCATCTCTCTGTACAAATACAAGTACTCACGCAAAGTTCTTCTTAGGGCGGAAAAGGACCTTAACTTGAATTCAAATCGCAACGGAGCGGTAAAACGTGATTTCTTGTATTCACTTGGGCGTGTGTGCACTTTAATGATGGTAAATTAGCTAAGGAAGCACTTAACTTGGCAAAAAGTAAATTTATACACATGAAACGTTTCGTAATAAAATTATCATTTTGGACTAACTTTTTCTCCGTTGAGGTATTTCCAAAAGGTGACCCGCAGTAATTTATTTCTCAGATGGTGGACTATAATCGATTTTAAATGTTGCGTGCAGGGGTGTAGGGTTAGTGGAACAGTTTTCCATACTAAATGGTCAATTTGTTAAACGTAGACGTCACAATGAACGGAAATGTTGCATGCTTTGGGGTGATTAGTATAATGTAATTTTCAAAAGGATTTGTGCAGATTTTTCGGGGTGGTTTGCATGATAGCCAGAATTTGGCTTTATGAATTTGCCTGAACGACGATTTAATCAGTTTGCATTATACAGGGCGTCACAAATTTGTCCTGGGATAATCAAATTAAATGAATGATACTATAAAGCAAACGGGCTTCACGCATACCATATTGATTGTTTTATAGTAGGTACTAACGGATGAGGTTGCATTTTTTTCAAGACTTGATGGGTGAAGGTTTTGGCAGGGGACTTTGAGTTTATGCAAACTTTTGGACAGTTTTTTTGATTTGGCTGACTTTTTTTATACAAATTTGTTCAGCATATCCGCGTGGGAGGCTATTTATTCCAATTCAACAAGTTTGATGTTGTGGTGGGCGGCTGTTGATTGAAACTACTAACAGCTCAAAATTGGGTTCAAGATTTAAGTGGCAGCAGTGTCATCAAGTAAGGATGAAATAATCCTATTGCTTGTAAAGGTAGAGCTTAGCTGTTATTGAAATTTATTCAAACTCTGTTTTTTACGATTGTTTTTCTATACAAAAACATGTCATGTATTTGTCCTATTGATCACAGTCCTTAGAAATGTTTTTTTACGAACTTACCAAAAACTCGTCGTCTTCCTTTATTAAAGATGAACTGCTATAATTTATTCTTTGTTAAAATGCCAAAGTAATTTTTTCAAGTGCAATCGTGTACAATTTTTAGTACTGAAATGGAGAAAGGCCTAAAATTTCTCTCATACAAGCTGAAATCTAATTTGTTTCTAAAGCAATGTAAGTATACTTTAGGAATACTAGATTTTCTTACAAAACTATGGCACTCATTAACGCTTACACTTAAAAAAATTCAGAAAAAAAATATTATAAATTTTTGTAAAATTTTCTTAATTTAATTTTCTAACATCGAATACTTACTTTAATGTGTTAAAAAAATGGCGACCGTTTATTTTAAATGTTCAAAATAAAATTTTCATATTTATGTCCTAAAATTCAAGAACAATAACTCATAAAGTGCAGGACAGTGTTAATCCCCTTGATATTTTCGTCATCTTCATAAATAAAAAACTTAAAATCTTCTTATAACCTAAAATTTTCAGATCTAACAAAACAACATTTAGCATGTCACTGGCAAGAGTATTAAAAAAAAGTTTCACTCGTTGTAGAGGAAGGAGCAACAATTTTGCAGAAATCCTTCTATTGCTATAAAAAATGATTTATCCAAAGTAAAAAAGAAAGAAAAATATTTTTTTTTCTTTTATAATGTACGTTCTGGTGCTAACAATTTTCAAGAAAAAACGTTCAGTGCAAGTTGATAGTGAGATTCCATAAAAAAAAATTAACACAAACAAAATGATGTTTTTTTGTAAAACAAAAAAAAAAAAAATATAGGTGAACCAACACAAAAGTGTAACCAACATAAAATTGGCAAAAGAACAACAGAACCAAATGAAAGGTTAATTGAATTAAATTATTATTAAATCAAAGCCGTAATATTAATGTGTACAGTGCATTTAAGTAAAAAAAAAAATCAATAATAGTTAGAGTATATATATCGCTATAATTAAATATATTTATTTCGACTTTTATTTGGTTTTATATATTCATACTCTCACGCAGGCAAATTTATGAATATTTAATGCTAATTTAAACAATAAAAGAAAAACCAACTGAAAATTGTATTTATATGTGGAAGAATAAATTAAAAAGCAGACATCTATATTTATTGAAATTTTAATAGAGTTAGTGGAATGATATTTAACTGGTGTTTTTTTTTTTTTGTTCTGGTTTAAGTGATTTGTTGTATGGGAGTTGCTTTGACTTTAAAATTATTAATATATTTTGAAGAATTATTTTTTATTTATTGCATGAGTTGAGGTACTTTTATTTAATGATTTTCTGGAATGAACTCGCTTGGTTGACTGAAAGGTCAACTCTGGAAAGTTGTATAGACAGACATCTGCAAATGTAAAATCTATAAAGAGCTAGGTTTAAGACAAGTTCAGCTTTAAGTAAGCTGTGTAATGACAAACACGCACACCTTAGTAACACAAGGTGCCCGATTTTATGTGTGTTTAAAAAATTCACCCGTGTACCTAGACTATTTCCTATTGAGGTGGTTCGGAAAGACTAGTTTTTAGGCGCTAAATGAATGCTCGTTTAACAGTCGAGTCGGTCGATTTTCCTTTTCATTTATTAATTGCTCTCTCTTGCAAACTATACCCACACTTTTTCGAGGATTTCGAAAAACTTTCCAACAGGCTTAGAGTTGTAAATGCCTCGAGTTGGCTTGCCAATCCCTAGATTTTCATAGGATCGCATAGTGTAAAAAAAAAAAATTAACAGATGGCGCAACAGGCGTGTAGACACTCAAGACCACTCGTTTCTGGGAGTTCTTATTTTTGGGGCGAATGGAACTACAATTTTAAGCCGAGTTCGAACGGCTGAATTAAGAAGCTTTTTCAGGACAGTTATACTCTCCGAAGTTTGTCAGACGTTCGCGAGAAGTGGCGCAGTGGAAAAAACCTTAAGAAGTAATATGTGTTTTTTCCGGGGATCGAACCTGAGATCTCTCGCACTGTAGTCCACCACACTAACTACTGAGCCACTGTGCCCATTCTTATGGTAAAATGCCAAATTAAAGCGAACACAAATCAGGTATCAACTATCAAACTGGTTGTCGCTGGAAAATATTGCCAATTCGAAAAGCAGACCTTTAGAAAACACTAACGGAAAGATCACATTTTTTAAAATCGGCTTTGAATGAGAAAACGACTTTGGAACATATTATTACAGTTTAGGGTTACTATAACCTTTGAAAAGTTTTTAATTTGCGGCGGGAAAGGAAGACGCCAGAGACCTATCACAAATTTGTATAGCAATAAAAATTGCGTTGTGGTTACTAACCTCTCTGTTCTGTTCAATAATTGGTAGCCTGCTGGACAATGGACATAGCTTAGTTCGCGCAATTGGTAGGCTTTTGGTCAATTGGCAGCGAAATGCAAAACGGACACAAAATGCCTTTTTGAAAACTCAAACAATTAGTTAAATGACTCGTGGTGAGAAATAAGTGGTGTATTTCGCATTGGTGTGTTTTAAAAAAAAATATTTCATAAGCAACAATTTTTTTCTGGCAACTACTTGAGCTTTTTGTCTTTCTTCATTTTTCGAAATTTGAAAAATACAAGTAGGAACTCAATTTTATAAAAAAGTTGTCCGTGTTGTTTTTCTATTATTTTTGGAAGGGGACAGCCTTCTGATAGTTATATTCCATTTTCTTTCTCAGTAAATTTTCTTATCTTATTCAGAAGAAAACCAGACAAATAATATTGAAATATTCTTCAAAATACATTATAATTCTAATTTAAAAAATTGTTGTATTCGTTTTTCATTGATGTATTTAAAATAAAAATAAAAATCCACATAAAAACCAAATTATGTATCTTCAAAGAGGGTGCTCTAAATATTTAAATAAATTCATATATATGTATGTAAGTATATGTATATTATGCATATCTCAAAACGATTTCATATCAAATATATAGTCATATATACGCATTTCTCTTTTCAAAATTCCATTATAATATTTATATAATTCCAAAACTTTGAAAAGAACAACTAATTATGAAACAAAACTTCCACTGGCTGGCTTTCAGTCAAAAAAAAAAGGAAAATACAATGAAGGAACAACAGTGAAAAATTAAATCGAAAATCCTCAAACAAAATTATAATACTAAATTAAACTAAATCGTCCATATACAATTACATTATTTGGAAATATTTCTCATATTAAATGGTAAAGCGTTTATAGAAAAAAATTTAAATCAAACGAAAAAACAAAACATCGACGTTGATCTGCTTTCAAACTTTCAATATTTTTTCATAAAACAAAAATACATTAAGTAAGAGTAAATATATATAAAAATAAAATTAGCATTTAAAACAATCGCTATGGAATAATTATTTACTTTATGTAAGTAAATTAACGTTCTCATATATAGGTATGGCTTGTAAACAGTAAACATGACAAAAAATGGTTCATATATTAGAATTATGATCTCATCATCCTTATGCAATACATCTGTCAGACGAATAAGACAGTTTTTTTTTTTATGTTAAACACTTGTGATTTTTTTTTTTATGTAATTTTCTGATAACCAGCATTTCTAAGAAAAATTAAATCAAAAACAGGAAACAAAAACATCTCCATATTCATATATTCATACCGGGCTAGATGCTTTTACAAGGACAAAAATAAAAAATAAAAAAATCAACGGAAGGACACAAAAAGTCGTATATATGTAAAAACAAACAAACCAAAGGACGGTTCAACACCGACAATCCTTCGGAACAGAAATTTTCATGACAACGGTTTTTCTTTATACAAAATTAATGTTCTTTCTCATTTAAACAATACAGCCAAGTAAATGAAAAAAAAAACTAAGTAAATAAAAACACACATTCCCAAGTCAAGTTTTTTTTTTTTTTTTTTTTTTCAAACTTATATTATTCATAAATTGTTTTCCACATATGTATATATATATAATATCTTTTTAATACAAAAAGAGTTACTAAGTAAATTTATTATTTCTTACAGTTAAAATAAAAAAAAAATAATTAGGTATATATATAGTATTTTTTTTTATACGAAAAGCGTTATAATTATAAAATACAAGGATTTTCTGATAAATATACATTTAAATTATATAAATATTTGGTGAACAGAAAATTCAAAAATTAAAACATTCACTTTGGTTCAAGTACAAATTAATAAATAAAAAAAATACATATTCATTATGCATGAGCAAAAGAAATAAAAAAAAATAAAGACATAAAAAAATTAAATATACTAAATGAAGAAAAATGATTTTAAAATTCAACTTAAATATAAGTTAAGTAAAATAAATAAATACAAACATTCGGTATTTTGGTTGATCTTACAATAATGAGTTGGATTTAATAAATTTTTTTTTATATTTTTTTTTGGCAATAAAATAATTTCTTTGATTGATTTTTTTTTGTTTTGCTTCGTTTTGTGCAAAAAATAGTGCAGTCAACAACACAGAAACATAATTATTACTATTATTTGTATTTTTTTTTTTATTATTATTATTTATTTGTTAGGAATTAAAAGGAAAAACGTTTTATTTTGCAGGGTAACCAAGATGTCCTTGAGTATTATATTCTTGTTTATAAAATAAATTTGTTATCACTTACGCAATCCATGGTTAGTTTTGGCAAACGAAAATTTCAAAACACACAGCAATTTTTGATTTTTGGATTTTTTTTTTTGCTTGGAAGAGGTAACAGAAAGTTGAATGCAAAGTGTAAGAGTACTATAGTGTCTTTGAAGGTGGAGTTGTATGAGTTGAATAAGGTACCTTTTTTCTTTACAGTTAATATCAAAAAAATGTGCTTTAAAAATTTGAAGTATGTTAAGGGTTTTCTGAAAAGATCAAACTTATAATCACATAAATGCACAAAAGAGGGTTAGAGTTTCTCATAAAATGAATGATTTAGGAAACCCAAACTTGAACTTGACATAAGCCAATTACGTATTTAAAACGGGATACCTTATCCTATCGTTGTAGGAATATAATGAGATTTTGACGAACTCGCTATAAGCATTATTCCCCTTCCGCGCTTTATATCAAGCTCCTGTTTGTTGAACGGATAGATTGAGAACTATAGATCCTGCGGTACCACAATTGGCCTACTATACCTAAAGTGTGGCCTGCTACCTGTACCTAACCTAACTGCAGCTGAAACTTCTTCAAAATAGTTTTCAGAATACAAGTGAATGATTGGATCACACGATCACAGAACCTTCTTTTTCACCCAAACTTTACATCTTTGATCAGAGCGGACTCATGCAACTCACAGACTACAACTGCAAGAAACCGATGTACGACTTCGACAAAAATTTTACAGTTTGCATACCGGACAGGCATGCCCGAGTACTGTCATAAAGGTATACCCATCCTTACAGATGGCTCAAGGACGAAGTATGGAACGGGAGCAGGAGTCGACTCAGAAGAACTAAGTATCGTCCATTCATACCGACTGAAAGATCAGTGCAGTGTTTTCCAAACAGAGATCTAGTCGGTTAGGAAAGCAGCTCAAACAAACTGTCTCAGCGAGGGAACTACCAGCAATGGAATTTACCCTCTGTATGGACAGCCATAGCGATTAACTCCAATCTTGTAAACTCCAAATCTGTAAGACAGTGGCAGTGCCTCACGGCATTGAGAGCATTAAACCATGACACAGTAGGTAAGGCTGTGCTGGGTTCCTTGACATGTTGGTGTCGAAGAGAACGAGGCAGCCGATGCGGCTCTGAAAAATGGACATACTATTGGCTGACAGACAAGTATTACCATTACCAGCTTTCAACGCATGAAATGGCGCGAAATTCATTGACAATGTCACATTAAACTTGGCTAAAGAACGATGGAACAGCTCTTTCGGTTGTACTATAACTCGCAGCTTGTGGCCCGCACTAAAAGGTGGCTGCACAGGTGCTTTACCGAGTATGCCGGGCTCTGCTTGATAAACCTCCCCTTGACACCTATATCATGGGTGCTACCATCAAAGCAATCTACCGTCTCAGGCGGGGTGGTTTTTGGTATAATCCACACTGTAGTTTCGATGACTTTGCACGACACTTATCCTACGACCCTAGTTCCGGAACTTCGGCTGTTGTGCAAATTTAGAGTCGACTTTCCTTGCGTTCAGGACTGGCTTCAGGCAGAGTCTGAGCCTGGTTTGGGATGTAGTCGTATTTTCATTGACGGCTCCAAAACTATTCAGGGTCCGGTGCTGGTGTCTTCGTGGAAGTCGACAACATTAGACTTCACTACTCGTTAGGCCAGCATGCCTCTGTTTCCTGATGGCTACCGAATATTTTGTTAGGAATATGTGGCGGGGTCGGAGTATCTGCGTCTGTAGCGACGCTTTAGGCCTTGCTTAACCCTGTAATCCGTTCCAAAATAGTTCGGGAATGCAAGAACTCTTTGAACTCGGTTGCAAGGCTGAACTCTCTGACTCTTGTCTGGGTCTCAGGTCACACTGATATCCGATAAGATTGCTAAGCAAAGCTGAGAGGATAATTTTTCGGGACCAGAACCTGGGCTAGGTCTCCCTGCGTCCTCGGTCAGGGCTTCCATTGACGATTGGGTCTCTAACGAACACAATTGTATATGGCAAGGCCCTACAGGAAGCGGGCAGACTAAACGCATGCTCCCGAAAGTCAGTAGGAAGTATGCGGCATTTGTGCTGTATCTCAGTAGAAATGACTGCAGAAAACTTATTGGCGTTCTTACGGGGCAATTCGCTTTTGCTAAGCATCTTAGTGTGCTAGGCTTTAGTGACACCACTGTCTGCGCCGCTTGTGAAGAGGCCGACGATACTTCGGATCATTTCCTTAGTTATTGTCCTGCCTTTGCTCGGATCAGGTGGCAGATTTTTGACGCTGATGTGGTGAGTGCTGATACAATAAGCTCCTCATCGCTGAAGTGCATTCTCGGCACTCTCCGAAAGTCGAAAAAATTCGAGTAAGATGGGTAATACTGGATTTGCTTCCTGGTAGTACAATGGACCCAAAAAAATGACTATGTATCTTAACAAATGACTTCTGCAGAAGATGCAGAGGTTAAGATGAAATAGAATCGGTGGAACATCTCCTGTTTCACTTGCCCAGCGCTCCAAGTACGCCGCTATTCTTGTATGGGGGCACGGTTCTTCCATGGCTTGTATTTCATAATGTTCTATAAAAGGGTAATCAAATCACAATGTGCCTTAATGGTTGCTAGGTGAAAAATGCATATATTTTAAACTGTCCCTCTAACCTAACCTAACCTAACCAATAACCCCTTTTGACGGCCCTTTAAGAGGTCCTGTCCAACATTTATTCTCAAAGATAGTGCCATTTGATGAATTTAGACTTTTATCTTTGGGGCTACGTTGAATGTCTATCCCAATAAGGCAGCAACAATTGGCGACATTTGGGGGCAACGTCTCGTTCACGGAAGAGTTTCGTTTCTTGGTAACTAGGAAACGTTACTTTCCATACAACAGGCGATCACATTGCCATGTCACCACTGTCATCCTGTGAGATTTTTAAAAAAATGATTTGTTCTTATTTAAGTCATCTATAGCAAACATATCCAAAGCTATGGACTAAATGTATCCGCTGTATGGTCCACCCGTTTAAATAATTTGAGTTCTACTGTTGTCAGTCTTTGCAGAAATAAGTTATATCATAAATTCTACTTCTCAATTAAAATTAGGAAACACAATCATCATTTCTTTCCTTACTTCTCTACACCATCACATCATGAATAAAGAAAGGTTTTTCGTTAGACCCTACTATAGAGTCGAATAGCAGAACAACTATAATAAATAACCAACTTTAAGACCACTCTCAAACCTTAAGAATTAAACGAATTTAGCAAAAACCACAAACTTTCCAACTTATGGCAAAAGCTGCCGTTACCTTCAGGTCTTCGCACTTTGAAAGTCTAAAATTGCACCCCTTTTTATGCGCCATATTAATCCGCAATGTTAACCCCAACATTTTAACCTCCATATATCGCTCCGCAGTAATTCTCATTAAAATCAACAACAGCCTTGAGCTCCTATTAATTCCTAGCACACACACACATACGTACGCTTTAGTGTATATTCCCCTTTAATACAAACTTAGTCCTGCAATAAATTTTGGTACAAATTTAACAGGTTTCGTAGTCCTTTTTGATTGGTTTTTTGTTACGTTTTTTTTTCTCTCTTGCCTGCTCTTAGTTTCCATAGAAGTAAAGGACTCTGTTTATGAAAGGCGAAAATTCACCACTGCACAGTTTCCTCTTAAGCCACTAAGCCTTAAACACTCGCTACTTAGACTTTTGTGGCAAGAGAGACAGAGAGGGTGGAGGGAGGAAGGGAGGATAGCAAAATATTTACGGATTATTTTATTTCAAATACTATACCATGTATCGTCCTGTCCAGTCTACCTCATACATATATGAAGGTCCACACTTTGCTGTTGTTTTAGTGCGGGTTGTGTTCTAGTTCGAGTTCGGTGGTGGTGCCCTAAAAACCACACAATTTGCACACAATTGCCCAGTTATTATGATGCGATAAACGATTTGCAAAAAGTGTGAGACCACAGGGGCCAGAGAACGCCAGCCAACCTCGACTAATATTGTTTTGTGAGAATTTCCATTTACGGGAGTACTTTGGCCAAAAGTATAGAGTTGGCAGTTAGTTTCATTCCCCAAACAAAGACACAAAGGATAGTTGTGTGTTTATTATTATTTTTTTTTTTTTATTTTGTTGGCAATCCTGTATATATTTCTGGTGAATTTTACAATTCAAATAAAGAGCATTGCAATCTATTTTGTAAAAAGGTTTCGGGCGAGTTTTTGGGAAAATAATAATTTCCACAACAATTTATCTGGAAATGGTTTAGAGTGGTTTTGGCCGCAAAAGTGGGGTAAAAAGTGATGCAGTTTGCCATTGCAAATGATTTTTCAAAGGAAAGGCAATTTGTTTATGGAATATGTATTTTAAATGGAAGGGGGAATAGCAAAGGGCCAATGGATCGTTTTCAGAAAAAATGTTTAGGTACAGTTGATCTCTTCTATTACCCGATTTGTAAGGGCTGTAATTGAAACCGGCTTTAAGAAAGTAGCTATTCTTTATTTTTTCATTAAGCCAAAAGGAAATTAAGAACGCCGGCCTTGTTTTTAAGGTGACGGAGTGCTGATGTTGTGTCACCTAGTAATCATATATTCCACTGACAAAAAAGGTTCATAAGAGTTTGGAGAATTTGTCAGATGGTCCAATTTTTGTCTTGAACCTTACAGATTTTATAAAAATGTTCACTAAACAACGACCAAGCATAGGAGGCTATATATTGGCCATAGGACTACCTATGTCTATAGGATTGCAGTATAAATTCTCAACCATTCCGTTCCTTTCTTTCCAATATAAACAATGTGACAGTACCACCAATTAAACCACTTTCCTAATCAGATTAACGTCAATTAGCAGGACATTTTCAACTAAACCATCCCTTAAATTGAATGAAACTTTTCCACTTACCTATAACAGCACTCAAATTTCATTTTCTATATGCCACCCATGCATAGGCAGCAAAACCAAATATTCCACAAATTTATTCCTCCATTTAATAAAAAAAAAGAGGAAAGAAAAAGTGTGAAAAATACCGTTTGCATCGTCACCCATTTGCCTTCTATCGCCTGCAAACGAATATAGGAAAAAAAAGGATTCCCCTGTTTGTATAGCCGTCTGCAAAGTTCTGAATTAATCCGTTTGTACGAAAACAACAAAAAAACCAAATCAATTACGAGTTTCTCACCTGGGCGCGTCACCACAAGAATCACTTGGAATAAAGGACTAAAGTTTATGCCTCCTTATTTCTGTTCCCTCTGTGCAACACTCACTCAATTGAAGTGGCATTTGTTAGAAAGTTGCTGCATAGAATCTCAACTAGGAGGCGAAGTTTATTGTTTCTCAGGATTTATTATTATTTTTTTTATATATTCGCCCGCACTGTTGTTTTGCTGAACTTTATGTTTAATTAATACAATGAAATGAGTGAGAGTAGATCCTGAGACCTGAGAGTTTGTTTCGTTATAATTAATGAACTGATATGAAAGTTGGTTTTGATAGTGTTGTCGAGTTTTCGAAGGTTTGATTTGAGGCAGGTTAATAATACACCGATAGAAAAGATAGGGAGAGAGTTACCACATCCTTTAGGATGATGTGGGGACAAGCGCTGGATATAGATTGCACAATATCAGCCTCACATTTTGCTCTCTTATGACGGGTAGATTTTGACAGTTCATGCGGCGCGCGGTCATATTTTTTTGGACATTGTACACGAGCGATTTGAGGTCAACGTGAACTTGCAAAAAAGATCAAGCAATTTGACCCCGTTTGACTTTTTCCTGTGGGGTGTCTTTGAGTTGCAGCTCTCTGCCAATAAAACGCAAATGACCGGTTACCATAAAAGTTACCATAACTCGTGTCATCGCTCAAATTCAACCAGATCTATGCGCCAGATTCATCGACAATTGTACCTCTCAGTTGCGTGAGCTGCGTTAGACCATTTGAACGATGTCATGTTTCACACCGTTTAAGATTGTTGTAGGTTACAATAGATATTTTTTTAAGATAAAATCGCTACTGTGAGATGGAAACTTGACCTGGACACTAAAATTGATTAATTTTGTACCGCGGATTGATTTACAGTACTGCCAATGTTTTGTCATACGAATTCCCAATTTGCATGCCAGTGCCAAAAAAGACGTTTTCCCCTGGATTGGCTCAAAAAAGTAGATAGATACATTAAATTTTTCCACACATATTTTACAAAAAGAAATCAGAAAATAACCTAAACAAAAAACCCCTAGCCAAAGCTACACCCAAATTCAAGAATGCTCCCATCACATCCAAAAAATTAGCAGGCATTAATATCTACATATAGGCTCACCGGTCATTGTCTCCAAATCAGTAATAGGGAAACTTTTTCAGCACCCTTTAAAGTCTTAGCCTTGCGGAACAGAACCAAATTTATGTTGGGTTCCTCGCCATGAGGGCTTTAAAGGAAATGAAAAAGTTGACAAATTGGCCAGAATGGGCTCAGAAACCCCACTTAACCTTTCTGCTATACCCTATACCCCCAAATCGGCTATGAACTTAAGCTAAACTTAAAAGCTGGGAACACACAAAATGTATCTCATAATTTGGAGAATATCCCAGTTTTAAGACGGACCAATCAACCTATCCAGCCATTCAATCTGCTATTGGCATTGTAGCAGGCATGACATTAAAATCTTAGTATATGATTCCTCCTCCTCCTTTTATTTTTTTTTTTTTTATTTTATATGATTCCTCACAGGACATCATGGGTTACGATACTACCTAAGCAAAATGAATCTAGCCAACTCAGCGGGCTAAGTATTGCAGAAGACGAACTAGCGTTAGGTATTATGCGAATGTGTAATTAGAAGAAGTATCTTCTCCAGGGACCAAGTGGACCCGAAGAGATGAAAAAGCCCTCTGCAGCAGTGCCATCAACTTTATAAAAATAGTGAAGAACCTCCTACCCTAAGCCGTCTTTCTAGCGCATGGTACGACACATCTTAATCAGGTGTACGTGCCGCTTTTACCGCCTACGTCGGTCAGTCTTATTGCAAAAAAAGAGTCTCCTTTCTTTTTGTATCATGGACGCATTCAGGTGTATACAATAAATGGTTCCGTCAAATGAAATGTATAGCTTAACTAAAAAAATTGTTTTACTGAAGTTGAACAAGAAATTTAAAATAAAGTTTCAAAAAACTAAAATTCCCTTTTCTTTGTTCTGAAAAACAAAAAGTACCCTTTCCCATTACGAGTAGAAAAATTCTTGCAAAAAGGGAAATTTCCCACAATTTGGCAGCATTGCAGTTGATATGCCTTTAAAAATATAAAAAAATAAAAAAACTGTTGATATCTCCCAAACGTCTACCCATCGCTATTGGAAAACCTTTTATAAAGGTCCGAAAAGTACCCGACAACGATTTCGTTCGTACAAATAGTAATATTGGGCGTAATGCGCAATTGACCCATACATATAGGCCGCATTCAAGAACCTAATCATCATAAGCGGACTTGAATTGTCTGGACTAAAATTTACCTGATTGGCAACTGTATTTTTTTTCTCCTCGGTTCTGATGAGTTTCTGCTTGGGGTTCTACACGTCAGGGCAATCGAAATGTCAAAATGGGCTCTCACATGCTCCTCAATAGAAATGTCAAAACTGAGTTCTATGATCACATTTTGGCACAAAAAGATGTCAACTTAGTAGTAAGTCGAGAAATTCTTAACTTGATTTGTCGGTGTTGCGGACATAAACGTCAACTGAGAAAATTGTTCACGTGACCAGCTCGGCCCAATGAAAACTCAGCCACATAAAGTTAGAAATCTGTCAGACGTGAATAACTAGATTCTTGAACGCTCTCATAGACACGATTTTTAAATGTGAACTTAATTTTTTAGAAGGCAGAACTACAATCTGTTGGCGTATCGAAACGGCCGAATTGAGGAGCTCCATAATGATAGGGACAGTTAGGAGGTTTTTCAGATGTTTGGTCAGACAGTCGACAAAAATGTGTCTTCTATTGTGCTGTAGAATCAGTCACTGCGCCAACTAGATCTGGGGGCTTATTCCCACATGCGCGGCAGATCGCTTTTCATGG
Organism: Cheilosia soror; assembly: GCA_949372485.1. Taxonomy (NCBI): domain Eukaryota; kingdom Metazoa; phylum Arthropoda; class Insecta; order Diptera; family Syrphidae; genus Cheilosia; species Cheilosia soror. Next base: position 6,641,160 of record OX443562.1, on the reverse strand, counting down.
CGGATTGGTATTTTTATATTTCCAAAAGCGATTCGATCCATTCAAAAGCGATAGCTATTGTGAGGATTGCTGTTAATAAATCCGCCAGCAATCCGTCACCTGAATAGGTATCGCTTTTGACAGCTTTTGGAAATACAAAAATATCAATCCGCCATGAAAAGCGATCCTCCGCGCATTTGGGAATAAGCCCCCTGTCCATCCTCTATTCTTTGATCTGTTGCAAGCTTTGTCTATTCAGTTGGCAATTCATTAGATAAGTCGAATAATTTTCTTCAAATTTAGCTAGTGAGTGAAAAGAGTTTAATAGTTGACAGTGACACCATCAAACAACACCCAGTGGTATCAGACTCCAGAAGTTATTTCTTTTTGATGTTGTTTCCTTTTTCGTTCTTGAAATGATCTAAAATGGAAATTTGGAAATTCTTTCCAGATTTTATGTGGTAGAAAATTATTCATCAATATTATCAGTAGTCATTTTGTTCAAATCGTTCAGTAAATTCATGACCATCTTTAAAAATGCAAAAGTCTCTTGCATTCTTTGAAACTAGGAATCAGAAAAGCTAATATAGAGGCATTCTTCTTAAAGTCTATGGATTCGAAAAATCTAACATGTTGAATATATTTAGGTACGAGACTATTTTGACAGTTTGAATCAAAAATTCCTTCGCATTTGAAAATCAAACGCGGCACTAGTGATCCTTTTTCATAACTTTTGTCAGTAGAAATTTACATTCCATTGATCTATAGCTGTTTTTAGTAAGTAAGAAAGTTGTTGATATTTTTTTGAGAAAAATCCTTAGGGAAGAGGGACATTTTAGTTCCAGTGGGGAAATTTTCATTTCAAATATCTGGCAGCACCACCTCCCTAACATACATAATTGTAGAAGATGTACTTGTAAATTCTTAGTGCAAATGTGTGACATTGCTCTAAAATATTTATGCCAGTCACCATTTTACATAATCAAAAAATCTATATAATGTGCATTTATGTGATTTTCTTAAAGCTTTATCTTACCTTTCAAACCTATATAAATCACTGTAAAGAAAAAAATCATCATACAATAATTCAACTCATAATAAAAGTGACCCTTTTCATCGTATGTGTTCTTTTGTGCTGTATAGAGGTATTATGATTGTGTAAAGTGTTTTTGAGTATTTTTCTTGAAATGTGACACTTATAGGATATAACCTGCAAAAAAGGAACCATACAATACAAAAAACGAGGGAGGTTTTTTCTCGTGCCCAGCCAAATGCATTTTTATATAATAAAAAATTAAACATCAGTCCATTCGCTATTACACAAGGATAATCAGTAAACGCAAAAAACGAAAGTAAAACATTATAACGACACTAATTTCATTTATTTCTTAATGAAAACCACAAACTCATGTGCACACAGGGATTCCTCATTGACTCATTCAATTTACAACAAAGAGAGAATCAGAAAATAATAAAAGAAACTAAAAATCCTGACGACAACAATTTATTCCAACTGTCATCCTAAATGACGTTGATATACGTTGCCAACTTAAGAAAATTAACTTATAAACAAACAATAAAAAAAACCGAGGATGACCAACAATAAAATATAGAAGAATAAAAAGGACACGACCAAATGCACAATGCATACAATGTTTCATGATTTATTATAAGAAAGAAAAGAATAAAAACTCTATCAAGGATAATCACCAGACTTTAGTTGGTTTGGGGTACTTAGCAATTGCAAATAGTTGAGTTAGATTATGTGTGTGTGTGTATACTTTGGAGAGAAAACACAGGCAAGCAAACGAAGAAACTGAAGAATAAATCAGATGTCAAAGGAAAAAAAAAAATTAAACATTTTCCTATTATCCACGCGATGGAAATGGAAAGACGGAAACACACATTCAGAGACAAAAAAATTAAAGTAAATTTGTAAAAAAAAGAGGACAAAATCAAATGAAAAAAACAACTGAACGGAAACAGAAAATTCAACCGAGTAACAAATGGTTAAATGCAACATGTCAGTGAAAAGGAAGAGAAAATACATTCATGTCCCTTTAGGACTTGTATAACGCTGAAGCTGGCACCGTCAATGAGGTGGGAGGTGTGAGGTGCAGTGATTAAAGGATTTCCTCCTCGCTATTGTTTGTATACCCTGATTTTATTATTCGTTTTGTTTTTTTTTGTCTGTCCTTTATTTGATTTCGTTGGAGAATAACAAATAAAATTCTCGATTTTATATATCTCTTCAGTCTGCACAGCACATTCTCTGTTCTTTTTATTGTGTGTGAAAGGATTTGCTTTCATTATCCCTTTTCGGATTGTATTATTGAATCTGAAGTAGTCTTTTATCCTTATTTTTGTAACAATAGCAATAAAAGAAAAACTACTCTATTTTTCACTGATTGCGCGGGAGTTTTTTTTTTTTTTTTTACATGTAATCAAATCCTTTGCTATTAAATAATAAAAAAAATTACATTCCTTTTCAAAGGATACGTTTATCACGACGACATCGGTTGCAAAGTGGATAGAAAATTCTCTTCTTAATTTGTCATATAATCCAACAGAAAAACAAATAAAAAATTCAAACAAAAACGAAGAACATAAATGAAAACAAGGACATGGATAAGAGGGGGAATAGTTTGTATTAGGCAATGCCCTCCTAGTGAGTGATGAAGTTTTGTTATTGTTTTTTCTATCTCTCCACAAAAATAAAAGTGAATCGAAATGACTGTCATTAAAATTAGTTAGTCCTTTTCTTTAAGAAAAACAAAAGAATAATTCTAAACAAAAAAAAAAAAAGTTGAATCCTTAATTTAGTAGAAACTAAAAGGAACAACAAAATTGTAAAGGATAAACAGAGCGTAAGGAAGTGATTAAACCAACACAGGAAACGCAAAAAACACATGAAAAAAAACCAAGGATACAAGTTAGCTAAAGTCCTGACGTTGATCTCAGGTAAGAAAAACTAAAATTAAAAAAAAAAAGAGGACAAGTATCTAGAACATCTATCGTTGAAGTTTTCCGTTTGTTTTCGTAATGCAGTTGGTGGAGTCGGTTTTTTAGTTGTCTGTCTCTGTACTCTGTTAAAGTTCCTCGTCGAAGTCTTTGTTTGGCTGTTACTTTGTTCTGAACGAACTATTGTAGTTGCTGATGTTTTGCTGCTATTTGAATCTATTGTTACTACATACATATTTACTGTTAACTATCATTTTAGTTTGTTCTTTTAGTTTGAGATTGAAAGAGAGCTATGCCTGGTAGTCGTCGCGTCTAGTGGCCAGTGCTATTCTTCGAAGTTGAGTTGTTGTAAGGTCAATCAGCGAGACCATCTTTATCAATGTTAAAGAAAGCCAGAGGAGACTGTCTTTAATTTATTTAACGCCATTGTTGGTCTAGATAGTCGTATTTGCTAGACCTTTAGATGTAGTTGGAATTTTTTTTCTCTACTCTTTGGCAAATTTGATTGCTTATCGTGGACATTTTCTTGGTTGCTATCAATGAACGGGAAACTAAAGGATGCGGTTTGTATATATCTTTACAGAGGGACTCAGTTAGAACTAAAAGGGGTGTAAAGGTTGTTTTTTTCTTGCAATTATCTGTTATTTGCCTAGGTAACAAACTCCGTAGCGCAACAAAAATCTATCAGTTGACTGTTGCCTTTTTGCTTTGAAAAGAATATTAGTTCAGTGAGTTCCCAGAGGACTTCAAGTAAAGCTCCTTGAATATGAGCTCCTTGAATTCTACATAGATAGAAATTGGCAACTTAAAAAAAAAATATTTCCTTTGTCTAACTACAGAAAACATATTACACCGAATACCAAAGCGCAACAAAATAATAGCTGAGAATTTTGTTGAAACCAAGTTTTCGACACGGTTAAGGTTCGTGTACTTACTAATCAAATAGCTACCCCAGAGAACAAGGGCGCTTCTTGGTTTCGGGAAGTGGTAGATATGTTAATTTAGGCTCGGTTTTCAGGAAACAATTAATGACAACGGCAAATGTCAAGAAATTGCAGCTTAGATTTGCGTTCAGCGAAAGCTTTCTTTACTGATTGGGTTCATGCTTTTACTAAAATAGCCTAGCTTACAACCAAAGAATGCAATTGATGTGAAAAAGCTGTGGTGATTTTAGATCCTTTTTGTTTCTAATTACAAATAATTAAGCAAAATGTTGCCCCTGCAGAGCGCTTATTTGTTGAAATGTTTACTTAGGCTAACCGGGTTAACCTGTTGTACGTGCTCATGGCGGTTCGTGTATTGGCTAAAAGCTGTCAACAAGGTTTTACGATTTTACGAGCTTAGATCGCTTCATTCGGCAGTAGTGATATTTTCTATCAGAAGGATGATTAGGCTTTGACTTAGACCCCAAATTTTAGACCTTGTTTCTAACTTTTGGGCATCACATTCACAACAGTCTAGGGAGGATTGGGCGATCGGTGTTGATGGGAATGAGGACTCTACACATATTTACATGGATGGCTAAAGATTTTCTTATAAAAACATATTTTGTCTAAACTGACAAAATTTACTTTTTCAAAATTGAAGTTTGCGACCGTGTTGGAGTTGGTGGAAATGTTTTCTCCGAAGTTCTTAATGAGGATATCTTCTCTGCCACCTTGAACAATTAAAGCAGTGAAGCATTTGTCTTGGAAGTAATGACGACTAAAAAAGACTTGCCATTGGCTCAAGATTAATCCGGTATCCTGCAGAGATATTGCGATTTTTAAAGGCGTAAAGGGTGCCATCTGGTCTTTCAAATTGAAAGAAAAATAAAAAAAAACCTTGAAGTTAGTATTTGACTGCCGCTCATTTATTTCAAAAATGACAGAGCTGTTATATAGATTTCGAAGAAAGGTAGGTCCTAGGGACATTGTGAGGAATTGTGATGACGACGGACTTGCCAGATCTGGTTATACCTTTACTGTATCACTAGAGAAGTGACAACAGGGAAACAGTTGGTCAAAAATCGATCTTTTCGCTCCCTTTTTTACATCCGCACAATAATATTTGATTTTTAGAGCACATTCCTAAAATTAGACACAACTCTTAAGTGGTGTGAAAAGAAGGTTTCTGCTCTCCATACAGGATTTGGAAAACCCCTTATTATATAAATACCTACAATTATAGACATGAAAGAACAACCAAAATGGTTCCAAGAACGGTGCTCAATATCGTAGGCATGCTCAAAAGTCATTCCTTTTTCCCCCTTTTGTCCAAAATCGTCGAAAAAAGTTTTCAGCTATAGGTATACCAAACAACTAACTTTCAGCTTCGACAGAATACCTATAATAAAATGTGTAAGCCCTCATTATGGCCCCCTTTTTCAAAAAAAAAAAAAAAAAAAATATGTAGTAAAATATATTTATACCTAAAGCCTTACCTATATTTTTAGGTAAGCTAAAAATCGGCTTTCCTACCACAAGAACGTCCATTGATAGCACAACCAAAGGTAATATCCTTCAGCTAAAATAAATTGCCCAACGGGACAAATTAATTAATCTTCTCCCTTCTATCGATTTCATTGGCATAAAAGCTGTACAAAAGACCATCTCAAAAAAAAAAAAATATAGTTTACCTTATTTCTTAAACAATTTTAAATGCATTATCCTGCTTTTGTTTTATTCCTGAATTAATGCCAGTTTATATACAAATAAACATTATATTGTGTTAATCATTTGTGCGCACCATTTTGGACGGAAGTAAATTATATTATGAAAAAAAATGTGTCAGCTAATAAGTACGAGAAAGGTAATTAGTGGCATTTTAAATATCTTTAACGTTTACACAAGGAATACAAAATAAATGCATTTCAACAAATTGTTTGTTTACATAAAAAATAGATTTTAATTTATATACACTAAATTGTTGATAGATCGTATAATATTGTGATATAGTATTTTCGTAGATTTAAATTTAATTGGAAGCTCAAATTTGATTTTCACCTCAGTTGAATTCTTTTAAATATATATATATCTGTTTGTATAAATAGCTTAAGCTTATGATATTTACTTTTATTTAGTTATTTAAAATTAATTAATTTACACTTATTAGCAAAGTATTTTTGGTTTTTGTATAGTTATATATTTTAAATATTGTTTTTTTTTTTTAATTGAATTATTCTTATTGTCAGTTGTTTTCAATGTATCGTAGGGCAATTTATGTATAGAACAATATTTATATATATATATACGTATTTATTTATAACAATTTTTTATAGAATTTTTTTAAATTTTTATTTTATAACCGTAATAATTGATTCTATTTAGTACTTACAAGTTTGGTTGCTTATTCATTAATTTTGATTTAATTAGTTTTTTTTTCTTCGTTTAGCCTATCGATTTAGGGATAAGTGAGAATGTTTAGATATGTATAGCAAAATATATTTATTTATTTTTTAAAATCAGAATTGAAATGAGCAATATTTTGAGGGATTTTAATGATAGTTTTAGAGCATTTCTATCTTCAGTTTAATTTCGAGAGAGATAATGCCAGAAATTGAAGAAGGCTTCATAAGTATTAATTTAGGGAGATGGTGATAAATGACCGTGTTTACGTTTAGGTCTCGACACAATAACATCTTAAAAGGGCCATAGAAAAATCCGAGGAAGATATCTGATATCGTTTGTCTCAGTGGCATTATACCGAAAACGGGTGGGCTTTTGAGATTGCACCCAGCTAATAACTGCTGCTTATAACTACTGATCAGGATTAACAAACTTGTGCAAAGTCCTTTATTTGTCGGAGATCAGTCGTCTTAAATGAATGTCGGAACTAGTTCTTTATACCAAGCTCTGAAAAAATAAGCTTCTGGCTAGCTTGCTTGTCATATCCTATGTCCATATATTTACATACATGGACTTAAATAAATGTCTTATTCGAAATAGAGACTTGAGACACTTAGAGTTTTATTGAGTTCTGAAAGCTTTTTCGTATTTTCTGGCATTTAAGTGAGAACTGTTTCAGATAAAGCTAAGACACCCACCTTTTTGAAAATTGTTAGAACGAAAGCAATAATGTCTAAGTTTCAGATGAATATTTTGAAGAAAACAATTGTTCAGAGTGAGATCTATACGGTCGATAATTTATGAAGATTTTCAAACCGATTTCTTGATGCTGATAATGGTTATGTTTAGCATTTTACACTGTTTTGGATTTTTGAATCCAATAGAATGTCAGCATTCCAGCTTAAGCCAGTATGAGAGTGCATTGAAATTATATGTCGTGACTACAATAGGATTAGTGACTTTTACTTCAAGTGTTCGACTGAAGTTAATTCGGAACATTTTTGACACTAGATCAAACCCAAAGCTATAAACTCATAAAAGAAGTCAGTTGGTTGATGTCTTAGAAAAAAATGTTCAACGTACCTATAGATTCTTCTGAAAAATGTATTATTGCAAAATCGACACTTGCACGAAAAGTAACTGCTACAGGAAAAAGGTGTCAATAACAGCATTGACTAATGACTAGGCCATTACACAGTTATTCAAAACAGCGATGACATTAAAGTCGTGTCAATTGTGTCACGATTGCACAGAATGACCAATTATTATAAGTTCGGATGTCATAGTGACATTATCATGATTCGTGACATGTGTGAATGTAGCAATATCATCTAATATCGCACAAACATATTTTTCTCTATCTATCACATACCGAAGGAAAGTACCTTATATCATGAACTGAGCTCTTAGTAGCTGATCAAAAATAACTGAATCAAGAAGTCACAAAAAGTTCAAAATGAACTGAACCTACTTGAATTAGTCACAAAGCTTCCTTACGCTTCTCTAAACAGAATTCCTTACATTACATCAGCTAGTGTCAATAGAAAGTTCAAACCACAAAAAATATTACCCTATCGTGAGAGAATTATGTCATGCAAGTATTTTATATGTTGACCAATTAACGATGACATTTGTGTGCCCACCACTTTAATGACAACATACTATGTAGTTATAAATCTTTAATGGGGACATAGGGTGGCTCTGGCTAGTTATGTCATGCAACTTCTCGCTTGCAAATTTTGTTTTAAATAATATAAAACAATAAATTCCCCTACATGGCCTGTTTCCATCTTTGATAATATAAAAACTCTGCAATAATTGTCATGTAAGAAATTTCGTTATTAATTTTCTCGCATGCTACTTTCTTCAAATTATTTTCGGAAATATTTTGTGAATTCAACGGAGACAAAAAACGCACCTACACCTCGACGACATAATCAAATTATTGTCGACAAATCTGCCGTAATATTCAATCATATAATATGTCATGATATAAATTAAATATACAGTCAAAATCGCTTACAACGACATCGGTTATAACGACGTATCGGTTATAACGACCAAATTCTTAGGTCCCGGCTGAGCTCCATTATAAACCCATTGAATAACAATCGTTTACAACGACATCGCTTACAACGACATATCGCTTACAACGACCGATTTTTTCCTTGTTTTGAAATAAAATATTGATTATAACGACTAAGATCGACGCAGCTGTTTGTGCGACTGCATTTTTTCTGAAACGGTAAACTATTTATGGGTCTGTACATGCGATGTATCTGTCTAGACATGTTACAGCTCACCGTTTGTTGAGATATTATTATTCTTTATTTTTGCGCTTAGTATTGGTTTTGAGTTTGTTCAATAGTAGGTGGGGAAATTAATTAGTGCAAATTTTTCTGTGTGACGAGTGGTCGAAGAGTTTTGATTTTATTCGGTTTGCATAAAGTTATCTCGTATGTATGTACATATATCTGTCTGGTACAAATAAAAACTATAAAAATAAATAAAAAATTTAAAACAGATAAATTTATGTATGCACCTTGATATCGGTTACAGCGACCTATCGCTTATAACGACCAAATCCGTCAGTCCCTTGAAGGTCGTTATAACCGATTTTGACTGTAGTTACAATGTTTGCTCATTTCGTTCTAAAAAAAAAGTAAATAAACACAAAATTCTTACTTATTCACAATTTATGTACAAAATACGAAAAATTATCCTGGCGCATCCTTATACAAACATTTAGTGCCCACCCACTACCCGCATCGCCCTGTGCTAACATTCATATTCCAAAATATAGTTCTTCGATGGTCCCTTGAAATTGGGGCTCAATTTAGTGCTGCTTGTGTACGGTCTCCCCATCGAGCTGATATATGTCTCCCTATGGCCACTGCCACCGTTCATGCCATCACCAATGAAGTAATTTCCTGTGGTGACCACACAACTTGGGCTATTCAAATCGACAACGCCATGCAAGCCGTTTCGCTGAAGCGATGGCGCATGATATGATCTCTTCATGCTTCCAATATCGGCGGCCACCCCCGCGCTAACGCTGCCATTTCTCAAAGCAATAAAACTGTCAAAATTATCCGATGATGCGTTCGATGCGGTCGAACTGCGACGAAAATGATTTGATGTCGTCGTCGTTGGCGTCTGACCTCCATGCCACATTTGCTTAGATTGTCCCTGATGGTGTATATGCTGCTGTTGTTGTTGGAGGGCGAGTATCTTTTGTTGTGACACAGACGATGATGTTGTCGACGATGACGATGATGAGTTGGTCGTTGACGAGTTTAGTGACGATGGCGGTTGTTGCTGCTGCTGATGTTGGTAGTACTTGCGAATGTTTTCCAAAATATATCGGTTCGTTGTCGAATTTGGCGCCAGGGTGGCTGTCGCATTTCCACCCGAAAGCGACGATAAGGACGAGGGGTGTTTAATGGTGCCGCCACCGCCGCCGCCGCCGCCACCCATGGAAGATGAGGTCGTCGACGATGATGCTGATGTCGATGAAAACGATTTGGTTGGTATTCCTTGTGGCGTGGTGGCCACCAGTGTCGACGACCCAAAACCGGTGGCAATTTGGATTGATGACATATTGTCATCGTCGTCTGTGGTCGTGTTGTGCAGATTGTAACGCGGGGTCTTCGAGCTGCGATTTGTCATCATAGACGACTGGTGTTGATTGCTGACAGCTGCATTGTTACCAGTGTTGCTGTTCTTTGTGGCTCGTTGCGATAGGGACGTCTGTGCATAGTGGTGCTGTTGATTTTGGCGTGAATACCGATGCTGCGGTTGCGTTTGTTGCTGCGACTGTAGTGACGACGAGAGGACAAGGGTTGACGACGACGATGATGAAGACGGAGCATTGGGCGCTGTTGGGTGGGACTTTGACAGTAATTGCATACTATCGCCATTCAGGTCACCGTAGTCATCGAAGAAGGTGGGCTTCCTGTTCGTGGCAGGTATGTCGATGAGCTCTGAACTCCTGAGCTTTGACATGGAGTATTCGATACCTCCGAGGTTGCGGCGTGTTCGAGCTGACCTATAGTCCTCTGGAGCTTCGTTGGACCGCCTTTTGTGGCGGTTATAGTGCTCTAGGTAGTTCTCATACTTGCCAGATCTGGACTCACCGTAAAAATTCCGCCCTACTTCGGGATATGAGCCGGTGTCGTAGATCAAAAAGTTTCGATCGTCGTTCTGCTGTTGGTACCAACTGCTTGTGTCCACTATCAAGTTGTTTGGGAATTCAAAGTCATCGACCATCACCTGCAAAGTCCGCTCATCCTCGTCCTCATCGTCTTCCAAGTAGAATCTCTGCGATTCCAAGAAGAACGGGTCATGATCTGCAGCGTAAGCTGCCAGGTTGTCATAGAAAAACTCCGATATCTTCGGATGTTCATATCGAGTCCGTTGCTCGAGAACCTCCGGTGAGGCTGAATCGGGGGGCTCACTGTATACCGAGGCATAATCACTGCTACTCATCGAACCCGAGGGCTCTTCAACAGTCTTGGGGGCGATTGGCAGGGTTCCAACAGTCTCGTAGTTACTCCCCTGAGGCACAACAACTTTTCCCCACGATATACTCCGCTTGTGGGCTTTCGCTTTGGCTTCGTCCTTATGCCGGAGAAGGCGCGAACCTGCCGACCTACCCACCGAATGTGAAGTCTTCTTATAACCACTCAGATTCTCATCGTAGTTCTGTTGCAGATAGGCGTCCAAATAGTGAAGATTCTTCGTTAAATCCAACTCAGACTTGTAGCTCTTGTAGATGGCCTGTTTGGCACATTTAGTCTCATAATTGCTGATCTTCGACCGATCGCTAATAAACTTGAAACTGTCGTCCTTCGAGTCGCGATTGCAGTCATCCGCCGAGTTGTGCTTGAAGGTCCGACATTTCTCTTTGATCTTCTGTAGACCAAGCTTGGTCTTCAGCTGCAGTCTTTCGAAGTAGGACGAGGAGGGCTTAACATCAGCTCTTATGCTATGAATGCTCTGCGTCCGATTGGGATAGGTGATCTTGAGTTTCTTCAATTGAGGCAGGTTCGGATTAAGCCGCTCGATTGGTAGTTTTTGCGACTTTTTCAACGACGGATGTTTCAGCGTCGATGCCCTCACCGGATCCGCTTCCTCTGGATGCTCTATAACCACCTGTTGTGGTAGCGGACCATCACTCAAATAATGGTGACTACCGACCGTTTTCGCTACTCTTAAACTCTTTGGTTGCATCGTCGATGAATCGAAAAATCGCCGAAAAGATCTCTCCGATCGGTGCTTCTTGATCGGTCTCACCAAAATGGTTTGGGTCTCCGATGAACGTTTGTTCTTCCTATCCTCGAGTAGACTCGAGAAGGGATTTGTTATTACCATGCTATCACTTTCAAATTTATTACTACTATCTACTTGACTACCTGATGCCTTAACTAACTCTGTCAGAAAGTCCTCATCGAGTACATCGCGCAGGATGTTCGAATCCGACTTGACCTTTCGTACAACTTTGGGAAAATCAAATTTCAGCTCCTGTCGATGGAGTTTCAATGAATGCGATTGCTTCTGAAAGCGATAGAAGGGATTGTTGATCGAAAGCTTTCGCAGAAGACTCTCCTCTGACATTAGTAACGCCACCGGCCTACTTTCCGACGACCTATTATTGTCTACTATATCTTTATCTGACTGAGAAGATGAATTGAGAATTTTTGTATTATCCTCATCGGATTGTAAGTCCGGCGGTAGTTTCTTAGAATTACTCGTACTGCTACTGTTACTACTACTATTACTACTTTTACTACTACTCGATCTACTACTACTACTACTACTGCCACCTAGGCAGTGGTTGTTGTCTTTGCTAGGACTATTTTTTGGTTTATCTGCATTTGCACGTAGCTCTGTATCATCGTTGTCTGCCTTCTCGATGGTAGTTTCCTTGTCATGGTCATTGTCATTGTCAATGTCATTGTCTGATGTGGCAACATTAACAATGCCATTGTTGTCGCTTAAGTCTTCATCGTCATGAGCGCTAGCGCTCGTCTCGTTAGGTGAATTATTTAAATTATTTAAATTATTGTTGTTATTTGAATTAATTGCCTGCTAGACCCTAGTTGGGGGTTGTAATATCATTGCAGCCATTCGTACCTTCATTGCTTCGGGTGATCCATGATGGCCCGGATGCTGTTGATGATGCTGATGATGAAATCCAGCCGGGGTGGTGTAAATTGAATCACCCTGCGGCCCACTCGTACTGTCCGAGCGGGATTTTAAGTCGGCTTTTTCACTGTGAATGAGAAAAGTGTAAAATTAAATATTTTCTCTGATTATTGTGGGAATTTAGTGAGATTAATGCGAAGCTTCTAATTTTTAGTGACTGCCAAGTGAATTTAAGGATCCTTGCTTCGCCCCCTTCATTCATGATGAAAAGGCAACTCAGGTGTCACACAAACAATCATATAACTTCAGTCGTCAAAAAGACACATCTAATTATAGCAAGAGACATAATGAACTAGACGTCTCCCAGGGAGATATCAAATACAAGACTTGGCAACCATCTCTGCATAAATACCTACCTCCATTCATCCGTCTATCCATAATCAGATTATTTCCATTTCATACGTAAAGGAAACCTCTAATTCAATTTTTTTTCTATTATTCATTTTAAATTCATAAGCCCTAAGCTCAACAGTCTGCTGCCAAGACGAAAAAACAGCCGCGCCTTTCTCTAAATTTTTCCAATCGAAAATCAACAACGACAAACACAGAATTCTATTGAACTTGAACATCCGCGTATTAGATTACATCAGAGCCTATCGTAAAGCTCACTGCCACCACCACACTCTCGTCATTCCATCCCTCTTCTATATATGCTTGCAAACAAACACTCATCACCTTCCGCAATAAACATTTTTCTTTTCATTATTACTGCAAGCAAAAAAAAAAAAATAAATACATAAATAGGTCCTTGTACTCGTAGCTATCATCACCCAATCTCCTTGTTGTCAGAAGAGATGAAATCTAAATCTCGGTTCCTTTTATATTTTCCTTTTTTATTTTTCTTCTCACACCCCTCCTAATCGAATTATCTCCATAGAAATATGTGTACAGCAAAGAGAATACACACACAGCCACACACAAAAAAAAAAACAGTAAACAGATTGAAATTCAAATTCAAAAAAATACGAAAAAAAGGATAAAATAACAATACAAATACACAATACATACAAAGCATTTTTGTGAAATTCATCGATCGCTTTCTATGGAAAGTGAATTTCCGAAGAACATTTTCAAGAATTTTCCGAGTGTAAATTGAGCTTGAAGCAAATCAGATGACTATAATGTATAACAGGTGTATAGGTGAAAACGGAGCATATAAATTCAATTTGCAATTATGACGTATATGGAATCCAGTGAAAGGAGAAAATTCCCCGAAAGGAAAATGCAATTTTTCATTTAATTGACACTTGAGAGCGTTCGGCAGTGAGGTAGTCAAGTGGATTAACAAAAAAAAAATGAAAAACCCGGAGCAGATTTTTAAATAAATTTATGGACGGTTTCAAGTTGAAGGATAGTCAAGATGAATCAATAAATTTTCGAATGCAAAAAGGGGTTCATTTCAATGAATTATTCTTCAAGTATAAACGGTGTTCTTTAGTTAGTTCTGCGGGGGTCATTTTTTTTTTCATGAACATGGAAACAGCCTTAACCTTAAAGTTAAAGTAAAACATGCTTGCATAAGAACCTGGTTAAAGCAAACTTTCATATATGAAGAACATCCCCTGTTACAGCAGGAGCTCGGTCAGAGCTGGCGTTAAGAAGACTGGTGTATTTTTATTAAGTCGAGTGGGTCCCCTTTCATTGGGCACACGTTGCCGCTAGACGTCAGTCCCATCAACTTTGGTTTTTGGCTTGGACATTGCTATCCTCGATGGATGGAAGTTTGGGCCCCTATTGTGAGTGTCGATAGTTAATCGTTGATGTTCAACTGTCGATCGATCGAGAACTGTGATTGTCGATATACGATCGATATTTGTTGATTTGACAGTCGCTTGTAGTCGATTACAAATGTCTGATCGATGCTTTCTCTTAGAAGTGAAAATGTTTGTGCGTACGAATAGCTAAAATCAAACGATGCAATCGACAATTGTAGTGACGATCGCTGATCGACAACTACAATAAGGACCTTAGTTAGTCTATCCACGTCTACATGGAATGGTGGTCCTCATCGCCGTTATATCTATCAGTTGTCAGCTTTAGAAGATATTTTTTTACGATTATAATGAAAGCTCAACTAAATACCGGACTGACCACTGACGTCTAAATGCATTGCCTCTTTTAAGCGGACTGACAACTGACAACTAATAACTGGTCATCTTTACTTTACTTTTACTTTAGATGGCGCTCACAGTAACGGGTGGACCACGGCCTCAACCAACAAGCCCCTCTCCAGCCAGATCGGTCCGTAGCTAGCTGGGGTCTTCCTCTGCTTCGTTGTCCCTCAGGGGTGGACTCAAAGACTCGTCGGGCTGGTGCGTTGTTGTCCATATGCTCCACGTAACCCAGCCATTTCAGTCGCTGTATTTTCAGCTTTTTCACTAGATCAATGTCACTATATAGCCCGTAAAGTTCGTCACTGACTCTCCTCCTTCAAACTCCGTCGATACTTTGAACGAAAATCACTCGAAGATTCTTGCTCTCAAAGCGTGCCAAGAGGTTTTCATCAGCTTTCGATGAAGGTCCATGCTTTTGCACCATATACAGCTGGACCGCGAATGATGATCTTGTACAATATTTTGTTGGTTTTGCGAGAGAGGGATTTACTTTTTAGATGCCTTCTTAGCCCGAAGAAACACCGATTGGCAAGAGTGATTCTTCGTTTGATTTCTACACCGATGTCGTTTTGCGAGGTAATTTTAGAGCCTGGGTATAGTCGCTAACTATACTTCGAAGATAAATTTGTCCACTGCGACGTTTTGTCCGATGTTGAGACACTCTTTTCTCGTTGACAGCGTATACTTCATTTTGTCCTCATTAACAGCCAGACCCATCTTTACCGCCTCCATTTCAATGCTTGCCGTTAACAGCTCGCTGAGTTCTCCCAATAATGTCAATATCATCTGCATATGCAAGTAGTTGAACGGACTTTTGAAAAATTGTACCTCTGATGTTGGCTTGCGAGTTCCGTACAATTGCTTAAAGAATGATATAGAAGAAGTTACATGATAGTGCGCCTTAAACCTTTTTCGACAGCAAAGGGTCCCCACTTTGATGGATCAGCGAAATTTCTCCATCGTCATCCTGCACAGACGGACAAGGTTTAAAGGGATGCCGAAATTTCACATGGCCCCTATATACGCTGTCATAGGCGACCTTGAAGTCGATAAAGAGGTTGTGTGTATCGATCTGGAATTCCTGCGTTTTTTCTAAGATCTGCCGGAGTGTGAAGATTTGGTCGATGGTTGACTTTCCGGGCCTAAACCCACACTGATATGGGCCGATCAGGTTGTTTGCGAAAGGTTTTAGGCGTTTACGCAGTATAGCCGACAGGATCTTATACGCAACGATCAGGAGGCTTATTCCTCTGTAATTGGCGCAGTTCAGAGTGTCTCCCTTGTGGATGGGGCTCGCGATGCTAAGGTTCCATTCATCGGGCATACTTTCTTCCAACCATATTAGATAGCAGATAAGTTGGTTCATACTCCTTACCAACTCATCTCCCGTTGTTTTGAAAAGCTCGGCCGGTAGGCCACAAACCACATAGAACTAGACTGTCGACTCCTCCCACAAAACAGACTTTGCCTACAAGCTGCCTGCGGGCCCAGGATTTTTCATGTATTGGTGCTGTACAAAATCAAAGGAGCGCCATTAACGCACGCATACTTGAATGCGGCACGCATAGGCCCATTGTATGGCATGGGAAATCATTGCCACCATTGATTTTGACACTTGACATTTTTGAGACGTATTCACAGATAGGGGAATTCATTCCGGGGGGAATCGGGTAGGTGCACGGAAGTCGGCGGTATAGTTCTATGTGGTTTGTGGGGTAGGCCATCCGCCCCTGCAGCTATGTTCGACTTTAGTTTGGATATCGCTATCCTCACTTTGTATATAGATCGGGTGGACAGAATTGTTGGCTATCATCGTCCGGAATGAATGGATCGTTCTGCCTGACAGCGGAATTTTGGTCGTCTTCGCCGTTTAACAGTCTGCAGAAGTGGCCTTTCCAAATTCTCAACACCGACTGTGGATCCATCACCGTATTCCCATGCTCATCTCTGCAGGCTTCTGTTTGGGCCACGTATTACTTGGGCAGATCTTTTTACCCTCTGGTAGAACATCCGAACATAGCTCCTGCAATAACTTTCCTAAACAGAATCGACCGCTTGCTTCTCGTGCTTTTTCTTTTTCCTTCTGAGAAGTTGTAACGACCCGTTACGAATAACAACACCACAACCTGTATTTCCCCCCCAACATGATCAACCAGTACCATGCATACCACCATCACCCGTATTAACAAACCGCACCACTCCACCACCCGCACCACCAATACCGCCGATCGCCACCACTGGATGACGTTTAACACCACCGCCACCACCAATTACCGCCACCGCCAATTACCATAAACCAGAAAACCTGCTCTAGTACATACCAGCCGAATCACGTCACCCAAACAACAACATCCATGGATAATTTCACTCGGTGCATATAATTCACACCGGCTTTTTGTTGCAAAAAGCATGAGTACCTGGGAGGAAAATGACTTCGGCAGAGCAGTTTCTTCAGTAATTGGTGCAATACATCAAGCACTGATCCTGTTCTCTAGAGACTTGCACCATTCTCTAAATTTTTGGTAGGCGGACGTTCTGCTTGCAGAAACAGCCTTTATTTTGTGGACGAGTGTATTGTGAGATTACTCCAATCTACCACATCCTAACCCCTAACCCGTGGACGAGTGTATTGTGAGATTACTCCAATCTACCACATCCTAATTCCTAAATCTGTGGACGAGTGTATTGTGAGATTACTCCAATCTACCACATCCTGCCCAGTGGACGAGTGTATTGTGAGATTACTCCAATCTACCACATCCTAACCCGTGGACGAGTGTATTGTGAGACTACTCCAATCTACCACATCCTAATTCCTAAATCCGTGGACGAGTGTATTGTGAGATTACTCCAATCTACCACATCCTAATTCCTAAATCTGTGGACGAGTGTATTGTGAGATTACTCCAATCTACCACATCCTAACCCGTGGACGAGTGTATTGTGAGACTACTCCAATCGACCACATCCCAACCCGTAGTTAGAAACTTACGTATAAAAATTGTTAAAGATAGATTAAGTAGTTATCAGCCTGAATTGTTAAGTATCACGAAGACAAATAATAAAACGGTGTAATTTGTACTCCAAAGTTCGTGTTTCTTTGGGGGCAACCCTGGACCCGACGAGTATACCCCGGCTGAGGTAAAAAGCACATCACAAATTGGCGCCCGAGCAGGGACTTCAAAAACGAAGTACACCCACCGACCGCACCATGGACACCGAAAACAACCTACACATCCTGAACACCTCCGACGACGAACTAGGTGTCCCACCAAAAGAAATTGATCCCTTCTCCAGCCTGGGATGGATCTACCAGATCAGCAAGGCTGAACTACTACCAATATTAGCAGCCAAAGGACTCCCCACCACCGGGACCCTCGACCAACTACGGAAATCTATGAGCGCATACATCAAAGACGCTCGAACACATCGTTCAACCCAGCGGCTGTGTGAGGAGTGGGAAATAAAACTACAGACCCGAGAAACGAAGCAGCCCGAATCCGCCGAACCCTACACCGCACCACAAGAAGACAATCAGGGAGACGCCAAGGTTACATTGCAAGTACCCACTCTGACGACGTCATTCCCACTCGTAGTCCGGACTACCGAACCACCAGCGGCACCATCCGAATGCCAGGCCTGTCAGAATGCACCGCACCAAAATACACCGCACACGTCCCGACATACGCCCAGCTACGACGCCGAGGTCATGAACACCGTTCGCAAATGGGGATTGCGATTTGACGGTACCGGCAGCGTCCTCGAATTCCTGGAAAGGATTGAGGAACTCGCGCAATGCTATGACCTCTCACTCGAGCATATGCTCCGACCGTTGCCAGAGATATTCCGGGGAACCGCATTGGAGTGGCTACGCGTGAACCGGAACCGTTTTTTCGGATGGAAAGAATTCCGGAAGGCTTTCCTAAAACACTTCCTACCACCGAGATTTGAGCATAAACTCGAAGAAGAAATCATGCGTCGGAAGCAAGGACCCCGGGAGAAGGCGAAAGATTTCATTCTCGCAATGCAATATCTAATGCGACAACACCCAAGCAGGCGATTAGAACCCAATCTGGACCGAATCTACGACAGCCTAAGACCGGAATACCGATTATATATTCGCCGTAAGGACTTCGAGATGGCCGAGGACCTCATAGAGCTCGCTGAGGAATATGAGTACATCAAAGCGGAAGAACGTCACAACCGACCGTCAACGCCCCATGCGTCACCACCTGTACGATTTGTAACAACCCCGACCCGCCGATCACCGATCCCAAACGCTCTAGAAGCACCACCTGCCCCCTATGACCGAAACACACACTGTTGGCATTGCAAGCAACGAGGTCACCACCAACAAGAATGCCGCCGACCGTTCCGCCTATTTTGTTCGTTCTGTGGAGAAGACGGCAGGTTGAGCAGAGATTGCCCGTGTAGAAGAAATCCGGTCGCCATGCTAAACCCCATCACCTGGACCGATGCACGATACTTTATCATCATCCGTATTGGGAACCGAGACTTCCACGCACTAGTGGATACCGGAGCGTCCCGATCATTTCTTAACTCCGCCATACGGCAAAAAGCTCGACAACTACGATTACCAGTTCGGTACCAGCGTAAAACCATCCAAATGGCCAACGGAAGGCCAGTAAGTGTGAACGAACACTATATGGTAACGCTCTGTATGGGCTCCAGGGAATTCACCAAAGAAATCTCCTACATGAAGGACCTCGCTGAGGATATGATCCTGGGAATTGACTTCCTAGACCAAGCAGACTTCAGAATGTCAC